>CM067587.1:1418493-2043493 GCA_034336665.1 Luscinia megarhynchos
AGAAAGGAAGCAATACCCTACTGGAAGGTGGTGTTCAGACAAAATTGGCTTTCTGGCTCCCACCTGACCAGCTTTTGTTGGGAGTAAAGCATGTGCTCTTATACCTGAAATCCACAGTGGAGAACTTCAGCAGTGTAAGAGCAATATTGTAATAATATTGTGGTTATGTTTGGTTTGTTTTTATGTAGAACATACAAATGACTTAGCTGTTAAAACTTAGGTTCCAGTTCTGTAGCTCTTTCTTCTGTACTTTGTCTCTGAGGCTACACAGCACTATACAAAACTGCATGCAATTTGCTAACAAATGCCAGTTCTTATTATTGAGGAGCCTTGGATTTACTTTGCACGGGTTACCTTGCTAATCAGTGTGAGTGCAAATAAACTCGAGATTTTAATCCGGCTCCTGGGTCTCCCTAAGAAGCCTTTGCAGAGAGTAAAATTCACTGGCCTGTGTACCTCCAAATGTCACAATATAAATTAAATTCTATCACTATTTATTTGGCAACCTGAGACTTCTCTTAGAATCAGGTTTCTACAGAGGGAAGTGGTTCCTTCCCCCAGAAGAGGTTATAATCTAAGTAATTCTTAGTTGACTCCTATTCTTGTTGTATAATTACCCTTCTGCTCCCATCCTCCTCTTTTCTTCACTTCCAAGATGTCTTTATTTTCATAGCTTGGTAAAACTTTGGGTCCTCAACTTGTTGACCTCTGTGTGGACCTGCTGAGCACCTTGTTGTGCCGGGGCAATGAAATAAAGCCAGAGCAGCAGCAGGAACAGGAGGAGCATCAGGCTGATGGGATCTCTTTATGGATGAGGAGCCTCTGATGACAGAAGTGTCTTCAAACGACAAGGTTCCAAATCCCTGCATACAGAGGTACCTGTTAGTAAACTTGGATTTGGCTGATTCTCTAGGGAATAGTTTTGCTGATCAGAGAGGTGTTGTTAAGCTCTTGGAGGAGAACTTAGGAACGCAGAGCGTGAGGTTGCTAAACTACTGTCTGGAGATGTGACCCAGCTGCATCACCCACAGTCCCACCCCTTGTGATGGAACACGGTGAGGAGAAGTCCCAAATGAGATCATCTTTGCAGAAAAAAATGTATTCCCTCAGCCTTATTGAAAATTATGTACTTGAGGAGGGAATTTTTCTTCCTTTCATCTGTTCTGTGAATTTGTGGAGATTAGAGTATGTTGATGATCCCCAGAATACTCAGTTTTCCTATGCAGACGAGCTCAGACATGTCCAGAGTGTTCAGTACAACAGCATAAATCCCATAGCATAAATGTTGGGAGAATGCTATTTATGTGCTTGTAATTCATTAATATTTTTTATCCTCTGGCCAGCTACTAGATAATTTCATGTTCAATAATTGTAACTGACAAGCCGTGGAAAATAGGCAGATGAATGAGTTTATTTTTTACCCTGCACCGTGATTATCCATTCAGTGATACCGTTACCTCTGTTTGTTACAGACCCTGGAGGATACACTCACCTTGATTTTCAGACATCCTACACTGGAGAGCTGCTTTCTGGCGTTGGAGATGCACTCAATTCCTCAGCCAGGTCTGAACCCTGTCACTGTGATGCTCCTGTCAGCTCACCTCAGTTCTGGGGTGCTCCAGCTGCTGAAAACAGGTGCCCCCGTCCTGCAGAGCACCCCAAGGGATCACAGACACGTCGTGTCTGAGTATTTCAGAGCCATCACCAAAAGTGTCCTGGAAGAGCTGCTGACTGTGGGGAAGGACAGAAGCCAGGAACTCTCACCACCTGCAGGCTCTGGAGGAGCTGCACATGTACATAACTGCAAGGAAGATCACTTAAAGCTGCAAGGAGATCACTTAAAGCACGCTGCAACTTCCTGAGATGAGCTTGGCTTCTCAGAAATCTGAAAAATCCCCTAAAATAGGGAAGCAGTTAAGCTTCTATGGACAAATTTTGGTGTAGCTCTTTACAGACAGCTACCAAAGACATCCCCAGCAAGGAGAACTTCCGCTGTCTGCAGAGCACGTTAAGGCTTTGGGGAAATTGATGTCAGCATCGGCCAGCAAAGATTTGGAGCGAGTTTTCCTTCAGGCTCTCCAGAGCTCTCGCAGCTGGTGTCGAGGTGCAGGCTCACTGTCTTGCCCAGTGCTCACACACCTCCCTGGCCATTGTGGCCATGCTGATCCAGCACTCCAGGACTCACCTGCTGCAGTTCAAGCTCTGGTGTCTGAGCAGTGCCACTGGGAAATACCTGAGGAAACACATGGAGAGCTTTCTTCCATTCGTTCATGGGCATTTGCAATGCAGAGACCTGTATGGTTTCAGCCGACCTTCCGCAGGTAAAGGCATGCTGAGCCCTGCCAGTGATGCAGGAGGCCACATTCCCTGTTCAGGATCTGCTGGCCTTAAGGGCTGGCCATGTTCACACCACAGATAAAGGTGATAAGACCTAGATGTCTGACCTCTAGTGACTGTCTTGGAAGTACCTCTGCAGCACTAAAGGTGAAGAGCTCTTCTGAGGCTTGCCTGTTAGATTGAAGTCAAGTGCTCTAACAGTTACTGCTGCCCAGATTTCTCTTTTGAAGCCCTTGTTTAATGCTTAGTGCATGTGGAAATCTGTCATTGTGCTTCTCCTGGTTTAGTACAGGAGATAAAACCTTTTGCTCAGGCACGGATAGAAGAGTGTCTGGGGCGTGCAATGCCACAGCCAGATGGTTTTTGCAGAACCTGAGCTTTCACTTTTGCAGAGTCAAAAAATTTTCTTTCTAAAACAAACCTCCAGCTGTGGGCTGGCTACAGTAATGCATTCCTAAGCTGGCAGTCCAGAACTTTCTAAACCCACAGCAGCATTACATCTATGGACAAGTGTGTTAAATTCTCTACCAGCAAATGATGAGTTAGGATTCAACTGGATAGAACAAGATCACTTGAATTTCATTTCTCTTTTTGCCCGGAAATGTAAATAGCAAAGTAAATGGGCTGACTGGGACTGTAGCTCTACCTGCAAGGTCAAGAAGTGATAAGACCTTGTCAGCACCCTGGGAAGTAGCAGATGGGTAAAGAAGTGAGCCTCTCTGGAGCACTTCTCAGTAACAGATTAGCAGCTGCTGTAGCATCGTTTCCTACAAACTGAGTAGTCTGGGCCTGGATTAGAAAGTGATTTGGGATTAGTGTGTTGTTGATTAACAGCTGCAGCTGGTGGAACCTGTGCCCTCTGCTCTCCCAGCAGTTGTCTCGGCTGTCACACCTGTCCTGAGGAAAGCCCTGTGGAAGGAGCTCTGCGCTGGGATTCAGGACGCCGGAGCATCCCACGAGGCCTCTGTGAAACTGCAAATTCTTTCTAAATTGTTGCCACCTTTGGAAAGAAAAGGGCTGCACAATCTAATGCACCAGCTTCCTGCTGCTCTATTTCTTTCTGTCCCCCTCTGTTCCTCTAACTCTCTTTCCCTCTATTTCTTTCTGTCCCCCTCTGTTTCTCTAACTCTATTTCTTTCTGTCTCCCTCTGTTTCCCCTCTAACTCTACTTCCCTCTCACTGTATTTCCCCTTATTTCTTGATCTAAACTCTTTATTTCTCTGTCTCTCTCTTCCTCTATTTCCCTTTCTCTTAATTAAAAAAAAATTAAAACTTTTAAACATTTAAATTAAAAAATTTACTACCTGGGAGCCTGAAATTTTCTACTGCTGCACCAAACATATAGTGTTTTTTCTTCTTTTTATATATGCTATATAGGGACCCTAATGAGCAGCCTTTACCCCCGAGGGGAGGAGGCCCCGCCCCCAGAAAGAAGCCATGCCCACTGGTGATGAGGCCACGCCCCCAGGAAGAAACCCTGCTCACCCCGGAGGGACGCCATGCCCACAGGGGAAAAGGCCATGCCCCCGGAAAAGCCCCACCCCTGGGGAGAAGCCCCACCCACCGGTGAGGAGGCCATGCCCCCAAGAAGCCTCATCCACCGGGGAAGAAGCCCTGCCCACCCATAGGGGAGGCCACATACCCTGGGGAGAAGTCCCACCCAGCAGGGAGGAGGCTACACCCCTGAAAGAAGTCTTGCCCACCAGGGAGCTTAGACTACACCCCCTGATGAAAAGCCCCGCCCACGTAGAAGGAGGCCATGCCCCCTGATGAAAAGCCCAGCCCACCCGGAAGGGAGGCAACGCCCTCGGGGAGAAGCTCCGCCCACCAGAGAGAAGATCGTGCCCCCGGATAAGCCCCGCCCATTCGAGAACAGGCCACACCCATCGAGGAAGAGACTATGCCCCTGAGTGGCAGCTCCGCCCACTGGCGAGGAGGCCACGCTCCCTGGGTGGAAGCCCCGCCCACCCGGGAAGGGGCTACGTCTCCTGGCGGGGAAGCCACGCCCCCTTGCCGGAAAAGCCCCGTCCATCGATGAGTAGGCCACGCCCTCCAGGAGAGAAGCCCCGCCCATCCATAAGGGAGACCATGACCCCGGAAAGGAGCCCTCCCCACCGGGGAGGAGGCCACGCCCGGGAGAAGGCACGCCCATTCGGAAGAGACACCCCGCCCACCGGGGCGAGGAGGCTACGCCCCCCGGGGGCAGAAGCCCCGCCCACCAGCGAGACGGTCCCGCCCCCAGGGGAGAGGCCCGGCGGCACAAAGCGGCAGCACTGCCGGCTCGGGGGCGGCTGCAGTACCGCTCTGTGCCCACAGGGCGGCAGCACTGCCGGCTCGGGGGCGGCTGCAGTACCGCTCTGTGCCCACAGGGCGGCAGCACTGCCGGCTCGGGGGCGGCTGCAGTACCGCTCTGTGCCCACAGGGTGGCAGCACGGCCAGGCGCCGGCTCGAGGGTGGCTGCAGTACCGCTCTGTGCCCACAGGGTGGCAGCACGGCCAGGCGCCGGCTCGAGGGTGGCTGCAGTACCTCGCTGTGCCCACAGGGTGGCAGCACGGCCAGGCGCCGGCTCGGGGGCGGCTGCAGTACCGCTCTGTGCCCACAGGGTGGCAGCACTGCCATTGCCTCATCGGGGGCGGCTGCAGTACCGCTCTGTGCCCACACGGTGGCAGCGCTGCCAGGCGCAGGCCCGGGGGCGGCTGCAGTACCGCGCTGTGCCCACAGGGCGGCAGCACTGCCGGCTCGAGGGCGGCTGCAGTACCGCGCTGTGCCCACAAGGCGGCAGCACTGCGCCGAGCTCAGCCCGGGGCTGGCGTACTTCGCGGACAGAGAGAGAAGCGAAGGCAAAAAGCAACGAGTCCCATCCCTTCAGAAAATCCTCCTAAATGAATGCCCCAAAAAAACTCTGACCAAACTACAAGAACCCCTGTTTCTAACCAAATAAAAACAAAAAAACCCCTTTTTAAATAAAAATCTATTTATTCATATTTAATTTGTATTCATATTTAGAATCCATATATATTTTAGATATTCAATATATTATAACATATACACAATATTATTTATTATGTACATAATCTTTATATTGCTAATACTTTTTCTATTTTATGTATATCTATATCTCAATATATTATATATTTCTATGTTTCTAATTTTAATAGTATTTATTTAAAAGCTCCACCTCTAACTAAATACAAACATTAAAAACCTTTATTTTAAATGATACTTAAATATATGTTTCTATTTATATTATTCATATTTATATCTTTAATATATCTCACCAAGATACGGGACAGTCAGGGAGGAGCACTGGCCAGCAGTCAGACTGGGCAGGGCTCCTTTAGGACAAGAATGTTTATAGGTAGAAGCAATTCCCTCCTTTGGCTCTCCTTTATATTTAACCCCCCCCAAAAAAAAACTCCATTCCTATCACAAGGAATGTGCAGTCCTGCCTTTTCCCTGTACAGAGCACCTGGGCCCAGCAGGCAGCCGTGAGTCATTGAATAAATCCTGGTTTACATTTCAAAGGTTCTCCTTCTGGCACTGCATGTTTGCAGATCTGGGCTGGCATGTTCGACTCTCCTCACAGCTGCAGTCAAGAACATTTGATCAGATTTTGCAGAGAATTCCCATTAAAACTCAGGTATAATCAGTGAGCAGAAAATCCTTTGGGGTTTAGCTCCATCTCTCACCTCTTCCAAGTGGAGGGAAGATGGCCTTTTGTCACACATCACAGCAGCAGTGACAGATCAGGGCTTTTTTTTATTTATTTAATAAAAGTGGAATAAAAATAAACCAGGTCTGATATAAATGTCTCCAAAACCCATCAAAGCTTTTTAAACCCAAGAAGACCATCATGATTCCCAAGTTCAATCTTCTATTCATACTGGTTTTTGCTATAATGAAATCAATCAGGTTCTTTTAAGAAATAGTAAATCATCATGACTAAACCTCTGGCTCCCCATTATTTGCACTTACAGCTCCTTGTAGAAAGCTCTGCAGCCTTTTTTCCCCATAATACACTGGAGAGAGGATGGACATTAATGACACACACATGCACAAACAATCTTTCTGGTTCTTCAAAAAGTTAAAAATGCCTGTAATAAAAATGATATAAAGTAATATTGTCTCTCAGACTGTTTGAGAAAAGGGAAAGTGGAGCTTTAATGTCCCACTGAGAGATGTTGAATAAATCTTCCCCATGAGTTTGCACACAGTAATAAAATCTTTTTGTCTAAACAAAAATAAGATTTTTTTGACCAAACAAGTTAGGTCTGTATGAGAACACCTCAGGAGGCTTTCAGGGTTCACAGTGACGATGGCAGAGCACAGAATGTAAAAGATGAAGTGTTAGTTCCCCAAATTAATGCCCTGATGTAGCCAAATCCTTCCGCAAAGAGACACAATAGTTTCTTCTCCTTGTTTCCGAGTTCCCAAGCCATCCTGTAATTCATCACCTGCACTAGTGCAGACCAACCTGACGTGGGTCAGTAACATATCTGGCTGCTGAGCTCCTGAGCCACACGTCCCCGATGTAAATGGTAGTCAGGAACACAAAAATAGCTGTGGGAGAAACATCAGAGAAAAACCAGAAGAGCTATTCTTCTATTTCCACACAGAAATACCAAGCCCAGCTGTTTACCTCCAGGACTATGTTTTAAAATAGTTCCCTAAATCTTTTCCTAGATGGAAAATGTGCAGTGCCTTTGTCCATGCAAAGCCAATGATCCTGCCCACAAGAAGGAACAAACCAGTTTCCTGTAACATAAAACAGCTTGAAATCTGACCTGTCAGATGCTGTCATGGACCAGCAACAGGGATCAGCATCCAGACCCACGTGAACTTGATTTTGCAGACTATTTTCCCTCTTGGAATTACATTTCTTTTATACCTTTCATTCCATTTCAGTCCTTGAAAGGGAAGGTCTGTGTGAATATCATGCAGAGGTCCAGAATGGAAGTGCTGCTTTATTTTTCCCAATAGTTCCTAGCTTTGTGTGCTCACAGACTATTCTGGAATTCAGAGGTCAAGCCTGGTTGGCTTTGGATTGACCTTCACCTCTGGTCCAGCTTTGTGCAAACACCACTTGTGCCAGGGTGAGTGAACTCGTCACCTCAGCTTTTCCCTCCAAAACATCCCGTCCTCCTTTCCCTGCAGATGAACTCAGACCCACTCCTCACCTGCACCGGTCGCCCGAGCCTCCATTCTGTTGCCCACAGCGACCCCGGGCAGATCCCTTTGCCTTTCTCCTGCCCCTCTGCAGCCCGGGGGCCGCTGCCCTGCCCGCCCTCCCCGGCCTCATCCCGCAGGGAGCCTCTCCTCCCTTCCTCACTGGCTGTGCCAGGGCAGGGGGACACAGAGCATCCCCAGTGCCGAGCCCTCCCCGCTGCCCCTGCAGAGCCCTGGCCGTGCTGCCCAGGGGCCTCGGCTTTCCCGGGGAGACTGCCTGGGGGCTCCCTACAGCAATCCCGTACAGTTCCTGTGGTGTCCTAGTGACACTCTGATCCCCACGCAGGCAGCTCCCTTCCTTGGCCTTGTGAGCTCTTTCTCACCTTTACTCTTTTTAATGAAAATTCCTTTTTGCTATCAGGACTTAACTAAGGACCTGACAAAGATAAAACAGAACTTCCACGACGCTGGTAAAAAGCTTCATTCGCAGAATGAAAATCTGATTGGACAAAATGCGAGACACTGTTAAAGAGCTTTGCTGTTTTGGTCTTTAGATTTTTTTTTTTAAAGGCATTTTTAATGCATGCTGAGTACAGTGCTGCTAACAGGAGAATACATGGTGCTGTAATGTTGGATTTGTACAACGTTAATGAGACACTGTGATTTTATATGCGGGATTTGGTTATTATTTAGGCCAACGTGTGTATCCGTAGGATGGTATCAGAAGTTTCAGCAAATTGCCAAATCCTGTTGTGGAAAAAGCAGTGGTTTTCCTGTCCTTGTGGCTGTTTCTTTCAACTTTGCCTTCTTCTCTCTGCAGTCTCCCCGTAAGAGACCTCAGCTCTCCTCCCCATCTTCTACTGGTGACATTTCATTTTTCAAAACCCAGTTCTCCATTTGGTCAGGGTGGAACTGTCAGTGCACTTTGCTGTAGAGCCTGTGAGCAGATGGCAGATGTTAAGATTCCTGTCTCACCCCTCTCTTTGTTGTGCTCAGCGCTGCCCTAGATGTGGAGCTGTCGGATGATTCCTTCCCCCCAGAAGATTTTGGCATCGTCTCTGGCATGCTCAACGTCAAGTGGGACAGGATTGCTCCGTATCTTTTCATGTTTTGAAATTTCTCCCAACTCTCTTTCTTGCCCCTGAGCATCATGCATTTTCATCATATCTTCATCTGCTGTCTCTGAAATTCCTTCCCGAGCTTGGACAGGGTGCCAAATGCAAACCCCTGCTCTTCTGGTGGTGCAGTGTAAAATTAAAGTTCCTTGCAGACAAGCACCAGGTCCTGGGGCAGTTGCTCTGCCTGTGGAGGAGCAGCTGGGTCAGTCTCAGGTGGGTCTGGCTGTGTGTGACCACGAGCACTCACATTTGTCAGCAGCACTGACTTTAGCACCTGGCTCCAGGCCGATCTTTTCCATCTCCCCACTTTTCTTCCTCTGCTGAAATACATCCATTTTCCTTAACGTCCGGCTCCCAGAGCGAGCAACGTGTCCCACACCGTGGTTCTACGGCCTCTCAAAGCTGGGTACTTCAACTTCACCTCTGCCACCATCACATACCTGGCACAGGAGGGTGCACAGGTTGTGGTAAGTGCTGATTTCTGGAAGCCCTGCAGACAGACCTGAGCAGCTCCTGGAGCTCGCGAGGGTCGGGGATGATGCGTGTCCGTGCGCTCTCAGCCTGCCCGGCTCTGGAGCCAGGAGGAAAGGTGGCAAAGCCTGTCTTTTCCCTGCCTTTTCCAGGTTGGCTTCACCAGCGCTCCCGGGCAGGGTGGGATCCTGGCTCAGCGTGACTTCGACAGGAGGTTCTCCCCTCACTTTGTAAGTACCTGTCCATGATAATGGGAAAGTGCAGCACGGCAGATGCAGCTGCGGGCGGTGCCTTCCTGCTCACACGTGGTGTGTGTGGCTTGCTCTGCAGTCACCTGGAGAGTTCCAGCTGGAGCTGGAGTTCATTCCTGTCAGTTCTCCAGAGGACTGTCACAGAAGCAGCTGAGTTTCCATCTCAGCTCCCTGTGTGCTGAGGAGCTGCACTGTGGGATTGGAGCCAGAAAATCTGAGAGTAGAATCTTAGAACCTCCTGTTCTGGAAGGGACTCACATGGATCATGGAGTCCAACTCCTGGCCCTGCAGAGGACAGCCCCAGGAATCCCAACCATGTGCCTGTCAGCCCTGTGCGAACTCCTTGAGCTCTTGTCAAGTTGGGTGCTGTGACTGCTTTCCTGGGGAGCCTTTTCCAGTGCCTGGGAGACCATGCTGTGGGAGAAGAGCCTTTTCTTAATATCCAGCCTAATCCTGCCCTGACCCCTCTGCGGGCGCTCCCTCGGGTCCTGTCACTGGTCACCGAGGGCAGAGGTCAGCGCCTGCCCCTGCACTTCCCCATGTGAGGAAGCTGCTGACAGTGTGAGGTGTCCCCTCATTCTCCTCCTCTGACCTTATTGCTCTGAGACTCCTCTGGCCTGGATTGTTTTGACTTCTCTCTTAACAATTTCTCCCTCTAGCTGGACTGGGCAGCATTTGGCGTGATGACCTTGCCGTCCATTGGGATCCCCCTGCTGCTCTGGTACTCGAGCAAGAGGAAGTACGACACCCCCAAGACCAAAAAGAACTGAGCAGAGTCAAATGCCACCAGCACTGCAGAGCTCAGCAAAGGACAGCCCTGAACGGCCAGGAACAGCGGCTGGGTCGGGATGGCACCGTGCCCTGAGAGGTGCTGCCTGTGCTGCGCTTTCAGCCGTCTGGGCAAAGGACTGGGTGGCTGCAGCAGCAGCCATGAGGTGTCCTCTGGGTTCTAATGGAGAAACAAGCAAAGAGAAAAAAGAACAAGCAAAAGTCCCAAACTGCCTTGTCCAGCCCCTTTGGAGGGGGAACCCCTCTCTCCTCTGCAGCTGCAGCAATCCATAGGGAGGAGCAGTGTGTCAGTGCCCAGGGGGGCCTGTCTGCCGGGTTTTGCCCCCTGTGCTGCCTCCAGCTCTCATTTGCCTGCTGCAGGTTTCTGCAGGGTGTCATATCTCAGGGTCCCCCTGTGGATGCTGCTGCCCTGTGAGAGGGAGCTTGTCTGTCACACCCCAGACCTGATTTGATTGAGGATGTCAGAGCTGCTGCTTTGCTCTAAAGGGGCACTAAGGGAGGTCTCTGGTATGGTGTTCTCTGGGTGGCCTTGATGTGTTTTGTTGAGCAGAGAACTGTGTTCTTGCTGGGTTTTTTGTTGTTCTGCACACGGTTGAGGTATATCGAGATATTGAGAATTTTGTAATAATAAAAGACTTCCATGACAGAAGCCTTCCTTGTACCACCTTGTGTTGTTTTACAGACAAATTCCACGAGAAAGAATCTCTAAAATTAGTCTTTTTCTCAAAATAGAGGTCTTCAAGAAGTCCTCTTTCTTCTGCCAATGAGAAAAATGGATAATAGGGGATGAAAATGAAAACAAAACAAAACAAAAAAACAAAACAAAAAACCACAACAAAAAAACAACCAAAAACCAAAAAGAAGAACACAAAAAAGGTGCCTGCAAGGCACAGGGGAAAAAAGAAAGGAAAAAAGAAAAAAAAATTGAAATTTAACACCCCCCACCTTGCCACATGGCTGAGAGGCAGAGGTGGCGACTGTGCTTCATTGTCTATGGGGATGGGAGAAGAAAAGAGTTCAGAGCAGTTGTCAGCCTTTTGGATTTCTGGCGTGGGTCTTTTTGCAGCAGCTAATGTTGGTGGATTTTAATGTCCTTTCTCGTGTCAGTTCAGGTCTTCTGAAGCCTCGGATTCAGGGCCGTCCTGCTGGCTCCCCAGACCAGCCAAAAAGGAAAAAAAACAAGCGAGCCAAAACAAGTTCAAATTAAAAAAAAACAAAACCGAGAGGATTACTGGTACAGCCTCCAGGGGAAGGGAAGGGAAGGGAAGGGAAGGGAAGGGAAGGGAAGGGAAGGGAAGGGAAAGGGAAGGGAAGGGAAGGGAAGGGAAGGGAAGGGAAGGGAAGGGAAGGGAAGGGAAGGGAAGGGGAAGGGAAGGGAAGGGAAGGGAAGGGAAGGGAAGGGAAGGGAAGGGAAGGGAAGGGAAGGGAAGGGACTTTTTGCTTCATGCTAGCAGAAAAAAAAATACCCCAATTCAACAAAAGGAACAACGCAATGTCCCTGTCCACCCTGTCTGGAACACTCAGAGTGTGAGCTTGAACAGAGCCCTCCCAGGAGCTCAAGGCTCCCCACCCCATCCCCTGTGTCCATCTTAAAGCAACAGCATTGATTTACTGGGCATAAAGCTGAGATAAGGGAATAAAGCATCATCATAACATCACCCCAAGACACCTTATTTGTACTGCTGTGGTCTCAAAGCCAGGTTGCCAGCAGAGTGCAGTGAGTTGTAAACCTCTTCAGCCAGGCTCACAACAGATTCCTCCTTCCATGGGCTCTTGTAGAACCAGAGTAAATTGATAATGGAATAACAGCTTTTGTTCAGAAGAGACCTTAAAGACTATCTAGGTCCAACCCCCATCCACTAGTCCAGGTTGCTCTAAGCCTTCTCCCAGCAGGCCATGAACACTGCCAGGAATGGGGCAGCCACAGCTTCTCTGGGCCACTTGTGTCAGTTCCTCACCACCTTCACAGGGAGGAATTTCTCCCCCGTTATCTCATTCTCTGGACTTGCCCCAGAGCTGGAGGCAGCTCTGCAGGGCAGGGTCTCAGCAGTGCTCTGCTGAGGGGCACAATCCCCCTTCACATGCTGCCCAAGCTGTTGGGGATGTGCCCAGGACAGTGTTGGCTTTCTGGGCTCCCCTTGGCATGCTGAGTATCTTGTCAACCCATCCCCCCAAATCCTCCTCAGGGCTGCTCTCCACCATTCCCCCAGTCTGGCGGTGTTTCGGTGCAGGTGCAGCACCTGCCTTTGGCCTCGCTGAACCCCGTGGGCTCGGCCCGGACCCGCCTGCCCAGCCCGGCCCAGTGTGGTGCCAGAAGCCCCTTCCTTCCCCCAGCCCTGCGCTGCTGCAGCCGCACACCAGCGCACAGCCCAGGCTGCTCCTGCCCACTCACGCAGCCCCGGGGCCCAGAGGGGCTCAGGCTCAGGGATGCCTCTCAGAAGGGAACAGTTTCACCCACTGAACCCACCGCTGCCCACGGGAGACCCCAACCTTCAGAGGGATTGTGGGACACAGAGAAGCTGATGGCAGCAGCCTGGTAGGGTCCTGGCCCCTCCAGGCCACCCCCACACTGGGACTCTGCACCCAGACCTTGCCCATTCATTGGGCAGAGCTTTTCCATCACACCCCCCTACTCCGGGAGATTAAACACAGAAACAGCCTGAAACAATGCATTTATTTTGAGGCAAAAAGAACTTTCGGTTTGGAACCTGTCCCACAGCGCAGGGACACCAACAGCCACTGCCTTTTCCCCATGTCCAGGGTATTTTCCATCCCTCCCAGACTTTAAACAAACTTTTCCAGGCTCAGTCTTGAGACCAGGTGACTGCAGTGATCTCTTCCCTATGTCAAGGTCAAGGCAGCTGTTTCTACCCCGCCAAGATTCAACCTCTCACTCCTGGGCTGCCTCCGGTGCTGCAGACTGCTTGCTTTGGTTGTCACCCTTCTTTTTGTGCCCCGAAACGATGTCATCAATGCGGAGGAGGAGAACTGCAGTCTGCAGAGAAACCCCACGCCCAGGGCTCATCTGGAGCTCATCACAAAAGACAAAACCCAACCTGCCCAGCTTTCACACCACACAACCATCAGCCTGGGTTGAAACGGTTCAGCACAGAAGGGACTGGTGCCTCACAGGCTTGTGGGAGCAGCAAGGGGCTGCTTTCCCACCGCCATAGAAACAAGGGCACCCATTTTTCCCTGCTGACTGACACAGAAGTGACACAGTATCCCTTCGATGAACAGCCTTTGATCCAACACCAGCGGTGCAGTGGCAGGATGTGTAAGTACAAGGGCAGCTGGGACCTGGCAGCCCAAGCCAGCCAAAGGGATAAAGCTCCCATGACCACTGATGATTCCAGCACGTTGCTGGTACAGGATTGCCCAGGTACAACTCTGTCTGGCTTTGGAAGCAGTGAAAATACTTTGCACCATTTGCAGGAAAAGGTGGGATTGAAACATGATGAAATTTAGCCACAGGATCAAAAACTCTGGGAAAGCCTGAGTCTGCGCCCCTACATCCCTCACTACCCCACCTCAGACACCTGCAGGCCCTGCACTGGGTGTGTGATGACCACCCAAACACCCCAGCACATAGGGAAGGATGTCCTCCTCTCCCAAATGATACCCACAGAGGCTCTGAAGTTTCCCCACCTCTCCTTACCTCCACAGCTGTTTTGTAGGTCTGAAGTTTGACAGCCAAGGGCTCCCAGATCCCCAGCTCCTTCATGTCAACCAGGGCTCCAGTCTCCCCATTCACCCCCCAAGTCTGGCTCCCTTCCTGAGTGTGCTTGGCCTGGAAGCAGAAAGACAGGTCACCACCAGTGGGGTGAGATGGCAAATTCCCCTCTGGAACCTCAAACTGACCACAGGCTCAGGAATACTCACTAGAATATTCATTAGAACATTCTTGATTTTGGAATTTATACAAGAACATGTCAGTGATAGCACAAGGGCACTGCTCTGAACGGTGACTGATCCAAGGAACTGGGTGAACTAGGAAAGGGCTGACTGTGTCCTGCAGTCCCTGCCACACGCCTTACCCTGAGTGAAGTCAGAACACGGATTGTACTAGCGCCACAGTTCTGGATCAGTGTCCGGGGAATGACCTCCAGAGCCTGGGCCACTGCACGGTAGGGCCACTGCTCCACGCCTGTCATGCCCTTGGACTTCTCTGTCAGCGCATGGGAAACAGCCATCTCAGTGGCTCCGCCGCCTGGCACCAGCTGTGGGTCCATGAGGACATTGCGGCACACCTGCATGGCATCCTGCAGGTTGCGCTCCACCTCCTGCAACAGATACACAATCACAAAACTGCCGAGGCTGGAAAGCCCTCTAACATCATCAAGTCCAAAAATTCCCCCAGCACTGCCAAGGCCGTCACTAATCCAAGTCCCAAAGTGCCATATCCATACATCTGATAAATCCCTCCAGGCATGGTCACTCCACTACTGCCCTGGGTAGCGTGTGCCATTGCCTGACCACACTTTCCATGAAGAAATTTCCCCGAATATCCAATCGAAGCCTCCCCTGGTGCAACTTGAGGCCACTTCCTCTAGCCCTGTCACTTGTTACTAGGGTGAAGAGCCTGACTGCCAGTGAGCTAGACCCTTCTGTCAGGTAGTACTAAACAGGGATCTGAACCCCCCCAGCTGTTCCTTGTGCTCCAGACCCTTCCTCAGCTCTGCCCTTCTCATTATTAACTGCAGCACCACACTAGCTGAAAGCCCAGCTCTCAGCCTGCTGGCCATGACTCACCACAAAGCTGGCTGGCACAGGAGGTGAAGCAGCCCCTGCACTCACTTACCGCAAGGATTTCCTTGCTGGCTCCCCGCAGGATGATGGTGCAAGCCTTAGGATCTTTGCAATCAGTGATGAAAGCAAAATACTCATCTCCTATTTTTTTCACTTCAAAGAGCCTAGCACCGGTTCCTACATCCTCCTCCCGGAGCTCATCTGTGCGACTGACAATGCGAGCCCCACAGGCCCTAGCACAGCAAAGCACGACATCAGACACTCACAAATCAGAACTGAGAAAGATCAGAACAATTCCAGGTCATGCACAGTAGGAATGGGCTCCACACAGCAGCCAACACCTACCTGGCAATGCGGTTGTTGTCAGTCTTCCGCACCCTGCGGATGGCGGTGATGTTTGCTCTCATCAGGTAGTGCTGGGCCAGGTCTGAAACCAGGTTTGTGCAATTTCAGTAATGACTCAGCAGTATCATGTTAAATTTCATCTGTTTATCAGTTATCAATCTAGCTATTTTAATTCCAGTCTTTGAAGCAAAAGGGATTACTGGAAAAAAAACCCTAAAATGTAGCTTTTTAAATCAGGCTGCAAGGCAAAACGGTAGCATAACTCTCCAGGGATTAAGACTCAGCTTCACTTGTTTCGGTATCTTTCCCAAATGCTGGAAAAGCATAATATCATTGTCAGGGTCTACTTTCACAGAGCAACATCAAGGATGAACTTCAATGCCTGCAGTGTACACCTATTCACTAGAAAGCTAAAACAAAACCCAAACCAAGTGCAGCACCAGGTTTGGGAGGAGTTGCATAAGTTTGTTGTCGTGACTTTTTTTAGTTTTGGTCAGGTTTTCTCCAGGTTCCTGAGCAGTGCACTTAACACCATTAACCTCACTGAGATGAATTCAACACAAAGGATGACATGTGCTATTACCAGAAACTCCTTTTTCTGTGATGACCAGATCTGGCTTGACTCTTATCAGATCCTCACACATCTGCTGAATGTACTCTTCCTCCATCTGCAGGATACGAGCAAAGTCTTCCTCCCGAGTAATTTCAATGTCAGTCTGTACAAAAGAGGTGTAAACAGCTTAGAGTTTTCATTCCAACCTTCACAGTCCCCCAGCTTCAAGCAGCTCAACTCCTCCAGTATAACCAGGTAAAGAGTCAGGGATGAAAACCACTGACCAAATAAACTGCAACACTGTCCGCTGAGCTTTAGTTCAAGCTCAGAAATATTTCTTTTGCTCTTGACCAGCACTTAGATACACAAATCAGTGTAGCTGCTTCAGTGAGTCAAAATGCTGTAGCCTCACTCCTATTTTTCTGTACCCCACAGCATAATTAAGCCCCACATTTAACAGGCCTCTAAAAGGTAGAACACAGAAAGCCTTCCATCACTTGCACTTTTAACAAGACATCTGCATTTGTTCGTTTGACTCACTCTAAATCAAGACTTGCAGATGTCTCCAACAGGACTCACTTTACCTGGCTCTCTCCTTTCTTGTACTCCAGTGAACAATCCAGAAGGACAATGCGTGGATTCTTAATAAGGCGACGCATTCTGGGATGGGTTACATCTTTATTCACCATGATTCCACGCAAAACACATGAGTCTTCACTAAAACCACCTGGAATCTAACACAAGGAAGGCAGAAAAATGAGGTGAGTCAATTTAGTCTACAAAAACTTGTGTATCTTCTGAAGCTGTCTCACATACAGAAAAGGGAAAACATCTCCCAATGACCATGGTGCATCCAGACCGCTATACAAGTTTATTTTTTAGCACACACTGACTTAAGATTTTAAGTGGGAAGCCATGAAAGAACTTAAGAAACTTTTAACATCCTACTGTCTGGCACCGTTTCATTTTCCATCTTCCAAATCCAACTGAAATTCTTTTTGACAGGTACTCTAAAAGAGTTTAAATAGCAGCCCCTGTTGGCATTGTAAATGAGCATGGCTGACACCACTGACTGAAGTATCTTCCAGGATTAGGTCTGTGGACTGCAGAGAAGTAACACAAAATTCTTCCCAATGCACTCTGCAATAAACTAGTTCAGAACAAGAAACAGGTACAAGAATAAGAAACAGTTCAAGACAAACTCACCTTTTCTACTTTTGCATATTTTTTAATATCTATTTCTTTTCTACCATTTTCTTCAAACTCCACAGTCTTAACAGCTTCAAGAGCAATGCTACAGGCCAAGTCAGACCAGCGGTTTATTGCCTTGGTGTTTATCGCACTCTTAATTATTTTAAGCATCATCTCTTTATTGTTCACATCCACTGGAGTGCTGAGATAAAGGAAAAACCAAATAGCAAACTGAGGGTTAATTCCAAGCAACAACAACCTAACCCTTTTGACTCCCCCTCCAATTTTGCTAAGTTGTATTTGACTAACTGCCTGAAGGAGCAGCTTGAAGCAGTACATAAAGTCCACATCCCTCCTCTCTAACTTCCATCAGCCCATACTTACCCAATCTTCTTTAGAATACTGATCATGTCATCAAGAGCCTTACGATAAGCCCAGATGATCACAGTTGGGTGCATCTGCTGTTCAAGAAAGTGCTCAGCAACGGAGAGCATCTCTCCAGCTAAAAAAAATAAAAATACATTGAAATCCCCAAGTAAGTTAGTAAGATAATCAACAGTCAAGAAAGGAGAGCATAGACTAGAAAAAAATACATCTTCTATCCATGCAGAGAACTCTCACATCACCTACATCCTTCTTTACACTTAACAGTGGTTATCAAGGGGAAAGAACTTCCCAGTGTGCAGCTGATCACATTAGGGTCTCATGAACCTAGCCTCTTACACAGTAAAAAACCCCTCTCCATCTCAAGGTTAGTAAATAACTAAGATGTGTCTCATCATGGGCTCTGCTTAGAAAAAAGGGTGAACTTCAGCCTTTATGCACCGTGTCTGAGTCAGTCTCCTTACCAAGGATAATGACAGATGTGGTCCCATCTCCAACTTCTTCATCCTGAGTGCGGCTGATCTCTATCATTGATTTTGCAGCTGGATGCTGGACTTGAATCTATGTAGGAGCAAGGGGTATGGATTTGTCCCAGAATATTAAAGCAGAAGCATCTCATGTCACTCAATGGAACAAATAGCACACTTTTAATACAATCAAAGGCATTCTGTCCAACAACAGCAAGGCTGTTTTTCCATTTTGAGACCAAAATCAAGTCCTTGTAATTGACAGTATTGTATCTCTTTACTGTTTTTCAGGCATTACAGTTCTTAGGATGTTCTTTTAACAGCTGTTGCACCAGATAGATGATAATGATTTCTAGGTTGCATTGTGTGGCATTGTGAACACCACCATCTACTCAAAAGATCTCACTGCAGTTAATAATAGCTCCAATTACCAAAGAATTTGCATCAGTCTTGTAAACACTGCATGAAAACTTCCCACTCTAGGATTAAACCTATATTTCTGTAGAGCAAGAACACTTGTTGGATATGTTTCATTTCTCCTCAGTAAGAACCTCTCTTGGTGCAGCTGGTTAGCACTTGCTGGCTCTCAGGACAGGTGAGGAGATCACACAGTTCCATTGTCACCCAAGATTCAGACACATACTGAAAATGTTAAACAAGACAATCCTTCAGGAGAAACTTACTTCTCTAAGAATAGCATTGCCATCGTTGGTCATCACAATCCCACCCATGGGGTCCAAAAGCATCTGCAAGCACAAAGAGAACCAACATTTGACTGCTCTGTCCCATGTGTGTCCCACTTCCAGTCAGCTGCAGCACAGGTGTTGCAGCGTAAATTCTTACCTTCATCATTGCTCTCGGTCCCAAACATGTTCGGATAATGTCAGCAATAGTCTAGGAGGAATCAAAGAAATGAGGTAATATAGGAGGGCATCAAAAAGTCTAAAAAAACACCCCACAATGAAAACAGCAGCCCCTGCAAAATTCCAGTGATCCAACAACTCTGCTGTGGTTGAGATGCAGCCAAGGTAAAGAATCGTGTGGAAATGAGAATATGGGGATTATCAAGACACTGGAACCACACTAAATTATTATCTTAAACAGATGTCAAAACTGAGATACTTTCAGACTTTGCGGAGAAAGGGAGTTTGGTTGGTTAAATCCCTCCGTGGTTATTTA
Organism: Luscinia megarhynchos; assembly: GCA_034336665.1. Taxonomy (NCBI): domain Eukaryota; kingdom Metazoa; phylum Chordata; class Aves; order Passeriformes; family Muscicapidae; genus Luscinia; species Luscinia megarhynchos. The sequence goes on from CM067587.1 coordinate 1,437,494, forward strand.
CAGGGTACCCATTACAGGAATAATGCAGATATTTTGCTTTTATACAGAATTTTTATGTAATACTATAAAAATCTTCTGCTAACATAGAAAATTATTTTTTATGTTGCTTCTTCTTCTACTCTATATGAATATAGAATAGAGAAAATATGCTTCACATCCAGTTTTCACTCTGAAATATATAAATACACACACATTAAAAAAAAATGGAACAGAACAGCCTGAGAATTTGGTACCTTTGCAGCAGTAATGTTTCCTGTCTGGACTTTTCTTCCAGATTCACGTTTTGTATTCTGACCTAAAGCATACAAAAAGAATAAAATTAATCAAGTACAATCAAGTACAAAACAATAAGGATGCAGTCACCTCTCAGTCACACATTCAACATGTGACCAGTTTGAAATTCAGAGTTTACAATACAAATACTGCAGTGATGATGGGAAATACATTGATAGATTGTCAGTGAAAAACAACATTCCCTATTATAACAGAACTCCTCATTAGCATCCCGAGACAAAGCTTTGCAAGCCTGAAACAGGACCTACTACCCCAGAAAATCAAACTGCAGTGACTCACTAGAATCTGACAGATCTCACAAAGCCAAGGAGCTGCTATTGTACAGTAGTGTTCAGTAAAAAAAAGTTAGAGGCTCATGTACAGTAAGCAGAACTGGATGAACATAAAGTTAATCCATCAATGTTGCTTTGGCACATGAGGGTGACCAGCTGGAGACCAGCAATCAACAAACTCAGCCCTAGAGTATATTTGGGCTCAGGGATGTTCTTCTGGAATTACAAGCCAGGCCCGAGCATGCTCAGATTTACAAAGGAGCAGATGCATGCGCACACGGAGGTGTAAGAAAGAACAAAAGGAAGCAACGGTAAGAGCAGCACCAAGTCTCGGGCAAGCAGGCTTATAGAAAAGGGGCAGCAGGCCACCACAGTCTGCCTGCTGGGTTAATAGAGCACAGAATGGATAGAGAAAAAAGAATGAGATACCCAAACAGAAGAAAAAAAAACCCTGGAAATACGTTGGTAGATGGTGACAAAATCATAGAATGGTTTGGGGTGGAGGGAACCTAAAGGACTAGCTCGTTCCAAAGCCCTCTCACAGGCAGTGACACCTTGCCCAAAGTCCCTCTCTCTTCTCCCTCTTTTGGAGTCCCTTTCGGCACTCGAAGGAGCTCTAAGGTCCCCCTGGAGCTTTTACTTCTCCAGGCTCAACAAACGCAGCTCTCTCAGCCTGACTCCAGAGCAGAAGGGCTCCAGCCCTTGGAGCATCACTGTGGACTCCTTTAGACTAGCTCCAGTAGCTTCACGTCCTTACCACACCAGAGGCCCAAGAACTGGGGTTCACGTGGGGTTCAAACGGGGCAGTACAAAACAACATGCTGAGAAATATGCGACAACAGCTGAGAGCACGGAAGGCTTCCAGAAAAGGTCTGAGATCAGCGGGCCTCCGAGATGTCCCGGGCGCGGCAGGGGCTGAGGGGAGGGAGCTGAGAGGGGGAGCAGAGGCCGTGCGGGGGAGCTGAGAGGGGGAGCAGAGGCCGTGGGGAGGGAGCTGAGAGGGGAGCAGAGGCCGTGGGGAGGGAGCCGAGAGGGGAGCAGAGGCCGTGGGGAGGGAGCCGAGAGGGGAGCAGAGGCCGTGGGGAGGGAGCCGAGAGGGGGAGCAGAGGCCGTGGGGAGGGAGCTGAGAGGGGGAGCACAGACTATGGGGAGGGAGCTGAGAGGGGGAGCACAGGCCGTGCGGAGGAGCTGCGATGGGGAGCACAGGCCGTGGGGAGGGGAGCTGAGAGGGGGAGCTCGGGCTATGGGGAGGGAGCTGCGATGGGGAGCACAGACTACGGGGAGGGAGCTGAGAGGAGGAGCTCGGGCCGCGCCGGTGGTGGCGGCGATCCCCAGTGGATCCCCGGCGGGTCAGGGGGTCCCGGGCGGAACGGGCTGTGAAAGGCCGCCCGGCCATGAGGGACCCAACATGGCGGCGAGTGAAGCGAGCGGCAAAGCGGGGCGGGGGTCCGAACCGTGCATACCCTCACCCTCCGCCCAGGGAGAACTTACTGAGCACCAGGACGGGGCGCGGGCCCATCATCGCGGCGGCTCGAGCGCGGCGGAACCTTCTGGAGCCTCGGCGCTGCCGCCTCGCAAAGCCTCTCACCGCGCAGCGCCCCCACCCCGCGGTCACTCGCGCGTGAGCGCCGCGCCCGCTCGGAGGGAACGCCCGGCGGGTTCCGGCCGGGAAGTGACGCCGGGCAAGGGGGCGGGAGCAGCGGGGAATCCGCGGGAGCGCGGGGCACGGCCGAGGGGAGGGGAGGCCGCAGGGCCCGCGGGGCAGAGCGGAGTGCACATCCCGCTGCCACCTCCCCGTTCCATCCGGAACGCACCGCGTCCGAGATGCCACGGGCGGCCTCGGCTCCGAAAGGCAGACTGCAGTGCCGCCTCCTCGGTTAGCACGGCGGTCTGGCCCAGCCCGCACTACGGCACGCAAGGAAAAGGACGGATATTGAGCAGGCGCCGCCTGTCCGATTGGGCAGGCTGTGCCCGGGTCCTGGAGCAGCAGCTCCTGCTCCTGAGAGGAGCTGAGCCCGTGCCCCAAGCTCCGGTATCGCTGCAAGCAGGACCCTCAGCCCTCTTCAGCCGCCAGCGGCCATTTTGTGCCCCAGGCGGTTCAGTGTCACCCCATGGGACCGAGGGTCACACAATGGCATGGGGAAAGATCAGGGGTCATAGCACAGCATCTGATCCATGAGGAAAGCGGAAACATGTCTAGGGGAGGGGGGTGTGGGTGCGTGTACTTAAGCAGAGCATCCCCGGTGCAGGAAGTCAGACTTTGCCAGCCTCTGCACCTGATTCTTCAGGAATTTAACTCTGATCCTTCTCCCTGCACTCCACCCTCATTGCTTTACAAAACCACCATGGACCTGGGCAGGCTGCTGGGCCAGAGAACAGCAACCACAGGACAAAGCAGCAGCTCTGACATCCTCAATCAAATCAGGTCTGGGATGTGACCAGACAAGCTCCCTCTCACAGGGCAGCAGCATCCACAGGGGGACCCTGAGATATGACACCCTGCAGAAACCTGCAGCAGGCAAATGAGAGCTGGAGGCAGCACAGGGGGCAAAACCCCGCAGACAGGCCCCCCTGGGCACTGACACACTGCTCCTCCCTATGGATTGCTGCAGCTGCAGAGGAGAGAGGGGTTCCCCCTCCAAAGGGGCTGGACAAGGCAGTTTGGAACTTTTGCTTGTTCTTTTTTCTCTTTGCTTGTTTCTCCATTAGAACCCAGAGGACACCTCATGGCTGCTGCTGCAGCCACGCAGTCCTTTGCCCAGACGGCTGAAAGCGCAGCACAGGCAGCACCTCTCAGGGCACGGTGCCATCCCGACCCAGCCGCTGTTCCTGGCCGTTCAGGGCTGTCCTTTGCTGAGCTCTGCAGTGCTGGTGGCATTTGACTCTGCTCAGTTCTTTTTGGTCCTGGGGGTGTCGTACTTCCTCTTGCTCGAGTACCAGAGCAGCAGGGGGATCCCAATGGATGGCAGGGTCATCACGCCAAATGCTGCCCAGTCCAGCTAGAGGGAGAAATTGTTAGAGAGAAAAGTCAAAACAATCCAGGCCAGAGGAGTCTCAGAGCAATAAGGTCAGAGGAGGAGAATGAGGGGACACCTCACACTGTCAGCAGCTTCCTCACATGGGGAAGTGCAGGGGCAGGCGCTGACCTCTGCCCTCGGTGACCAGTGACAGGACCCGAGGGAGCGCCCGCAGAGGGGTCAGGGCAGGATTAGGCTGGATATTAAGAAAAGGCTCTTCTCCCAGAGCATGGTCTCCCAGGCACTGGAAAAGGCTCCCCAGGAAAGCGGTCACAGCACCCAACTTGACAAGAGCTCAAGGAGTTTGCACAGGGCTGACAGGCACGTGGTTGGGATTCCTGGGGCTGTCCTCTGCAGGGCCAGGAGTTGGACTCCATGATCCATGTGAGTCCCTTCCAGAACAGGAGGTTCTAAGATTCTACTCTCAGATTTTCTGGCTCCAATCCCACAGTGCAGCTCCTCAGCACACAGGGAGCTGAGATGGAAACTCAGCTGCTTCTGTGACAGTCCTCTGGAGAACTGACAGGAATGAACTCCAGCTCCAGCTGGAACTCTCCAGGTGACTGCAGAGCAAGCCACACACACCACGTGTGAGCAGGAAGGCACCGCCCGCAGCTGCATCTGCCGTGCTGCACTTTCCCATTATCATGGACAGGTACTTACAAAGTGAGGGGAGAACCTCCTGTCGAAGTCACGCTGAGCCAGGATCCCACCCTGCCCGGGAGCGCTGGTGAAGCCAACCTGGAAAAGGCAGGGAAAAGACAGGCTTTGCCACCTTTCCTCCTGGCTCCAGAGCCGGGCAGGCTGAGAGCGCACGGACACGCATCATCCCCGACCCCGCAGCTCCAGGAGCGCGTTCAGGTCTGTCTGCAGGGCTTCCAGAAATCAGCACTTACCACAACCTGTGCACCCTCCTGTGCCAGGTACGTGATGGTGGCAGAGGTGAAGTTGAAGTACCCAGCTTTGAGAGGCCGTAGAACCACGGTGTGGGACACGTTGCTCGCTCTGGGAGCCGGACGTTAAGGAAAATGGATGTATTTCAGCAGAGGAAAAAAAGTGAGGAGATGGAAAAGATCGGCCTGGAGCCAGGTGCTAAAGTCAGTGCTGCTGACAAATGTGAGTGCTCGTGGTCACACACAGCCAGGCCCACCTGAGACTGACCCAGCTGCTCCTCCACAGGCAGAGCAACTGCCCCAGGACCTGGTGCTTGTCTGCAAGGAACTTTAATTTTACACTGCACCACCAGAAGAGCAGGGGTTTGCATTTGGCACCCTGTCCAAGCTCGGGAAGGAATTTCAGAGACAGCAGATGAAGATATGATGAAAATGCATGATGCTCAGGGGCAAGAAAGAGAGTTGGGAGAAATTTCAAAACATGAAAAGATACGGAGCAATCCTGTCCCACTTGACGTTGAGCATGCCAGAGACGATGCCAAAATCTTCTGGGGGGAAGGAATCATCCGACAGCTCCACATCTAGGGCAGCGCTGAGCACAACAAAGAGAGGGGTGAGACAGGAATCTTAACATCTGCCATCTGCTCACAGGCTCTACAGCAAAGTGCACTGACAGTTCCACCCTGACCAAATGGAGAACTGGGTTTTGAAAAATGAAATGTCACCAGTAGAAGATGGGGAGGAGAGCTGAGGTCTCTTACGGGGAGACTGCAGAGAGAAGAAGGCAAAGTTGAAAGAAACAGCCACAAGGACAGGAAAACCATCGCTTTTTCCACAACAGGATTTGGCAATTTGCTGAACTTCTGATACCATCCTACGGATACACACGTTGGCCTAAATAATAACCAAATCCCGCATATAAAATCACAGTGTCTCATTAACGTTGTACAAATCCAACATTACAGCACCATGTATTCTCCTGTTAGCAGCACTGTACTCAGCATGCATTAAAAATGCCTTTAAAAAAAAAAATCTAAAGACCAAAACAGCAAAGCTCTTTAACAGTGTCCTGCATTTTGTCCAATCAGATTTTCATTCTGCAAATGAAGCTTTTTACCAGCGTCGTGGAAGTTCTGTTTTATCTTTCTCAGGTCCTTAGTTAAGTCCTGATAGCAAAAAGGAATTTTCATTAAAAAGAGTAAAGGTGAGAAAGAGCTCACAAGGCCAAGAAAAGGAGCTGCATGCGTGGGGATCAGAGTGTCACTAGGACACCACAGGAACTGTACCATGCTGGACTGACAGCTTGAGCAGCCACAAGGTGAAAGCAGCAACAATGGAAGAGGAAGGAAAAGGCAAATTTCAGGGTCAATCCTTCAGGCACTGCTGGAAAGCTCAGAGTTAGAGGGAGCAGAAGCAACAGCACATTATAGAGTCAGAAATCGCCTTGTACCCTGCAGCCATACCGAGAAAATCTGCTCGTGGTCAGTACTGGACCTGGACAGGCCTTACCTGGAGCCAACGTTGTAGATGTTGTACTGCAAAGTCAGGTCCTTGCCCTCCACTGCATATCTGTTTAATAGGGATTTGGAGGCCAGGAGTCTGGCGCCATCCTCACAGCGAGCCACAGACACCAGGGCAAACACGGCAAGAAGCGCCAGCTTCATCTAGAAACACAGGGAAATGCAACAGCACTGATCATCTGAAATCTCTGAACACTCGCCTGTTGGGATGTAAGAACTGGCACAGCAGTGTCCCACATCTGCAGCCATGAAAAAAAAGTCAAAGCCCTGGCCCGTATCACTCCCCCTTCCAGAATCATGGAGCATCCTGAGTTGAAAGGGACCCACAAGGATCATCGAGTCCAACCGCTGGCCCTGCACATCTCAGTAATGGGCAAAGCTTTCAGATCACTAACCTCTTCTAGTAATTTCCAGAGCAAAAGCTTTGGCAATTAACAATTTCATCCGTTTTAGCAACTGACAGTTAATTGCCTTTGCAAAGCCTGGCAACTTTCCAGCCTGGTCTTACAAACTCAGAAAGCACCAGCTCCTTACTTCCAACATTTACTCCTTCCTATTTTCAGCCACTGAGGAACCACCAACTCCCTCCAGTGGCTTTTATGATCTTCTGCACAAATCCCTGCTTCAGGCCACGTGGCCTGACTTATCTAAACACAGTGCCTCTGAAGCCACCCTGCTGAGAGGACAAGGAAACAGCAACATGACAGACGTGACCAGTGAGGACACGTGATGGGGCTTTTAAATGCAAAATCTGCTTCAAAATCAGGGCCTCTGCCCTCCACAGGCACAGAGTGGTTGAGGTTGGACAGGACTGTAAAGACCATCCAACTGCACCCCGTCATGGGCAAGGACACCTTCCACTAGAGCAGCACGCCCCATGCAAACTGGCCTTCGACACTTCCAGGGATAAGGCAGCCACAGCTTCTCTGGACAACCTGTGCCAGTGACTCACCTCCCTGACAGGGACCCATTTCTTCCCAATATCCCATCTAACTCTGCCCTCTGGCAGTGGGAAGCCTTGTTCTGTCACTACAGGCCCTTGTCCAAGTCCCTCACCAGCTCTCCTGGAGCCCCTTTAGGCAGTAGAAGGAGCTCTGAGGTCTCCCTGGAGCCTTTACTTCTCTAAGCTGAGCACTCGCAGCTCTCCCAGCCTGTCTCAAGAGCAGAGCATCGAGATCATCTAGAGCAGCCCTGGATCATTTCCGTGGCCTCCTCTGGACTCACTCCAGCAGCTCCACGTCCTTCCTGTGCTGGGGGCCCAGAGCTGGAGGCAGCTCTGCAGGGCAGGGTCTCAGCAGTGCTCTGCTGAGGGGCACAATCCCCCTTCACACGCTGCCCAAGCTGTTGGGGATGTGCCCAGGACAGTGTTGGCTTTCTGGGCTCCCAGTGCACGGCAGCTCAGCCTCAGCATGCTGAGCTTCTTGTCAACCCATCCCCCAAATCCTCCTCAGGGCTGCTCTCCACCATTCCCCCAGTCTGGCGGTGTTTCAGTGCAGGTGCAGCACCTGCCTTTGGCCTCGCTGAACCCCGTGGGCTCGGCCTGGACCCGCCTGCCCAGCCCGGCCCAGTGTGGTGCCAGAAGCCCCTTCCTTCCCCCAGCCCTGCGCTGCTGCAGCCGCACACCAGCGCACAGCCCAGGCTGCTCCTGCCCACTCACGCAGCCCCGGGGCCCAGAGGGGCTCAGGGACGCCTCTCAGGAGGGAACCGCTCGGTCTCACCCACCGCTGCCCGCGGAAGAGCCCGACTCTGACGCTCCAGCGCCAGAAACCGGCCGGTCCTTCCCGGCCCCTCGGAGCCCACGGCCGAGACTCTCCTACAGACCCTTCCCAGCGCCCCACCCCCCCTCAGAGGCCCGAGGACACGGGCTCGAGATACTACGGCCTCCCGCCCCTCACCGTCTCTGCCGCCGCCAACGCCGCAACGACGAGTCAGCGCAGCCGCGGCGGAAGTGACGCACATGAGCCACGCCCCATGGACGGCCGGAGCCCCCTGGGAAATGGAGTCCAGAGCCGCGTACACGCCGGGACTCCGCGCCTGCGCCGAGCACGTTTCCTGCGCAGCCGCATCGCCCGCTGGCGGCGGAGTGCGGGCGGGAGGCGGACGGGGCGGTGTGCTGGGCCGGGGCTTTCATACGGCTCTGGAAAAGAGCGGCGCCTGTGTATCTGCACAAGGTGCTCTGCTCTCGACAGCACCCTCCCAGGTCCGTGGTGGATGTGTAAAGCGGTGAAGGAGGAGTGAAGGAGAAGGAGCGGGCCTAAATTCCTCCAGAATCAGGTGCACAGAACCCAGAGTGTCCCTTGCTGCTTGATCATTCCCCCCAGACAGGCTGCGGCTTTCTGCTGCCCGGGGAACAGGACGTGTCCCCACCTCGCTGTGTAAAGTCAGGAACATAACAGAACTCCTGGCCTTTCCAGCACTGCAGGAAAACCCGAGAGCTCCCCTGTGCCCGCGTCTCTCAGGCAAGATGCTTCTGGTGGGAGAAGGGCCTCAGGCCCCTCCTCTCTACAAATAATATTGTTCCTCACACAGACGTGAGGAGCAGCTGGGTCAGCCTCAGGTGGGTCTGGCTGTGTGTGACCACGAGCACTCACATTTGTCAGCAGCACTGACTTTTAGCACCTGGCTCCAGGCCGATCTTTCCCATCTCCCCACTTTTCTTCCTCTGCTGAAACACGGGGAACCGTGTTCCTTAATGTCCGGATCCCAGAGCGAGCAACGTGTCCCACACCATGGTTCTACGGCCACTCAAAACTGGGTACTTCAACTTCACCTCTGCCACCATCACGTACCTGGCACAGGAGGGTGCACAGGTTGTGCTGAGTGGCACCGTGCCCTGAGAGGTGCTGCCTGTGCTGCGCTTTCAGCCGTCTGGGCAAAGGACTGGGTGGCTGCAGCAGCAGCCATGAGGTGTCCTCTGGGTTCTAATGGAGAAACAAGCAAAGAGAAAAAAGAACAAGCAAAAGTTCCAAACTGCCTTGTCCAGCCCCTTTGGAGGGGGAACCCCTCTCTCCTCTGCAGCTGCAGCAATCCATAGGGAGGAGCAGTGTGTCAGTGCCCAGGGGGGCCTGTCTGCCGGGTTTTGCCCCCTGTGCTGCCTCCAGCTCTCATTTGCCTGCTGCAGGTTTCTGCAGGGTGTCATATCTCAGGGTCCCCCTGTGGATGCTGCTGCCCTGTGAGAGGGAGCTTGTCTGTCACACCCCAGACCTGATTTGATTGAGGATGTCAGAGCTGCTGTTTTGTCCTATGGTTGCTGTTCTCTGGCCCAGCAGCCTGCCCAGGTCCATGGTGGTTTTGTAAAGCAATGAGAGTGGAGTGCAGGGAGAAGGATCAGAGTTAAATTCCTGAAGAATCAGGTGCAGAGGCTGGCAAACTCTGACTTCCTGCACTGGGGATGCTCTGCTTAAGTACACGCACCCACACCCCCCTCCCCTAGACATGCTCCAGCTTTCTGCTGACAGTGGATCAGGACATGTCCTGACCTCCCTGGTGCAAAGTCAATAACAACAAACAAACCTGCTGGCATTTCCAGCACTGCAGGAAGTCTTGAGTGCTTCCCTGTGCCCTCGTTTCTCTGGCAGCTGCCTCTGGTGGGAAAAGGCCCCAGGTTCCTCTTCTCTACACATTTTGCCCCTTACACATGCCCAGATGAGCAGCCCACGAGCACCAGTCCAGGCTCCTGTCACTGGCTGTGTGTGCTGCCTGAAAGCCTTTCATTGGAGGCCCCCACTCCCAACCTGTGCCAACACCTCTTCCTACCACCACTTCCTTCTTTCCCTGCTGCCTCAGGAAGAAGTTGTCCAAGCTGCAGACAATGAAAAGCAAGACAGAGGTCCAATCCCTGTTGGCCATTGAGGCCACTTAAATATTTTCTCTCCCACCCCACCTCTTTGTGTGGTTTGCTGCAGCCAAACAGTCTTGAAACACTGATACACCACCTGTCCTGGTTTTTAGAACCTCAGATCTTTTTTTATGAAGCAAGAGCATTTTTGGGAAATGTTTCATTCATCCCCATTAAGCACCTATCTTGGTGTGATGGCTTTCAGGCTAGAAGAGATCATACAGCTCCTTTGCCACCCACATTGCTGTATTCTGGAAGACCCTGACTTGAGTTAAGGAGGGTTGAAGCCAGACACTTTTAGAAGGGGTTCCAAGAAGGTGATGTGGTTTTTGGCTGGGTCAGTGTCTAACAGCAGAGAAACGTGTGGCATCTGTGTTAAGTATTTACCTTTGGCTTTGTGGGTGCTGTGTGGGCAGCCTTTTCAATTGGATGAGTATTTGAGCTGAGCTGGCCCATAGCAAGGAGGAGCTCGGGGCTGGTGATTTCTCACAGGTGCAGTGGTAGTTTTCTGTCTTTTGGTGACTCTGGTACCACAAGCGATGACAGCTGCATCTTTGAGCTTCTGAGGGCAGGGTTGTTGTGGAAGAGCTCTGTAGTGTCCAGTGTGATTCTGACTGGGGAGTTTTCTTGCACATGATGGAGAGTGACCTGCAGCTGCAGGAATGATGCAGTTAGCTGATGGGGCTTCTGTTGAGGATGACCCCTCTGCCCTCTGAAAGCTGCATTGAGGGATCAAAGACCACTGCCCTCCGGTGTGGAGCTTTAACTTTGGTTGGAAAGGGACCCCAGCGTAGCACATCTTCCAAAAGTTGCTGGCATTGCTTCTGCATTAATGGTCTCACTTCCAGTGATGTGTGTCCCAGCAGCATCTCTCCTGGGCAATGCAGCTGGCCAGATATCCCTCCTAACTCTGTAACACAAAAACCCCTAGTCAGGGTATTTTAGGGATGGAAAATTTATTGGTAACAGTTTACAGCTGTGCAAGTTCAGTTAATGCAAAAGGACAATCAAAGATTTCTGCCATAGAAGTATTTTACTGGATGTGTATTACCACACACACCCCTTCAGGATAAAGTGGATTATTAAGATTTGTTCTTCATTTTACTCTTTAAAGTTTTACACTTCAGTTCCAGTTTTATTTACCAAGCAAGTGTGGTGTGCAGCAGCAGTGCAAGTGTGATGTGCAGCTACTGGGGGGGATGATGCCTCCCCTTCTTTTGCAGGGTGGGAGTTTGTCCATTTTGAATGGCATTGCTGAAAAGAATGATCTGCTGGTCAGAGCTCTTTCCCTTGTTTTGTGCCTCTTTGGGAGCTTGGGGTGAGATCATGTCTATTGGGACATCCAAATGTCAGAGTGGAGGGTAGGCAGTGGTGCAGCAGAAGAGCAGGTGTGAGGAGGATGAGGGGGTCACAGAGGATTTCCACCCCCAAAAGGTGTCTGTGTTGGTTTCAACAACCAACAAGGAGCTAAACTCCAAACAAGCCACTGTCCTTCCCCTCCTGCCATCAAGGGAAGGACAATAAATCAGAGAAGATGACTTAAAAATAACAATTTATTAAAAAATAAAATCACAAAGCAATGGAATGAGACATATAGGATAGAAAGAAATTTGTACAAAATAAAGGAAAATGTTTTAAACAGTAAAAAACAAGGTGTTAAGTAACCCCCTTGTAGCAAAGATAAAATGGTTGCTGCTTCCCTTAGCAGCTCATGTGGCCCAGGAGGACAAAGACAAGATGTTGGTGAGGTTCTCTTCGCTCAATTCTTCCCTCCTGGAACTGAAAAACCCCGGCCTGTCCGGGGTTTATGGAGTAATTCTGCTGGCAGATGGGGGCGTGCTGGCATTGCCTAGGGAGCTGCAGAGCCGCAGTCTCAGCTTCCCTGCTCCCTGCAGTGCCAGCAGCAGTGTCTCTATGGGTCAGTTTGGGCACTTCACTGCCTCTTCCCACTGCCCTTTTCGCATCAGCTGGGCTCTCCCTTGGCTTGGTTGGACTCAGCTGGTGTTGGCTCTGCTGGATTTGGTCTCTGCATGATCCTTTAGATATCTAGGCCTGGGATTGGATTTAGCCACACCCAGACTCCTCTGTGAGAAGTTTAGAAAGCCAGGGCATCATTTCTACACCTCGTGACACAAGGCTTCTATAATAAATTTTGTCTGAAGCTCCCATCCTGCCTGTGACAAAGTGGAAGGTGGTTCATCACTGTTATAAAATTTTATCAGTGTTATAAAATTACTCAGTTAGAGCAGTTACTCTCAAATTTAAGGCAAGCTGCCCTGGATGTCCAGGTTAAGCCTTCCCTGAAGGTATATGCTAGCTGCTCCATAGCCACTACTCTGAAAGAATAATAATAGGTTAGTTACAGTAAAAACCTGCACACACATTTTTACATACTGTACTTGTAGAAATGTATTCAAGGTATGTGTTTGCTGTGTGGCCTACAAAGCACAAGGAAGCAGCTTGTGATAAGGGAGGAAAATAGGAGTGTCATCTCTGTCCAGTAACACATACAGTTTTGTCCCAGTTCCTCCAGCTAATATTGTTCCAGGCTCGGGAACTTGATATGGGATAATTGCCAACAGAGATTGAAGGGCTATGAATTGCCTTTTACAGATGGACTTTAATTTCATATTTGAGTTGTGACACCAATAACAGAGTTCCAGTGCTATGCCCCCTAAATAAGGTACAGAAAATCATCAAAGATACCTAAAATACAGGAACTTGAGAATATGATGCTAACAGAGGATGTAGAAGGGAGAATGCAGAGCACAGAACCATACTGCATTGTCAGGGGTTGTTACATAAATGGTCATTTCTAGGTTAATAGGTTGCAGTCCCAGCACAGAATCCATTGGTGTAAACAATTCCACTTATTCTAACATTTTGGAAGAGACACCATCTGGAAGAATTTCAGTCCTCACCACATTTTATACTGAAGGTACAGTTACTGTATTTTGGCTTGTAATTCTTTCTGTTTCTTGCTATGCCCAAATTACAGCTTTAATTGATTTTTCCATTGGGTTATAACGTATAGCAGAGCCTTGTAGTGCCTTGGACCAAAATCCTAGAGTTTTTCTCTGACTTTTCAGCCCAGTTGTCTGCCACAATCCCCATAAGACTTTATCACCTAGAATTGTTACTTTCAATTCAAAAGGATTTCCTTGCCTAGGAGTGTGTAATTTGGCTTGCTCAATCAAAATATTTTTGCAGGTATCAGAGGCTTCTTCTTGTTTCTTTGTCCATTGCCAAACAACTTTCTTCCTGGTCCATTTCTGCTGTTATAGCATTTGCCAGATAATGTCTTGGTGTGAGGTGACAGGAGGGTTGAAAGAGAAGAATTGACTTTGTCAATGATGAAAAATTTTTGCTGTTTATTTCTATTTATTTCTGATAATGTGACACTGATTTTCACAAGATCATTCCACATTTGCTTCCTTGTCACACATAAGGTGAGTCTTCAGTTTTGCCAGATGATTTTCATTCACCACCTGCACAGCTGGTTCTGAAATTGGCGCCCAAATTTCCCCTAAGGTATTTGCTAGAACTCCTGTATTACTAGTAGCTCTATGATGGCTGGTGTAATCAAGGTCTTCAATGAAACAGGTGCCCCTCTCAAAAGGTGTATTTTGATACTTTTAGTTACTGCTGCCCCATCCAGCACAGATCCTGTAATTAGAGGGTGAGCCATTCCCACCTGCTGCAGGAAAGTAAAACCTTCTGCCTTGAACATCAGCTTCTGAGGGATGGCACTAATTCATCTGTGTGTGCAGATGCTCTTAAAACTGCTGCACACAGCTCTTGACACCGCACAGGGGTGGCAATATCCTGCCAAACAGGACCCCTGATACTTTGTCACTGAGCACATCCCTGGTATAGCTGATTCTTACTTGCCTATAGGGCTTAATAGATTTTTTCCACCAATTAATGAGTGGGCAGTCCCACTATTGCAAGCTCACAAAATCCATATCAGTTTGTCTTCTCCTCTCTTCTGCTGATGGATCTCCAAAAATTCCATTTTGGAATATAAGTGCACCTCTCCATTTAACAGATGCCTCTGCCCTTCCATTTGTATGAAGGGTTGTGCTTCTACCACCTCCCTTTCTGCTAAATCTGGCCAAAGCTCAGCCTTGGAGCCTGAGGACTCATTCAAAATAGTTCCATCCCATTCCTCAGGATCCTGTGAATATGACTGGGAAATTGAAATCTTGTTTTAGCCCCTATCTGTACCTTTGTTTGTGAGCAATATGTGCCACCACATATTGCTGTTCTGCAGTCATTCTCCACTGCATTGCTGCTCATAGCACAATGGAGTATAATTAGATCTTATGTGATTGCCTTTGCATCTTGTAAAATCCTGACTTCCTTTTCCAACTCTCACATTGCTCTGCAATGCTATAAGTTCATGGTCCAAAGTTTAAGGGCAGCTAGCAGCCATCTCTGTCTCCCCACTAGCTTGCCAGGCTTTGATGCCCTTCCCCAGAGGGCATGTGCAGTAAACACTCGTGCTAGATCTCTAAGAAGAGACAAAGGAAGTTGCAGCCCATGACTACAGATGATCCACAGCTTATCCATAGTTTATCCATAGCTTTAGATTGTGATGTTTATGGGAAATGTGGATCGGTTGCTCTTTGAATTATGGAAGCAGCTGACAGGCACCTGGGGATTCACTACCCAGCACCCATCTCCGCACAGATATAGAAGAAACAAGTATCCCAGCCCTGGGTGTGATCAGCTCCTGGCACACTATGGGAAAGAACCCACTTTGGGACATTGTGGTGACTCAGATGAGGTGGCCATAAGGCCTTGCCTACATCATCTTGCTTCCCCTGGCAATGGAGAATCAGAACAGACTGGACTCCAGCAGGCACCAGGCAGATGATCAGGAACTCCTCCAGATCTTCTTCAGCATTGTGGCAGCAAGCAAATCCAAAATGCTCCAGAGATATTCAAGCAAGGGTAGATGGGTGGATGGAATTCTTGGATTGGCAAGTGCATTGTTGTTCCTTTTTCATATTGCTTTTACAAAGGGTAGATTTATCAGTGTAACTGCTCAGTGGGATCAATCTCCATGTAAGTCACACGGAAACACTGAGCAGTGGGTCTTAATCAATCAATGGGGTTGGGAGCTGTGTAACAACTTAAGGGACAAACTTTTACCATAGAAGAAAAACAAATGATGTTAGAGAAGAAGGAAGAAGAGGAATGGTCTGGAGATTTGGGCTCTTGGCCTGGATGTGTTATTTGTTGACAGGAAGAGTCAGTTACAAGAGTTAGATGTTATGATGGTGGATTTTGACAGTGAGGGAAGGGGACCAGGAGAAAAATATCAGGGCAAGCGCAGTTGATACCCTGGTTCCAGTAAAGCTGGAGAATGAAACACTACATTTTTGTATCTATAATAGAGACACATTTTCAGAAGTAACTTGCTGCAAAGGCCTGCTGAGGAAAGATTTTTGGGGCAGCAGGAAAATGAGCTTTGTAGCCACTCCTACCACCCATGGCACATATAGTTGCTGACACTAAAACAACTCATCTGTTTCTATATATGTCATAATGCCCCCTTCCCTTTCTGGGATGAGCTTAAATGCTCAAAACCTTAAACCTTTTCTGAGAATACCATGCAGCTTCACATTCTACCTGAGATAGGTTGGAAAGCTCAGATCTGCCTGTTAATGTGTCAACCATCAGAGGATATTGGAGAAAATATTCTGGATGCCATTTCAAATGCAATGATCTGCTTGGGCCACAGGAAAATGAGGTAAAGCAAAGAATATGCCTCCAGTTAAGAGAAAAAGCTCAGAATCAGAAGTTAAACCATTAAGAATTAATAAATATCCTATAAAGACAGAAGGACAAAAAGGTCTGGAATCATTGACATACACATTCTTCCAATTTGGCATACTCAGACAATGCCAATCTGACTTTTAGATGCCTTTCTCCA
The DNA here is from genome assembly GCA_034336665.1 of Luscinia megarhynchos. Classification (NCBI taxonomy): domain Eukaryota; kingdom Metazoa; phylum Chordata; class Aves; order Passeriformes; family Muscicapidae; genus Luscinia; species Luscinia megarhynchos. The sequence continues at coordinate 1,453,269 of CM067587.1, forward strand.
GGTAAAGAAGCCTTGTTCTCGAGAGTGCAGATTAGTACAAATTAGAGCAATCAATCAATATGCACAGATATACACCCAGCTGTACCAAATCCTTATGGCTTGTTAACCTCAGTGCTGGAAACAAACTCTTATTTTACTGTTTTGGCTTTAAAGGATGCTTTCTCTTGTATCCCAATAGATGATGAGAGCCAAACCATTTTTGCCTATGAATGAGAGAATCCTGTGGCTGGAAGAAAGATGCAGTTGCACAGTGCTCCCTCAACGATTCAAAAATAAGCCCACTGGGGTGGGCTTTTTGCAAAAGAAGTAGAACAATTGAAAAAAGGTAACAGTGTTCTTCTTTTACAGTGTGTAGATGACATCCTAATTGGAGCTGACAAGGAACAAGCCTTCTTGAAAGTGACCATAAGCCTGGGACTTGCTGGAATATCCAGGAAAAAAAGGTAAGACCAATACCTTAACTTTAAGGTATCAAATGGACAATGAGCTCTGGGAGGAGGAAAAAAGAAGTGATATTCTAAATTGCAGCTCCTAGGACTAAAAGATAACTAATAGGAGTTTTGTTAGTGGCAGGATTTTGCTCCATACAGGTTCAAAATTTTGGACTAATAGCCAATCCCCTTTATTTGGCAATCAAAGGCCCTGAAGAATTGCTGGAATTGTTGATTTGGTTGAACCAGTTTTAACACCATAAAGGATGCTCATGGAAGCACTGGATTTAGGCCTTCCAGATACAACTAAACCCTTCTCATGACGTGTGCACAAAAGGCAACGAGTAGCCTCTGTGGGGATGACACAGCTGCTTGGAAGTTGGCAAAAGCCAGTGGCATTCTTCTCCAACTGGACCAGCAACTGGATGGTCAGCATGCTTATGGGCCATAGCAGCCACCACCTTAATGAAGGAGGAGGCCCAGAAGGTCACTTTGGGATGATCACTAACTATGCTAGTCCCATATGCCATTGCTGGCTGTTCAGAATCCAAAGGGACATCACTGCATCTCTCCAAGCTGACTGGCAAAATACCAAGCTGTGCTAATGGACCAGGGAGAGAAGTAGTCATGTGTGTGACATCAACTTTAAATGAAGCCATTTTGCCCCTACTGAAAAGCAAGGACCTTTACAATATGACTGGCTGCAGACTGTGGAGCAGTCAAGATGCCAAGATTTAAGGGATGAACCTTTGAAAAAAAAAACTGTGTTGATGGCAGCAGATTTGTGAATGCAGGTAAGTTAGCCCTGGTGGGATATTAGAGATCAGTGGTATCCCTGAGGGTCTGTGTCAAGGACCCCCAGGATGGCATTGACCCATAGGGCATCACCCCGTGCCCACGAGTCTCCTGCCCTCACCCGCCTCACTCGCTTCTTGGGCATCTAGCTGCTGGGTTTCAGTGCCTGCTTCACATCTGGCTGCAAAGGTAGGAGCCCCCACAGCTTGGGGACCCCCTCTCCCCAGAAAATTCCACATCCTCCCTGACAGCCCCATTTTCCACAGGGTTTTATTGCAGTGAGTGCTACAGAACCGTGAACAACATCTGCCCTGTCTGCACAGCCCCCCTGAGCTACCTGGACTCTGGGGATGAGGAGAAGTGAGCAGAGGGGTGCTGGGGGGCTGCAGCAGCTGTGGGAAGCTGCAGTTCACCCCTGCCCCCTCTGCCCCTGCAGGGACTCCAGTGATGAGACACTGGAGCTGGGTGCAGTGCGGGCGCTGTGGGGTCAGGAGCGAGGGCAGCAGCTGCTGCAGCGCATCAAGGACATGATAAAGGGCTGGAGACTCCCCTCCAGAACAGCTGCCCAGCTGTGAGCCCAGCTGAAGGAGGAGGAAAAGAGTGAGGAGAGTGCCATGGGCAGCAGTGGGGTGGCCAACAAGAATAGATTGCTCAGCAGCTGAGGTCTGGCTGCAGGGGTGGCAATGTCCCCTGTCCCCCCCCAGCACTGGGGATGCTGGATGCCAACATTGCACTCCTCTCTCCCAGCAAGACTTCAACTACCAGCAGCAGGCCAAGAACAGTGAAAGTGAAGGCAAGGGCCCAGTGACAGCAGAATAGTGTCATGTGGCAGCAAAAACCCAGGTCCAGGTGCTGGGATGTGGCTGGAGCCCCACCAGTGCGGCAGAAGCTGAGAGCCACTGGGTGGGGAAGGGTGGTGAATAAATCATCTGGTCCTCAAGGCACCAGAGTCCTGGTACTCTGAGTTGGCATCCACCATTCCTTGGTGGTCCTGACCCTGTGATAACCCAGCTCCATGCTGTCCCTGGCTCCATCCCTGCTGTGTGTGACCCCAGCCTCTCAATGTCCCCCAGCCCCCACCTCCAGCACCTTGGTGCCACCATCTCCATGCCCACTGTGCCTCCAGCCCCTACACATCCCTATCCCCAGCCTTTATGGTGTCCCCATTCCCATCCCTGTGGTACCCCCAGCCCCATGCTGACCCCCACCTCTCGATGTCCTTCTCTCCACACATGGTGCCCCCTCCCCATCCCTGCAGAGCCCCAGACTCTGTGTTCCTGTTCCCAGCCCCACAGTGCCCTCAGTCCCAAACTGCTCCAGGGTGGGAGTGCAGAACAGACAGATAGCTGGACACGGGGGAGTCCCTGCTTCTCCGTTTATTACCAAGCAGCCTTCGTTTAAAAAAAAACAAACAAACACAGACATACAGACAGGCAGAGGCGGCCCGGGGGCCGCCCGCCCGTGGTTTGTTTGGTTCCTGACACCAGAGAGGTTCAAGTAGCCGAAAAGGTTCAAGTTCACCATAAGGCACTTTAAAGCCATGACGGGAGCAGAGCCCCCCCGGCCCCATCACCCCTCCCGGCACCCCATGGCAGATGTGGAGGCCAGGCAGCACTGGTGGTTGGCAGCGGAGGGGCTCTGGGAGGGGGGGAATATATTACATCATCTTTTTTAAATATAGATAAAACTCTTATTGTAGACAAATAGTGCCGGTCCCCTACACCCCCGGGGAGGCTGCGCCCTGCGGGGGGCATGTGCAAAGGACAGAGGGGTGACCGTGGGGGCCCGGCCACCCCAGGGAAGGGGGGTCCCACAGGGCCAGGGGATTTGGGAAGGGGGAAGGGTCCGGGGGGGGCCGGGGCTGCCCCGCACCCGGGTGGGCTCACCCGAATAGTGCAACCAAGAGAAAGCAGCCAGGAGTGCAGGGGCGAGGGGGGCTCGCCGGGGGGCTGCTCAGAGTGGGGAGGTGGGGACAAGCTATGCACAGCGCAGGACAGTGTCCCCCCTCTGGGGAGAGGATAAGGGGCTCTCCCCACCTGGGGGGGGGATTGGGGGGGGCCTTGGTCCATGGGTGCCCTTGCCCAGTCCTGGCATCCACGAGCGGTTTGGTGGGGGGACATCCAAGTCCCAATCCCCCCATCACCCACCTGGGCATGACCAGGTGGGCCCGGGCATGGTGGGGGGGTGCTAGGGGCCCCCCACCCCCTTGTGCAAATCGGCCGAGGGGAGTTTCCCCCTTTGCATAACTAGGAATGAACCGTGACGGGAAAAACAGGAACAGAAACCCCAGTGGGCACGGCACAGCTCAGCATGGAACGGCACGACACCTGCCGCTGCACTGGCCCTACGCCGTCTCCACCGGCACAGTGCCATCCGGCTGCGGCCCTTCCTCGCCCTCGGGCTCCTCATCCTCCTCCTCGGGCTGCCCTGGAGCCCAGTAGCGGGCGATGGAGAGGCGCAGCCCCTCCAGGCGCCCGTTGGAGAGGTCAAGGCCTGGGGGCCCGGCGGGCGGCGGCGGGGGCTCGTCGCGGCGGCGGCGGCGGGTCCGCACCTCCAGGCAGTTCTGGCCCTTGAGGTGCCGCTGGAGGTGGTCGTCCTTGGCGAAGGCCTTGTGGCAGAGGTAGCACTCGTAGGGCCGGGCACCTGTGTGCAGGTGCATGTGGTTCTTCAGGTCATAGCTGTGCAGGAAGCGGGCGCTGCAGTGCTGGCAGGAGTAGGGCCGCTCACCTGTGTGCTTCCGCATGTGGATCTTCAGTTTGTCATTCCTGGAGGTGGGACACACAGGGAGATATTGGCATTGAGGAGCCAACATGCCATCCAATCACAGCAGAGAGGGCAATGGTGCTGAAAGCCCGACAGCAGGGATGCTCTGCAGGGCACTAGGGTCTGGGTGCTTAACAGGGCATGGGACCATGGTACAGCTGCATGGCTGAGATGCAGCTGGCTGCTGGCAGCAGGGATGCTGCTGGGTACACCAGGCTGTTCTGGCAGCCCTTACATAGTGTGGGAGACTCCACTGGCTCTGCACCACAACTGTGCCGAGGTTGGCAGATGAGGTGTTATGAGTGCCAGGCCACGTATCAGGCCTTGGTTGATCTGGCAGCAATCAGAGCACAGAACAGCCCATTGACCTGACTTCACCAGCAGGTATGGCAGAGGGGCACTACAAGGGATGCTACTGGGTACCTTAGGTCAGTCCTGCAGCACTCATGAGATGCAGAAGGCCCCATAACCCCACTGCACCACAGCAGAATTTGCATGGAGGATGCCACTGGGTACCCTGTGTTGGTCCAGAGCACTCATGGGGTGCAGAAGACCCTCTGAATCTGCACTGTGCTGGCAGGACTGGCAGAGGGGTGCTATGCAGTATGCCATCAGCTACCCCAGTTTGGTCCAGCAGCACCCAGGGGATGCAGAAGACCGCATGAACCATGCCAGGCATGCGGCTAGATCCCAGCAGGACCGGCAGGGGGGTGCCACAGGGGATGTCATTTGGTACATGTCAGGTGGGGAGAGTCCACCCAGCAGCACTCACCGTGTGAATCGGACTCCGCAGACCTGGCAGGCGAAGGGCTTCTCGCCCGTGTGCGTGCGCATGTGGCGGGGCAGCTTGCCGGCGCCGTGGATGACCTTGTGGCAGACAGGGCACTCCTGGGGCATCTGTGAGCGGCGTTTGCGCACCAGCTTGTCGGGGCTGTCCAGCCCAGGCGCCAGCGACTCGTGGTGCAGTGAGCTCAGATACGCCATGAGGTCGGGGTCGATGGCGTCATCATCAGAAGCAGCCTCCTCAGGGGACAGGGGGGGCTGGTAGGGGAAGGGGAAGGAGTGTGGGGGCAGCTCCTCCTCCTCAGGCAGCTCAAAGCTGTCGTAGGGCAGGGGCAGCCCCTCGGGCAGAGGGGGCGAGGGCAGCTGGGCGGGCGGCGGAGGGCTGCTGGAGCCCTCAGCCTCAGCAGGCGGCTCCTCGGCGTGGTTGTTGAGACGGGCACCTCGGGCTTGCAGGAACTTGCGGGTCTTCTTGCTGCGGCGGGGAGTGGGGCGGGGGGGCGGCGGGGCAGGCACCTCACCCTCGGGGAGGGTGGAGAAAGCCTCCAGGTAGCGGCGAGCGCGCTCGCAGTCGCCATCGTCGGGGCCAGGCGCCTCCAGCCCGCTGCCCTGCAGGATCTCCACGCAGGCAGCGATGACACAGGGGATCTCCAGCAGCCGGGCGGCGCGCAGCACCTCGCCCATGTTGGCGCTGCTTATGGTCAGCGTGGCTGTGTAAGCAAACTCCAGCAGCGCACCCAGCGCCTCTGGCCCCACAAAGTCCAGCTCGCAGACCTCCTGCCCTGGCCCCGGCCCTGCGAAGAGCTTCTTGAAATAGCGGCTGGAGGCGGCCAGGACAGCTCGGTGGGTGCGGTACTCCAGCCCTTGCGTCTTGATGGTGACGTCGCAGAGCAGCCCCAGCTGCCGTTGCTCATTCAGGCAGCTCAGCAGCTCGCTGCTGTGCTCAGGGAAGGGGATGCCGATGAGATCGTCCTCTGGGCTGGCCATTGTCCTCACCTGCAGGAAGGACAGGATGCTGCTTGACTGATGGAGGAACAACCTGGGAGAGAGTGCTTGGAAGAAGCACTGCAGCTGAAGCATCACTGTCATGAAGCCAGCGCACAAGGAACCCTCCATGTACGTGCTGGTGGCACTGGGGTTTCAGTGGGACCCTGAACTGGGGCAGGCATTCTGCCCTCAGTTGCCTCCGTGCTATGTAGAGGTTGGCGGGCGCATGCCCCCCACCACAGGCCCCCCACCACAGGCCCCCACACTTCCTCCACCACCACCAGCACCCAGCCGTCTGCGCCGCCACAGCAAAGGGGGAAATCTCAGCGTGGTGCCTTTGAACAGCACTAAGGCGCAGCACTTCCTGTGCCAGCCCACCCAAAATCCCCCCGGCCCACTGTCAGGGCCAGGCGCACCCAGTGGCTGCCAGCAGCCCCATCCTGGGAACGTGGGCCTCACTGGCAGCAGGAACGGGTGGGCGGGCGAGTGCTGGAAAGGAGCAGCCTGAGGGCCGGGGGCCGCCCCATGGAGCCCAGCTGGGCTGGGAACAGGGGCCACACTTCCTGCCACAGCAGATTAGGATCAGCACCCATGCCACCGGTTCCTGCCCCCGCTCCTGGTCGGGACTGGGCCCCCTCCCTCCCCCTGTGCCCCAGCCCGGGGCCACTCCTCGCCCAGCCAAGCCCAGCCTGCACCAGTCAGGCCTTTCCCATGCTGCGGCTGGCAGAGCTTGGCCTCAGCCCTAAACCCAGCACTGCTCACGCTCCCACTGCGGTCCCCGTGGTGCAGCAGCAGGGACCCACGGGTTCCTGTGGAGTCAGCACAGGTGGGAAGGGGGAGCCCATGACCGTCATACCTGCAGGCAGGGTGCAAGCAGCAGTGGCAGCTTTGGGGATGCAACCTGCCCTGACATCATGCCCAGCTATGGCACTTGCAGGCAGCCAGGCTGCTGGGTGGCACTGGCACTGCTGGGTGATTAGCAATTGCAGCCTGGAGGAGGCAGAGGTGGGTATCACTGCTGGGTTGTGGCTCTTGGTTGTTGAACTCTTGGACAGAGTTGTGCCATGCCAAGTCAAACCACGGTGGCCAGTGGAGTGGCACCGGCCATGGCCAAGCCATGCCAGGCAACGCTGAGCCACGCCAGGCCCATCCACCCCAAACCCATTGCGCTGTGCCAAGCCACACGGTGCCGTCGGCGGGCGGGCGTGGGGGACGTGCCCCCTCTTGCCCATGGAGGGGCGGCGCGGCCGACGGCCCCCGGCGCAGGGGCCCATCCCCAAGCCGGCCGCTCCCTGCGCTTGGGCGGCTGCCAGCTGGGGCTGCCTCGGCAGGCAGCTGGGAACGGCCCTGGAGCAACCGGCTGCGGAGCCGCCCCAGCCGCTGCCGAGCAGGCCCAACCGGCAGGGCAGGCGGCAGCCGCCCCTGAAACTGGGAGCCAGGCAGTGCCGACCGCCTGGGATGTGGCGCCCGCACCCACGGCCAAGCCCCCCTCCTTGGCAGGAGCCCATCCCACCACCAGTTGAGGTCCCCTCTGCCTGCTGAGGTGGGGGTGATCGGATTAGGGGTGATTAAACCATCAGGGCCCTGGGAGCCAACAGGCAGTGACAGCCCCCAGTGGGATTAGGCAGGATTAGCTGCAGGGGCAGGATTAAGCAGGGGGGCAAGTACCCCATGCCACAGCTTGGGCAGCTGGAGAGGGATGACAGGGATGTGGCACCTGCCAAGGGTGGCCCAGAGCCCCACAGACCTCGAGGACTGTTGCAAGCAATGGTCACAGGACAGGGTGGCACTGTGTCCTCCAACACTGCCTCCCCCAGTGATGGCACCAGGACAGCCACCCTTCTGCCCTGGTCCCCACAGCACCTCCAGCCCTACAAGACATCTGGGCAAAGGGCACTCACAAGAGGGATGGCAGCACTGGCACGTGCCTGTGGGGGTGTCTGGGCGCAGGGCAGCAGCTGAGACCCCCTCACATCCCAGCAGGTGGCAGGGTGCTCGGAGGGACAGGCACGGGCACCGGCCTCGGCATGTCACAGTGCAAATGGACACGGCCTCAGTGCTGCCAATGCCACAGAAACTGCCGGCAGAGGTCTGTGAGCAGCCGCAGGACCCGATGCCAGCACACAGAGCTGCAGGGCTGGGGCAGGGTGGGGGCGAGGTGGAGGTGACAGGAGGGGGATTTTCCATCGCACCACACCGCCCGTTATGGCTCCTTTGCTGACACCCCCACCCCCCCGCACATCCTCCTCACTGGAGCGAAGTCACATGCTGAGCGGGTGCTGCCGTCGAGGAGATCACCGCAGTGATAAGGAAATGGCAGAGGATGAGGTGTGAGGGGACTGGAGCCGCCCCCAACATTCCCTGGCTGGTGCTGGAGGTGATGGCTGGGAGGAAGCAGGTGGTGATGCCCATGTCCTCGCCATGCCAGAGCTTTCTCAGTTACGTCAGTGCTGTGGCTGGGCACATTTCGGCTGCAGCAGCCGAGCAGGACTGAGGAAAGGGGGAATCGCTCCCCATGCTGAGCTGGCTCCCATGCAAGGCGGGTGGCAGCAGGAACAATGTCTGCCCAGGTCACCCTGACATCCCTCTGCCAGCCCATGCTACCTGGAACAGCCAAGGCCAGGCTCCACCCACCTGCCAGCTCCGTCCATCCTAGGGGTCCAGAGCCATGGACAGTGGGGTGGGGCCCCTGCAGCACCCATCCTGCACAGGCTGTGCCCCATGACACCAAGCCAGGATGGCACCCTGGATGAGGACACATTGCCAGCCTGCACTGAGCACTGGGCCACAGCTTGGGGATGGTGGGAGTTGTGAGGTGGAAAGGGATGGATCTCCCGAACGGTTCCCCCATGGGGAAGGAGGGCAGAGGTCCTGGGGAGCACAGTCCCCACCCTGGGCTGCTGCCAAGTGCCCCTGCTTTCGGTCACAAGAGTCACAAATGCTGTCGAGGGACTTCACAGCCCCACTGGGGAGAATGAGTCACCCAGGAAGGGGAGCGCAGTGCAGTGTCACCCTGGCCCCTCACCCCGTGGGGCCCCTCACCTTTTGGGAACTAGGACATGGACCCAGGAGTCCAGGCTGTGCAAGCACCCCACCCTGCTACTGCCCTGCCTGAAGCCAGCTGGGAACAGCAGTGGCCCTAGTGCTGATGGCCATAGTGTGGAGGGTGGTGGGGCTGCAGGGCAGGGGCTGTGCAGCCCCTCTGTCTGCCCAGCAGGGAGGGTGGTGGCCCAGGTCTGGCTCAGCTGGTGACCCTGTAGCAAGCACATGCCGGGGGTCCCATTGCTGGAGGAAGTGGGGAAAGCAGCACTACTCTTTCAAAGAAGAAAAGAACGAAGTAGAGACAAAAGGAAATGGTTTGGAGATGAAAGAGGATAAACAGTCCCCCATCCAACAGCACTGAGAGTGAGGCCCATGGCACTGCTCAGGCCCCCTGATACTGGCCAGCTCACCCATGGAGCTCCCAGGCACAGCTGTGTGCTGCTCAGCCATGGGACATTCACCATGGGCACTGAGAAGGGGGCTGGAGTGCTCTGAGCCAGGGCAGCCTCAGCCCAGCCGGCCCTGCACCCAGGGCCCAGTGCCAGCCCGGCACGAGAGCTGCCACGGAGGCTGGGCACAGGGCAGCCCTATTACGGTGGAGCAGGACTAGCCATGCTGCCAGAACCACTCCTGGCTTCTGTGGCAGGGACAAGAAGCAAAGTCCCCATGCTGCCCATCCAGCCTGCTGGCACTGTGCTGGTATCCCGATGCCAAAACCTACCCCACTGCCACATCCAGTTGCCTGGCATTGCCACTGTAGGGTGTGTATGCCCTGCTCTGCCAAACCAAAGTGACCCAGATCTCGCCACTCGTCTCGTCCCATCCCATCCCACCCCATCCCATCCCACCAGCAGCCAGGGTGGCATAGGGCTCAGGCAACACCAACATCCCAGAGCTCGCTGGTGCCGAAGCGGCTGGCCCAGATCTCCCAGTGCCCAGTGGTCCCACACTGGGTCCCCACCACCCCGGCAGCTTCCTCCACCCCAGCAGGCAGTGATGGCAGGGTGGGTGTGCAGCTCACCTGCCCGTGTCCTGGCGTGGCTCAGCGCTGCGTCGCGGCCAGGCTGGCGGCCCGCGAGTGGCAGGGAGGGGAAGGCAGGGTGCTGTGTGAACTTGGCCCCGCTCCCCGCTGCACTTGAGCTCAGGATCCCACCTCAAAAGGAGTCGACGCCCACACCCCGGGTCACGCACCTCCCAGCCCCACTTCCCAGAACACACACGGCATTAACTCTTTGCGGCCGGCACTGCACGGTGGGGCGCCAACCCGGAACCGGGCAGGGGGCATCCCCTGGCCCACTCCCACGGGAGAAGATTCCCAGCACTGCCAGGACGGGCACCCCGTACCATAAGTACACCTTCCCCACTCCTAGCATTGTCTCCAAGCCGTCTGCCCCTGCCCCCCACGCCGAGGCAGCACACAGGCCCTCACCTTCTCCTCTGCCGCAAGGCAGGGCGCTGGGTGCTCGCCACTGGCCATGGCCAGCCTGGCCGGGCTGGGAGGGCGCCTGCGCTCGGCGGGAGCAGGGCAGGGCTCCCACAGCATGCTGCAGCCTGCCCAGCCAGCCCTGGAGCCACCCCCCGGTCCTATGGATTCCTGTCCTGCTCTACCCTTGGAGTGGGTTCCTGAGGTCCCATGGGGAACGTGGGAAGGAATGATGGCCCAGCTGGACTCTGCTGCCTGATCCCCTCCACTCCCTGGGCAGGGGCACTCGTGGGCTCCCCAGCCAGGCTGCAGATTCACGCAATCCCCCCCATAATTACACCCTCTGTGTCCCCAGCTAAACAGCAATTACCAGCCTGGAGAGCGCGCCCCACACCCCACCACCAGCACCAGCACCCGCCCAGGCCACCCACGCCAGACCAGTCAGGGGCACCTGCACTGCAGCACCCTGGCATGGCCCTGGATGGGCTCCAGGCACCATGCTGGTGCTGTCCGTAGCAGGAGGCCAGACAGAAAGGGGAAGAGCCCCACACCAGCTGGACAGCAAAGGGCCTCTGGTGTCAGCAATGCTTATGGGAAGAGCTGGATTGTGCAAGAACCTGTGGGCAGGCAGTGGAGATGGCAGGTGGGCAGAGGGGCATCGCCAGTGTGCCCTCCATCACCAGTGTAACCCCAAGCCTAACGTTTCCCATCTCTGTGGAACACTGTGGAGCCAGCTGTGGTACCACGAGCCACCCAGTGCCTGGAGTGCAGGCAGCACACAGCCAGTGGCAGCAGGGCTGTGGGCAGAACTGCCCACCACACTGCCACAATGCTCCAGGCTGACCAGCTGCCTCAGCGGGGGGCGCAAAAGAGGGCACAGCCCTGGACAGCATCCGTGAGAGGGAGGAAGGGAGGGAAGGAGGAGGGATGTGGCACCTGCTGCCAACCCTTCCCCTGCCCTTTGTTCCCCATAAAGGAGGGGAATGGCGCCAGTCCCCCCTGGCCCAGGTGTGCCAGGTGCTAAGGGCGGGAGATAAGGTGGGCGAGGCGGGCAGGGAGGGGCATGGCACAGCATGGGCACGCAGCCCTGAGTCAGGGTTCCTACTGGTGGCCAGGATGGGGTGAGTCACCGTGGGCCCCCCCACCCTGGGGGTGTCGCAACCACCCAGGCGCTGGCCACAAACTGCTGCTTGCCCTGGCTGGGGGCATCAGGCTGCCTACCTGGGGGGCCAGGTGGGGAGGTGCTGGCCTTTGGGGAAGATGGGCTAATCTCCATCAGTCTTTCCATCCATCCATCCATCCATCCATCCATCCATCCATCCATCCATCCATCCATCCATCCATCCATCCATCCATCCATCCATCCATCCTCCTCCAAGCTACATCCTTGCATTGACCAGTGGCACCCTGACCAGTGGCACCAGTGATGGTACATGGCGTTACCCCAGCTCCTCTTCCAACAGCAGGATGGACAACCCATCTCCTGCATCACCTCCTGACACAGAGCAGCACCCTGACCTGCCAGGGCATGACATGCCATGGCCACATGCTTGCCCATGAGAGAGGTGGCCAAGGGCATGTGGCCTCTGTGTGTCACCTCTGGCCTTCCCAATGTGCCAAAGAGATGGCTGAGGCACAGGCAGAAACATGCAAGGGCGAAGGAAGGAAGGATTCCAGGAAAGAAGGAAGGAAGAAAGAAAGGGAGAAAGGAAGAAAAGAAGAAAGGAAGACAAGGCTCTGCCAGCCACCAGCCTGGGACAGGCAGGCTCACCTACAACTGGGCCTGCTCGCTGGCCCCAGGGTGAGCTGGCTCTGGAGCTGCTGGCCCTGCAGCACAGTCACGGGAACCCCTTGGAGGGCAGCCAGACCCCCTGGGTCCCACTGTGCTGCACGGCCCCAAGAGGCCCCCCCCAGCTGGTGGCACCTCCTACTCAATATGCAGGGTTCATGTCCTCACAGCGCCTCGGGGACCGAGCATCGCCGGTGGCACAGGTTGGGTCCCAGCGCTCCATCCTGGCACCAGGGTGGTGCTGGTCCTGGTGGGGTCACCTGGCAAGGACAGTGCCAGCCCACAGCCCCCCCTCCACATCCTCCAAAATAGCCCGGCTTCCGCCCCCACGGCAGCTGCCTGCTGCCAGCTCCCCGCTGCCCACAGCTGATCCCAGGGAGGGAAGGGGGGCAGGCGATTCTAATCCCCCCCAGCCCCCCCGGCCCCCCCCGAGCCCACACAGCACTGACAGTGAGGCCGTGCCCGCCGCAGTCACTGCGACCCACACAGCACCGCTGGTGAGACCCCAGCCAGCCCTGCAGCAAGGGCAGGGCACGGCCCCATGGCTCCAAGTGCAGCAGGCACGGGCAGCCCCTGTGGAGCCCCTCTGCGCACCGTGGGGCTGTCCCCAAGGCCCACCGTGATGTCCACACCACACCAGATGCCTTGTGCCACCCAAGCAGGACCCAAGGGTCTCTTACCTTCTCTTCCTTGGCCCTGCAGAGGGGCTGACAATCCTCCTGTCCACCCTTGCTATGACTCCAAGCCCTGTGCCCTGAGGGCTGCCCACGGGAGGGAAATCAAAGCAAAACTGCTGGGGTGCCACTGTACCAAACAAATGTCAGCCAACACAGCCACACTCTCCACCCTGCTGGTGTTCAGTGTAGGCAAGCCTGGCACCCACCCTGCCCAGGACCCAGTGCCTGCCATCAGGACCCTCTTACCCACTGCCCACTCCACCTGCTGCCCACGGGCCTGGCGACACGGCAGAGACAGCTGGGCAGAGCGGAGCACGCAGTGCAACCAAGGCTGCGGGAGAGGCCAGAGCTCACCTGACCTACTTCTCCTTCCGCATCACCTGCTTTCATTTTCCCTCACCCTGCCTGGTCCCCCTGCCTGCCCATGGCTCCATCAAGTCGTGCCACTAGCTCTGGGGATACAGAGGCACCATGGCTCCCACTGCACCATCCTGCATGCCAGCTGCCCTCCCCAGCCCTGGGCACGGAGCATGGCTGGCTGCACTGGCCACAGCCCCAGCACCACTCCCCACCCCGTCTGCACGGCTACCCAAGCACCATCTTCCTGGCACGAAGCGAGTTTGACGGGTCTCAGCCCAGCCCCTCGCCAGGTCCTCTGACCGCCCTGGGGCTCGCTGGGGTGTGGACATGCAGCTCTCGGGGCATGTCAGGGACGCCAGTGCTGCCACGGGGAGCCAGGCGGGCGCCAATCCTCCAGACGGGGCGGACGCTCCCACCGGCACCCTGCCTGCTCCCGCCGTGGAGTTACCATGGGAAGGCAGCGCTGGTGGCGCAGGGGGAGCGCAGCTCCCGGGGGCTCCCGCCAGCAGCCCACATGCTGCCAGGAGAGATTTCTCCCTGGTTTCATCATCCGCTGCCTGCCCTGAAGGAGAAGTTCCTGCTTCACGCATGGGGCAGCAGCCGCCCCTCGGGGGCTGGGGTGCAGCGGGCGCTGTGCGGGTCCCGCACCCCCGGCCGTGCCCACTCCGCCCCCGTGTGCTCCGGCCTGTGCCGCTCGTGCCACGTGTGCACTGAGGGTGCTCGGCACCAGCTGGCAGAGACGCGCTGCCACAGCCTCGGGCTCAGCACCACAGCGCCGGGGGCAGTCTGGCCCGGGCACGGGGTCCTGCAGGGTCCCCAGGACCCAACACTGGTATGCCCCCCCCCCCACATCTGTCCCCTCCCTATGCTCACTCACCTCTGCACCCGTCCCCAGCACGGGCACTCCCAGCCCTGCTGCCCCACTCTCCGCTGCGCCTGCTTCCCCTTCTCCATGCACCCACTTTAAGTCCCTGCGCTCAGTCCCTCCCTCGGCACTCAGCACCAGCATCACCACTGAAGCCTTGGGTCGCCGCAGCTGCCGCGTGCCTCCGGCGGTGCCGGGGATTCCAGACTGCTCCCCACTCCTACCAGCCCAGCTGTGCCGGGGCAAACCGAGGGACGGTGCGACTCACCCCACGACAAAACTGGCACTGCGTCCCCTTGCCAAGTGAACGCAGCCACGGATCGAAGGCAGCTGTGGCCCAAGACGTGGATCTGCTCCGGCGGGAGGGTAAATACCGCACCCCGCCCCGGGCAAACAGTGGCCGGGGGCAGCCAGCCAGGGGGACGAGGACAGGTACGGCAGGGCTGGGCGCACGGGGCAGAGTCCACCGGTGCTTGGCAGGTGCTACCACGGCACCGATCCCAGGGGACCACTGCACAGCCGAGCAGAGGCACCCACTGCTGCTGCCAGTGTGTCAGGTTTGGAGATCACCAGCGTGGCACAGCGTGCTGGGACATTGGGATACCCTCCAACTCCAACAATACCGGTGCAGAAGGAGCTCCCTGAGTTGCCTTCCTCCTGCAACGGTGCCGTCCCTACCCGGTGCACCAGGCATGCTGCCAAGCTGCTCACCATGTTAGGAAGGGCGGGGTGGCAGCACCCAGTCACCCGTGGGAGACCTGCGGGGGACCCTAGCTGGATGGAGCAGCACCGCAACGGGACCACAGCGGAACCTTGGCAGCGGCCCCGGCACGCAGCGGGCACCTGCCGATGTCACCGATTTCCCGCAGCCCCGTGCGCAAGGGAGCGGGAACGGCCCACGAGTGACACCCCCCGCCCCACGGGCGACGTGTCCACCGGCTCTGGAGGCGGGCGGGGACACAGGGGCCGTGCAGTGATCCGCACGCCAACCGTGCCCACCCGCTGCCCGCAGCATCCCAGATGAACACGACTCACCGCAACCGGGCGGCAAAAGCGGTCGCCGCACCGGTCCCCGTCCCGATCCCGCTGCCGGTGGGTCGCTACCTCCGCGCAACCCTTGTCGGTGGGTCTGTCCGCTCCCACGCACCGCCGCTCACCTGCGCGCCCCGCCCGAGCCACAGACCGGTCCCGGGGCCACAGCCCCGCCTCCGCCTTCACCTGCCGCCGCCGCGCCCCGCCCGCCCCCCGGCCACAGCCACCGCCGCCGCCGCCGCCGCCGCCGCCGCCGCCGCCGGGGCTCCAGGAAGCGCCCGCCCCCGCCCGCTCATTGGGCAGCGCGCCGGCGGTCAAGCGTCCGATTGGTGGGGCGCCCCGCCCATCAGCCCCGCCACGCCCCCGGGAGGGCGGGGGTCCTGCGGGCCCCCGGGACCGGGGTGCGCGGGTGGGGGGCAGCTGAGTCAGAGGCGGGTAACGGCATCGGGCGGGGGTCGGTCCCTCCGCCCTGGGCAGGAGGGCACGAGACGGCCCCGCTGCGGGCCCCACTGGCGCCGAGTGCGGTGCCAGGCGCCGAGCGCGCCCCGCCCGCTGCGGCCGCCGAGTGCCGGGGCCGGCACGGCACTGCCCGCTCCGCCCCGCGGCCACGGGGGGCGGGGAACCGGGTATGGGGGGGTAAGAACCCAGAAGTGTGCACCGAGGGAGAGTTTCGAGTGCCGGGCATGGGAAATCGTGCATAGGGTGAGGTGGGGGGGGTGGAGAGCCGGGCACCGAGAAGCGAGCACCGGGATACTGGAATGCCGGGCACGAGGGGACGGAGAGCTGGACACGAAGAACGTGGCATCGCGGGGTGCCGGGCAGGCGGGGGACCAGCCCCCCGCTCTCGGCGGCGCTGCAGCGGGGTGCGGCGGCCCCGGCGGGGTGGCTCCTTCGCAGGTGCCTGGGCGCGGGCCCCGCGCAACCTGTTTGGCCGCTGCCGGCTCAGGGAGGCAGCGGCGGCCGCGGGGCTCACCTCGGCTCACCCCGGCCCCCCCCGCGCCTGGCTCGGAGCGCGGCCACTGCCCGGCGCTAGCGGAAAGTGTGAGGAGCCACTGCCGCTCTGGGGCTGCCAAGGCAAACACGGCCCCGCGCAGACGTTATGTCAGTGGGTGGGGGGGCCGCGCCGGGGCACCGCGCCGGGGCTGGGAACGGGACCCCCTACCCCTTGGCCAGGCCCCCGGTACCGGGCACCTGCCGCCGCGCCTCGCCCAGCCGCCCGCTCCGCTTCCCGCAGCTCCGTCCCTCTGACCGTGCTCCTGCATCCCCGTCGAGGCTCCGGGCTTCCGCGGGGCGGAGGAGGGAGCCCGCAGACCTGCCTCCCCCTCCGCGGCGCTGCCCGCGACCCCCGGCTCCATCGCTCCCCGCCCGTCCCGTCGGGCCACGGTTCGCCACAGCCGCTGCGCTCCGCCGCTGCCTGCGGCTGCGCTCCGGTGCCTCTCTCTCGCTGCTTCTCCCGAGACGGCTCCGACGGCGCGGTGGAACTCACCTCTGGCGGCGGGGCCGAGAGCGGGGCCGGGCAGGGGCCGCGGGCTCAGCCGGGCCGGCGGCGTGGCAGGAAGGACCGGGCGGTCATCGCGGCCCGCGGCAGCCGCCTGCAGAGGGCACTGCTGGCTCCCGAGCCGAGCCCCGTGGGCGGCACTGACACGCGTAGGGACACGGGCGGCTCTTGGTGCCGGTGGCACCGTTTATTTGGGTTAGAAACAGCAGACACGACTCGGGCAATCGGAGATCCCCTCGGCTGCACTTGCTCGGGGCTCCCCCATGCTGCCCGAATGGTGTAAAGACCTCGCCGAGCCTGGGACACATCTCGGGGAACCCTGAACCGGTCCCCACCCCAGGGGTGCTCACCTGCCCTCCGCCCCTCATTCTACCTACCCTACAGCTATCCAGATGTTCTAACCTGCCGCACACTCCACCTGTGCTCACCTGCCCCACCGCCCCAGACGTGCCAGTTCACTCCCGTTTCTTGTCTACAGTGACATCTCGGCCCACAGCTCCCGACTCCGACTCCTCCTCCTCCTTCTCCTCACTCCCTCCCACCTCCCTCCTCTCCTGCTCCTCCTGTCCCCACCGGCCCTGGCTGCCACCCCCAGCCCTGGCCCTGACAGTGGGGACTCCTGCCTCATTCCTTCCTTTTTTTACAAAAATAGATAAATTAATATAAATTTGAACATTAAAATAACAAAATAAAAATAATAAAGATAAAAAAAGGATATTAAATAGTGCCCTGTGTCACTGAGAGCCCCATGGCTGGGGGAAGCAGGTGCTGGCAAAGTGGTGAGTCATACAAGGGGGGCACTGCATCCAGTCAGCACTCAGACAGAGAGTCCCCAGAGCCAGGACAATCCTGGAAGACACAGGCTGGGATACAGTAGAAGGGCACCCCCAGCCTGTCCACCTGCTTTGGGGGAGCTCCCTGGCATCCCCCACCAGCCCCGGCCTCAGTGTGGCTGGTTCAGCAGGACCTCAAGCCAGCACGGGCAGGAGGTGATGAACTGCCGGGAGTAGCAGGGTCCCCAGCCCTTGGCAAAGCTGATGCGGATACTGTGGGGGTCACAGGGTCCCTCCCTAGGCAGCTGCCAGCCCTCTCTGTCCCCTGCCCACCCATAATCGAACACCTTTGCCGAGTAGCCAGGCAGCACCTTGAGGACAGCGAGCCTGCAGGCGCCAGGGGGGCTCAGGGTGGGCGAGCTGACGAAGATGGGGTGCTCGCTGCGGTTGTACACCCAGACTCCGCCCGGCTCCCGGCTCAGCAGCAGCCCCCGGCCGATCTTGCCCCGGGCTCGCCGCACAGCACAGCTGCGGTAGGCAGCTGGCAGCTGGGCCAGGCAGAACCCGCTGCCCCACGGCAGCTCACAGAAGACGTTCACTGACGCCTCGTGCACGGCGTAGAGGCGGCCCACGCGTGTCCGGTACTCCCAGTAAGCCAGTTTACACCAACAGCCGCCCTTGACGGTGCTCCACGAGAGGCTGGTGTCTGGCAGGGGAGAGCAGAGCTGTCACGACCCGGACTGAGCCGAGGGGAGTGGGCACAGAGGGCATGCGAGGACAGATGGATGAATGGATGTGGCACACCAGGGATGCCTTAGCACGGGGTCTGCACTGGGTGTGAGTCTCTGGAGCTGTTCCCAGTCCCCAAGTACCGTGGTGAAGGGCTGAGGGAGGGCTGTGAGGGGGGCAGGTCCCCGAGCGCAGGGGAAGGTGGGGCAGTGGCAGCTGGTGGCCTCGGTGGCCAGCAGCCAGGCGGGAGCTGGGGCTGTGTGCGTCAAGGCACATTGTGTGTGTCCCCATAGGCAGTGCTTCCTCCAGCAGGGAGTCTGGCGCTGCCAAAAATAACAGGAGCTTGGGGGGGGAGGCTGGGGGGGTGTCTGGGCCCAGGCTGCCCCCCCAGCAGGAACCCCTCATGCCGTGTTGGAGCCTTTTCCTCCTGCTGGGGGTAACTGCTGGCTCCATTCCCTGATTTTCATGTTCTGTCCCCTCCAATCTCTGCTTCTGACTGAGGGGTTCAGCCCTGCCCAGTGCCCTCCTGCCCGCTGGGTGCGGCAGAGGATTGTGGAGTGTGGTGGGCCCATCTTACCACACCAGTCCCCACCGTTGTAGCTGAACTCCAGGAGCTGAGTGCTGGGGTGTTTGGGCTCATCTGGCCAGGAGGGCCCACAGGATGCCTTCAAGTACGGGGGTGGTGGGGTTTCTGTAGGGGAGGGAGAAGGAAATGAGAGGCTGGGAGTGCATCCTGCCCCTCTGGAGCCCTCTGCAGCCCTGAGCCACCCCCAGAGAGCAGGGGTCAGGGGGCAAGGCACCAGTGTTGCCACCAGCACTCACCAGGCACAGCCAGGCGGCTGAAATGATGGGGGTTGCAGCACAGCACAGCCAAGTCCCCACAGGACCCCTGACCCCCAGCACAGTAGCAGAGGTGCTTGAGCTCATGGGACTGGTGGAGGTCAGGCCAGCGGAAGAGGCGACAGAGCAAGACTTGAGGGGGGACCTGCTTGACCCCTCGTGGGTCCCCCCGTGGTGCCAAAACGCAGCCAGACTCCCGGGCGCCTCGGCTCTCCACCACCTGCACCAGCAACTCCAGCTCCTCGTCCTTCAGCTTCTTGAAGAGGGCATGTGCCGCCAGTTTGAGGGCGCTGGGGCCGTCCTCGGGGCTGGCTGCTGCACAGCGCTGCCGCCACAGCCGCCGCACCAGCCCCGCACGGCGGGAGCGGAACATGGCGTGGCCGCGGGGACCACCTGCAGGGTGGAGACAGGCATCACCTCCCGTGCCCTGAGCGGGCTGTGGCTCCAGGGGCTCCCAGTGCCGACCCTGCTGCATCCTCCTGTGTTCTCCCAGATCCCTGGCAAGGCTGCTTTGCCTGGGTTTGCTGGTGCCATCCCCCCACCGTGCGGGGGGGTGCCGCTTCAGGGGGGTACTGCCATCCCCAAGGTCACATCAGGCACGACCCCAAAACCAACCCCCACCCCGCTGGAGAACCTGCCAGTGCTGAGACAGCGAGGGCAGGGGTCCGTATGCTCCTTCCCACAGCACCCGCCCGCTCCCCTCTCACCCCCTGTCGTGGGGCTGGGCAAGGGGTCCCTGCAGAAGAGAGTCTCACTCACGGTGGGTGGCCGAGGTGGGTGACAGGATCCAGGGCACTGCATGGGGCTGTGCTCTCAGGGCTGCCGGCACTGCTCTGCCTGCCACGCGTCACTGCCTGCACTTTTTCCTGTGCCGGGACGCTCTCCCCTCCCCCGGACCTTCCCGTTTGGGGAATTCATTGATTTCCCTCATCCCATCCAGCCCTGGGGCTGAGCCACCGCCAGGGCCACCACAGCAGGGCTACCACGCCAGGATGTGGCAGGCGTCAGATGCATGGGCTCCAGTGGTCAGGGATGCCCAGCACCCTGCCACCAAGGCAGCTGGGCACAGCCAGGAGCCCAAACAGCAGCACAGACACCAGTGCACAACCACAGGGCAGGTTCCAGCTGAGCAGCTGATCTGGGCAGGGGGAAGCCATAGGGCACAGTGGCAGGGCACCATTGTGGCACACCCCATCCCTACTTGTGCCCTCACAGGGATCATTGCAAGAGGGCACCAAAGCCCCTCGTGGCATTTTGGGCTGGGGTTCCTGCTGCCACTCAGTCCCTGACCTGGCCAGGGCCCCCCCGCGAGCAGTGGGTGAGGGTGGGAGCCTATTCCATAACAAAAGAGCTAATGTAAACGGGACCCTTATCCCGCGCCGGGCCAGGCTTCCTGCTCCTGACTTCCCGCAGAGATAAGGGAGGCCACGCTGGCGCCAGTGCTGCTGCCGAGGATGGGGCGTGCAGAGCTTCCCCCGTGCTGCAGCACCAGCACAGGCAGCAGTGGGGCAGGGCGGGCTCACGGACCCACAGCTGCCCCCACAGCCACGCTCTGGTGCCACTAGAGTGTGGCACCACTCTCTTCCAGGCTTGCACAGATAGAGCTAGAAAACACAGACCTGACTCAGTCTCTGTGGAAAGCATCTCATGAAGTGTAGCAGCTCACCAGATATTTGACCAAATGCAGACTTATATTTTTGGCCAGTGTCCTTCCTACCATGAGAGATGCATGCAACATGTGCAACAGGAGAGTTTCAGAGGACCGAAAGATTTAAGTGATAGAGGAGAAAAAGCATAGGACAAAGAAATTAATTATGAACTTTCTATGTTATTATTATTTGTATTCACCAGAATTCTTTACAGATAGCCATATTAAATGCAGCGTGGCACCACATCTGCTGCAGCTCCCAGCCAGGCTGGGCACATTGGAGATACTTTGCTTTAGCTGCTTCCCACAAACTGAAACAGGAAATGGCCAGGAATGGAGGAGCAGGCAGGAAATGCAGGCAGAACCCCAGCTCCCCACTCCTGCCCCTTGGCCTCAAGGGACATAGGGACTCTCAGTCCTGGAGAGGGGAAAGGGATGCACTGAGTGCCTTAGTGCTACCCAGGGCCTAGGATTGGGATGTTTGGGGACACACACAGACAGACACATTCCCAGAGCTCTGCCCAAACAGATGCAGACAGTCAGGCACTGCTCAGGTTTATTGGGGTCTCTGATCAGGGGCAGCACAAGCTGGAGCAGAGTTTTCAGTGCCAGAGGTCCATCAACTCCATCAGCACAGGGTAACAAGCACAGTCCTGAAGAGGGGAGAGAGGCACAGGGGTAACAACCCACGGACCAGTACCGAGGCCACACCCTCTCAACCCCAGAATCGCCACAGCCAGGCTCTCTGTCTCCCCTCATGCACCATGGCCAGGCTCTTTTCACTCCAGGAGCACCATGGCTGGGCTCTGCCACCCCCAAACACCACAGGTCACTCACCCACAGCACCAGGGCAGGCAGGGGCTGATGGAGTCCTGTGGCACTGAGGGGGCCTCCCCTAGTCCAGCAGCTCACGGATGCACCAGCTGCAGAGAAGGAGGTAGATGCATTCCCGCAGGAGCCGCAGCAGCCAGGAGCCCAGGCGCAGCCCCAGGGAGGTGGCAGCGGGTGCTGGCAGTGCCAGCGCCTGTACCCGTGCCACTCGCTGGGGAGAACCCTGCAGACAGGCTGCCATGGTCCACAAGAGGTGCATGGCCCATGAGGAATCAGCAGGATCTGACACAGTGGGAGAGGCAGCAGTGGTGACACGCCCTGGCAAGCTCTGGAACCTGCTACATTCTCCACATTTCCAAAACTTCCCCAATAGTGGGTGCAGGGAGGGGGCACAACCTGGGGACCCTTTTGTTCCTCCTGCTCCTGCCCCATGGAGCCCTCAGGGCTCAACAAAGCCACGTGCCAGTGCAGTGCAGACTGCAGCAGGTTTATTTAGTGCTGACAGGCAGCAACTTTATTCAATGTCACTCGCAGCAGCATTCCATGGAGCCTCCCAGAGCGTGGCCCTTCACTGGCGGGAGGTGCGCTCCTCTTCCTCGTTTTCCAGCTCATAGGCAGGCCGGTAGCCCTCCCGGCCCTGAGCATCAGTGTAGCGTAGTGCTGGGTTCTTCTGTGTGTTGGTCATGCTCCCCAGGGACGTGTAGCTGCAGAGGGAAGAAGCAGCTGCAGGACTGCACCCACGGGCACTGGCTGTGCCTGTGAGAAGGGCAGCACTGGGCACTCACCCCTTGTCATAGAGGATACAGTAGGGGACAAAGAGCTTGCGCAGGAACTCCCAGATGTCCCGGTAGGTCCAGTCCTGCAGGCAGAATTGGGCAGGGATTGAGGCAGAGGCAAAAGGCTGCTCCCTCGCCTCCCAGGGAAGCAAGTCAGACCTTCTGGAGAGTACCTGGGATAGCCAGATGGTCATCAGAGCACCACTGCACTTCCCAGCACCTCCCCAAACACAGGGAAACCCCCAGCAGGCAAGAATGAGCCCTGCCAAACAGCACCCAGCAGCCTTGCTGCAGCAAGGGGCACCCACAGCTGCACAGTAGGGCAGCAGACACTCTGGCAGAGTGAGAAATGTGAGAGAAGTTGTCCAGGATGGGGGTGGATCACTGCTGGCTCCCAGCTCCTGTCAAGTCTCCTTGCCAGAAGCAACAGTCCCAGCCCCACAGCAGGTAGAGGCCACATACCAGCAAGGGGTTCACCCGCATGTAAGGGGGCCAGCCAGGGTCTGTCGCACACATAGGGGTCAGGGTGCACGAGTAAGGGTCCGTCCGCCGTGTTCCCATCAGGACAGCCTCCAGCTGAGGCTGCTGCTCCTTCAGCTGGGCCAGCGCCTCCCGGATGGAGCCCTCCACAGTGCAGAGCTGCACCCCGTACCTGGCAGGGTGGGCAGCTGTCTGCAGGCTGCAAGCAACACTGCAACTCTGCGCAGCAGCCCACCCCACTCTGCCTCCTACCTCTGGACTGCTGCCTGAATGAACTGCTCCATTTCAGGGAACGGGGACACAGTGCGAATGTAGAGCACCTGCAGCCTCTCCTGCCTCTCTGGGAACCGCCTGCAGAGAGACCCAGTGCAGCTGGACTCTGACCAATGGCAGCATCCAGTCCCCAGCAGTCAGACCCCAGGAATGCACTCATTCCCTCAGGGCGGAGCAAGCAAGAGCCCCAGAGCCCTGGCCAAGATCTGCAGGACCCCTCAGCCTTGCCCCAGCCTGGAGCCCCATGCGTGGGTACCTCTGCACAGCAGCATGGACGAGGTGCAGCAGGGCTGTGCAGTCCTTGCCCCCGTTGAAGCCCACGCAGAGCTGGACCAGGCTGTACTGGTCCAAAGCCTCCTCGATGATTCGCAGGGCTGCTGCCACCTTCTGCCCCAGGGCCGAGCCTGCCAGGACAGGACAGTTGGTGCCTGCTCAGCTCATGTTCCCTCAGCATGGCCCCAGGGCCCATGGCACTTCACCCTCTGGATACATCTCATAGCGGAGCCGCTGTTGGCACCACAGCCAAGAGCTTGTTCAATCCAGAGAACTGGGCCACAATGTGACAGGGATGATGAGGGCACTGGGGAACTGTGGCACTGCTGCTACTGCTGTACACCGTGCTCTCAGACCCTGCCACCACCAGCCCTGAGGTTACAGGTCCCGTTCCCACCTGTGTGGAATGAAGCCCACTGCAGCTGCAACACCCCTCAGGCCTCCCAGCACAACACAACAGGCAAGCTCTGCTCCCAGGCTGGTGCTCCCATTGCCCCAGGCCTGAAAGGCTACACAGGAGAAGCGTGGAGGCACAGAGCTGTGCTGCAGCACCTCTTCCTTTCCAGTACCTGACTCAGCCAGGCCATAAACCTCCACAGCTGCTGTAGAAACACAGTCTGTCACCGACGGCACAGCAACACCCGGTGGCAGCTCCCTCATCAAGAAGCAATACGCTTCCTCCAGGTCCTGCTCCGACTCCGAGTCCAGGGTCAGCTTCACCCGGTAGTAGTTACTGGTCCAGTCTGGGTAGGAACCCAAGCTGACGCGGCCCCGGAAGGCGGCATCAGCCGAGTCCAGCACGGGCGCAATGCGAATCTCATCGGACGCCACGTAGATGGTGCGGGAGTGGAAGTGGGTCTGTTTGCTGCGAAAGAGGTGAGCAAGGCCATCCAGGGCACGCTCCAGCAGTGCCGGGATGCCGGGGAAGATGTAGACATTGCGCACACTGACTAGCGGGTACTTGAACGTGCTGCCAGTGCGCCCGTCTGTGCCATAGTTGAGGCAGGAGGACTCGGGGACGCGAGCCAGCTTCATCTCAGGGCACTGCTCCTCCGTCTTGCCAAAGAACTTGTGCACCAGGGCCACCAGCTCGGGATGGAGGACGACCTTCTCCCCAAAGGCCTTGGCCACAGCCTCGAAGGTCACATCGTCGTGCGTGGGGCCGATGCCCCCGGAAGTCAGCACGAAGGTGAAGCGGGCAGCAAAGGCGGCCACCTCGCTGGCGATGGCCTCCACGTCATCGGGCACCACCGAGATCCGCGCCACGCTCACGCCAAGGGCACGCAGCCGCCGGCACATGAAGGAGGAGTTTGTATCCTGCGTGTAGCCCTGAGGGGAACGGAGGCGCCCATGACGGCGGGGTGCCCCGATCCCAGCCCGCACCAGCCCCGCAGCCCAGGCCCACCCCCGACCGCACCTTGAGAATCTCGTCGCCGATGACGATGATGCCGGCGGTGCTGGCGGGTCCCCGGGCCACCGCCGCCGGGCCCGAAGTAGCCATGGGGCGACAGGCGGCAGCGCGCAGCGCCCCGCCCACTCGCCCCGCAGCCCGCCGCGCAGCCCGCAGCACCCCCCACATGGAGCCGCCCGGCCTGCCCCGCACGGCGCGGCCCCGCCCCGCGCGCTCACGGGCCGGCCCGCACGTCCGTCACACGGCCCCGCCAACGCCCATTGGCCGGGGCGGCGGGACCTGCGGGGACGGAACCATCGCGGGGGGACGGGGACGGCGGCGCGGCACGTGCACCCCGCTCCGGTGGGCACGGCGGGTCCGTCCGTGCCCCAAACTCTCCGGGAGACCCTCCTCGGGAACCCAGCAGGACAGACCGCGGTACCGGGACCCCTTCGCCCTCCACCCCACCTCCTCCCGGCACTGCAGACACACGGTTCCCAAACACAACTTTATTGAAGCTTTGGAGGCAACGCAACGGGAAGGGCCTCCGGAACCAAGGCCGAGGCGCCAAAACGGCGCCCAGGCAGATTGAGGGTCAGGGAGTGAAGCCCCCGAGAAACGCGGAGGAGGAGGAAGGTGCTTGCTCAGTGTGGAAGGACTGGGAGCTTCGGCACACCAGGGGCCGCTCACTTTTCTGGCTTCTTGGGCAATGGCCGTCGGAAGAGTAGGATGTGGGGCTCTGCGGGGCAAAAGAAGGGGTCAGGCCAGGCCCGCTGAGCGCCACCCGCTCCCCCGCGGGGCTCACCTGGCTCGTGGATCATGTAGTGGACCCAGCCCTGGCTCTGCTGCACCCCCAGGTTCCGCCACTCCGACTCCGACAGCAGGTGGGTCTTGGGCACCAGCTTGGCGATGTCCTTGGGCAGCATCACGTGCCTGCGCCCCGCATCTCTCAGTAAACACCGGAGCACCCCCGACACCCCCTCATTCCCCAGGACGGAGATTCCCTACCGGGGAGCTGTTAACGGGACGAGCACCGTGTCCTAATACAGAACCCTTATCGGGACCTCCCGTGTTACCAGGATAATTCCCCTCTTACTTCACGAGGGAGCCATAGCTCGCCTACTACTCCCCTCCCACTAGCGACCCGTTAGTAGCCTCTCCACCCCACCGCTTTACGTTATCGAGGCATTTCCCTCCCTGGCCCCTGTAAACCTTAACCGAGATCCCTGCATCTTTATCAAGCAGATGTTACCGAGACCCCTTCCCGCTCCGTACCGGTACTCAAACTCCTCATCATCGTACTTGTCGGAGTAGTAGATCTGTTTGTGCGCCATGACAGGCCCGCGCTGCCCTCCCTCGGCGGCCGTTGGCGCCCCCGCCCCCCGCGGCGCTTTCAAACACCGCCGCCCCGCGCGCCCATTGGCTGGCGCCGCGCCGCGCCGGGGAGAGGCGGGCGCCCATTGGCCGAAGCGCGCGCGACGCGGCGAGGCCGCGGCGCCGCTTCCCGCGGGCCTGGCGCGGCCTGTGATTGGCCGGCGGGTCACGTGGCATGGGCGCAGCGGGGCCACGCCGGAGGGGCGCGGGCCGGAAGTGAGTGGCGGCGAGTGCGGTGGGGGGGGGAGCAGGGAGAGGGGGCGCGCGAGCGCGGGAGCGGCGGAGAGCGGCGCGAGAACCCGCGCGTGACCGATGGTGCCCGGTGAGCGCGCGCCGGCCGGGGCGGTGAGGGCGCGCGCGCGTGGCGGAGGGGGGACCCGCGCACGGCCCGCGATCCAGGGCCAGGCCCCGCGGTGCCCCGCGTCCCGCAGTGTCGCCGGACTGAGGCCGCATCGCTCGCCGCCGCCGCCTTCTGCGGAACGAGTGCGGGTCCTGCCGCAGCCGCCCCCGAGACGCCGCCGCTCGCTGTGCTGTGCTGTGAAGGCCGAGCCGCCCTTCGCAGCTGCCTCGTTTGCCTAGCGTGGGGGAGCCGAGCTGTGGGGCAGGCCCGCACCCTGCTGTATCCGGCCCGACGGGGGCTGGAGCGGCCGGTACCGCGCTGTGCTGAGATCTTGGGGTGACCCGCCCGCCGTGGCGGCTGGTTGCGTGTGCCTGGGGCTCAGGCTGCCATCGCCCCGCTCCGTGCTGGTGTGATACACGGGAGGAGGTAGAGCTATAGAGGTGCTCCAGGGTCTGGGGGGAACCCCGAGCCCCAAGGCTGGCGTGACCTTCAGCAGGGACGGGGCACCGGCTGGCTTTAGAGGGTTCCTCGGCCTCTGTGGTGCTGGAGTCTGCCCTCCTGTCATCCTGCCTTCTGTGCTTCAGAGTAAGGCAGCAGTGAGTACCTGGAGCCTGCCCAGCTGCTGTGAACAGATAGCTATTCTCCCTGGCAGATCTGTCTGCTCTCCAGCAGTGTGTTGTGTCCATCTGTTCTTGCTTCTCCCCTTGAATCTCTTAGATGGGGTCATCCACACAGATGATAGAACGTGGTTCCAAGGAAACGTGACCTGGGCCCTGCTTGCCACGTTGGCAAGAAGTCTGTGGGCAAAGGGCACTTCTTGTCAGTGGTTGCCAGGGCTGCCTTGGCGTCAGCCCGCAACAGGGGCTGAAGATGCCATCTCTTCTCAGCCAGGCAGGCATGAGGATCCACCCACTGCCCTTTGGTGGGGGAATGCCTTGGCTGGGACCACCTCTGGAGCTGTGCAAAACAGTGTCCCATCCTCAGGAGGGACACAAATGGGCTTTGGTAAGGCTGAGCACGCTGGCTCCGGGTGCAGATGCTCCTTCCCTGGCACCTCGGTGCCCGATGTCCAAAGGGCCTGGTCTCCACCTCTGCGTGGCAGTGGTGTAGTGCTGCAGGGGTCAATCTCCGTGGCCATTGCCAAGCATAGCCCTCCTTATCTCACTGCCTTCCAAGCTAATGGCGACAGCTGGCACAGGCTGCAGATAAAGGTACAATTGCTGCCAAGCAGTAAATTATGTCTGCTGTCCTGCACTGCTCTGCTGGCCTGGCCTCAGCTGGGCAGAAGAGAAGAGCAGCAGCTCCTGATCTGCTGCTGCTTTGCTTGCCTTGCTTTTCCCTCACAGAGCTTCCTGTCTCTGCCAGCTCACCCCTTCTTTCCATGATTCCTGTCTTCACTGGTCCCCTGGGAGGAAGGAACACAGCCCTGAGGGCTCTGTGTGTAATTTTGCATCAGGGTAGCAGTTGAGGTGGAGGAGGGGGCAGCTCTGCCCACCTGAGTTGCCTTGACTCTTCCTCCTTGCATGTGGCTTTCCAGTACTGGTTTTTGGGCTGGGTGGGGATTGGTTCCGATGCTGTCTTGGGTCACAGAGTGACTCTTGGCCCTCAATACCATTTGCCATAGCAAATGTGGGCATGGCTCAAGCACTGCCAGGCTCAGCCTCATGTTCCTGTCCCAATGCATCCCATCTCCTGTCTTATTTCCACTGGGAGGAAGGTGGCTTCCTGGTTTCTCTCACCCTCTGTGTGAGCAGCATGCTGCACGGCAGCCACAGCCCCATCCACCTCCCTGGAGGAGCAGGGTCTGCCTTTGGCACCATGGCCCCACCTCAGCGGGCTGGGACAGGGCTGGCTAACTCCCTGTTTGTCCCCGAACCGCAGGTCGGAGTGCCAGACGAGAGGGGCTGTGTCTGCTCCCTGCCCTGCCCTGCCCTGCCCTGCCCTCCGCCGGCGATGGAGTATGTGGTAAGGACTTCGGTGGAGGGCTAAGTGGCTTCGGTGGTGGATCCTGCCTGCCTCCTCTGCCTTCTGGGAGGTCTCCAGCCTCTTCCCCAAATCTCCACTGGCATCTCCTAACTCCCTCTTCAGGATGAAGGAAAGGTTGTGTGCAGGAATGCATAAATGCTGTTTGATGCTGCTGTGATACGTGGGGGAAAAAGTCAGCTATTGGCTGGATTTGAATGTTCTCCTTTGCTTCACCCCTGCCTCAGAGGTTCAGCATTGGCTGCAGTTGGACAGAGGGGGTCTCCTTCCCAGGGCAAGGTTTGTATGTCTGGCTGCCTGGCACCTTGCTGCGATTTTCTTGCCAAACCACTGGCATGTTCCAGGCCTCTGACTCAGCTCCCAGTTTTTTCCAGGGAGGCTGTTGGTAGCGGAGCCCTGAGTGTCCCCACTCTGCTTCTCTTCCTTGACCCAGGTAGTGTGTGAAATCTCAGTCTCAGGTACCTGAAAGTAGTCCACATCCCTCTCATGATCCATAGTCTTTCTGTGACAGCAGGGCACATGGAGCAGCTGGGCCAGGACGTGTCCCCAGAGCTCCTTGGGGGCAGTAGTTCCAGGTGCCCTGCTCATACTCTGCTGCACGGGCAGGAGCTCCTGGCATCCCCTTCCTGGCAAGGGGAAGGGCTGTAGCCTGTGGTATGGGGCAGGGCCAGTGTTCTGTGCCTTTGCACATCTACCAGTTTGCCTTCTGCGCTCAGAGGCCACTGAGAGAGAGCTCTGATACCCTGGGAGTGGATTCTGGGGCTGGGGTGGGCTACAGTGGTAGCACCTCTGGTCTCTAAGGGCTGGGAGCTGCGATGCATCTTGTCACAGGCTGTGGAGTGATGTGGGCAGACTGGCCTCAAAGGTTCTGAGAAAATCAGGAGTTACTCTAGCAGAGTAGCAGAGATGTGTCTGAGCAGGGGCTTCAGCTGGGAGGCTCATGAGCCCTTTGGTGCCTGGAGGTGATGGCTGCTCCAAGCCCTGGGGTGGTGGGAAGGGGCCAAGGAGACACTCCTGCCTTCTTGCAATTCCCTCCTGCTCTTATGCTGAGGAAGTATCAGGGCTCACAGATCTGGCGTGCCAGGAAAGCCTAGGCCCACATTAACCAATGGCCAGTCCATCACGGGCAAGCCCCACTGCTCTGCAGCCACTTGATGCCGCCCAGCCAGGCTCCCCTAGCAGCAGCAGGGCTGTACTGGCCCCTCACCGGGCCAGCGACTTCCTGGCTCCGGGCTTCCTGCTTTTCTTCAGAGGAGTGGTGCTGCGGCCACAGGAAGGTCACAGCGCCGAGCAGCCGGGGGCCCCTGGAGGGGACAAGCACTTTGTGGAGCAGCCAGCACAGGCTCTCTGTGCCTGTGGGACCACCATGGCTGGGGTGAGGGGGCTGGCGTTCGCAGAGCTGGTGTGCATGGCCAAGGAGATGCTTCAGTGATGGGCCCACTGTCACTGCACAGTCCCTCACATCGAGTAGGTGGCAATTTCTAGCCCTCTTCTGGCTTTCCTTTCCCTGTCCCCATGGCAGTGTGCCAGGCTTTGTGAAGTGGGGCAGGGAGCTGCCAGTACCAAGCAGCGCTGGGCAAAGGCTCCAAGCAGGGAGAGCTTTTTTCCCTTGGCCTGGGTTTACCCAGTTTTGGTTTGGTGGCCAGGGCACCTGGTGGTTGGTGAGGGTCTGGTTTGTGCTGTGTCAGGAGGCTGGGTTCTGTCTGAACTCCTTGCCCCATCCCATAGGTGGTGGAGGGCGGAGAGCTCTTGGCCCTCAGTGGGACCGAGGCTGTGGAAGGCAGCACAGTCGGGCTGGCCCAAGTGACTGCTGCGTGCAAGTGCATCAGGGATGGGGAACCGGGGAGACCTGCCCCTGAGCCCCCCTGATCCACAGGTGGGAGCTTTGCCCAGCTCCCCGAGGTTGAAGGGGCCAGCTTTGCCCCCGGCACGTTCTCGCCGCCCGCTCCCGCTAGCTCCGCCTGTGACCTTGATTTTTCTGCTCCAGATAAGCGCTGCGTCCCCACCCCTCACCGGGAGCCCCTCCTGCGCTGCGCCCCAGCCCCAGCGCAGCCCGCGCCGCGGGCAGAGCCTGCCCCGCCGCCTGTGAGTCAGCACAGCTCTTCCGATCAGCCGCAGCCCCTTCATCTCTCCTCCCGGGAGGAACAGCTGGGATGCGGGAAGCAGCAGCGATTAGCTGCAGCCTCTCCCGCAGGCTCCCCGCCGCGGCTGGGCAGCCGTGCTGAGCCCTGCCTTGCCCAGCGCACAGCCTACCTGTATCCTACTCCTGGCCGTCCTCCTCTTTCTCCCACCAGCCCTCCAGGCAAGATCTGTGCTCTCAAAGGACTGCATGTCCCTGTATTCCAGGAAGCTGCGAGCACTGGTGTCATCTCAGCATCGCTGCTCCCCCCGGCAGAGCCCGGCAAGCCAACAGCGGCTGCTCATCACCGGCACGTGGGCTGTGCGGCGCTGGCTGCCACAGAAGGACCTTGCTCCCTCCTGGACAGTGCTCGGAGCAGGGCTGGGATGGGCTTGGATGCGCTCTGTGTCTGCCTCATCTCCAGGCTTTAAATATTCATGCTTTTGATTTTCCCTTAGTGGGCAGCAGCACAGGGGCTGGAGTGAGCTGTGGGGTGGAGGGTGGCCGTGCTGAATCCAGCAACAGGGCAGAGGGAGCTGGATCTGGACCTGGATGAAGATAATGGGATTTGTTGCTGGCTTGGTGTTGGAGTGGCAAGGGGCTTGAGGACCTGCAGGCTGGGGACAGAGCATTCTGAGCTCCCCTCCCTGTGCCAGCGGCTCCCCAGGGTGTCGCTGCGGCCCCATTTCCTCCCTGCTGTGGTGTGCTGCTCTCAGTCTGAACGGATCTGCACATCCTTCCTGACGCCGATCACGATTGATCGGCCGTGCCTGCACAGTGCCGGCAGCCCCTGGACCCACTGCCCAGCCTCCCACACCCAGCTCTCCCTGCCAGCCATGCCGGGCTGCCTTGGACCTGGCGCAGAGCTCAGCCGAGGCTTCTGCTTGTGGGCAGCTTCCCGGCGGCTGCAGGCACTCGGACTCTCTGTGGGGCCCCTGTGAGGCCCAGCTGGCTGCACCCACCCTACTGCCACTCTGGACAGGGCGGCTGTGGCCCTTCTCACCTGTCTCCAGCATGGATCTCCTGCAAAAGAGCAAATACAGCCACCTGCGGAACGAGTCTGTCTCCTCTCCGGAGGAGGCTGTGGCAGGAGTCCCGCCCTCTCCAGTGGAGTCCCTTGCAAGCATGCGGTCTCTGCCTGGTTCCCTGTCCTCCTCCTCCCTCAGCCATGCTGCGCCTCTCAGGGAGCTCTCACCTGAGCTGGAGGAGAGCCCTACCACCCTCTGCTCCTTCTTCCCCAAAATGGCCAACCTGAAGCTCTCCAATCCCGCCAACTTGCTCAGCTTGCGGGGCTCTTCAGCCAGCAGCAGCCCGGGGGAAGCTGCTCCCCTTGAGATGCCAGGGGGTGCTGCCAGCCCCGGCTCAGTGAGACCTGTCACTGTCTGTTCCCAGGATATGAACAAGCTGAGCTGTGGGAAGAAGACGCGGGTGGAAGGTGGCCAGCTGGGGGGTGATGAGTGGACCCGCCACGGCAGCTTCGTCAACAAGCCCACGCGCGGCTGGCTGCATCCCGATGACAAGGTCATGGGCTCTGGGGTCTCCTACCACGTCCGGGTGAGTGCTGGGGACTGGGGGACAGTGGGAAGGGTCACTGTGGGGATTTTGGGCCCTCATGGTGATAGGATGCACCATGCTCTTTGGGGGAGGGATGGGGGACAGGGCGGAGCAGTGGGCAGTGAGATTCCCAGGGAAGTTAACTGCTGCAGAGCTGGGATGCCTGAGGCCCCAGCCCCAGCCTCTTCCCTGGCTGCATGGGGGACAAGCTCCATGGCTAGCCAAGCTCACTTTGCTCTCTTGTACAGTACATGGGCTGTGTGGAAGTGCTCCAGTCCATGAGGGCTCTGGATTTCAACACCAGGACACAGGTGACCAGGTGAGCTCTGCGTCTTCCCAGGGGCTGCTCCTTTGGGGAGGGGTGAGGAAGTTGAGCCCTAGGAAAGCTCCTGGTAGCATGTGGGGCTTTCAGTGTGGGCCAGGGCCTGCTGCAGCCCATCAAATACTAATTCCAGTGCACTTTGCCCAGGCAAAGAGCCCCAGCTGGCACTGCCTGAGAGCTTCCACTTTGTCTCTCTCTCTCCTGTGCTGAGCCCTGTGTCCTCAGTCCTGTGGCTGGGGGGTCTTGGGGCAAGGCAAGCACTGTGGGGACTGACATCTCACTGTACACCCTGCAGGGAGGCCATTGGGCTGGTATGTGAGGCTGTGCCTGGTGCCAAGGGAGCTGTGAGGAGACGGAAGGTGAGGCCTGGCTGGGAATCTGCTGGGGGAGTGTGCATGGCTGGTTTGGGCACAGGGCCAAGGACCACATCCCAGCCTAGCTGGCAGTGCTGTGCTGGTCAGCCCAGTGCTCTGATCTCACAACTGAGGCTTGGCCAGAGCCACTGGTCAGTACAAGGTGCCCATCTCTGCTGTGGAAGTAGTGGGATGTGCCCTGTCCTCCTGCTGTCTGGTCTGGGGAGCCCCTTCTCTACACTACCTTTGTGCCCCTAGCCCTGCAGCCGCTCCCTGAACTCCATCCTGGGCAAGAGCAACCTGAAGTTTGCAGGCATGCCCATCACCCTGACCATCTCCACCAGCAGCCTCAACCTCATGGCCTCAGACTGCAAGCAGGTGAGAATGGGGAGGAGTTGGCCTGGCTTTGGACAAGCAGGAATCCTCACGTACCTCACCCCAGGTCTTGCTGGGGCAGGGGATGCTCCCAGCTTCCTCAGGGAATGTCTGGATGGGCTGTGTGAAGAGTGCCCACCTCCCCACAGTCCCTGGGGCTGAAGAGGTGGGAGGAATATCCCATGTGCTTTGTGGGATCTCTCCTGGAGACGGTGAGACCCAATTCGTCTTGCCTGGGGCCAGATCTCCTGGTTTTGACCCCACTCCCAGTGATGTCCCAGTCCTTTTCTTGGTGGCTCAAAACCAGGGCTCTGGAGGATTTTGAGCCCTCGTGGCAGGTCAGCCCTGGGAGGGGTGGGATGTGCTACCTCTGGGTGGGTGACAAGAAATTCCTGGCTGTATCCAACAAGCTCTCCGCCTTGCAGATCATTGCCAACCACCACATGCAGTCTATATCCTTCGCATCAGGGGGAGACCCGGTGAGTACTCGGGGTCCCCATTCCTGCCCGGTGTAGGGGCTCTCCTGCCCTCTCCCGAGGTGTGGGGCCCAGTGCTCCCCAGCAGCCCTGGCTCACTGCTGCTGTCTCACCCACAGGACACAGCCGAATATGTTGCCTATGTTGCCAAAGACCCCGTCAATCAGAGAGGTGAGGGTGCCCAAGGGTCCTCAGTGCCAAAGCCCCACTTTGGGGGTGTTCAGGATCAGCTCAATGCAGGGGGGGAGCTGGATGACCCATGAGAAAGCTCTGGGGTGTACAGAGCGGCTCAGGGGTGAAGAACCTTAGTGCTGGAGTTCCACAATCACATCCCGTCATTTTTTACCAGCCTGCCATATCCTGGAGTGTCCTGAAGGCTTGGCACAGGATGTGATCAGCACCATTGGGCAGGCCTTTGAGCTGCGCTTCAAGCAGTACCTGAAGAACCCTCCCAAGCTGGTGACCCCGCACGACAGGTCAGAGCAGGCTTGTGTGACAGGGAGGAAGGTGGCTTTGGAGAGGGGATGCAGCTGTGGCTGCTGTCAGGGGCTTATCTGTACTGTGCTCTCCCAGAATGGCAGGGTTTGATGGCTCTGCCTGGGATGAGGAAGAGGAGGAACCAGCCCCAGATCACCAGTACTACAACGACTTCCCTGGCAAGGAACCTCCCATTGGGGGGGTCGTGGACATGCGGCTGCAGGATGGGGCTGCTCAGACCCCAAATCACTTGGGTGCCACACTGGTGAGGCTCTGGGCGTGTCCTCTGGGGAGGCACCAACTTGTAAGGGAGATGTAGGGACCCCGACTGGGCCATGGGTTCTGCTGAAGGTTGTTCAAGTCTCCTGGGGTGTGGGGAGCAAGAAGGGGGATGAGCAGGAAAGGGGGTGGGGGCTCATCACTGCCTCTCCCTGCAGCCTGTCGGCCAGTCATCCGGTGGGGAGTACGACCCCCAGAAGCAGCATGCTCCTGCCCAAGGTAATGTGATGGCTCAGTCTCCATCCTCTTCCATGGATCCCGATTGCACTGGTGGGGGGCCAAGGTGGGCTGAAGCCCTGCTGACCACAGTGCTCCTGGTAGCAGGGAGAGAGAAATACCCAGCTGCAGCAGGCACATCTGGCCGCACGGACCTGTTCGATGACCCGTCTTACGTCAACGTGCAGAACATGGACAAGACTCGCCAGGCTTCAGCTGCCAGCAGCCCAGCCACAGCCAACGGCAGCACACAGAGGGACCTTTTTGACATGAGTGAGTGGGATGGAAGCTGCAGCCAGGGTAGTGGGTAGGTGGCTGTGTGATGGTCATGGTTCCCCTGCCGCTCTCTCCTTGCAGAGCCCTTTGAGGATGCCCTGCGTGTGCCCCCATCTGTGCCTGTGGGGCTGCCCCCCGCCCAGGTGGTGGCCTCCATGGAGGAGCAGCTGAGACGGGAGCCCTGGTACCACGGCAAAATGAGCCGCAAGGAGGCTGAGAAGCTGCTGAAGGTGAACGGAGACTTCCTGGTGCGGGAGAGCACCACCACCCCGGGCCAGTACGTGCTGACCGGCCTGCAGGGTGGGCAGCCCAAGCATTTGCTGCTTGTCGATCCCGAGGGAGTGGTGAGTCCGTGTAGGGGCCTGGGGGTGGAGCTTGGGACAGCGGGGGGAGATCATGGGGGTTATGAGAGCCACCAGAGCATTTGGGTTCTGCACTGCTGATCAGGGGACAGCTCTGGGCTGACTTTGGGGATGGAGAGGTGGGAGCATGGGTTTGAGACTGCAGCCCCAGGTCTGTGCCTTGCCCGTGCCATGGGGGTGGTGGCTCTGGCCTCACATGGGCACTGACAGCCTCCTGAGCACTCCTTTTCCGGCCCACCAGGTGCGGACAAAAGACCATCGCTTTGAGAGCGTCAGCCACCTCATCAGCTACCACATGGACAATCACCTGCCCATCATCTCTGCCGGCAGTGAGATGTGCCTGCAGCAGCCAGTGGAGAGGAGACTGTGAGCGCCCAGGGACCCCAGTGCACAGCACCCCCAGTGCGCAGCCCTCTGGCCGTGTTCCATGCCCCAGGGAGCCCTCAGACTCTTCTAGGTGCTCCAACCAGGACTGAGCATGGACTTGGCTGAGGACAGGGCCTCTCTCTTTTCACCACATGGAGCTGGTCGCCATGGGGGCTCAGGCTGTGAGTGCCTGCAGGGTGGGGAACTGTTCTTGCAAAGCCCCTGCTCCTCCAGCTCCAGCCTTTGCAGAGCAGCTCAGCTCCTACCAAAACCCAGCCCTGCTGTCGTGCCACAGCCATTCTTGTGCTCACCAGCAGGGGCTCAGACTGGCAGGGCTGAGCCCCCTGAGCCAGAGGCAGCCTGTCCTTTTCTCTGGCCCCTGGGCCAAGGAGGGGGCCCATGGGGGGCTCTGCTCCTCCAAGCACGTACCGGATCACTTTATGTGTTAACTCTGTGCCTTAACCCCGCAGGTCCCACACTCTTATGCAAGGGCAGGGGCTGGTTACAGAGCCTCCCCCATGCTCCCAGCACCCTGTACCCCATCCGTGACATGCTTGTGCTCCAGGACATGTGCCACCACGTCCCCTTCCTCCCTGCCCAACTCTGGCAGCCCCGGGGGGTTGGCGGGAGGCCCCCCCTGCATGCACAGTGTAACTCCCCCCAAGCCAAAGCGCACCCCGCCCCTCGCAGCCCCAGGGCCCTGGCCCCGCTATACCAAAGGAACTGGCGGTTGTATTAAAGTTGGTATTTCTCTAGGCCCTGGCTGGTGTGAGCTGGGTGGGGGGGTCGCTGTGGGCGGGTGGTTCCGCCCTGTGCAACTCTACGGGCGCTGCAGTTCGTCCTTTTTCTTTCCCTTCCCCCCAGGACCTCGTACGTGGTTTGTCCCGTCTGTTCCTTTCACCGCCCCCCCCTTCCGTCGCGCTGCACTTGGTTTGGTCCGGCCGAGGGGTGGGGTGGGAGTCTGCGGTGATTGACACATCGTGTGCGCTTCGCCCCGCCCCCCGCGCGGTGTGATTGGCCCCGCCTGGGTTCCGGTTCCGCTCGGGCCATGGCGGCGGCGCGCGCGCTCTGAGGGCTATGGCGGCCCCGCACGCAGAGAAGCTGGAGGGAGCGGTCCCGGCCCCGCCGCCCCCGCCGGGGCCCCCGCACCCCGCGGGCAGCGCTGCCGCCGGCGGGCCCGGCCGGAAGCAGGGGAAGGCAGGTGAGCGCGGCTGGGCCGGGAGCGGGGTGGGTGGGGGTCGCCCCGGCCCCGCTGACGCGGCCTCCCTTGTCCCCGCAGGGCTGCAGATGAAGAGCCCCGAAAAGAAGCGGCGCAAGTCCAACACGCAGGTAGGGCCGGGCTCGGGGCGGCGCGGGGGCCGGGGACGGGCTGCAGCACCCCTGACCGCCACCTTCTCCCCGCAGGGCCCGGCCTATTCGCACCTCTCGGAGTTCGCCCCGCCGCCCACTCCCATGGTGGACCACCTGGTTGCCTCCAATCCCTTCGAGGATGATTTCGGGGCCCCCAAGGTGGGGGCGGCCCCCGCCCCCTTCCTGGGCAGCCCCGTCCCCTTCGGCGGTTTCCGCGTGCAAGGGGGGATGTCGCCGCAGGTGCCCCCTGGTTACGGCGGGGGTCCGCAGCCCCTGCGGAGGCAGGCCCCCCCTTTCGCCCCCGGGCAGATGGGCCCGGCCTTTAGCATGCCCCCCCAGAATCCAAACTACGTGCAGCCGGGGGGCTTGACCTTCGCCGGGCAGCCCTTCAGCCAGCCCCTTGGACAGAACTTCAGCCCCCCGATGGGGCAGCTCATGCAGGGGCCTGTTGCGGGCTTCGGGCCCATGATGTCTCCCCACTATGGGGCAGCCCCCGCGGGGGGACATGGGCCCCGGGCCAGCCCTTAACCCCCCCGGGGGACCGGCAGTGGCTCAGCGCTTCAGCCAACCCAGCAACCTCTTTGGACAATCGCCCATGCAGCGCCCCGGGCCGAACATGCCACCCCTGCCTCCCACAGCCAGCCCCTTCCCTGGGGCGGATCCCAGCTTCCCTACTAGCAGCGAGGAGGGGGGCAAGAACCCTCCCCCCAGCACCTTTGCCCAGGAGCAGCACTCGGGCTCCCCCGCCACCGTCAACGGGGCACAGCCTGGCTTCGCCCCCAACAGTGCTGGCCGCAGTGCCAGCACCCCTGAGACCAACAGCCTCCCACTGCCACCCCCCGGCAAGGCCACCAGCACCTCCGGGCACCAGCCACCACCAGGGCTCGTGTACCCCTGCGGGGCCTGTCGCAACGAGGTGAACGACGACCAGGACGCCATCCTGTGCGAGGCCTCCTGCCAGAAGTGGTTCCACCGAGAGTGCACGGGGATGACCGAGAATGCCTATGGGCTGCTCACCACTGAGGCCTCTGCTGTCTGGGCCTGCGACTTCTGCCTCAAGACCAAGGAGATCCAGTCGGTGTACATCCGGGAGGGCATGGGACAGCTGGTGACCGCCAACGATGGCTGAGTCACCCTTCAGCTGCCATGTACAGCTTTCCCCCACTGATATAGGACCAAACCCCCATTTTTTGTAGCTGTCGCCCCCCTGCCAGCCAGAGAGGCACTGCCATGCATTGGCTGTGGCTGCTCACCGGGCACTGACTGCCAGCGGGACTCTCCAGGGGCTCTGGGACGGTGCTGGCTGTGCCGTTGTCAGCTCTGTGCTGTGGGCAGGGCTCTGGCCCCGGTGCACCGGCTCTGTGAGGGCTGAGGCTTCCTGGTGCTCCACAGTGCTGCCTTCAGGTCATTGCCCTTGCAGGGGGCACCTCCTGGGCTGTGCAGCGGTCCTGATGCCCCCTTCTGCATTCACGGGGCAGTCCCGGTGCCCCCTGCTCCGGTGCTCGGGATGGTCCCGGTACCCGCTCCCCACCCCAGGTCCGTCCGTTTTAGCCAATCGTTAACGGAAATTTTTGTACCGTCGTTATAAAACTCTTAAACGCGCGTGTCGGTGTGTGTCCGAGGAAGGTGTTGGTGTGTGTGTGGTAGCGGGCGGGTGCCCGGTGCCGCGGGGCCGCGCCCGCCGTTCCCGCCCCCCGCGGGCCGCGGTTGGCCGCTGCCGTCACGTGCGCGCCCCGGCTCGGGGGCGGCGCGGCCCCGCGGAAAGTTCCGGGCAGGACGCGGCGGGCGGAGGTACCGCCCGGGCACGGGCACGGGCACGGGGAGGCGGCTGCGCTGCCAGGCCGGAACCGGCGGCGCGGCGGGGCTCGGGGGCGCGGCGCGCCTCGGACGGAGCCGTGGGAAGCGGAGAGGAGCGGGTGTCTGCGGCGGGGCCGTCACCGCCAGGGCGGCTCTGGGTCCCGGGCGGGTCAGGGGGGGAAGAGAGGGGCGGGGGCTGCTCGAGACCCCCTTCCAGTGCTGCCGCTTTGCTTTGCCGCTTCTTGGGGCGGTTCGATCCCGACCGGGGCCCCTGGTTTCCCCACTCCAGCTTCTGCGTGTCCCGTCCACCTGCTGAGCGGCATCACCGGCTAAAAATACCCCGCGGCGGCAGCTGGTGTCAGTGGGGGTGGAGCCGCAGAGCCGGTGCACCGGGTCGGCTCCCTAAAAGCTCCCCAACTGCTGGGGGGACTGGCTGGTACCGGGGCCATGGTTCTCCCAGTCACATCCAGCTGGTACTGGGAGCTGGGTCATGTCCCGCTGTCCGCGCGTCCGCCCGTCTGTCTCCTTGCAGGTTGCACTGGACTGTCCCTATGGCGGAGAAATCGGATCCCAAAGATTCAGAGAATAGCTGGGTGCTGGCGGGCAGTGAGGTGAGGGCTGGCAACCCCCCAGACTCTCACTGCTTGAGATCTCCAGGGCCACATCCCAGAGCTATGCGCCCCATGCCTCCCAGAGCTGGAGGGCCCCCGGACACAGCCCCGGGAGCCTGCCTGAGCCTGCAGGCAGAGCGGGGCACATGGAAGTTGGTGCTAAAGGTGTCTCCCTCTGTCCCCCCTTCCCCTAGAGTCTGCCCATTGACACGGTGGGTCCAGAGCAGGACTCAACCTCCCACACATCTGACGATGAGGAACCAGAGGAGGAGGAGGATGAAGGCACCCAGGAGACAGTCACAGGCAGGCAGCAACCATGGGTATGGGGCAAACCTGGTGTCACCTTGCTGTGCCACTGTCTCATCCCCGTGCTCTGCCTCTCCCCAGCTGTGACCACCAATGGTGCCATTACCTCTCCCAGCCAGACCTTGTGCCCTGAGGGCATCAGGCAGGTGGTGAGTCAGAACCGGGAGGCCTGGGGCTGAGCTGGAACTGGTGGGCTGCTCCCCATAGAGGGACACCCCATGTGCTCGTGCCTATGTCTGCAGGACCCAGAGGAGTGTGAGGACTCCAGGGTATTGGCAGTGCCTGCCCTGCATGGCTCTGCAGAGCCAAGCACGTTGGAAGGCAATGAGCAGGAGGAGCCGAGTGCTGAGGCCGAGCCACAGCCCTGCCCTGACACCCCCCAAGCAGGTCAGGGCCTCACAGGGGACTGGCCTGGGGGGATATGTACTGGCATTGTTTAGGTGTAGACCCTCCCTGGAGGTCCCCCCATCTCCCCCTAGGGCCAACAGTGGAAGACGTGAGCTGTACCAGCAGTGACAATAACACGGAGGGGCTGCGGTGGCGGCAGGGCCACAAGCCCCATCCTGGGCCCCCCACTGTCACGCCTGCCCCACACCGGGGGACACCAGACAGTGATGATGATGGGCTCAGTGTGAGCAAGTACCTGCTGGGTGCCTTGGCGATGGTTGCTGTGGGGCTGCTGATCATCACTGGTAAGTGAGGGATCCCAGTAGCTAAGGCCCCAGGGACAGGGTAGGGTCCAGACATCCCCCTCATTGTCCCCTCCTCTCCCCAGGTGGTATCTACGACATGGCAGATGGTGAGTACAGGTGACTAACCCACCCAGGCAGGGGGTACATCTTGCAGCACCCTGGACGTTCAGCCCCATGTCCTTCCCTGCAGGCCCTGTGGAGAGTGTGAGCAGCTGGGACTTGGGTGCTGGGGAGCAGGAGTCTCTGCTGTCCATAGACAGCAATGTAAGGAGGGGTCCCAAGCAGGGCTGAGTGAGGGCAGAAGGTGTCCTCAACACCTCCAGGGCTCCCAACCTTCTTGTCCTCCAGGATTCTGAGCAGAAGCCCCCTCTGCCAGATGCTGGGGACTCACAGAGTGTGCAGTCCATGAGCCAGCTCCTGGACAAGCTGGCCAAAGAGAACCAGGAGATCCGGCTCATGCAGGCAGAGCTACAGGTTGGTGCCCAGTGCCATGTCTCGGTGCTGTGTGCTGGTGCTGCTCTCCTGCTGCCAGCTCTTTCACAGCCCCCACCCCTGCCCCAGGCCCACAAGGAAGATCTGCGGGCACTGCTGCACAAGAGCGAGGGTGAGGCGGCGGCAGCCGGAGCGCAGCAGCAGAGCCTGGCCGCAGAAAACGCGCGGCTGCGCACGCGGCGCTGGAGCGGGAGGTGGCCGCGCTGCGGGAGGCCCGGGCTGAGCTGCGGCGCCTGCAGGCTGCAGGGGCTCCAGGCAGCCCCCGGGAGCCAAGGGCAGAGCAGCCACGTGCCACAGGCGCGCCAGCGCATGGCAAGGCCACGGCACGGCGGCACAGCAGCCTGGATTCACTGCGGCAGGAGCTGGCGGACACCCTGGAGCATGCACGGGGCTCTGGGGATCTCAAGGGGCTTGCGGAACAGCTGAGCACCCTGGAGCAGCACCTGGCCCAGCTGCTGGAGGCAGAGGGGTCGGGATCCTTCTCCACACCCTGGAAGAAACCATTCAAGGTGGAGAAGGAGAGCAAGTGGCAAAAGCAGCATGGTGCCAGGGGGTCCCCCCATGAGCAGGAGAGGAGAGAACATGGCAAGCCCCACAAGAAGGATCCCCGAACCCCCCGTGAGCACAAGCCAGGCAAAGCCTGGGGGAAGCAGTCTCACAGCCACCCCCAGCATGGTTCCCGTGAGGTGCCCGGGCTCAGGCGGTACCGGGCACCACAGGGCTGTTCTGGGGTGACTGACTGTGCCCACAAGGAAGGCCAGGAAGTGCTTGGGGCTGCACTGGAGCCGGTGCAGAAGGTGCAGTTCCTGCAGCTGCTGGAGAGCTTCATGGGGCAGCTGGGCTTGGGGAAACAATTCGGAAGGCTGGCACCGCAGCTCGATGGGGCCTTTGGGGCTGACGGTGTCTTTGCCCACGACCGCCTGCGGTTTGTTGATTTTGTGGATGATGTGGAGGACCTGCTTGAGGAGGTGGCGTGGCAGGAATGGGGCAACAAGAAGGCGGTTGATGGCTTCGAGGAGTACATGCTGCGGCACTACAGCGGGTGAGCTGGGGTGGATGGTGCTGGGCGGCCCCACGGGTTCCCCCCTTCTGCACCCCATCACATCTCCCCTTCTCTTGCAGTGCCTCTGGGAACATGTGGAGCCAGAGAGCCCCAAGGCATCATGGCACACGTGGGTAGAGCCAAGGGGGCACTGTAGTAATGTGCCAGCACCCCCATGCAAGGGCTCCCCATGTGCTCTTTGTGGGGTCTGGGGGCTACCATTGTACCCTGTAGGGCCAAGTAGAGCCACATCCCTAACCAAATGCACTGTGTGATGCTGCACTGCCACCGTGAATAAAGTCACCGCTGGGCAGAGCTGTGTGGATGTGGGAAAATGGGGTGTGGGGGTGTGGAGAAGGGAGGGTGCCAAGGGACGAGAGCTGGGAAATGGGGGTTCAGAGGAGGAATAGGGCATGTAAGGGGAGAGCAGAGGGGCTGAGTGCTGTGAGCAAAGAAGGTGCTGTGAGAGGGAAGGAAGGAATGCAGGGAGGAGGAAGGGCTGCTAGGGGAGAGGGAGTGCAGAGAGGAATATGGTGTTTTGGAGGTGAAGGGTGTTGCTGGGGGAGAAGAAAGGCTATTGGGAATGCTGGGGGAAAATGGCGATTTAGAGAGGAATAGTGAAGAGGAAAGGAGAGGGCTGGAGGAAGTGAGAGGCGGCTGAAAAAGGGGTGCAGAGGGAGCATAAGGATGTTGAGGAGGAAGGGTGCTTGGTGAGAGAAGAGGTACTGGGGGAAATGTATGCTGGGAGAAAATGGGGTGTAGGAGCGGAATAAGGGTTGCTGGGGGAAGAGTGCTGAGGGAATGCAGATGCTGGGGTAAAGGGCATGTTGGGAGGAGCAGGGTGCTGGGGAAAGGAAGTTTCAGAGGAGAATGGAGGGTGTGAGGATGACGTGCGGGTGCTGGGGGAAGAGAAGGGCAGAGAGGCTGCTGGGGGTACAGGATGCTGGGAGGGCAGGATACTCCGGGTACAGGATACTGGGGGTGCAGGATACTGGGCAGGGGTACAGAGATGCTGAGGGGTACAGGATGCTGGGGGGTACAGGATATGGGGGTACAGAATGCTGGGGGTGCAAGGATACTGGGGATACAGGATACTGGGGGGTACAGGGTGCTGGGGGGTACAGGATGCTGGGAAGTACAGGGTGCTAGGGGGCAGGATACTGGGGGGCAGAGACCCGCCATATCCCGCCGTCACCCTCGCTGCGGTGCAGGCCCCCTGTCCGGGAGGGGGCGCCATGAGACCGGCGGGGCAGGGCCGGCAGGGGCGGGAGCAGGGATTAGCAGGGGCAGGGACCAGCGGGGCGGGACCGGCAGGGGGCAGGGGTTAGCAGGGGCAGGGACCAGCAGGGGCAGGACCGGCAGGGCAGGGTTAGAGGCAGGACCAGCAGGGCAGGGCAGGGTGCGGGGCAGGGCAGGGCCGGCAGGGCAGGGGTTAGCAGGGCAGGGGCAGGACCGGCAGGGGCAGGGCAGGGATTGCGCAGGGACCAGCGGGGCAGGGCAGGACCAGCAGAGGCCGGGGACCAGCAGGGCAGGGGCGGAACCGGCGGGGTCGGGGCCGGCAGGGGCAGGGACCGGCAGGGGCAGGGGGCAGGGGTTAGCGGGGCAGGGGCGGGACCGGCGGGGCGGGGCGGGACCGGCGGGGCGGGAGCAGGGTTAGCGGGGCGGGGCGGGACCGGCGGGGCGGGGCGGGACCGGCGGGGCGGGGCGCGCACGGAGCGCCCATGGCGGCGCCGCGCGTGGTGCTGCTGCTGAGCGGGAAGAGGAAATCGGGGAAGGATTTCGTGGCCGAGCAGCTGCGGAACCGGTACCGGGCGGGGCGGGACTCGGCCCGGGGTGCGGGCAGGGGAAGGCACGGGCTATGGGGACAGCACCGGCGGACAGGGATGCCGGGACTTGGCCGAGCCGGTGCCCGTGCCCGTCCCGCTTACCCCTCTCCCACAGGCTGGGCCCCGACGTCTGCACCGTTCTGCGCCTCTCCGGGCCCCTCAAGGAGCAGTACGCCAAGGTACCGCGGCCGTGCCGAGCCTTGTCACACCCCTCTGAGCCGTGCCGGGACGCTGCCGAGCCGTGCCGTCCCACGCTCACACCACCCCATGACGTGCAGTGCCACCCCATCCTGCGCTGTGCCCGGCGCTGCCGTGTCCTTCCACGTGCTGTGCCGGCTCACACTCACACCGTACCACACCGAGCCGTGCCGTGCCACGCTGAGCTGTGTGAAGCGTGTGCTTTGCAGTTCTGTGCCTTGCCGTGCTCATGCCGTGCTACACCACAGTGCCGAGCTGTGCCCTGCCCTGCTGCACTGTGCTGTGCCATTTGATGCTTTGCCATGCTGTGCTGAGCTGTGCCATGCTGCACCGCACCGAGCTATGTCAGGACATGCTGTGCCAAGCTGTGCCATCCCACGATCATGCTGTACCACATCGTGCCAAGCTTTTGCATGCTGTGCTATCCTGTTCTACCAGGCTGTGCTGAGGCATGGCATGTCACAACAGCTGTGGCTGTGCCATGCCATGCTCGTTGGCCAGGCCATGCCTACGGAACCCCCGTCCCCACAGGAACACGGTCTCGACTTTGAGCGGCTCCTGGATGCCAGCACCTACAAGGAGCTGTTCCGTCAGGACATGATCCGCTGGGGCGAGGAGAAGCGCCGGAGCGACCCCGGCTTCTTCTGCCGGGCAGCAGTCGAGGGGGCACTGCAGCCAGTGTGGGTGAGTTTTGGGGAGCGCACAGGGGCGCTGGCGACAGAGGACAGGTGCTGATGGAGCCCCTGCGCAGGTGGTGAGTGACACACGGCGCCTCTCG
The DNA here is from genome assembly GCA_034336665.1 of Luscinia megarhynchos. NCBI lineage: Eukaryota > Metazoa > Chordata > Aves > Passeriformes > Muscicapidae > Luscinia > Luscinia megarhynchos. The sequence continues at coordinate 1,497,688 of CM067587.1, forward strand.
GATGTGGAGTGGTTCCGGGATGCCTACGGGGATGTGGTGCAGACTGTGCGGGTGGTGGCTTCGGAGGAGACAAGGACGAGGAGGAACTGGGTCTTTGTCAGTGGTGAGCAAGTGAGGGGCAGCTTCACCTAGTGTGACACCAAAACTGGGGCTGCCCAATGGGCACAGGTCTGCTGCCTCCCCTACCCTTCTTTTGGCAGTGGGAGCAGGAGGCTTTGGGTAAAGGCCAAAGCTCTGGGGGGGTGAGGCATGATGGGGGGCACAGATAGACATATCCTGACCCTCCTTGGGGCCTCCCTGGGCTCTGTGCTGCCAGGGGTGGACGACGCTGAATCTGAGTGCGGCCTGGACCAGGGAGTGGCCTTTGATTGGGTGATCACCAATGACGGGGATGAGGTGGCCCTGGGCAAGCAGCTGGAGATGCTGGTGCAGTCACTGCACAGGAGCCTATAGCTCCACGTCTCTCCACTGGGGCTTGGGGACTGCGTCATCCCCCCTTCTCCCCAGCCCCTCAGCATCTCCTCCTCCACCTCCTGCTAATGCTTGCTGCTCTGGAATAAAGCTCTGACACTGAGAACCACTGCCACGCTAGGCCTGTGTCTCATTTCTGGGAAAGGGACACACAGGTTATCCTGCCCCACCCCCGCCATAGGTTTCCCAGCTTTTGGGAGGCAGAAGTGCAGTTCAGTACCTTCTGTCCAAGCCGAGGGTCACCAGCTGGATGTTTCATGGTGTCTTTTAATAAGGTTTCTAGCTGCCCTAGTATCTTTTAATAATGTTTTAGCAATTCCCTGCAGATTATCTGCTTCCCAAACTCATACACTTTTATCTGCTCCTCTCCAGCAACAGCTGGGCACGGCGGGGGGTGGGGGGTGGCGGTGGTGGTTCCTGGGTGGGCTGCGGGTGTTGAGGGGGGATTAGGGCCCTTTATACATCTGTATGGAGATATCCCATCCTCTGGGGCAACCATTACCCTGACCCCGACCTTGGGGACGTCCGGAGACACACACATCGTGCCCCCATCCATGGCCCACCCCCGGGATGGGAGCACCTGCTCCAGCTGCTGCTCGTAATCTCCAGCCTCTGTAAACGGATTAAGAGGGATTATATAAAAGGAGGGGGGATGCCCATGGGGGAGCCCAATGGGTTAAACTGAGGAGGGGTCGTTCGGGACTTGTCCGTCGGGGCACACGGGTACGGGCGCCTGGTGCAACCCGGTGCACTACAATCCCGAGCGACCCCGCAGAGATGCAGGAGCCGGGGGTGTGATGGAGGGGGAGATACAAAGCGGGGAGCGGGCGGGGATGATGTCAGCCTGCGGGGAGCCCCAGCGTGGCCAATGGCGCTGCGGGGCCGGGCCAGCGGCAGCGGCGGGGGCGGTGGCGGCGGCGATAGCGGCGAGAGCACGGAGCCCATTCATGATCCAGCGAACGGGGCCGGTGGCGAGGAAAGCGGAGCCGGTGCCCTGTAAAGCGGCGCCGGTACCGCCGTCATGGAGACATCGGGACATCTCCACGATTCGGGCGTGGGGGACTTGGAGGAGGATGGTCGGTGTCCCTGCCCGCTGCCGGGGGATGAGCGGTCCCCGCCGCCGCCCTCGGCGCTGCCGCCGCTCCAGCACAGCCTGTTGCACTCCTCGCCCGGGTCGCTACGGGCCCCTCCTCCTCCTCCCGCCGCCCCCGCCGCCCTCCACCCTTCCTCCCGCCACGGTAGCCAGCTCAACCTCGGCGACCACCCAGCGGGCTCTGGGGTGGCTAGCAGCAAGCACCGGCAGCCCAGCCCCTTGGTTCACCGGCGGGACAGCAACCCCTTCACCGAGATTGCCATGAGCTCCTGCAAGTACAGCGGAGGGGTGATGAAGCCCCTCAGCCGGCTCAGCGCATCCCGACGGAACCTCATCGAGGCCGAGCCGGAGGCGCAGCCCCTGCAGCTCTTCGGTGCCGGTGAGCCCCCCGAAATCGTGGTGTCCCGCGAGGACAACCACGCGCCCGCCGCGCTCCGTGCCGCCCGCCCGCCGGCCCGGCCGGCCCCCGGCACCTTCGCCAAGGGCCCCAAGCGCAAGGCGCAGAACATCGGCTACCGGCTCGGGCACCGCCGGGCGCTCTTCGAGAAGAGGAAGCGCCTCAGCGACTACGCGCTCATCTTCGGCATGTTTGGCATTGTCGTCATGGTCATTGAGACCGAGCTCTCCTGGGGGCTCTACTCCAAGGTACCGGCGGGGCCAGGGGGGTGTGTGCGGGGCTGGTGGCACCAGATGGTGCCTGGTGGGGTGAGCGTGGAGCCATCTATCCCGTGGGATAAACATGGAGCTGCTTGGCCCATCTGGAGTGGATAGGCTGGCTGGTGAGTGACAGGATGTTCCCAGAGCTTTAGTGGATGCTGCATCCACAGGTGTTGGACAGGGTGACACCTGGCTGGAGCTGCGGGGACTGTGTGCTGGCGGCTGCTCTGCTGAGTCCTGCCCCATGCACTTGTAGCGGCAGCACCGACCCCGAGCTCTGTAGTGCCTGTTGCTGGCATGGCAGTGCACTGCTCAAAAGCACCGTGCCCCCGGCGGTGCAGCAAAGCACCCCCTCCCTCCTCCTCCTCCTCCTCCACACCCCTTCCTGCTCTTTTTTTCCTTTTTTTTTTTTTTGCGGGACAGTGTCTTTTATTTATAATTCTCCTCCCCCCTTCCAGCTCCTGCTCCCGGGCTGCGCTGGTTGGCAGTGATATGAATAACTCTTTGTATAGACATCTGTCATGTTATTTATACCTATCCAGAGAGGGGAAGGCAGCGGCACCCCCAGCACCCATGGGCGTCAGCGGGATGGCACTGCTGGGGGGGCTGGGGGCTGCCCCCGGGGTCCCCACGGCACAGTGCTGCCAGTGGAGGGGAAGCAGCAGGGTGGGAAGGGGCTGTTCAGCACTTCCTGCCATTATCCAGCATGGGCAGTGTGAGCAGAGGAGCTGCAGGAAGGGAGGCACGTCCCTGGGGGGGTCCTGTGGTTTGGGGAACCCTCTGCCTCCCCACTGGGGTGCCTGGTGTGGGGATCCCTGGGCCCCATCTGCCCATGGCTGCCAGGGTCAGTGGGCATGTGGGGGCTGCAGTCACACTGCTCTGTCAGGCAGAGGCATGCCTTAGCACTAAGCTGGCATCCCCGGCATCCTTGCTGAGAAAGAAAGATGCTTCAATGCCAGAGCCTTCTTCTGGTGGTTCCCACTCCCCTTTGGCAGCAGCAAAGCCAAACCACCATCCCCCACCTGCATCTGCTACCTGTTGAGCTGCCTGGTGCCTGGTGCCAGGGGACTGTCCCCCACCCCAAGCTGCCAGCAGCACTGCTGCCATGCTCCCTGCTGGCCCCACCACGCCGAGCTGCTGTGTCAGCTGGGGAAGACCCTGTGAGTCAGCGCTGCTGCCATGCAGCAGCTGTGGCACGCTGCTACGCCCCTGCCCCACTGTGACACAAACAATTGTGCTGACAGCCACAGAGTGCAGGAGAGCTCCTGGCTCCGGCCTCCGCAGGCCCTTGGCCAGATTTGCAGCAGCTGTGTGTAAATCCCCCCCACCCCCCCAGCAGCCCCCAGTGAGAAACCAGAACTCCCTGGCAGGGACATGACCGTGAGTGGGGGAGTGCATGTGATCAGGGCTGGCTGTCGTGGTCTGTATGGGGATGTCAGTGCAGCTCCAGCTCTGCCCCACGGCCCCGGCCACGCCACTGCGTGCTCCCAGCCACAGGATGCCAGGGCTGAGCTGGGAAGCAAGGACATGCTGGCCAGGTTTGCTGCTCCCTGCTTGTCAATTGACTGTGGGCCAGGACAGGGCCTCTCCTGCCCACGGGGCAATATTGCTGCTTCCCCCACGTGTGCAGCACTACCAGAGTTCATGAAGCATCCTGCCATCCACATGGTGGGGCAGCACATGTTCTGGGGGTGCCAAGGTCTTTCCCCACTTGGGCCAAGACCCCATGTTGTTTGCTGCAAGCATGGGATCCAGGAATGGCTCTTTCTGACAGGTCTCTTCAGGCAAGGAGGCATGGGTAAACATCATGTAACACTGCCAAGTGAGGCAGTGGGTGCCCGTGCAGGGTTTGTGCCCCTGGGAAGGGTCTCACAAGAGCCACCTTGGCACAATGCTGCCCTGGAGTTAGCCTGTAATAGTGGTGTTGAGTCCCAGCACTTTTCTTAGCACCAGCCATTATATCCACACAATTGCACAGCCAGAGCCAAGTTGTTAACAATGCGGCGCCGCCTCCACAGCAAATAGTCCCTTCTCTGCGTGCAAACACCCTGTGGAGATGAGGAACACTGGGGAGAGGGAGCCAAACAAGAGCAGAGCCAGCCCAGCACACTGGGGAGCCAAGGACAGCGTGCCACGAGTGTGCCATGGGTCACCACGGGGCTCAGCGTGCTGGGGACAGCGTGGAGATGTGGGATGGGTGCAGCAGCAGCCTGGTTGGTTTGGCAATAGCATCTTGCCCCAGCATCAGTAGGGCTGGCTTTGGTCTTGTTTGAATCCCTCTCACTCCATGAGTGTACCAGCATCCAAAGGGAACAGTGAATCCTGCTTTTCCCAGTGGGGTCCTGGGGACCTGCCAGTTCAGCCACCAGTGAATCAGGGGCTGGTTTAATTTACATAAGACCAGTTAGCTGGAGGGTCTAGTTAGATCATCTGTTTGGATATCATGATACTGGGCTCAGGCTAGATGGGGCTGGGGCACTGGCGTTGCACATCTCAGAGGGGAGGCTGGGAACTGCACTCAGAATTAAATAAGCAGAATAGAATTTTAAAAAGAGTTTTGGAGAGAGGGCACATGGTGCTGGTGGTACCAGTGCTACCAGTGATGCTGATGGTACTAATGGTGCCCTTACTACTGTGTCAAGCTGCTTAGGGGCAAAGCTGAAGGAGCAAAAATGCTGTTGAGGGTGGGGATTGCAGGTGTTGGGGGACAGTGTTTTCTTTAGGGGTAGAGTCCAGTGCCAGCTGTGTCCCCCTTAATGCCTTTCCTCTTTCACTCTGCAGGACTCCATGTTCTCCCTGGCCCTGAAATGCCTTATAAGCCTCTCCACTGTCATCCTGCTGGGCCTCATCATCGCCTACCACACACGGGAGGTGCAGGTGGGTCCTGGCATCACCAATGACTGTGGGGGGCTGCTGGGGTGTGCTGTGGGGTTTGCCAACCACCTGAGTGGGACACAGTGCCTGAGCTCACATCCTGCTCCATCCTGGGCCCTCCTTCCTCTTTGTCAGGGTTTTTGGGGGCAGTGAGGATTTTGGGGGGGCAGTCAGGCCAGGCACCAAGGGTCTGTCTGAGCCCCAGGTGCCTGGCAGATATGGTGGTGACTATTGCCAGGAAGGGCTCAGGCCAGTCAAAGTGCCAAGGAAAGCCACGAAATCCTTTCCTAATCAGGGCTGCACACTCTCTTCCTCCCTGGGAAGTCAAAGGACTCCCAGTTTGTTCCAGGAAGGCTGTGCTTCCCTGTGCAACCTAGCTTCGGCACAAAGCCAGCCTCTTTGGGCCTGGGAAGAATGAATCACCAGTCAGGAGAAGGAGCATCAGGGAAGGGATGTCGAAGCCCCCGGCCCTGAGTGCACCATAACCCCACCTTGTCCCTCCTGGGGCTGGGGGACAGAGGGGCTTTGCTGGCAGCAGCATCCCACTCCCTGCCTGCCCCTGTCCCTGCAGTCCCCACTCCAGCTCAGCCTGCCCGCATGGGGACAAAGCCTGGGGATGAGTTACTCAAGGCAAATATTTGAGAGCTTTGGTTCTTGCTGGAATAATATTTACCCCAGCATGAGGGTGGTTGGGGTCAGCCGGGTGAGCCATGCCCCCGGTGCTCGCTGTTTCCTCTGCTTGTTGTTCCTGGCAGTGGGTTGTGCAAACACAGCATCCACCCAGGCAGCACACAGGTCATCCCACCCCTCCTGCCTTGAGCAGAGCCAAAGTCTCACTGCTGTCCCTCTGCACGTGGGGACTGAACCTCACCACGGTCCCAGCTGCTCTGCCAGGCCAGCTGCACTGCCAAGACAGGGAATTCGATGAGTTTGACTTGATCTGCTCCAAACAAAGTTGTGCTGGCTGAATGTTGCCCTATGTGTTATAAAATGTTATGAAGGCATTGCTGATAATCCAACCAAAATGGAATGGGGCTGCCAGAGCTGTCAACCCTCAACTTGTTGTACCTCTCGGCCGAGGTGGGGGACTGTGCTCACCCCGCCATGGCACTTGTCAGCCCTCCCAGCCTCTGGGAAACAGTGACTTCAGCCTCTTCCCTCAGGATTCCCTCTTCCTTTCTTGCCCAGAGAAGCTGTGAGTGCCTCAATCACTGGAAGTGCTCAAGGCCAGGTTGAATGGAGCTTAGAGCAACCTGGTCTAGTGGAAGTGTCCCTGCCCATGGAAGTGGGTGGAATGAGATGAGCTTTAAGGTCCTGTTCAACCCAAGCCTGTTTGTGATTCTATCCTCCTATTAATTGTGTTAATTAGTCCTTTGGGATACTTGAAAGTCTTCCTGTGCCTCAGTTTCTCTGGGGCTGAGGCATCACTCAGCACCCCAATGATGTCTCTGGTGCCTAGGGCAGAATGTGCCATCCTCTGCCAGCAGCACATTATCATCACAGCACGTGAAGGTGAGCAGTTCTGGCAATGCTGCCAGCTCCTACCAAGGTGTTTTGGTTTTTTTTGGAGGGGGGGAGCAGAGGCCCCTCTTCCCAGTGTTTGGACAACAACAGCCTGGGGCTGTTTGTGCTTTTGGTGTTTATGCTTTAGTCCCCATGAACTGTCTCGGTAGCTTTTCTTGGGCTTTGTTTTTCTGGAGATGTGGTGGCCAACAGTTTCTCCTTCCCCTATTGGAGCCAGTGATGCTGGATATGTTGGGGAATGCCCCCGTGGGTACCACCAAACCACAGTAGGTTTCCATGGGAACCTGCATTGATGCTTCACAGGTACAGAACTGAGAGGGGCTGGCTCAGGGGAATCCTGCCCAAACCCTCTCCTGCTCCTTCCCTTCCCTTCCCTGCCCTATGGCAACCCCCCATCATGCAGTCAAAAGGCTCCTGCCTTTTTCCGCTTGCTAATTTGTTTATTTTAACACCCTTTTCCAGGAAGGAATAGGCTGTCAGCTTGCTGAATGCCTGAGGATCTCCCTTGACAGCTTGGAGCATTTTTGTAAACAATTTCTCAAACAAAGCAGCTAAAAGGAGCAGAGTTTTCCCTACAGAAAGGGAGGTGGCTGGGACAGGCACTCCGTGAGTCAGTCCCAGTGGCTCCTGCCATCCCCAGGGAGAGCCCCGAGTGCCGTGCACGGCTGGCACAGGTGTACTGGGGCCTCTGGCAGGGCAGGAGGGCTGTTCCTGGGCTCAGCACCAGCTGGGGCCATGCTCCCCACCCACCTCTGGCTGCTGCCCTGGCTGTGTGCAGCCCTGGGCCCTTGGCGAGCCAGCATCGTTTCATGCTTGCAGGATTGAGGACGTGGACAGTAGCACCAGCTGCCACATCCCCCTTGGATCCCTTCCTGCTGGTTTCTTTGCCAAGTGCTGCTTGCAGAGAGGCCCTGAGCACATCCCTGCTGCTGTGGGTGACACTGGTGTCCCTGTCACACCAGGCAGAAGCTGATGGCAGCCTCAGGACAGCCCTGCCAACAGGACGGGGTGGGTGACTCCCAGAGAGGCCAATTGAGCTGCCATCTTCCCAGCTCCTGCAGAGACCCCAACTCCATCGCTGGTGATGAGAGACGAGCTGGTGTACCCAGGATGAACCATCAGTTGCCATGACAACCGAATCCCATCTCTGCCAGCAGCTGGATGCTCTGACTGTGGCGTTCACTGCCCAGATATTGCTCTGGCACTCAGGGTGTGATGACTGCCAGTGAAATCAGAGCAGCACCAGGAGCAGAGGGACTGGGGTGGCTCATGCTGATGCTCTGTGGCCTGGATGGGGGGGACATTCTAGGAGGTGAGCTCCTGCCAGCCAGATTTTGAGAGAGCTGTCACCATGCTGTGCCTGGGTGTGTGCTCAGGGCTAGGCACCTTAAAGCTTTTGGTGTCCCCTGCAACATGACCATCCCTGACACACACTAGCAGGGCAGCAGAGAGGTTGGTGGTGACTCATTCTCATGTCTTTCTTCTCCCTCCATCCCCAGCACTTCTGGCTGAGCCACACCCAGATCCTCTTAGCTCTGGTGTCAGACCCCCACTGCCTGTGGAGGGAGGGATGCCAGTGGGCAGTTTGTGTGGGGCCACTAGTAACAGGTGGTTTTGCTTCTTGTAGCTCTTTGTGATCGACAACGGAGCTGACGACTGGCGGATAGCGATGACCTACGAGCGCATCCTCTACATCAGCCTGGAGATGCTGGTTTGTGCCATACACCCCATTCCTGGCGAGTACAAGTTTTTCTGGACAGCTCGCCTGGCTTTCTCCTACACACCTTCTCGGGCAGAGGCCGACGTGGACATCATCCTGTCTATCCCCATGTTCCTGCGCCTCTACCTGATCGCTCGGGTGATGCTGCTGCACAGCAAGCTCTTCACCGACGCCTCCTCACGCAGCATCGGGGCGCTCAACAAGATCAACTTCAACACCCGCTTTGTCATGAAGACAGCTCATGACCATCTGCCCTGGGACCGTGCTGCTGGTGTTCAGCATTTCCCTCTGGATCATCGCTGCGTGGACAGTCCGTGTGTGCGAGAGGTGAGGGGGGGTTGGGGTGCCGGGGCTTTGGGATTCACAGCGGTTTGGAACGAGCTGTGCTTTGGGGTTTGTGGCGGTTCAGGATGCTCAACACTTCGGAATGCCTGGCTTGGAATGCTCAGCTGTTCAGGATGCACGCAGGTTCGTAGTGTGTGGAGGTTTGAGATGCACAGTGGTTTGGAATGCTCAGCAGCTCAGCAGAAGTTTGGGCTGTGCAGAGGTTTGGGATGCTCCCTGGCTCAGGATGTGCAGTGCTTCAGCGTGTGCAGCAGCTCAGGACTTCATGGTGATGTGCAGTGGTTCCGGATGCTCAGCAGTTTGTGTTTTGGGATTCATGGCAGTTTCGAGATTCCCAATGGAGATGTGATGTCCCAAAACCCTGTCAGAGCGATGCAGAGCTCCGGGGCCTCAGCAGCCACAGATTTCCTCCACTGAGCCCTGTTGCTACCAGATGATAAATTATCTCACAGGCAGGAAGCAGAGCAGGGTCAGCCCTGTCCTCACAGTGCAGTACCTGGGCCAGGCAGGTTCTTGTGGAAGAGGACAGTGTGTGGTGCCAGAAGCCCCAGGAGAGTGGTGGGAGCTGGGGGGCTGTGTGTGGGGAGGGGCCAGAGGTGCTGATGGTAAGTGACAGGGCCTGGTTCAGGCTCTAGCAGCACTGCCATGACAACACTGTGGTGACAAACCCACAGCCTGATGGCATCATGCCAGCACCAGTGTGCTCAGCACCGGGGTTGCTGTGGCGACCAGCCTGGTGGGTATCATTGCACCTCCATCTCCCAGGGACCTGCCACCACTCTTTGTCTGCTGAGGGAACCAGGGGGCTGCAGTGGTGGCATCCCAGTGCTGTGCCAGAAGGTTTTCACAGCCACAGTGCAGGGTGCCAGCAGCACCAGGGGAGGGGAGGGCAGGTTGTCCAAAAGCTGTCCTTTTGTGGCAGCTTTGTGTCATCCTTGGAACTAAGGTGCGAGGGATCACACCTACTGGCTCCCCAGGGTTACCTGGGACACCCAGATTGCTTCTAGATTGCAAAGTGAGAGGAAGGCCACCCCCCTCTTCCCCAGGGTGGGACCCGTTGCTCTGGTTATGCTGCAAAGGGGTATTAGGGCAGCTGTAAGTGCTGCAGCAGTGGTGTGGGACGGCACACTGAGATTTTATGAGCTTTTACTGGCTGTGTTTGCCTTCCTGCCTCCCTTAATGATGCTCTCCCTATGAGCTGGATCCTCAGGCATTGCCTAATTGTGTTTGAGAAATTGTGGTTTATGCCTCCTAAACAGGGAGCAAGCAGACAGGCACCCAGGACACACACAGGAGGGTAATCCCCCACCTGGCGAGGCTCGGGCTGGAAAATGCAATGAAGAACTACTAGGGGGAAAAAAAGCCAAACAGGAATTATGCAGACAAGGCGCTGCAGATCACTGGCAGCGCAGCTGCCATCACCTCCCTCTATGAACAGAGAGGCAGGAGTGAAGCCAGGTGGGCTGGAGATGCGTCAGTCCTGGGGGATGCAGGACTGGGGGAATGCAGAGCTCCCTGGGACATGCTCCATGTGTGAGGGATGCAATATCACTTGTGCATGCACCAGCCCTGGGGTCCCACAGCTCCCACAGGAGCTGCCCAGGATGTGCCCCCTGTCCACACTGACATCACTGGCACTGGAAACCAATTTGCTGCGGTTTGCAGGACCATTCCCCACCCACACCCACTGGGGCCGGGCAGTGTAGAAGTGCTTGTGCCTCTCCCAGGCTCTCGGGCTGGGGTCGCGGCGCGTCTCCTCGGCACGGAGCTGCGCTCTCCGGCGCTGTGGGCGCAGCATCCTCCCGTGCGCCGCGGGGCCGCACCCCTCCGAAGGCAGGAGTCGCTAAGCAACCTCGCCTGCTCGCCTGGCCACGGCACACGGCGCCTGCGGGGCCGCCAGCGCTGCCGGGCTGCCCGCCGACGTGTGCTCGTGTGTGTGCTCACACGCGTGCTCCTGTGTGTGCTCACCTGTGTGTGTGAGTGTGTGTGCTCACCTGTGTGTGTGTGTGTGTGCTCACAGGTGTGTGTGTGCTCACATGTGTGTGTGTGTGTGTGTGTGCTCACGTGTGTGTGTGTGTGTGTGTGTGTGTGTGTGTGTGTGCTCACGTGTGTGTGTGTGTGTGTGTGCTCACGTGTGTGTGTGTGCTCACGTGTGTGTGTGTGTGTGTGTGTGTGCTCACGTGTGTGTGTGTGTGTGCTCACGTGTGTGTGTGTGCTACCGTGTGTGTGTGTGTGCTCACCGTGTTTGTGTGTGTGTGTGCTCACGTGTGTGATGATGTGTGTGTGTGCTCACATGTGTGTGTGTGTGTGTGTGCTCACCTGTGTGTGTGTGTGCTCCGTGTGTGTGTGTGTGCTCACCTGTGTGTGATGTGTAATGTAGCGAGCGTGTGTGTGTGTGTGTGTAGCTCACCTGTCTGTGTGTGATATTATTGATGTGGAATTATTGTGTGATAGCTCACCTGTGTGTGTGTCGATGCTGATGTGTGTGTGTGTGTGAGTGCTCCACCTGTGTTATTGATGTGTGATGTGTGTGCAGCTCACCTGTGTGTGATGTGTGATGTGATGTGTGTATTGTGTGGTGTGCTCCACCTGTGTGTATTGATATTATTATTATTATGTGTGTGTGTTATTATTGTGCTCACCTGTGTGTGTGTGTGCAGTAGCGCTCACCTGATGTGTCAATGTGTGTGCTGTGTATTATTTGTAGTAGTGTGCTCACCTGTGTGTGTGTGTGTGTGTGTGTGTAGCTCACCTGTGTGTGTGTGTGTGTGTGTGAGTGTGTGTGTGTGTGTGTGTGCTCACCTGTGTGTGTGTGTGTGTGCGCGCTCACCCGTGTGTGTGTGTGTGTGTGTGTGTGGTACTCACCTGTGTGTGTGTGTGTGTGTGTGTGTGTGTGTGTGTGCTCACCTGTCTGTGTGTGTGTGTGTGTGAGTGTGTGTGTGTGTGCGCTCACCTGTGTAATGTGTGAGAGTGTGTGTGTGTGTAATGCGCTCACCTCTGTGTGTGTGTGTGTGTGTGTGTGTGTGTGTGTGTGTGTGTGTGTGTGTGCTCACCTGTGTGTGTGTGTGTGTGTGTGTATGCGCTCACCTGTGTGTGTGTGTGTGTGTGTGTGTGTGTGCTCACCTCTGTGTGTGTGTGTGTGTGTGTGTGTGTGTGTGTGTGTGCTCACCTGTGTGTGTGTGTGTGTGTGTGTGTGTGTGTGTGTGCGCTCCACCTGTGTGTGTGTGTGTGTGTGTGTGCGTGTGCTCACCTCTGTGTGTGTGTGTGTGCTCCACCTCTGTGTGTGCGTGTGTGTGTGTGTGTGTGTGTGTGTGAGTGTGTGTGTGCTCACCTGTGTGTGAGGTGTGTGTGCTCACCTGTGTGTGTGTGTGTGTGTGTGTGTGTGTGTGTGTGAGTGTGTGTGTGCTCACCTGTGTGTGTGTGTGTGCTCACAGGTGTGTGTGTGCTCACATGTGTGTGTGTGTGTGTGTGTGTGCTCACCTGTGTGTGTGTGTGCTCACCTGTGTGTTAGTGTGTGTGTGTGTGTGTGTCAAGCTCACCTGTGTGTGTGTGCTCACATGTGTGTGTGTGATGTGGGTGTGTGTGTGTGTGCGCTCACCTGTCTGTGTGTGATGTGTGTGCGTGATGTGTGTGTGTGCTCACCTGTGTGTGTATGTGAGTGTGTGTATTATTGTGTGCTCACCTGTGTGGTATAGTGTGTGCTCACGTGTTTGTGTGTGTGTGTGCTCACCTGTGTGTGTGTGTGTGTGTGTGTGTGTGTGCTCACCTGTGTGTGTGTGTGTGCTCCACAGGTGTGTGTGTGCTCCACATGTGTGTGTGTGATGTGTGTGTGTGTGCTCCACCTGTGTGTGTGTGTGTGTCTTGTGCTCACCTGTGTGTGTGTGTGTGTGTGTGTGTGCTCACCTGTGTGTGTGTGTGTACTCCACCCGTGTTTGTGTGTGTGTGTGCTCACCTGTGTGTGTGTGTGTGTGTGTGTGTCGCTCACCTGTGTGTGTGTGTGTGTGTGTGCTAGCTCACCTGTGTGTGTGTGTGTGCTCACCCGATGTTTGTGTGTGTGTGTGCTCACCTGTGTGTGTGTGTGTGTGCTCACCTGTGTGTGTGTGTGTGTGTGCTCACCCGTGTTTGTGTGTGTGTGTGCTCACCTGTGTGTGTGTGTGTGTGCTCACCTGTGTGTGTGATGTGTGTGTGCTCACCCGTGTTTGTGTGTGTGTGTGTGTGTGCTCACCTGTGTGTTTGTGTGTGTGTGCTCACCCTGTGTTTGTGTGTGTGTGTGCTCACCTGTGTGTATGTGTGTGCTCACCTGTGTGTGTGTGTGTGTGTGTGCGCTCACCTGTGTGTGTGTGTGTGCTCACCCGTGTTTGTGTGTGTGTGTGCTCACCTGTGTGTGTGTGTGTGCTCACCTGTGTGTGTGTGTGTGTGTGCTCACCCGTGTTTGTGTGTGTGTGTGTGTGCTCACCTGTGTGTTTGTGTGTGTGTGCTCACCCGTGTTTGTGTGTGTGTGTGCTCACCTGTGTGTATGTGTGTGCTCACCCGTGTTTGTGTATGTGTATGCTCACCTGTGTGTGTGTGTGTGTGTGCTCACCTAGTGTGTGTGTGTGTGTGCTCACCCGTGTTTGTGTGTGTGTGTGCTCACCTGTTGTGTGTGTGCCCATTGTGTGTGCTCTCTGTGTGTGCTCTCTGTGTGCTCTCTGTGTGCTCTCTGTGTGTGCTCTCTGTGTGCTCACCTGTGTGTGTGTGTGTGTGCTCACCTGTTGTGTGTGTGCTCTCTGTGTGCTCTCTGTGTGCCCGTTGTGTTCTCGCTTTGTGCCCGTTCGTGCAGCCATCCTGCTCATGGGATGGGGCTGCAGCCAGCCCAGAGTCCGAGCTGGGGCTGCACAACGCCCTGGTGTTGGTTCAGCCAGGATGGGGCTGGCACAGCGGCAGTGGCAGGGGCAGGGGCAGGGGCAGGGGCAGTGGCAATAGCAATGGCAATGGGGCAGTGGCAGTGGCAGAGGCAGTGGCAGTGGCAGTGGCAATGGCAATACATGCAGTGGCAGTGGGCAGGGGCAGTGGCAGTGGTGGCAGGGGCAGGGGCAGGGGCAGTGGCAGTGGCAGTGGCAGGGGCAGGGGCAGTGGCAGTGGCAGGGGCAGTGGCAATGGCAGTGACAGTGGCAGGGCAGGGCAGGGGCAGTGGCAGTGGCAGGGAGCAGTGGCAGTGGCAGTGGCAGGGGCAGAGGCAGTGACAGTGGCAGGGGGGCAGGGCAGTGGCAGTGGCAGGGAGCAGTGGCAGTGACAGTGGCAGGGGGCAGTGGCAGTGGCAGGAGCAGTGGCAGGAGCAGTGGCAGTGGCAGGAGCAGTAGCAATGGCAATGGAAATGGCAGTGGCAGTGGCAGTGGCAGGAGCAGTGGCAGTGGCAATGGCAGTGACAGTGACAGTGGCAGGGGGCAGGGGGCAGGGGCAGTGGCAGTGGCAGGGAGCAGTGGCAGTGACAGTGGCAGGGGCAATGGCAGTGGCAGGAGCAGTGGCAGGAGCAGTGGCAGTGGCAGTGGCAGTGGCAGGAGCAGTAGCAATGGCAATGGCACTGGCAGTGGCAGTGGCAGTGGCAGGAGCAGTGGCAGTGGCAATGGCAGTGACAGTGACAGTGGCAGTGGCAGGGCACGCAGGCAGTGGGGTGATGCTCACAGCTGCCTCGGTGCTGAGGGTGGCTGTGGCCGCAGTGAGGGCAGGCAGACAAGGGGACAACAGGAAGCGGTGCTGGCGTCTCGCTGATTGTGGCAGCCCTTGATGTGATCAGGTGGCCCCTCTTATTAGCCATGGTGTGTGCCAGTCCCTCTGGTTTGTTAGCCATGGTGTGTGCCAGCCCCTCTGGTTTGTTAGCCATGGTGTGTGCCGGCCCCTCTGGTTTATTAGCCATGGTGTGTGCCAGCCCCTCTGGTTTATTAGCCATGGTGTGTGCCGGCCCTCTGGTTTATTAGCCATGGTGTGTGCCAGTCCCTCTGGTTTGATTAGCCATGGTGTGTGCCAGTCCCTCTGGTTTATTAGCCATGGTGTGTGCCGGCCCCTCTGGTTTATTAGCCATGGCGTGTGCCAGCCCCTCTGGTTTATTAGCCATGGTGTGTGCCAGTCCCTCTGGTTCACCAATTCTTGCTCAAAGTGCTACTCAGAAGAGATAATGTCCCGCTGTCCGCTATGCCTGTAACGCCCTTGCCCAGCATGATGCTCTTGGGTTGTTCCCCCAGGACATTCCATCCTGTGGGATTCCGTCCTGCTGAGCTGTGGGCTCAGCTCTCCTCAGGAGAATACACTGCATCCTGGTGCTGGAATTCTGGGGAGTGCCACTGTAGCTACCACAGCAGCTCCCCTGGCCAGCCCTGCCCAGAGTGAGTCTCACCACGGCTGAGGGTGCTCTCTCCTGCACCAGGTCCTCATTTGAGTCTCCAGCTGAGGGAAAAACATTTCAGAAGAGGAGAAAACCCAACTGCTCTGCAAGAGATGATCTTGGAGTTGGGATTGCCAAAAGCTCCATCTGTTTTCCCTCTCTGGATTCTGTGAAGAGGCTGGGAGAAGCCTGCCAGGCAGGCAGGAAAACAACCATCCTGTTCAAAGAGGGGTAAAGCCATTGCCTGCCCCTGCCAACTGCAGGCTGGGCAGGAGTCAGCCCTGCATCCCTCAGCAAACGTACCTGCATGGCTGGGCTGTGCTTGCACCAGCCCTGGAGCTGGAGGCAGCTGGGGCCCCTGGTTGCTTGTTTGCTGGAAGAGCCACAGCCAATGTCTGGGACAGCCAGAGTGGTCATTGACCTCACATCTCAGCAGGGACCTGGAAAATTTGCAGCATTCCCAAAGCTGCAGCTACTCCACATGTGCTGTGTCTTGAGTGCGTGAGCTGTTCCTCTGTTCCTGAAAACCAAGTGCATGCCAGAGGCTCGACAGGATCCATCCCCAGCAATTCTGCTGACAGCACTGCCTCTGGGGCAGCACAGCCCAGGCTGCAGCAGCAGCAGGATGCAGGGGAGGATGCCAGGGGAACTGCTGTGGTCAGGGGTTTGCAGAGCCACAGCTCCTTCTGCCATCAGCCAATTCTCGCTGCAGCACCACAGGACACCGGGGACACACAACAGGACTGGGATGTGGTGACAGGTCTGACTGAAAGCAGAAGCCCTTTCCAATGAGATTTTGCTCTCATTTTGTCCGTGTGGGTTTTCCAGTGCCAGAAATTGTGCAACCACTGCTGCTATGGCACATCCTACTGCGTTGTTAATGCTGAAGCCCAGCACAGCTCGTGCTGGGGGTGCCACTGTGCCCAGGTACCCCATTTCTGCCCCATCCATCCCTGTGCCCTGCTGTGACACTGATGGCCGTGTCTCCTTGGCAGGTACCATGACCAGCAGGATGTGACCAGCAACTTCCTGGGTGCCATGTGGCTCATCTCCATCACCTTCCTCTCCATTGGCTATGGTGACATGGTCCCACACACCTACTGTGGGAAGGGGGTCTGCCTGCTCACTGGCATCATGGTAAGGGCCATGCCAAGCTGCTTGTCCATTCTGTGGGCTCTGCCTGTCTCCATTGCAGAGGCAGAGCCACTGGATTTTACAGGGACCTGCTTCTCAGATGTTTTGTCCATGTACAAGGCCTAATGACTTCAGCTCTGAGGTCTCATAGCCTGGAAGTTGATGGAGTTGTCTCAGCTGATGAATTTGGGGTAGATTTGGACCCACATTCAGTAAAGGTGGAGGGCCTTTGGTGGAGTCAGTGTTGTCCCCAGGGAGCAGAAAGGCACATTAGCATGCCTTGGCCATCCTGGTCCACACCATCTGGCTTCCATTGCTCATTTGCCACGGGTTCCTTTCCTTCTGGCCAAAAGGTCACCATTCTCCAGGGCCTCCAGTGTACCTGCCCCAAGGAGCCCACCACGAGATCTCCTGACTTTCCAGCCAGGGCTGCTGAAGGAGCAGCTGGGGGCCCTGTGGTCATGGTTCCTCACAGATCCACCCCAGCCATCAGCACCCCAGCTCTGCCCACCTCAGCTCCAGGCCCTGGGGATGGAGCCATCCCTCCTCCAGCTAGGGCAGACCAAGCTGACACCCCATGAATACCAGCTGGGGAGGCTCCACCAAGAGGTATTAATTCTAAATTATCTTCAAGTCTTTGATCTGTCTTAGATAAGGTCAGACACAGCAATGCTGGTATTATTGGTGGAAGCCAAGCAAGGGAGAAAATCCCTGTGGATGGGGGTGATGCAGCAATTGCCAGCAGAGGAGAAGCTGCTGGTTCAGCTGAGGGGATCCCAGCACTGCAGGCTCCCAAAGCTCTTCCCCTACCAGAGGTTACTTTGAAGTGAGACACCATCTGTCAAAGTGTCCCTCCACACCCAGCACGGCCCCCCACCCCTGGGAACAGAGACACCCCTGCCCACTGGGGCTGGAGGCTTTGCTGGGCTTCCCCACTCAGCCCCAGGGGCAGTCACTCTGCCAGGAAGAGAGGTGGTGGGAGTCAGGACTGTGCAGCAGGACCTTTGAGGATGCTGAAGGATTCAGGGTATCAGGTTAATTAATGACTCTTAAAGAGAGCTGTAGTGACAGCACTCTGCCAGAGCACTGGGGGGAAGCAACCCAGCTGGTAGGAGCAGCAGTGGGCAGTGGGCAGAGCTCAGGAACACAGCAGGGAGGCTCTGGAAAGGACATCTTGGCACAGATGTGCACAGATGAGCTGATGGCTGCCACACAGATCTGGCCCCAGTTGCCAGGATAAGTGAGTTCCCAGCTGGTGCAGTTGGGATCCATGGCAATTTGAAGGGTCCTGATTTGGGGCCCCTTCTCTGGTGCTTCCCCACTGCTCTCCCACCCCAGACCTCTTGGGGGTGAAGGGCTCCCCATCCCACTGGGCAGTGGCACAGGGCAGATCCCTGGCCCACAGAGGCACAGGCTCACCACTGACTGCTGCTGACCTTGTTAACAGCCCTGGCCTTTCCCATTAGTTACACAGCCCATTTTCCCATTAGTTACATCAGCCATTCAAGGACACCCAGGCTCTGTAATATCATCTTTTTAGGATAATGTAGCTTTAGTTAATTAGCAGATTGCAAGGCTGAGGGTGGGAGTGCTGGTGTTACAAAACTCTTTCCCCAACCAATGTCCCTGTTCAGGGTGCTGGATGTACAGCACTGGTGGTGGCTGTGGTGGCCAGGAAGCTGGAGCTCACCAAAGCTGAGAAGCACGTCCACAACTTCATGATGGACACACAACTGACGAAGCGGGTAAGGTGCCATGGGGCAGGAGCTGGGGGCATTGTTGTGTGCCAGGAGCTGGGGATTTGGGTTGCCTTGGCAGGAGGGAGTGAGTACCACAGTGGAAGAAGGTGTCAGCATCTCTGGGTGAGGCTACAACAGGAGAGGAAGGTGTTGGAATCTTTGGATATGGGTCCTGCAGCTGCTGAGGAAGTTGTCCAAGTGCTGTGGACAGAGTGCAGGCACAAAGAGCACCAACTCTGTTCCAGGATTTAGGTGATGTTCCCTCTGGGAGCACACTCTGTCCTCTTCCTGAGCATGACCTCACTTCTCTTGGTGTCAGGAAGACAACTGGGTTCTGGTGATTCAGTGCCCACCACAGAAAAGAACCACACCATGAGGCTCCCCTGAGGAGGCATCCAGAGCCAGCAGTGGGATGTTCATGGTATGACCCTGTCACGCCCAGAGTCTGGTGTCACATCCCTGGTAGCAGCAGGAGGTTGCTGGTCTTGGCAGCCTCATCATGGCAAAGCATCAGCAAACCAACAGTGCTTGGTTGGTTGGTCATATAATGGGCTCTGCACACTAGAATATGTTTTAGAGGGGGTGGTGGCAAAATGAGCATCAGTGCAGCCCTTGGGAAGGCAATCGGTGGTGGGATGCACCCACTTCACCCCAGAGAGCAGAGCCCCAGACACCCCAGGAATAGTCAGGACCTTGGTGTGACAGGCTGGGAAAGCAAAACAGCTGGTCAGCCCTGCTGCACTAGCCAGTGATACGGATCTGCAGGCTCCATGCCAGGCAGGCAGCAGCCAGTTCCTCCTGGAATGAGGAATGAGCTGTGGTTTAGCTGGGGAGGCTGCAGAAGTCATGTCCCAGTGCCGGCAGCACAACTGGGACCTGCCAGGATTGGCAGATGGGTGCAGAATCAAGAAAAACTTTGGGATTTTTTTCTTGAGGCTTATGGTACAAGTTTGCAGGCAAAGAGCCGAGTGCTGGAGCATGAGTGCAGAGTAGGACTGGGATGTGAGTGCCCCAAGGGCCAGCAGCTCTGCCTTCTCTCACTCCTGCTTGCACTGCTCTTCATCCCTTGCATCAGCCCAGAGACCGTGCGGGTGCAAAGCTGAGCTCCAGCTGGGGCAGGTCAAGTGCTCTTGCAACACTGGTCCATGGCAGAGCCAGAGCAGTGTCTCTGTGAAATCTCACATGGCTGGTGACCTGCAGCCACTCTTCCTTTTCAGATCAAGAACGCAGCAGCCAACGTCCTGCGGGAAACGTGGCTCATCTACAAGCACACCAAGCTGTTGAAGAAGATCGACCATGCTAAAGTCAGAAAGCACCAGAGGAAGTTCCTACAAGCCATCCACCAGTAAGAGGCTGTGCAGTGGGCTGGGGGCAGACTGAGCTCTGGATGAACCAGGATCCTGTTCCTGGCAGGGGCGTGGGGACAGTTTTCCATTGCCCAGGATGCAGGAAGGTCTCCAGATGCTGTTTGAAAGGGGAGAGGGAGTACAGCCATGTGCTCTTGCCTTCTCCCCAGGTTACGGAGCGTGAAGATGGAGCAGAGGAAGCTGAGTGACCAAGCCAACACCCTCGTCGACCTCTCGAAGGCAAGTCCCCCGGGGACCCTGTGGCTTGGCCAGACTGAGTGTTTTTCTTCACTTGGAAAAACTCAAGCAGACTTGGCTGACCGCAAAATGCTCCGACTCAGTAAATGTCAGCAAGGAATAGCTGCTGTGGGATGGCTGCCCTTGAAAAGCAGGAGGAGAAACACATACATGAGCCAGGGGTTCCCTGCAACCCTTTCTGCAAGGGATACCGCTGCTCAGCAGCACAGGCCCAGCAGAGCTCCCTTGCTTTGATGGCCAGGGATGAGCCAAACTGCAGTCACAGAACCCTTGGAGAGCCTGGGGTGGGCTGAGACGGGGCAGCTCTCAGGGCAGAAAGGGGTGAAGGGGTGAGCTCTGCTAGTGGCAGTGGCACTAACCCCACCACTGTCCCCTGTGTCCCCTCCCCAGATGCAGAACGTGATGTACGACCTCATCACGGAGCTAAACGACCGCAGTGAGGACCTGGAAAAGCAGATCAGTGGCCTGGAGTCCAAGCTGGAGCAGCTCAGCGCCAGCTTCAACTCGCTGCCGCTGCTGCTGGCCGACATGCTGCGCCAGCAGCAGCAGCGCCTGCTCTCCGCCGTCCTGGAGGCCCGGGGGGTGGCCGTGCCAGGGGGCACCCCCCAGACCCCTCTGTCTGAGAGCCCCATCGGGGTCAGCTCCACCTCCTTCCCCACCCCTTACACGAGCTCAAGCAGCTGCTAAAACGCAGCCGCTCAGCCCCAGCGTGGACGGGGGAAGCATTTCCACACAGATCAGGAGGTCTCTGTGAACTTTCTTCTGGTCCCTGAGCCGCTGCAGGACCCGTCAGCTGGAGCCGGTGGGACCAGCAGCGCCGAGCCGCGCTCGGAGCTCTGCCAACGCCTTGGTATCGGGAGTCGCATCCCCGTTCAGGTGCCTCTACACGTGGTGAAGGAAGGGGACAGAAGGTGATGCCTTGGGCCAGCCTGCGCCGCGGCGTCCGGTGAGAGACGGAAAACCCACGCTCAATCTCAGGTCTTCACATTTGAAAACAAAGCAAAGCAAAACGAAACGAAACAGAACAAAACACCGAGTCAGAAGCACTGAAGCAACGGAGACACCGGAGGGAGAGCTTTTCTCCCTGGGGCCCTCCCCTCGCCCCCTGCCCCTCTCACGATTGCCAAACCTCGCCAGGCAGATGCCGGTGGGGGGGTCGTTATGCAGGCTCTGGCTGCCGCTGCCGCTGCTCCATCCCATCTCCCTGCCAGGATCCACAGGACAGCCCCTCACGCTGACAGCTGGGTGACAATGCCTGGCTGCAACCCTCCTGGGGAGCTCTCTGGAGCTGTGAATGTTTTCTACCCAGAGAAGAACAACGGACACTCCTTCTCTCTGGTCCTTAGTGTCATTTCTGCCTGGAGGCGCGTGCCAGAGCCAGGAAAGCAGTGCCTACAGCGTGCAGGGCACGCAGGGCTGCCCCAGCCACGGGGCTGGCAGGCCAGCCCGGGCGCTGAGGGGGGCTCCAGGTGCTCACATCACTGCCTGCTGGGAGCCTCCCAGCGCTTTGCAAAGCCAGTGGGCTCTTTGCAGCAGTCTCAGAAGTGCTGGATGAACACCCCATCAGCTGCAACCGTCTCCACTTGTGCTGGGAACGTCCGTGCTTGAGCCCAATTGGCACCAGGATCAAGCAGGAGCTCACTGGCAAGTGATGTGGTAGCAGGGGCAGGTGCTTCATCTGTTTAAAACAAAGCCCATCGCCTTCGTGCCACTTCTGCTGGGTTTGGTGGAGGGCAGCAGCACTCTCTGGCACCGTTTCTGCAATGGCACTGCTGCCCATGCCTGCCAAAGTGCAGCACCTCAGACTCCATTATACTTTTCTGCTGGTGTTCAGCTTCCTGAGGTACCCTTGGCATCGCTTGGCTGCTTCTGGAACCAGACACTTTGTTTTGCTTTCACCATTTCTCCCTTTTTCCTCCTCAGTTCTTCCCCAGTGTCGTGTTCTGGCTTTTCTGGATCCTTGCATGGAGCTGCGCCAGGCTCCGATTTTGGGGTTGGTGTTTGCTGCTTTCCATGAAAACTCAGCAGAGAGTACTTATATATTTTTAAACAGATGAAGTAACTATGTAATTACTCTGCAATATTACTTACACCTCACCCAGCAGTGTCAGTAATTGTAATCAGTCACTGTGTTACTCCAGGTATACTCAGCCTGTAACGCTCTGCTCTGTAACTTTTTCCCTTCCATAAACGATGCTGGATTTTGTGCGCACCTAGGGGCAGAGACACACCTCCCTCCTGCACCACCACCCCTACACCCCCAGTACTGAAGAATTTCTTTGCTGCCAGTGGTGTGAGGTGGTTTCTCTACTTGTGTCCTGCAGCTGGCGTTACATAGAAAAAAAGCAGTAGTTAGTGAGTACTGCCCCCATGCTGGCCCTGGGAGGAGGAGGAGGAGGAAGGCTGTGAGGCAACAGCAGGAGTGCTGCAAAATGAGATCCCTGTGCTGCAGAGGTGTTGGCAGCAGGGGACCAAACATGGTCATCCCTGTTGCCTTCAGCCCATTGCTGCTGGTCCTTGGCCAGTGGGAGGCACATGGCTGCTGGGAATGAGCTGCTCTTCCAAGCTCTTGTAATTAGTGTCATTGATATCCCATGGATGGCTGGGAATTCACTGCTGCCTTGGAAGCCCCCCATGGTCTATTCTCAGCCCAGCTGCTGCTCCCCAAATGTCTGTGGGTGCCCCCCCGTCCTTCTTGCCCAGCAGAAGGCCCTGCTCATCTCTGCCAGGAGGTTCCCAGCACAGCAATGGAGAATATGTCAGAAATTGTGAGAAAGAGTCTGAAATGCAGCATTTTCCCTGGCCTGCAGGCAGCTAGTGGAGAAAAATGCTTCCTGGGCCTCAGATAGGAGCAAACTGCCCATGGAATGGTGCGAAGACGTGTCCTGGGGCATCAGAGAGCCAGAGCAAGTATTGATTCTTCAAGATCAATATTGCCAGCGGGAATCCAGGAACCTCCCTGCCAGGCTCATGACAAGTCTGGAAAATCCAACCAAGTGAGACAAGAGCAGGTGCTGTCAGCTCAAGGCTGGAGGTGGTAAGGATCACAGTGAGTGTTGGGATTGCAACTGGAGCAAGAGACCCTTGTTCTGGGCCAGTGCTGCAGTGGGATTTCGACAGGGCTGGGGCAGTGGATCCCTGCACACCCCACAACCTCCCTCTCCTGGCCTCACCTCAGCACAGCCTGCACTGCAACAACCCTTCTGCCTGGGACCTGGCAGCCCAGGGTCTGCCCCCTATGCCTTGCACCCTGCACCCTGCATCCCACACACAGCCACCCCCCCTATCCCACCCCCCTGCACCCCCCTTCCACACCCCCCAAATCCCCATCCCACTCCCCAAAGCCCCTATCCCACCCCTTCACCCACACCCCTGCCAGTTCTTCAACACTGGTGCCAGTAGCCCTGATCCATTACCCTCCAGCACCAAGACCAACCCCCTCCAGCCCTGCTGCCAGGACCACAGAGCAGACCCAAAGCCACAGTGAGGGCAGCAATGGTGTGGAGCCCCAGCCCTGATGGCAGCTCTTGGTCACCAGCAGCCTTGGCTGGCACAGCCCCAGTAAACCACTCCAGTAAATGCTCCCCAGCCAGTCCTGTCCACACACCTGAGATGATCACTTTGGATACCCTAAGGGACATTGGGACAAATCAGAGAAGAGCTGAGATCACCAACCAGGAGGAGGAGCAGCACAAGAGGAAAAGCCAGAGATGCCGACCTCCTGCAGCTGCTGATCCCACAGCCCAACGAGGCCAGTCCCCAGTGCCCCTCCAGGACCCACCTAACCCAGACAGCCCCATTTTTGGCACAGTCTTGGGGGCTTTTTTTGCTCCACGACTCTCCTTCCTGCGCCACCTGCAAGGAACTGTCCTAGAAATACCAGAGAAATTCCACGGTCTCTGCAAACTCATGGATGTTTCTGTCCAGACTTAAGGAGCTTTGACCTGGGTTTGCATCTTGCCTCTGTACTGCTCGCTTCTTTTTTAATGATAGGGGAAAGCATAATAGTTTATTTTAACTATGAAATATATTGCTATATTATGATGGTTATGGTAATTTCAATTATGGTTTTGTACCCAACACGGTTGTTAGCAGGCAGCAACACCAGGCTGCTGCCAAAAATGTCTGTTTCTGAGTACAGCTACTACTGCCAATGAGGATGGGAGACAGGCAGGCAGGGAGAGGTGCAGAACCCCCGTTGTTATCCTTTATCTCCCGTGTACTCATTCCCATTACTTGGAAGCTGACCTCCAGCAGCTCTGATCTGTGTGCTGCCCAACAGTGCCAGAGCTTTGCTTCTCCCTGGAGAAAGGTCAGACTCCCCATTTGTCCCAGGCTCTGGAAAGCCATGCCCCCCAGATTGTCTCCTCCAGCAGAATGAGGGACTCTGCTCCCTGGGTTCTGCAAGAGTCAAACTTCCCCTTTTCCTCCAGGACAGAGGCTCTTGAGAAAGCAGTGGTGCAGAGCACATTTTCATAGAATTATGGAATCATTAAGGTTGGAAAAGTCTTCTAAGAACATCAAGTCTAACTGTTGGCCCAGCATCACCAAGGCCACCACTAACCCATGTGCCTGAGTGCCACATACACAAATCTTCTAAATTCCTCCAGGGATGGGGACTCCACTGCTGTCCTGGGCAGGCTGTACCAGAGCAAGAAATTTTCCCAATATCCAACCTAAACCTCCTCTGGCACAACTTTCAGCCATTTTCTCTTGTCCTTTCACTTATTTCTTGGGATAAGAGACTGGGACATGTCCAGTTCACATTTCACACCCTGCCCTGAGGAGCTGCAGTATTTGCTCAGCCCCAGAGAATGATGGCATAGGACAAAACCCTGAGCATTAAAGAGAAATGAGACAAGGCTGCAGGGGTTGCTTTGTCTCAGCCTTCCAGCTGGGAACAGGCTGCCCAGAGTTGTGCCTGCCCCATCCCTGGAGGTGTTCAAGGCCAGGTTAGATGAGGCTTGGAGCAGCCTGGTCTAGTGGAAGTGTCCCAGCCCATGGCACGGGGTGGAACGAGATGAGCTTTAAATCCCTTCCAACCTGAACTACTCTGTGATTCCATGATTCTGTGATTCTGTGAACTCCTTGAGCCCCAGAGAGCATCACTTCCTTATCTGCAGCCACTGAACTGCTGGACCTGATCCCTACTGGATCACAAGTCTTAAACTGCTCTTTGGCACCCACACATTGTCCTGGCCAGTCTTCACAGAGCATGACGTGTCCAGGAACGAGCAGCACCTATGGGACCAATTCCTGCTGCTTTTGTCCAGACAAAGTCTAAAGTTCCCACACTGGCCTTTCCTGCTCAGAGCTGCAGCCACTGCCCTGCTGTGACACTGTTACCACTGTCAGAGCTGTGCTGGCCTCACCTTTCCAGGCCAGTCCAGCCTGGCAGAGCCCCTGCCATGAGATCTGGATGCTCCTTGCTGGACCCCAGACCTGAAATCTCCCTGCAGAAACCAGCTCTGATGGAGGAAAGAAGCTGGTTCTCCTGAGAGGCTGGGGCTGAGCCTCTGCTGCTGCCAGCTAGGTCTGGGGCTGCCAGGGCATCCCTGGTCCTCTGCACCACTCTGCCTTGGGCTCCTCCTGCCCAGCACCCCCCAGCAGCCCAGAGCCCTGTGCCACGGCCACCAGGTGTGTCTGGTGGAGGGTGATGGTGGTGATTGCTCAGCAGTTTGGCAAGGTTCTGCTGCCAGGCTCTGGACTGGTCTGAGCTTCTTCTCAGCCAACTCCAAGCTCCCTCCCAAAAGGTACCCAAAGGGTCTGAGGTTGTAGAGAGGGGCTTTTGCAGGAGAGAGAAAAAGCTTCTCCGTGGCATTAGTTATTTCCCTATGGGATGAGCCACCTCAGAGCCCCATGAGGCACCAGGCAGGGCTCCAGAGCCCCCTGCCCAGTGGGTGCTCTTGGCTGAGGGCCCTGGTGCTGTGGGTGCTGCAGCACCAGAGCTCTGTGCCCCCAGCTCCGCTCCTTCTCCGCCCAAAGTGTTCTTCCCCCCGCCGGGGTCTCGTGCCAGCGGGAGCTGCTTGCATGTCTCTGTGGTCAGGATCCAGCCCTGGGCTCACACTCCTCCTGCAGGGCCAGTCTCTCAGCTGCAGGACAAGAGTGGGGCTGGCCCGTGTGACAGCAGCCCGTCCCCACAGCGTTGCCATAAACCCGAGCTGTACCCAGAAACAGGCATGTTTTAACCTATGGCTTTAACCTGTTCACTGTAAAAAGTGCCTTGGACTTTAATCTGAAGAGGTCAGTATCTAGAATATTTACCTGTGCGGGTGTGTAAGGATGCAGCTCTCTGTGCAGAGTTACACACACAAATATATGATCTATACGTACACCTACCAGTGCCTCAGACCCTCTGTTCTGCAAGCTGGGAGAGCTCTTTCCTTTCTGCCACTGGGGCCAGCTGTGGAGTGAATTTGGGGGCATTCCTGACACAGGGATCCCTTGCCAAAGTGAAATTTTGCGCCACAAGGGTTGTGCTGGGCACAGTGATTCCCCTCAACAGTGCTGAGCTGTCCTGTCCATCCCTGGGAAGCAGCTTTGTGCTTCTCAGGATCCACCTGCACAGTTTGGGAGGACCCCAGTGTGGAGGATTCACCCCTGTTCCCTTGTGCAGGGGGAAGCTGGGGCTGCAGTCACATCTCTGGACTCCCCCTGCCAGGAGCTGCTGGGCACTTTGTAAAACCAGGGGCACCCCCTGATGCCTTGTTTTATGGGAGCCATGAGGGGTTCTCCAGACACCTCTCAAAAAGGATTTTTGGTTCCCAAGTTCTTGGGCTGTGGCTCAAGAAAGGAGTGTAGGAGGTTGATGGCGTGGCAGATGCTCCTTCCTCTGGCTCTGCACTGAGGCTGCCCATGCTCACACATGAAAGCTGGGCTGCTCCCTCCAGTTCATCCCTCACCTTTAATAAAACAGGACAAAAGTTGTCTGGGGTGCAAAGGGCACACAAACAACACTCCCAAAGTGAATGCATTGATTGAGATAAGGGGAAGCTGGATCCTTTCCCATTGAGCACCACTCTGAGTCTTGCTCAGAGCCTGGCAATGGGCACTGCTGGCTTCAGCTCACTCTGCAGATTGCAGGCTGAGGGACTGGCGCCCTAAATTCCAACCTCACATGCAGGCTAGGAGGATGCCAACCGAAGCAACTCCCCTGGCTAAACGTGGTGTTGTGGGGCCAGCAGAGAAGGAGGAAGAGGAGGATGATGGGCAGTAGATGAATTGTGATGAATCAATAGATTGAGCTTTTTTAGTTTTGAGCTAATACCTCTTAATCCTAAAAATATTAATCCTAAAAATACTCTCTGTCAGAGAGTCCAGGGGTCTCTCTGATAGGTGGTTAAACCCTTGGAGCTTCATTTCCAGGATTAATGGCTTAGTGCCATACAAAGGCAGCTGTAGTTCTGATACTGCCCATGAAGCCAAGGCAAAACATGTTAATCTTTATGTGCAGCATTAAATCTCTTTATATTAATGGCTCAGGATTAAAGTTTCTCCAAAGAGAAAGGTAATAATGGCCATAGCATGGATCTCCACCTCCCTGTGTCTGCCCTTTGCTTTCCCAGTCCCAGCAGTGAGAGGGAGGAGGAGGAGGATGCCGTTGGTGTGAAGGTCTGGGCATCTTTACACAGCCCAGTGCAACGTGCCTGCATCAGCACTGGAATGTGCAGTGGCAGGAGGGGAAGTGCACTACCGAAGAGAAGAAGAAAAAAAAAGGGGGAGGAAGAAAAAAAAAAAGCTATTGTTTTGCTAAACAGTTTCTTACAGATACAACTTTTATAAACTGTGAGGAACTGCTGGCCTTCCAGAAGGTAGAGGAAAACCCCAAGCACACAGCTGCACAGGTGTGAATCAGCATCTGCCTGCTGGGAGCAGCAGGATGTGGGAGGAAACTCCTGGGGGCGAGGCAGGGGCAGGCAGGGAACAGGGGCTGTGGATCAGGCTGTGCCTCTGCAGGCAGGCAGCTGCTCTGAGCTGCAGCCTCTACATGCTGGCATTTCCCCAGCCAGGAGCTGGAGCCTCACTCCCTGCAGAGAAGCTTTTGCTTCCGAGGGGATGGGGTGGGTGGTGAGAGGAGAGGAGATGTGACTTCCAGCTGGGCAACCCAGATCTGGTCCCCCTGAGTTCAAGAACCCAGGAAGAAAAACGTTCAGGAAATCCCTCTTCTGCACTTGCTGCAGAGATAAAATGAGGTGGGGACCTGTCCTGTAGCTATTTCCATCTTGAATGCGTTCCTTTTCCAAGGTAAAATTGAGCCCTGCTGCTAATTTATCTATCCAGCCTTGGTACTCCTGGCTCATTCATTACTGTTAATTATCAGCACAGCAGTGTGAGGTCTGCAGGCCAGCTTGTGGGCAGTATCAGCCAAAGAGCTTGGCACCACGAGAACAGCCCCTGAGCCTCACACACCCAGAGAGGGATGCCCCAGCTCCTGCTAGAGGCTATTCCCATGGGATCAGCTAACAGCTGGACAGGGACAGTGACACTCCTGCAAGGCTGGGGCTGTATGCAAGGGCTGCCAGGATGCTTTTTACCTTCTGGGTGCTTGTCTATCAGCTTCCTCTTCTCCCCCTGTAATTCCTGGGAGCATCCACAAAGGATGGAGCTGCTGAGGGGCGAGGCTAATGTGAATAGCATTTGTGTCCCTTTAGGTGTTCCATGGATGGAAGAATCATCTCAGGCTCCCAGAGGCTGCTGGCCTGGTGTTCACACAATAAGGAAAGTTTTTCAGCAGGAATGGGCTGGAAAATGATGCTTTGCTACTTCAAGGATTATTTTGGGGGTTTCTGCTGGGGTGCAGTCACTGTGTTGGAACAACAGCAGCCATCACAAGCCAGCTGTGGGGGGGCTTTGCTAAAACCTGCAGACAAGCTGTCACTTCATCCATTATGATATTTCAGTAGAGCTGGCAGCCCAGGACCAGGAGTGGGGTCCAGCTCCTGGGTCTGCTGGGGAGAAGCTGTGAGAGGACAGGAGAGCCCCCACAGCCACCCTGCACCAGGGGAAGCTCTGGCACGTCACAAGGACCAAAGAATTAAAACCATAGGGTGCCAAAAGCACTTGAGATGTGACCAGGTGCTGCAGAGGATGAGGTTTGACATTGCCACCTAACCTGAACCAGTGAGTGCAGAGCCTATTTTCATGAAATCACAGACTGGTTTGAGCTGGAGTGACCTTAAAAATCACCTTGTCCCAGCCCCTGCCATGGACAGGGAACACCTTCCACTAGACCAGGTTGCTCCAAGCCTCATCCAACCTGGCCTTGGGCACTGCCAGACATGGGGCAGCCACAGCTTCTCTGGGCAGCTCTGCCAGGGCCTCACCACCCTCACAGGGAAGAATTCCCTCCCAGTATCCCATCTAACTCTGCCTTCTGGCAGTGGGAAACCATTTCCCCTTGTCCTGTACCTCCAGACCTTTGACCAAAGTCCCTTTCCAACTCTCCTGGAGCTCCTTTAGGCACTGGAGGGGGCTCTAAGGTCTCCTTAGAACCTTCTGTTCTCCAGGCTGAACTCCCAGCCCATCTGCACTGCAGAGGTGCTGCAGCCATGGCAGCATCTTCGTGGCTCCTTCTGGAATCTCTCCAGCAGCTCCACGTCCTATGTTGGGGCCTCAGAGCTATTCACAGCCCTGCAGGTGGGGAGTCCCCAGTCCATGCAAGGTTTTGGACATCTGTTCAAAACTGAAAAGGCAAAAAGCAGAGAAGTCATTTCACTGCAAATGAAGATGAGCTCCTTCCCATTTTAAAAATAACTGGATTTGTGGGAGAAGCGGTGAGCAGCTCCTAAGTGAGGTCAGGCACAGGCACAGAAATCCCTGAGAAGTCTCAGTTACTCCAGTTAATCCCAGCCAAGTCTCTTGCTGCAGCTCAGTGTGTAAAAGACACTGACATGATTGGCTCTCCTTCATCCTGCTCTTGCTGCCTTGGAGAAAGTTGTAGGAGCTGGAGTTTGCCCTGAATCCCAGGTGTTGAGGAGGCACTGTCAGCTTCACATGGCTCTGTGAGGTTCCTCTCCTCCCTCCATGCCAAGCTGTGCTGGTACAGGGCCAGGGAAGATGCTGCTTTCTCCAAAGCTGGCACTGAATGCTGGTTGAGTGCAACAGGTTTTGTTCTAATTAAAGAGGAATCAATTAGGCTGCAAGATATTCAGCCACCTGGTGCTTCTGACTATTTTTTCCTCCTCCTTCTCTTTTTTCCTTAATGTGCTGCTGCTGCCTCCAGGGAAGCCATGAATGAAGCAAGACTTGCTTTCTTTTAGATTAAAAAATGCTGTTTGGGAGGAAATCTGTGCAAGCCAACCAATTACAATGCTGTACATGTCCCTATGATCTGCAACTGGCATCTCCTCTGTCATCCATTACTCCCTCCAGCCAACCCTCCTGTGTCTCCATCAGCACATGGCACTGACTCCATCAGCAGTCAGTTTGTGCTGCACGAAAAAAAAAAAAGATCTGCAGCAATTAAAGAAAAAGCAGTGAAAGAGGTGTAATGGGATCTCCTGGGAGGCACGAAGGAGTCCTACATGCAAGGAAGTTGTTTGCAGACCCAGCTGCACCAGGGTTTTCCCTGTGAGATTGTGCACTAGAATCTCTCTAAATCAAGAGGGGTGGAGAGCAGTGGCTGCTGCTGTGGGCAGCCCCTGGAGCTTCTTGAGCACGAGCTTCAAGAAAAACGGGGGGCCAGCAAGTACCTCAAGCAACACAGGCAAAAATCAGGCACTGGAGTGGTGATAAGTGGCAAGAGAGCAGTGGTGAGAGCTCTGTCCAGGGTGCATGTAATGCTTTTACCCTCAGGTCAGCGCTTTTCTCCTCAGGTCAATGCTTCTACCACCCATGGCTCTGCCTCAGGGATGGATTGTGAAATCCTTTCGATTTTTCTGAGCACATGACAAAGCCCTCTTGCAGATAAATCAGATTTAATATTAAACATGGAAGGGTAAAAAGGGGAGCCCGGGCTTGGATGGTGATATAATGGTCACAGAAGGAAGCATTAAAGCTATGTCAACTGACATGTACTAGGGAGATCTTTGAATCCTGGATTTAGGAAGGATTTATTATTTCAGCTGATTGACTCTCTGGAAACCACTGCATCAGATGTGCTAAGAGCAGTGAAAGGAACCCCCTTCTCCTTGCTAGTCCCCCTCCAAGAGCAAGCTGGGTGGCTCACGGTCTGTCTGGGGCCCCCATCTGACCTGCAGCAGTGCTCTGGCCATCACTGAGTCAACGCCTTGGTAAGGAAGAGCTGAGCAGCCTGGAGCCATGCCAAAGAGACACTGACATCTGAACCACGATTGGAGTGGCCAGTCTTCCCACAGCTCCTTTCCCAGCTGAAGGAGCCCCTGGCACCGTGACACTGGCGAGGGAGGAGCCCAAGGAGCCAGCTCCTGGGAGTGGGCATTTGGCCACACACGCTGTGATGGCTCTAAAACCACAGGAAAAAGCCTCCAAGGGCTCCAAGTGAAGCTGTGCTCCTGTAGCATGTCCTGCCATACAGGTGGCTGAGCCACAGGCTGCCTTCTGCCTTTGTCAAGGGTACCTTTTGTACCAGGCAGAATAAAAAATAAAAAATAAAACTGCTCTGCTTCCCACCACTGCAGCTGCCGTGGGAGTTATCGTGCTGGCTCCTTCTGCTCTAGATGTGCCAAGCCTACCTGCCTTTGCTGCTGGGCTCCACTGCAGCTTTGAGCCACGGGAGCATCTGTCCACCCCTGGAGCACACTGCTGCCTGAGGGGAATGAGCACCACAGAGACAGAGCTGGCAGGAGTGCCCCCTCCCCTCTGATCCTCTCTGGGAGCTCTCAAGATGAGCAGTCCCTGCTTCATCTCTTGAGACCACAGACATGGCAGCTGCTGGGGTTGTACCAAAGCTCAGGTTCACTCCTTCACTGAGCAGCGAGGCAAAAGCTGGTGCAATCCCTGGGTAGCTCTGCTGCTTCCCCAGCTGGGAACCTGTCTGCTGGGAGCAGCAGAGAGCAAAGCAGGGGGAGAAGTCCCTTTCTGGGAAGCATCTCCTTGCTCTGGTGCCCATGCCAAGGCTGCAGGCTCAGAGCGGGGCATTATCTCCCATGCATAAGCTGCTCCATGTTTATAGCTACCATAAAAATCCATTGGAAGAAAACAAATCAATTTTTCACTTCCAGGGGAACTCATGCTCTGGAGTTATGAAGGTTTTCCATGTCAGTTCCCAGCTGTACATCTGCAGTCAGACTGGAGAAAGTGCAACACTTGGAAAGACGTGGGAACCAGCTCCTCATTTCACATATGAGGAGCCTGGAGTGTTTTGGGTGCTTCTGCAAGGAGGCCAAACCCTAATTGCAGCTCTTACCAGCAGTGTGAGAGCACAGCTTGGCCCTGGGGCAGAGGGGATCAAATACCAGCAGGGCAGGTGATAAACCAACACTCCCAGGGCTGCCTTCCCTTAGAAACCACTATCAGCTGACTAAGAAGTGCAAATCTCTCATGTAGGAGCAGGCTGTCTGCAAGAGCAAGGAAGTGATATTTTAGAGTGTCTAATAAAGGAGTTTAAAATGAAACTCTGCAGAACAATAGCCTGAGCTGAGAACTGGCATCCAAGCAAAAAGTCAGGCGGGGGAGCTGTGCCACAATTTATTTCCTCTCTTTTCATTTCATAAGAGGGAAGCAAATCAAAGCAGACACCTGAGGCGTCTCCAGCTGAGGCTGGAGGTTTAGTGAATGCTGCCATCCTGCGGGGAAGCCTCTGCTCAGCCTGGGGAAAGTGGGAGGTTTGGGGCAGCCCCCAAAGAAGCAGAGGGAGCAGGATGAGGCCCAGCACCCAAGAGAAAGTAATGGAGCTTTCTCCACCCTCCACCAAAATCAGCTGGGCAGCCTCAGGTAAGCTGGTTATCAGCTCCTTATCTCGACCACAAATGGACTCGTTTTCCCATGACTGCAGTCTCCAGAGGCTGCAGGAGCTTCTGTCATGGCCAGGCAGATGCCATGGCTGTGTTAATGCTTCAGCAGCTGGAGGTCTCCTGGTCTCCCAGCCCATTCCTATGGAAACAGGCTGGGAGTCTGCCAATTTTCCATAAAGAAGGAGAAAGAAGAATGAGCTTGTATGGCTGAAGTGCCTGTTTGTCAGGTTTAGGATGATGCAATTCCAAAGGGTACATGGCCCAACAGTGCCAGCAACACACGATTTCATGAGCAGCCTGTGTCACACCAAGGCAGAGGACAGCAGCACTGGAACCTTCCCATTCCCTCTTCACAGCAGCTGAGATGAATCACATCCATCAAGCCTGGAGCAAAGCTTGGGAGTGATCACCAGCAATTAAAACAGAATGAAAAAAAAAAAAAAAAAAACAGATTGAGGAGTTGGTAGTTGTGTACTGTGTGTGCTGTGGGGTCATTTGTTGTTTGCTGAAGTGGATGGGAGGCACTGCTTATGTGGACTGTGACCCCCATGCCTGACAGTCTGCCATAAGCCTCATCCCAGGCAGGAGTCTTTGTGCTCCCAGACCCTCCAGGAACAAAGATGTGACAACTTCAGTGAGCATGTGAGGTTCTTTTTTAGGCAAGGAGTCTCTCCATTACAGAAAAAAAAACCCACACCAAAACAAGACACACAAGCCTCAAAATCTCTAAATCCAAAAATCGCTTAAAGAAAAAACCCCAAACCCTGAACAATCCACAACCTTCACTGAACATAATCAGCAGCTGAGCCTGGCAATTCTGGGGTATGACTCACCATTTCTGCACCCTGCCACTGCTCTGGGTTCATTGAAATGCCTTTGGAAAGCTGCAGGGAAGAGGCCACGAGGGAATATGGTCCCCACCTGAAGGCACGTACAGCTTCCTCTCCACTGGGACACACAGAGCTGCTGCTGAAGAGCAGGGTGCTCTCAGGAGCTTTTCTTTGTATGTTTTGCCCATTCATGGGCTAATGTGGGCAGATGGACCTCTAAGATCCATCCAGAATCCATGCCCATCCCTCCCAGCTCCCTCCACACCCACCACCCTGGCACAAGAGGACTCCCAGATGATGGTCCTGCCTGTGATAGTTGCTCATTGGTTGTACTACAGCAGAATTATGGAATGGCAGATTCATTGAGATTGGAAAAGCCCTCTAAAATCATTGATTCCAGCTATTGATTCCCAATCACTGCCAAGGCCACCACTAACCCATATCCCCAAGTGCCACATCCACTCCATTTTTCAACACTTCCAGGGCTGATGACTTCACCAATGCCATGGGCAGCCTCTTCCAGTGCCTGATCGCCCCTTCCATGAAGAAATATCTCCTAACATCCAATCTAAACCTGCCTTTCTGCAACCTGAGGCCATTTCTTGTCCTGTCACTTGTTGCCTGGAGCAAGAACCCAACCCCCAGGGCTGGTCCATACATGCATCTAACAGCTCAGCTCTCATTGTGCTGATGATCCACGCCCACAATCTAAATACCACAGTGCCCACTGCCCAACAGGTGCTGCTCCAAGCTGCTGGCAGGCTCTGAGCCCAGCAGTGCTGCTGCAGCTCCTGGACAGCCCCTGCTCAGATCCCTGTGCCAGACAGTAAATGACTCTCTTGGGACAACTTCATGATGCTTGGATCCCCGATCATCTATTCTGTTGGTGTTGAATATTGAGCTCTGCAGCTTTAAGACTGGTTCCAGAGTGAAGGGGGAGAGGAGCGGGGCAGAGTTTGTTATCAGAGACTGCACTTGTCCCCCACATACTGTGTTGTCTGCAGTGGACAGCAGGAGAGAGCTCTCGTTTCTCTTGGTTAGTTTCTGGCTAGCTAAGGCAGAGAAGCTCCCTGGACTGTGTGTTTTCCTTTCTCTTGGAATTGTTTGAACCTGCTGTGGACTGAAAATGCAGAAGAGCACAGCCTGGCCTGGGCTGTGACATTTCCCAGCACCAGAGGGACTGAGAGAAGACTGAGTGAGCCGGGCTGTGACCCACGGAGGGACTGAGAACAGCCTGAGTGAGCTGGGCTGTGACCCACGGAGGGACTGAGAGCTGGGCTGTGACCCACAGAGGGGACTCTTCTGAATTTGTCATCTCTTCAGAGCGGCGAGAGGTTCTGCTGTGTAATATGGTTCATTTTTGTGCTGGAAAGTGCTTTGCCTGTTAAATAAACAGGTTTTTTTCCCCACTTCTCTCCAAGGAGAAGGGACTGCTTGAATCTGTTTCCTGGAGGGAGCCAGTTCAGAGGTTTCCTCCCAGATTTGCCCTAAACCAGGACAATGACGTACGGTATTGACTCGCATGGTGGAGCAGCAGACAGGAACTCTTTGTTCCCTGCCGGCAGTTTTACAACTCCCACGATGGTGTTTGCCCGAGAGGGCGGATCCAGCGGCAGCAGGGGCTGTGCCTGGTTTGGGATTAGGAAGGGGAATGTCTCCACTTGCCTGGGAAGAACCTCGGACAAGGTGGGATATGATTTGCTGCACCTCTGTCATTTAAAAAATGGATTAAAATGGGGGTGAGGGGAGTCCCACAGGAAGTGGGAAGCTTGTGGAAAAAGAGGAGCCCCCTGGGGAGCCCATGGTGGGGGGCACGGGGGGATAAGGGAGCTCCAAGGGAGAAGGGGACCCAGCAGAGCCCCAGCACACAGAGCTGTGATAATTGATAAAAGATTCGTGTTCATGATAAAAGTATTGGGGTTTGTATAAACCAGAATACTTAGGTCTGAAATGAAGCATGACACTAAAAGGAAAATATATTATTAAATCTCTGTGTTTTAAATCCTCCTGTTATGAATATTATGTTTCTAAAAAAGTCGTATCTACTGACAGCTTGCAAAGCAAGGCTTTCACACAGCCCAACAGATCCTGCAAAATCAGGTTTCTTGCCTTTGTGTAATCAATTGCAGTCTATCCCTAAGACCAGACTTCCTGACTTCTGCCATTTCTTTATCTACCAAGACCAATGGTTATCAATGGGACTTGACAAATTGTCTAGAGACTCACGTAGGTCCACCACTGCTTACCTGGCAAAATTATGACAACAAAAAAATAACAATTAATGCTGACTAGAAGGAAACCATGCTATAAAAGGGAGCTGCAAACCAAAGTTCAGTGGAGCATGGAGTGGGCTGTGACCCCGTCTGCCTTCTCAGCGCTGCTTGCTCTGTCTGTATAAAATAAAACAATCTAAATTTTGCAGAATATCAAGACTTTTGTTTCTCATTTATAACAGAGCTCACAGGAGATGAGTATCCCACGGGTCATAGGTGTGAAAATTGATAAATGACTCGTGTTAATCATATAAGTTTTGGAGTTTGTATAAACCAGAATACTTAAAATAAGAAAAGAACATGGACCTAGATAAAGGGAAATATATTATTAAACCCACTCTGTTTAAATCCCCGTTATGAATGTTGTATATTGAATATTGTATACCAGTTTGTAAAAGAAAAAAAACAGGGGTTTTTCCACAGTCTGAAAGGTTTTTTTGCAGAATCAGATTTCCTGCCTTTGTGTAATCAATCACAAACTCTCTGCTAAAGATCAGACTTCCCATTTCTTCTGTTTTTTATCTAACAAGACCCGATGGTTACCTGACCAATTGTCCCAAGAGCTGTCCCACGGAAGTTTGGAAATTTCTTTGACCACCACTGCTTACCTTGCAGAATTACTCCAACAAAACAATAACAATTATTGATTACAAGTGTTATAGATAAAAACGTGATCAAGCCGAATTAAATATGATTACAATAAGCGATATTTACGTTGCGACCGAAACACGGTCCTCGATAGCCACAGCCGCAAAGAACAGCGCCGAGCCCGGGGTCGGCGTCGGGTGAACACACAGTAATTCAAACTCTATCGCTCCGAATCCCCAAGTGTTCACCAAGCAGCTTTGGTTAGTCCAGTTTTTATACAGTTTTTCCTTGCCCGGAGCGGAGGTCTTTGTCTTCTCTTGTCGTTCAGCATATTCACGTAGTTTTCTTTCACCGCGTTGGGCTGGATAAATCCATATCCTGGGAGACGATGAATTCTGATGAGGATATGTCCTGGCTTTCGGAAGGCGACATGGAGATGTGTCCTGTTGATCTCAGTTTACGGGAAACCGGGCATTCAGATGTATGTTTTCCATGGCGTTGATTATCTTTAATCAAGGGTGCCTATCGGGTCCTCGTAGCTTGGGTGCCTCCCTAAGCAGGGCCATCTCAGCTGCGGCTAGGTCTATTAAATTGTTCATTTGAGCTATCCTACTTTTGTTGGATGTTACAATGATATAATCAAGCGATCTGTGTCTTTACTGTCTGTGGTTCGGTTTTAGCTTTTCACTTTGCTCTTACAAATATTGCTTACTGTACACTACTATATAATTCTTAAACGAATTACATTATATTCATCCATTACACAAGGAAAATTGTACTATAAAAAGGGAGCTGCTAACCAAGTTCGGTGGAAGGTGACCCCTCACGTTTTCCCTAGCGCGCTGCTTGCTCTAGCTATATAAAACAAAGCAATCTAAATTTTGCTGAACATCGAGACTTTGTTTCTCATTTATAACGCAGGGGGCCCACGGAGGAGGGGAGGAGCGGCTGGCCCTGAGGTCACGGCGGCACGGCGGGGCCCGGGGGTCAGGGACGCGCGGCTTCAGGCGGGGGGGGAAACGCCACCGGAGGCGCACGGATAGCAGCGCCTGTGCGCGCCGCCGCCCTCAGCCGGGGGATCGGGCCGTAGTGCCGCCTCTCCCGAGCGGAGCGAGCCGGGCCGAACCGAGCCGGGCGGCGCCCACGGCGCCGGCACAGCCCTGCGCTGCCCGCACCAAACATGGCCGCCGCTCTTTGCCCTGAGGAAGCATGGCCGCCGCGCGTGCGTCTGCGCAGGCGCGCGGGGCTCGCGTGCGCCATCGGCGCGCGCCGGCAGCGGCGGCAGCGGCAAGGTAACGGGGCGCGCGGGGGGGCCGCGGGCCGGGCCGGGCTCCTGTGGGCGCGCCTGGGCCCCTGCGGCGGAGGCAGCCCCGCGGGCTCCGGAATGCGGCGTGACCGTGCCCTGGCTCCCCAGGGTTCCTGTCGGGGCCGGGTTCCCTAGAATAAAAGCCTCGACTCCCGGTTTGCGGTGTCCCAGCCCGCCGGGCGAGCCCCTCGTGTTGGCGGGGCCGTCGCTCCCGCCGTGGGTGCGCGGCCCGGGGTGTGGTTTGGCGTTGGTGCGGGTGTGCGGGCGCTGGGTGTGCTTTGGGGGTGTAGCTGGGGGTGGCAGGTGCTCCCTCAGCCCTCGGGGAGAGCAGCAGCTCCTCCTGTGCGGGCCCGGCGGTACCCGTGAGCGGCGGGGCGGCAGCAGCACGGGGCCGGGGAAGGCGCGGCCCTGCCGGGCTCGCTGCTCAGGAACCTGCGGTCGCTGCCAAAGCCCGGAGCCCGTCTGGGACAGCCCGGAGCCCGGCCGGGGCGGGGCGGAGCGGCTGCTGCGGGAAGCGAAACCGAAAGGGAGCTCGCTGCCATCTTGGCGGCTCCTCGGTGCCGCTCCGCCGGGACGCGGCCCGCGGCTCCGCCTTTCTTTTTACCCTGTATTTCCTCATAAAATAATTTGGCGTACGGATGAGACTGAGGTAAGAGAGTTTTTTCCAAACCACTCTTCCTGTTTCTGGCTCAGGGAGCAGTTGTCAAACGGGGTCACTGAGCAGGGCGGCTGCAGCGGGACTCCCTCGGAGCTGGCGAGGTGCGAACCCATCGCGCTGCATTCGGTCTTTCCATGT
Organism: Luscinia megarhynchos; assembly: GCA_034336665.1. NCBI lineage: Eukaryota > Metazoa > Chordata > Aves > Passeriformes > Muscicapidae > Luscinia > Luscinia megarhynchos. Next base: position 1,535,872 of record CM067587.1, read on the forward strand.
TTATTGTAAAAATAAATCCTGGTGATGGCAGCCCAGTGCAGTCATTTGATGAAAGCGAAACTTAAGTAAATTTAACCTTGAGGTGTTGGGTGGCGATGGGGAGCTTTCTAAAGATGAGACTTGCATCGCAGAAACGATGTGACGGTAGGAGCCTTAAGGAGGTCACGGAGGAGCAGGCAGAACGGGGACCCGGCCGCGTGTATCGTGTCTTTGTCCTCTCGGTTTCACAGCAAATGTTATCAGAAAGTTCGAAAATGCTGGGCTGGATTCCTTACTTTAGGGTTAATAGTTAGTTAATAGTTATGCTAATAGTTTAGTCTTACCCCTGTACCCCAAGAGGGCAGCACGACTTTGTGTGATAGAGTGAAATTTGGGCTATAATTGAAAAAAACTCGTCATACTGTTGCCAGCTGCACACCTGTCCAATTTCTCTGCACGTTATCACTTTCATTCCCCTGTCATGTGATGTTTTACCTCTACAGGTCACATAGTGTCCAGGGAGGAGAAGACACTTGGGGTTTCAGACTGTTTTAGCCATGAATCTGAAAATAATTGCAAGCCTGGTTCTGTGTGACCATGCAAGCTGCTCCAGCTCACCTCCTTGCATTCCTTTATATCCTCATGCCCCCATTTCTCAGGTTGCAAAGTAGGTCTGAGATTCTTCTCTCCCTCGGGCAGGGGAGTGCAGCTTGCTGTGTTTTAGGAGTGCATCCTGAACAGGCCACCCAGCCCTGTGCTGGAATCGGGCTTACCAGGAGCAGAGGGCTGCTTGTGTCAAAACTGCTTCTTGTGGTTGACTTCACCTGCGATTTGGGGCTGCTGGGTCTCTGCTGGCAACCATAGTTTGCCGTTTGTGTTTACAGGACTAATTTAGACTCCTAGAAAAGTAGTTAAAAAAAAAATTTGACAGGGCAGAAGGTATTTGAAATGCCTCAGTAGCTGCGAAGCTCTTTAAACTGCCTTTCTGGAGCCCTGTAGTTGTGTAAAGCCATTCTGAGTTGGTGTGTTTTTTCTCCTCAGGGCGGGAGAGCGTGGAGTGAGTGGCAGCTGCTCTCCTGGCTCCTCAGCAGCCTGGTTCCCCCGCGCGTCCCCGGAGTGCGCTATGATCAGAGGCACTGGGCGAGGCAGAGGCGTGTGTCTTACCCAGTGGAGGCAGAACTGCCCCAGCGCTAACCGAGGTCTTTTTAACCACCCTCGTACCCCACAAGAAACTAATCGGGAAACCTTTTTACGCCAGCAGTTGCTAACAGAGCAGGAGGCTGAGGTCTGTGTGTTGCAGGGACAGGGATCGCACAAGGAGCCGCGCGGCAGAGGCGGGACGCCGGCTCCTGCAGGCAGATGGCAGCCCAGCCCCGGCCGGCCTGCAGGGCGTAGCTTCTCCAGCCAGCACCCCCGGCTTGGGACCGTGCCTCGCTACTGCCCTCCGCAGTACCACCGTCAGGAGAGCTCCAGGAGAGATTCTGACTCTGTGAGGCTGGATTTCCAACGACTGTCTCTTGCTGGGCAAGACTATGAACAAGAAATTCTGACTGTTCTCAGGCAACTTGGGGAGGGGAGGACTTGCACGGCTATTGATCTGGCACGCAAACTTAAAACTCAAAAGAAAGAGGTCAACCGGGTTTTGTATAAACTCTTAAGAGAAGGCAAGTTACACAAAGGGGGAGAGACACGGCCACTGTGGAGAATTGCCAGCCCTAGCTCAGGGAGGGAAGGAAACCCTACTGACCACAGTGCCAGTTGCACAGATCCAGCTTGTGAGGGCAGAGGGGGAGAGCAGAGCACACTTGGCTCGGGAGACACAGACATGGCTGAGACAAAGGAGAAAATCTGCAACTACTTGTTCAGCGTGGTGGAAACAACAGCTCTCAATCTTGCCAAAAACATTGGGCTTTCCAGAGCCAAGGATGTTAATGCATTTCTTAGCGCTCTGGAAAAGCTGGGAGATGTCCACAAGCAGAATGCAACTCCTCCACGATGGTCCCTGACAAACAGGAAGCGGGAGAGGATGCAGATGAGGCTGAAGGCCAGCACAGTAATGCAGATGGCAGATCCCACACCTCCTGAGTCAGGTCTTCCCTCTTCCTTTGTCCCTTCATGTCCCCCAGAGATGACTACAGCTTTGCCAGCAGTGAAGAAAGAAAGTGTAGAAAATGAGCAGCAGCCTTTGAGTCAAGGTGGTCAAGGCGATGTTGGTGACACAGAAGCTGATGCATCTGAGGACATTAAGCCTGAATTCTCCAGTTTGAGTAATTATGATAACTCAGAAAACAGCAAGTGGACCACAGATGATATCCCAGATAATCTGAATGCTATCAACAAGCAGCCTGATAAGTCAGAATGCATCATGAATTCTCAGTCTTCCCCCAGTTATGCTGCCCAGTTTGAAACTGCTTTCCCATGTTCACCTGTAGAGAAACTGATAGCTTGTCAGGAGAAGAACCCAGTGAGTGGCCTTACTGAATATTCCCAGTACACATACCAACACTGTGATTTTGTCATGCTGGAGCAGAATGGCCCCTCTCATGAGCCACGGTAAGAAAATGTTCTGCTTTTTCTGAGCTCTTTTTCCATAAAATTATTTGACTTCAGTTAAGTTCACCACTTGTGAAGGGGCCTGCTATTAATGTCTCTTTCATTTCTGAAGGATTAGCCTAGCTGATTCCTTGCATCAGCTTAAAAAAATAAAGCAAACCTAAAATTTAACCCTAGGTAGCCCAGTTTTGGCATTCCCCATTCTGAGCAGCAAGGATGGGATTCATTTCTTCACTAGGTTGCATCTCAATTACTTGCCTTCAATTTGATCATGTAGAGGGAAACTGGTATGTCTAAGCTGCCTCTCAAGATGCTCTCACCCTGGAAATGGTGTAAAGAGAGCCCAGAACAAAGTGTTTGGGATCAGGTGTCTTAAGTTAAACAAAGTGGCCCCACTCTGGACATTGCTGTGTTGTAGCAGGTCAGAGCAGATTCTCTGAGCTGAGCATGTAGCATGACACTGCAGTTGGCCCAGTCAGTCTCTGGAGTCCTGCTTCCCCGTGCAGAATTGTGGCTGTTACTGAGCACTAGTGAGACTGTGAAAATCTCCATATGTGCCACACTGGAATATGTCAATAGATCCGCTAGACAGGAAAATTGGCCTGATTTCTAAAGATGGGGTCCCAGGGTTTTCTTATTTTGTTTTTTGGTTTTTTTTAAGAAGGAATCTGAATGGATTCAGTGTCATAATCCCTCCCCAGATCTGGTTTGACCCACTTCTTGGAAGCAGATTTCCAGGGATGGAGGATGGAAGACCAACCTTTGTTAGAGTTCACAGGAATAGGGGAGGCAGAAATGCCAAAGGCAAGAGATTTATGTGAGGCAGCACCTTTCTAAGGTGGATGCCCTGGATAGCCACGGAGAATGCCAGAGGGAGGAGAACTTTTTATTTGGTATTTTTGTCTGCTGCACATGGCAGCCTGGATTTACTCTCCCAGCTGGGAGCTGACTATTTCTTTGAATTCTGACAGCAGCCTTGCTTGCTCTGAGAAGAGCACATTTCTGCTTCTCAATGTGCCCCTTTGGTTTTCTCTTTCAAAGGTTTAAGTTCCAGGCAGTGATTAATGGGCGCCGATTCCCACCAGCAGAGGCAGGGAGCAAAAAATTGGCTAAGCAAGAGGCAGCAGCTAATGCAATGAAGGTCCTGATAAGTGAAGTGGAGAATGGAAGGCATGGTGGAATTAAATGTGAAGAGCCATTTCCCTCTGACAGCTCAGAACCAGAATTGGTGAGTCCTGTTTTCTTTACTTTGTGAGGCTGCTCAGTGTTGAGTCTGACACTGATTTCCTCCATCTTCTTGCTGTAGTCTTTGCAGCTGGAGCCAGAGCTGTCACCTGCAGCAGCTCAGCTCAACCTGCTTCCTGGGAAGCACCCTATCAGCGTGCTAATGGAGTATGGTCAAAAATCAGGGAGCATAGTTGAATTCCAGCTGCTCTCTCAGGATGGCCCACCTCATGATCCTAGGTATGGCATATTCTTGTCAGCTTTGAGGGAGGGTGGAAACTTTCTTCACTGTCCTTCCCCTTCATCATGCTGCCCACATTCCTGGACTTGTCATTGACCTGAGTGAGGCTGAGTGTTCCTCTTAGCCAGGGATTCTGGGCATGGCTCATCCAAGACATCAAGCAATGCTCTTTCTCAGAGAAAGGAGGCTGTTTCTTCTACCAGAGCAGGAGTTGGTTTCAGTCCTGTACCCTACCTAGACGTGCTCTGCTGGAAGTGTTTAGGGCCATCACAGTAGATTTCAATTGCAGATAAATTGGAGATAACCCAGAAGGATTTACCTGGAAGTGGGAGATGGGGATAATAACCAGATTGAGACACCTATGGTTAACACTTTTCATGTACTATAATGTCCTGTCAGGTTCAGCTACTGTGTGAAAATGGGTGACCAAATTTTCCCCGCTGTGGTAGGAAACAGCAAGAAGGGAGCAAAGCAAATGGCAGCAGAAGTTGCTGTGAAGATTCTTTCTGGAGAGTCTGTACCCCATGTCTTGCCTGAACAGGTATAAAGAGCATCTTTAGAATACCCAAGTGTTTTGAATTGGGTGTTCTCTCCCTCCCTTTTATTTCCTGTTCTGATGCATTTCACCCCACAAGGTCATGTGAGGCAGAGGTTTGCTGCTGCTCTTGGCCTGCACTAAATGCAGCTGTTCAGTGTTTAACAGCCTTCTCCTTTCTAACTCTGCTCTAGCCTGTTGAGAAGCCCCGCAGTGACCAGCCCACGCACAATATTGCCACTCCAGATGAATCCAAGGTGGTGAAAACGAAGGGTGTTGGGGAGCTCATCAAATACCTTAATGTCAATCCTGTCAGTGGCCTGCTGGAATATGCCCGTTCTAATGGGTTTGCTGCAGAGTTCAAACTCATTGACCAGTCAGGACCTCCCCATGACCCCAAGTAAGTAGCAGCATCTGGCAGGAGGAAATTTTGCACGGCTGCTGTTGTCCTAGAAAAAGGGCAGAAAGCTCAGAATCGCTGATGCCTTTTGAGATGGCAGCAGGGCTAGTCACTGCCTCTGCCAAATCTTGTCCCTCTGATTCCCTCCTCTCTCCACTTAGGGAATGTAAAAACCAAACCGAAATCCGCAGGTTTCTTGTTCCTTTGTAGGTTTGTCTATCAGGCAAAGGTTGGTGGCCGCTGGTTCCCTGCTGTAACTGCCCACAACAAAAAGCAGGGCAAGCAGGAGGCAGCTGATGCAGCACTGAGAGTCCTGATTGGGGAGTCAGAGAAGACTGAGCACATGGAAGGGATGAGTGTCACTGAGGTAAATCTTCTGCCAAAGATGGGGTTGTGTTTGCAGTCCTGCCTATCCTCCTCCTTTCAGTCCAGAAGAAAAATGCTTTCAAAATCAGCTGTGATCCCTTTGTTCTCTGCAAAGAGAACCTGATATGGTTTTCCTGAAGTGGGTTAGATGTTTCCTCAGGGCATAGGCATACCCTTCTGTCCCATGGGCCTCTGCTTTAGGGCTAAATTATTACTAAATTCTTCCACAAGCTACTGAAATGTGTTCCTATGGTAGAGTAGAAATGTGCTTATTTTTAATTACGTGACTTTTTTTATTACTTCTTCCAAATTTCTTTGTGCTGCATTAAAAATTGTGTGTCAGCCCAAAAATTTCATGCATCAGATAAACGCAAAGCCCTGGTTGTGTCAGGATGGCTGTCCCAAACTTGGGCTGATTTAAATCACACTTAGAGTGTTGTCATCTCTGAAAAGCCTCGTTCCAGGCAGAACAACTGGGCACTGCATCTGGGGCTCTAAATAGCAAAGCCATCAGGGAGGATTTGTCAGTCAGCAGTGCTGGAGGAGGTGAGTTGGTCTGCACTGGGAATGGATGTGCACTCCAAAGCCAGGAGCAGATTTCCTTGGCTGAGTTTCTTTAAGTAGGCAGGTTGGTTTTGTTCCTTCTTGCTCGGGGTTTTCCCTGGCATTCTCAGGAGGCCATTCCTCAGCCTGTGTTGTTTGCTGCTGGAAAGACAGCTTGCTGCTGTCTCTGATGTGGCTGAAACAGAACTCAAAGCCTTGCATGAAGTTTTCCCAGGAATACCTGAAGGAACTTCAGCTGCCCCTTGGCAGAGACTGCCCAAAGCTCAAAGTTTCCTGTGTTGTGCCTTCTGCTTGGAGAGGTTAGCTGGCTCTGGAGCCGTGTCACACAAGCTGCTCACCCTGTGCTGTTGTGCCCATCCCAGCTCCCTGTGAGTGGCAGCACCCTGCACGATCAGATGGCCATGCTGAGCCACCAGCGCCTCAACAGCCTGACCGCGCGCATCCAGCACAGCCTGCTGGGCCGCAAGATCCTGGCTGCCATCGTCATGAGGAGAGCAGAGCAGGGCTTGGGAGTGGTGGTCAGCCTTGGAACAGGTATGAGCAGCTTCTTCAGCACGCTTGAACTCCCTCCCACGCTAGATGTCCTTGTCAGCCACGGCTCAGAGATGGCTGTTGCTGTAGGCTTCTTCAGAGAGGGTACAAAACATTCCCAGGCTCACATGGTGTCACAAGTGATCTGTTAGAGAGAGAGAGGACAAAGCCAATGTGCCTGCAGCGATATTGCTCTTAATCTTTGCTTGCATTGCTGCATCCAACTCTGTGCATCAGAGCATGGCTTCCTTATGTGCTACAGCACACGATCCCCCAGTTTCTCACAGCCACACAGAGCTTATCTCCCTCCCTGCTTTGCTGCCAGGCGTTCTACCAGGAGTGATGGGCTGAAAAGCCCTCGGCAAGGCACAGTCCCCCAAAACTCATGGCAATTTAAGTCTGTCTGTCCCTAAAGTGGTGTCCCTTTATTTTCTTAACTGCTTGTGATAGTGATTTAATAGGCAGGGTGCTCGTGCTGGTGCTGCTGCTCAACAGCCCAAAAGAAATAAGACATCCTTCCTCTGTCTCTGAAGCCATCTTGACTTTGATACCTGCCCTATTATTTAATTCCTTATTTGTTTGTTTGTTTCAGGTAATCGCTGTGTGAAAGGAGAAGAGCTAAGCTTAAAGGGGGAGACAGTAAATGACTGTCATGCAGAAATCATTTCTCGAAGAGGCTTTGTGAGGTGAGAAAAGGGGAAGCTCAAAAGGAAAAGGAGAGAGACCTGCCAGGAGCTGCTCTCCCGTTCTGGAAGGGTGTAGCTGGAACACACCCGTAGTTCTTTGCTGTGCTGAGAGTTGCTGTGATTCTCAGACACTGTTTACTCATGTGTTGTTGAATAGAGGGAAGTTATTTCTGATAAGAAGGGGCCATGCCTAAATTATGCCCAAATAAGTACTGAGTGGGAGACTTGCCAGGATCCCAAGGGCTGCATCTGATGTACTTGATATTAAGCCTCATGCTGAAGCTGCTGGGCTGATGTGCAGGGTGCTCTCCAGCCTGAGCACAGCTCCTGCCACGCCAAACCACTGCAGGCTTGGTCTCCTGGCCTTTCTGGGTCTGGGAGTGTAAGGACTCATGTGTATGTGTATGTTTGCTTTGGTAAGTCAGCAACCCTTTTTCGGAGGCTGGAAAGGGTTTTCCCAATTAAACTGCACAATTCTCTCCCTCTCTCCCCCCTGCTCCTCTCCTCTTCCTCCTCTTTTCTCACATTCACTGAGGCTTTATAGTTTTTGAAACCTAAAGTGAGATGAAGCTGAAGTGCTTGGTTAACATCTGTCCTTTGGTCATGAACAAAAAAATCAGCTGCTTTCTTCAAGCCTTTGTGTGCTGCCACTGTGCTCTGCATTCCTCAGCAAGGGAAAGTGTTGAGGGCAGGTCCCTGGGAAGTGATGAATCAGGATTGCATCTTGCTTACTGTCTGTTTTAGCTGTTAATCTTGACAGCAGTGGCTGCTCTGGCACAGCTCTGCCTCTCCTTGCAAAATCAGTCCCTGCACAGGCTGTGCTCAAGGACTTGTCTGCGAGGCTGCAGTTTTTCTTTAGTCCTTGACATGATGTTGGAGATCTCAGGGTTTTCCCTGGCCAGCAGCAGCCATAAAAGATCCCATCAGTGTAAACAGATCATGGTTTTGTTCTAACACCACTTGAATTCAGCTGCCTGCACGGTTGTTTGCTTTTAATGCAAACTGGCTGCTGACTAAAGGTGCTGGTTAACAACCTTGAAGTCTTCTTCACACTGGGATCAGATGCATGCAAGCAGCACCCAGCCAGGCTCCTTCTTTTCTCCTGCTTGCTGCTGCTTCTCGGACAGGACACTGCTTTTCTACTGCTTGTCCTCTGCATGGCAGGAAATCTGCTGGATTCTTTGCCTGTTCTGTGCATTAAGCATTGTTTGTTGGCTTCCCAGACATCCTCAGCCACAGCTCCTGGTCTCTGCTCTTCCATGTGGCAGGAGTGGGTGATGTGGGACGCTACCTGTCAATTGAAGCATTCCTTGTCTGAGAAGCAGGGCAGCCTTTGGACAGGATGGTGTTGTTTTCAGGTTTCTTTACAGTGAGCTCATGAAGTATGACCCGTCCAGTCCTTCCTCTGCAGAAGAGAGCATTTTTGAGCAAGCAGGAGGAAAGAAACTCAGAATAAAGAGCAGTGTTACCTTTCACCTCTACATCAGGTTTGTGTGGGGGGGTTCAATGACTGGCATCAGCAGCACTGTCACTCCCCTGGCCCTGACTGTTTCCTCTACAGTCAGTGCTCACCAGGGAGGGTTTGTTTTCTAGCACAGCACCATGTGGAGATGGAGCACTCTTCGATAAATCCTGCAGCGACCAGGCAAACGAGGTGGGACAGCCCCAACACCAACCTCTCTTTGAGAACCCCAAGCAAGGCAAGCTGCGGACCAAGGTGGAGAATGGTGAGTGCAATCACTTCCTGCATGGTGGGGTGGCTTCAGGCCTCTCCTCTGGGCCTTTCTGGTGCTCCAGAGCTTCCTTACCCCTCTCTGTGTGCTGCTCTGGGATTTGAACCATTCAGGAATCTAAAGAGGTACCTGGAAGGTTTTAGAGAGAGTCCCTTCCCCTTCCCAGCTCTGCTTGTTGCACTGCCATGCTTGTGAAGTTTGCAGCTGAAGTTTGATGCAAAGTTCAGATCTAGGTCTGTGTCCCCCCCGTTCAAGCAAAGTTTTATTCTGCCTCAGCCATGTTGAAAATCATTACCCAGTACTGAATGCCAGATTGTTCCCTGAACCTGATGTCAGACTCCTGAGTTCGCTCTCAGTATCCAGAAATTTCTTGTGCAGTTGCTGATGGGGTTTTGATTTAATTGAGTATCTGACACTATACAGAAAATCTTTCTTGTTCTCTTGTACAGGGGAAGGTACCATTCCTGTGGAGTCGAGTGACATTGTGCCCACGTGGGACGGGATCCAGCACGGGGAGCGGTTGCGAACCATGTCCTGCAGTGACAAAATCCTGCGCTGGAACGTGCTTGGCTTGCAAGGGGCATTGCTGTCACACTTCCTAGAGCCAGTGTACCTCCGCTCTGTCACGCTCGGTGCGAACCTCTCTGTCCTTCAGGGGCAAGGCTAGGCTGCAGTGACAGCTCATCTCACTCCCCAGTGTGATGGCAAAGTTTTTTAATGGAGGGTGTAGGAGTAACAGACTGAAACGACTTTCTTGGCAGAGCTGTTTGAAAATACAAAGGGAGTCTGTGGATTTTAGGCTGTGGGTAGAGTCGGTGTCTCTCCAAAGTTCTGGATTTTTAGGAGGCACATATGATCTAGGAGAGTGAGACAAAAACTGCATATTTGTGTCTTCAGTGAGAAATGTTGCAGTCTGTAGACCTTATAAGACCTTGTCTTACAGGATACATGTAGCTATGCTGATCCACATGCTGTGGGCTTTTGGGAGTCTGTGAGCAGTGCTGCAGTTCCTGGGGTTTGGCCAATCCTGTTTCCTAACACCTTTGTTTCTGCCTCCACAGGTTACTTGTACAGTCAGGGTCACTTGACACGTGCCATCTGCTGCCGCATGGAGAGGGATGGGAGCACACTGAAAGAAAAGCTCCAGGCTCCATATCACATTAACCATCCTGAGGTACTGCAGCCATAGCACCTCTTCATCTTTCTGTCCCCCATTCCTTTGCCTGTGGGTTTGGGGGTCCCTGAGGTGCTCTGCAGGGAGGGTCATTGTGCAGCAGCCCTCCACCAGGGGCAGGAACTAGTAACCAGAAACAGAGAGTTGTACAATCAAGGGATATCCTGAGTTGGAAGGGACCCTCGTGTCTCATCAGGTCTGACTCCTGGCCCTACGCAGGACAGCCCCAAGAGCCTGACCTGTTTGTGTCACCCCACAGTTTGGGTGTTTCTGGCAATGTCTTAGTCTGGAAAAAAGGACGCTAAAGTTGCGCCTCTAGCCTTCAGTTCAGTAAGAACCTTATCCTTGCAGCTCTGGAAGGTTTGGGGTGAGCTAAAACTATGAGGGATGAAAGGGGCAAGAGGCTGACACAGCAGAACCAGGTTAAGGAACCCTCTTGTGCAGGTTGGGCGAGTCAGCGTGTATGACTCTGCAAGGCAGACGGGCAAGACGAAGGAGTCCTCGGTGAATTGGTGTCTTGCTGATGAAAGCGAAGTTGAAGTCTTGGATGGCACCAAAGGGAAAGTAGATGGGTAAGAAGAGCCTTTCCTGACACTGCCTTTTCCTAACACTGTCTGGTGGAAGGGGGGCAGCTCTGTGGTGGGGAGTACACTCTGCACTGTTACAGCACTCTAGGCGTGGGGAGGGTTGGATGGAGAGATTTCAAACAGACATAGACATAAACAAGCTCTCCTGGAGGAAAACAAAATGTTGCCCAGCCTGGACTCTACCACAGAGCCCTGCGAAGCCCAAAGCTCCTCCATCATGGGGTTTTACCTGAGCCCCCTGCTCCACTTGGCTCTTTTCAGTGTCCTGTCCCTCACTGCTGCCATTGTCTTCCTTCTCAGTCTGAAGCTGGAGGTGTCTCGCGTGTCCAAGAGGAAAATGTTCACCCTGTTCCAGCAGCTCTGTGCAAAGAACAACCGCAGAGACCTGCTGGGCTTCTCGGTGTACTCAGATGCCAAGGAAGCAGCCACAGCATACCAGGCAGCCAAGCAGTGCTTCTTCAGCACCCTGGGAGAGCTGGGCTACGGCAGCTGGATCCGCAAACCCCAGGAGGAAGAAAATTTCTCCGTCCTTGATGCGTAAGGAAGCGCTCTGCAAGGAGTGGGGGGTGAATGTGCACAGCTGTGCTCATCCTTCTTTCACCACGTTTTTGGAGTGGAATCAGGACTGTGCAGCAGTTTCCTCATAGGCCCAGCTGCCTTGTCCCTGTTACTCAGACCCTGCGTTTCTAAAATGTGCATGTAAATGATTCTCCTTTTTTAAGCAAGGGCAGGTTCAGTCCCCATTTGCTTTTTTATAGTTTTATCTGTCCCCCCTTTTTTTTGTTTTTTAAAGAAGGTACGAAAAACCAGAGGAATTTTCAAGACTCTGAGCTTGAAACCTTTGGACCATGTATGGCGAATCCCTCTGGCAGGTTTTAAGGCAAATTTTCTCGTTTGAAATTATAAAAAAAAAAATTAAGCTGTTTGACTGGTTTTCTGTATCTCTGTTGGAAAATGACTGGCAAGCCAAGCTAGGACATGGAACTGACCTCTGCAAGGTGCAGCCATAGGACCAGCATAACATTCTGCATTAATAACAAAAAAGAAAGCTTCAGTATTGTTGGCCATAGGGTGTGTTAATTCCCACTGAGGTGAAGAGGGGCCCATGGTGGGATTTGGAGAGGGTCAGGGATGAGTTAGTATTTGCTAAAAGATGAAGGGAGCCAGGTAGAGTTTGGAATTGAGCCTCTTGCCTCAGGTACAGGGCTCGTTGGGCAGAGCTGAGCCCATGAGGGCTTGGACTGGCCCTGAAATGCTGGGGCAGGGCTCTCCCAGCTCCTCCCCTCACTGCTAGCTCTAGCATGGGGTGTCTTGTCTCTGGTGGCTGCAGGCCCTGTCCTGTGTCTGTGTCTGAGCTGAACCACATGCCAGAGATGCTGGTGAAAGGTGAGAATTAGCAATGCTGTTGCCATCCAACAGCAAGTTTATTGGGTGTTGTTGGAGCAGCCCCTTTCCCTGTGCAAGGCAAGTGCTGCCTTTGCCTGGGATGAGAGCTCTCTGTTTCATGTGGGACAAAGACCAAAGACCTGCTAGCATGGAAGCACAGCCCAAAGTGAGGAGCCCTAAGGCTGGGAGCAAGACCCTGCCTCTGGCTGTAGCTCTGCACAGGGGGCAGGCAGACTGGGGCCAAGCAGGGTCACCACTTGCTGACAGTCTGGCTGTCACAGGTTCACCCTGCCTGCAGCTGCCCATGGACATCCACTGCCACGCAGAGCTGTGAGGGGTAGGAGCTGCCTTGGCCCCCAGAGCGGGGCTGGGGGGCTCCTCTGTCAGCAGCTGCTCAGGGAGCTGTGCCTGAGGCTGTGGGAGCTCCTGTTGTACTTCCCACACCCTCCCAATATCATAGATCTCCACTCCCCACTGGGGTGCAGCGTGACCCCTGAGCATCCCCCATCCTGCACTCGAGGTTGGACCAACAGCAGAGGAGGCACAGAGGTGGGATGAACTGGGACAAACCCCTGGCCTGGGGCTGCTTTAGGAGCAAAGCTCTTAACGTTTGGGGTATTGGGGTGCACCCCTGAGAGCAGGAGCAGCAGCTGCAGCAGCTGGGATTTCTCTGGCTGTGTGAAGTGCTGGGATTTAAATTAATTTCTAGCGTGCGGCTTCCCCTGGCCCTGTGTTGCCAGGCCCTGCCAACACCACTCCCCCCAGCCCCGGGGATTAGTGGTATTTATAGCAAACGCTCCATTTCAGTTTTCCCCAATGAGGCCAATTCCTGCTGGCCAAGGGAGTGTGGGGAATGCTGCTGGCCGTGGCTGTCAGCCCAGTGACCCACGGTGTGGCCCGGCTGCCAGCAGCTCCCAGCTTGGGTTGATTAATTGTGTTTTCCTTTGTGCAACTCATCTTGTGCCTGCTCTTGGCTCCAGCACTGAGCCTGGAGTGGAACAGAAGACGATGGAGCTGGAGCAGCCCCTGGCACTTGCTGCCCTGGCCCTGCCTGGAGGTAGGACCTAAAAATAGCCTCCTCCTGCTTGGTCCATGTGTTCGCCTTGGAGCCAGAGCTGAACAGCTCCATCCTCCTCCCCATGCCTCTGCTCCAGATCTGTCACCTCCTGGGAGCCCCGGAGCTGGCACAGGGGCTGGCAGCACCAGGCTGGGGCCAGGGGCTGCCCGCTGAGGCTGGGGCTCTGGCCCCACATGGCCTGAGAGGAGATGCAGTGAGAGACTGGTGCTCCCAGGAGCAGAGGATAGAGCTGGGCACATCCCCTGGATCAGATTTCATGCTCCCATGCTCTCTCCCACGCCAGCTGGGATTTTATTTCTACAGAGATGATGCCTTCCTAGCCTCTTACCTTGGACACAGGGAGCCAGACTCCCCCCAGCCCTGGCTGCATCCTGCACTCCCAGGCCTGCAGAGCACAGTGTAGGATGAAATGACACCAGATGGAACTAGCCCGCTCCTGTTGTGAGTATTTATTGGTTTGCAGGGGCTGCCTGAGCCCAGTACCCAGCTCTCTGGCCCTGGGACCAGCCATTCCCCATGCTATTTGGAGGTGGGGGTGCCCTGGCCAAGCTGCAGCAGGGAGTTGGTGGTGTAGTTCTGGAAGAGGGGCTGCAGGAACATGCCAATGGTGCCAAAGACACAGACGAAGACGAAGATCCACAAGAAGAGGCGGTCGATGACCATGGCCACGTACTTCCAGTCCTCGCTCACCTGCATGGGGCCAGGAAAAATGCTGGGTCAGGCTGGGGCCTCAGCTATTACCTGACACTGCCCTGATTGGGAATTTGGCATATCCTCAGAGCCTCGAATCTGCTCCCTCAGCACTGCAGCTCCTGGGGCTGCCTGCCAGCCTGCTGTGGGCCTCGTGGGGCTCACTCCCCCTGCTGTCACCCGCACCAGTGAGCCCAGGAAACATTTCCCCAGTGAGCAGAGCCAGGCTGGGGGGGGCTCTGCAAAATCAGCAGTCTGTGACAGTGCTGTGCAGGGCCAGGCCTCCTGGGAGCTTCCTAGGTTTCCAGAGCAGCTGCTTCAGCCTGGGACTGCAGCAGCCGGTCAGGATCAGTGCTGCACCCCCTACCCAAGCAGAAGCTGCAGGATCTCACTGGACACAGGGCTGGGCAGGGTCCCTCTTGGCACTTGTGCACATGTGGTGCAGGCTCTGCACCCCTCAGCTCCGGCCACCCCTGAGCACTGCCCACTCCCAGCTGCACGCTGCCCACCCCCGACTTACGCTCTGATCGTCATCCTCGCTGCGCATGTGGTCGGCAATGAAGCGCACGCCGTCCACGGCCTCCTCCAGCCCGCAGCTGCAGCCGGCTGCCGCGGCCGCCTGCCCCTGCCGCTCCCGGTAGCCGTTGAGCCCCTCAGCCTTGGCGGCACCGGGGTTGGCATAGCAGGTGCAGGCGCGAGCGCCGGCCTGCACGAAGAGGGCGGCGGCGGCGGCGCGCTCCTGGGTGTGCCGGCGCTGGCGCAGGCGCTGGCGCGCGCAGCTCTGCCGCGGCTGCTTCATGAAGAGCAGCGCCGGCAGCTTGTGCAGGAAGAGGGTGCGCACCCAGGGCGGCATGGTGTGCGTGGTGGGCGAGCGGTGGTGCACGTTGAGGACACACACGCTGGTGACGATGGAGAAGGTCACCAGCACCATGGTGAACATGAGATACTTGCCCACCAGGGGTACGTCCAGTGAGGTGGGCGGCACGATCTTGGAGATGAGCAGGAGAAAGACGGTGAGGGCGAGCAGGACAGAGATGCAGAGTGTCATCTTCTCGCCACAGTCAGACGGGAGGTAAAACACCAGGATTGCCAGGGAGGTGATGAGGATGCAGGGGATGATGAGGTTGATGGTGTAGAAGAGCGGCTTACGCCGAATGATGAAGTCGTACGTGATGTCCACGTAGGTGGAGTCATCGGGGTTCTCGTTGCGCCGCCCTGGCAGTGCCACAATGTCCCACTCGCCGCTGGGTGTGAAGTCATCCAGGCTGGCCACCTCACTCTTCAGCACCAGGTCAATCTCGGTGCGGTCGTAGGTCCAGGAGCGGAACTTCATGGTGCAGTTCTGCTGGTCAAAGGGGAAGTGCTTCACCTCGATCTTGCACGCACTCTTATAGATGGCAGGCGGCAGCCAGAAGATGCTGCCATCATAGGAGATGACAGCGTTGGAGTAAAAGGAGACCTCGTACATCCCATCGGCGCTGGGTGAAGAGAGGTGCTGTCAGTCCTGCTGTTGTCAGCCCCCGCAGCACAATGACATGGCCCCCTGCCCTGGGTGGGGTTGGGAAACACACAGCCCCCCTCAAAAAAATGACCTACTTGTTGTAGAGCACCACATCAGGCAGCCAGATGTGCTTGGAGGGCAGGCGGACCTTCTTCATGTTGTCAAAGTCCTCAGGCTTCCAGGTGAGGCGATAGTCCTCCCACTCCTGAGGACAGGTGGGATCAGGCCAGCCCAGCCACAGGATGGGGGCCTGGGGCAAGGGGGTGGGTCAGGACAGGGGCACACGGGGGTCCCACACAGGCTTTATGGAGGGCTATAACAGGACACAGTAGACATTAGGGTCCCACACAGGGTGTATGGGGGGTCCCTACGATAGGGATGGGTCTCAAGGCAGAGACTGGGGAGACCTGAGGTGGACATAGGGGTCTCAGGGCCACATCAGAGTCCAGGGTGCCCACCTGGGTCAGCCAGACGTTCGTGGTCATGATCTGCTCCCGCTCATGCTGCAGAGAGAGAGGGGCCAGTCACTCAGGGTGCTGGGAGGGTTCGGGCCCCCTTGCTCGCCCGGCAGGTCGGGGAGCAGAGTCCTGGCCAACTCACCACGCTGATGAGCTGCGCCAGCGACACCATCAGCTGCACGGTCACCAGCTCAGAGCCATTGGTCGCCGGCCGGATCAGCTTGTTATAGCGGGCAGGGTCCAGCAGATACTCAACCAGCCGCTCCTCCGTGTCTGTGCCCAGGCTCCCTGGGGCATGGCAGAGCCTGAGTCCCACGGTGGTGGGCAGGGCCCCCCCCCGAGGGTCCGGGGACCCCCGGACAGAGCCCGAAGCCAGCCTGGGGCTCTGTGCCCGAGAGCAGGAACGATGGGGGTGCACGGTGACGGGGTGTGGGTGTCACAGCCAGGCACGGAGCGGGGGGGCGGGGGGAGAATGGGCGGTCTGAGGGGCTCCGTGACTGGGGACGAGCAGCCGGGCAGGACCGGGGGTTCCTCCCTGCCCTCCCCTGCCCCTCCCCGCCATTCCTGCCCGTCCAGGACACCCCTTCCCTGCTCCTGTCCATCCCTGCCCACTCCCGGCACCACCTCGGGGAGCCGCAGCCCACGGCGGCCGCGCAGCCCGGGGGGTGGCGGAGCGCCGCAAGCGCCGGTGGCACCGCAGAGGGGCCGGTACCGGCGGCGCTCCGGACCTGCCCCGTGCAACAGGCGCAGCCCGGGCCCGGCCCGCTCCGCTCCCCTCCCGCCGTGCCGGTGCAGTCCCCCGCAGCCCCGGCACTTACGTCTGAGGGCAGCGAGAAGGCAGAGGACGCGCAGCAGCGCCATGGGGGAGGCCCGGTGCCGCCGCCGGTGCCCGGCGCTGTCCGCGGTGCTGGCCGGGCGCTGTCCGCGGTGCTGGAGCCGGCGGCGGCCCGGGCGGGGCGGCCCCGGGCGGGAGGCGGTGCCGGGCGCTGCGCCGGGGCCGCCCCGCGCTCCGGCTCCGGCTCCGTCACCGCCGCCGTCAGCGGCGCCGGGGCCGCCCCGCCTCCGCCCCGGCGCGGCCCGGGCGCACGGCGGAGGGGGCTGCGCTCCCCGCGCGGCGCCGAGGGGCGGCGGAGCCCCGGGCGGGGTCGGAGTGGTGGGGCGGGGCGGCCGCAGAGTTCGCGGGTGGAACCCGGGACCGGAGCCGCCGCGGCTCCGCCGCACACCAGAGGCGGGTCTCAGAGCCGGGACCGCCGGGCCTCAGGAGCCCCGTCCCCGCCGGTCTCAGGAGCCCGGT
The DNA here is from genome assembly GCA_034336665.1 of Luscinia megarhynchos. Taxonomy (NCBI): domain Eukaryota; kingdom Metazoa; phylum Chordata; class Aves; order Passeriformes; family Muscicapidae; genus Luscinia; species Luscinia megarhynchos. The sequence goes on from CM067587.1 coordinate 1,552,852, forward strand.
CCCCGCCCCCGTCGGGCCTCAGGGAGCCCCGTCCCCGCCCCGTCCCCGCCGGTGCCCGGTGCCCCCCGGTGACCCCACGTGACCCCTCCGGGGTGCGCCCCCCCGCTGGCCCCGCCCGCTTCCCCCGCGCTTACAAACGTCACTTCCGGGATGTCGCGAGACGCTTTCGGCGGGGCGGCCCCGCCCATTCCGGCGACGGCACTTCCGGGAGCGGGGCCGTGCCGCCGCCATCTTGGGCGGGCTCCGGGGCTGCGGCGGCGGCGGCGGCGGAGCGGGTCCCTCCATGGGAAGATGCAGCGGGCGGGGCCGGAGGAGGCGGCGAGGGCGCAGGCGGCGGCGGGGGGGCCCGGGCGGAGCGGGGCCGAGGTGGCGGCGGCCCCCGCCGGGCGGCTCCTGAGGCGGGAGCTGCGGCTGCTCGAGTCCATCTTTCACCGCGGTCACGAGCGGTTCCGCATCGGCAGCGCCTGCCCGGACGAGATCAGCTGCGAGTTCGTGCCGGGGGCCGGGGCCCGCGCCGGCGCCTCCGCCTCCCGGGGGCCGCCGCCGGGACCCGTCCGCATTCACTGCAACATCACGGTGAGGCCCGGGGCTGCGGCGGGCCGGGCTCCGCGGGGCCCCGCCGCCGAGTGGCCCTTCGCGCGTACGGGCTGCCGCCGTTGGGGCGCACAGTGAGCGGGGCCCCGGCCCAACGTCCCTGGGGCGGCTGCGGGGCTCGGCTGCCCCGGCCCGTCCTTGCGGGGCCTGCGGGAGCGCCGTGCGAGGCACCGCCAGCTGCCCGGGGCAGCGGCTCAAGCAGAGAAAAGCCAGGGGTCGGTGCCCGCAGCACTCCCGCCATCCCAGTGTACGAGAACTGGCCGTTGCCTGTGCTGTTTGGAACCTCCAGTGCTGTCCAGCTGCTCGTCCCCAGTCACGGAGCCCCTCAGTGTACGGGGCTGCCCCCTTTCCCTGCTTCCCCCGGGTTTTTTTGGAGGGTTTCCCAGGGGACCCTGATTTCCTCTCTGCTCTGCCTCATTCGCACCGGGGTTTTGGGGATCCTGGCACTGGATGGCTTGGCACTGGTGTGCTGCTGCCCTCTTTGATCACAAGTGACAGCTGTGTGTGTCTCCAGGCAAGGAGGGCCAGCAGAGCTTGGATAGCCCCTGGTGCAGATTCTGAGTGGGACTAATGACCAGGGTTTTCTGGAGGGGCATGTTGGGATGTTGCCAGAGGCTTTCTCCTGGATTAACGGTGCCTGCTTGGCCTCTGCCCTGCAGCTGTGGCTGCTGCCAGGTTCTTCTCTTGCCACGCCTGGTGCAGGGCTGTGAGGGTAACGTGGACACCCTCAGTGTCCTGCCTCTACTGCCTCCCACCCCCAATGGCCCCGTGGCCAGAGGGGTGGCCAAAATGCCACTGTCCTCCCTTCATGTTGAACCCTGGGCCAGGGGGGCAGCACACAGCCACCCCAGCACGGTCAGAGTAGGAGTTTGTATTGCCCTCAGACCCAGGTTTGTGCTGCAGGGTGCATCAGTCACCTGTGGCCTGCTCTCTGTAGTCCAGAGGGATCTGTTTGCAGCAGACACAAGGCTTCAGCCCCCACCCTGTCCGGCTCACTGCTCTGTGCACCACAGCAGCCTCCATCCCACCAACAGCACCTTCTCCCCTCTCTAGGAGTCTTATCCAGCTGTTCCCCCAATCTGGTCTGTGGAGTCAGACGATCCCAACCTGGCAGCTATCCTGGAGAGGCTGGTGGAAGTCAGGAAAGGAAATACATTGGTGAGACACACTCTGCTGGCTGGGAGAGGGGAGGGCTGGCAGCTTTGTGGGGGTAACTCCCTGCTTGCATGTCCACAGCTGCCCTGGAGTGGGGATTCCCTCTGGTCTCATAAATGTTCCAGATATTTGGGATGAGCTTCTCTGACATTGTTTTTTGCTGGGGTGGGATTTTACACCCATGTCTACTGCTGCTTGGAGCAGGAAGGAGCAGCCCTGAGGCATTTGCTTGCTGGCTGCAGTGCTGAGGTTCAGCTTGGCATGGCGGTCCCCACACTTCCCTGACCCTCTGTTCTCTGCACAGCTTTTGCAGCACCTGAAGCGAATAATCTCTGACCTGTGCAAACTCTACAACCTCCCCCAACATCCAGATGTTGAAATGCTGGACCAGCCTCTGCCAGCAGAACAGGTGAGTGGCTCAGGGAAAGGCTCCCAGAGCTCAGAAAACGAGTTCCCTGCTGTTTGCTCTGGAGGCTTCTAGGGGTTTCCAGAGGAGGAACACGGTGAGGGGTTGGATTTCTGTCCCAGGTGATGCCAGCCTGCTCTGCTGGGCCTTAGTACTGTTTTCTGTAAAGGCTCTTGGCTACTCTTTGCTTTTGATTGGTTCTGCTTGTATATCCCTGTTTGACCTCACCTTGGAAGTGTCTGGGAAGGGAGGAAAGCATTTTCCCAGGATGCTGACCACACAGTCTCCATCCCTATCCTTCTGTCTCCACAGAGCACCCAGGAAGAGGTGTCCTCTGAAGAGGAAGATGAAGAGATGCCAGAGGTGAGTGCCACCACAGGGTGTGAGGATACATGCCAGAGAGCTGAGTGCAGGGAGAAAGGTGCTGAAAGGTGCAAGGGTCCAGGGTTCTTGCCTGGGAGAAGCTTGTGGCCTGCAGACAGGGAAGTTTGGATCAAAGGCATTTTGCTGCTGAGGATTCTGAGGCACAGCTGGGTGCCACATATTCAGAAACCCCAGGAGAGCACCGAGGCTGAGCAGTGTAGCCGTGGCCTCCAAGGCATGTGGATGAGCTGTGAGCAGAGCTGCTTGGACAGTGTGTGCTGTTCTCTAAAGCCTGGAATTTCTGTGAGAGAGATGGATTTCTGGGTTGCTGTTGCTGGCGGGGAAGTCACTGTTGCACAGGACTCCCACAGAGAGGATGAGGTCAGGTGGTTGAGTGTGCAAGTGAGCTAATTGCCAGGAGTGGTGGAGGCAGCCACATTTCACTGCAGGCTGAGGGCACCTTGCTGCAGAACCCACAGGCTCTGGTTGTTTGGTTTGCAGTTTGGAGATCTGTGGAAGTGGGCGGAATAATCTTGAATCTCCATGGTGACGTTTAGCAATGCCTCACACACGAGAGCAGCACGGGCACTGAGTCAGCAGTGCCGTGGAGCCTGGGGGCAGGTCACTGAGCAGCAGCACCCCAGCACTTGGGGGGTTTAGCAAAGTTAATTGCTTGCTAAATTAAGTCTGGGTTTTGCCAGGGTCCACGGGGAAAAGGGGGAGGGTTAAACTGGCACCAGCATAACCTTGTGAATCTGTAAATCTGCTGCTTCATGGCAAATCAGTATGTGCAAGGCCTCCACTCCTGTGGGCTGGAGAATAAATCCCCAGGAGCTGAGCATTCTCCCTTGTGCTTTTTTCTAACACCATGCATTTGGAGGGAGAACACTCTGATGTAGAGCAAAGGTTTTGTGCTGAGCAGTGGGATTTGTCCAGAGGAGTGGAGCAGCAGAACTGTGCCCTGGCACAGAGATTCATTATGCAGGTTAATCTACTCGAGGGATTTTCTAGGAGGATCTCTTTTCCTGTGCGAGTCTAAAAATGTCAAAGCCCTTCCAAAAATGCTGCTCAATAGCCACAACCAGCCCAGAGAGGCCAGAGGAAATGCCTGCTCAGAGGATTTAGTGCCAGCACTGGAGCTGTGCATACCCACAGCCATTTCCAGGCAGCTGAACCCTGTGTGCATGGGGAGAGATTTCTGTAATGGGCCAAAATGGCTGCAGCTGTTTTTTCCCCATCAGGTTCTTGCATTGCCATGTATTATTGTGGGAAACAGTGAGGGGCAAAGGTTCTTCTAGGGTCAGGTACTGCACTTGGGGTGTGCTGAGCTGATCTATAGAGAGGCATGCTGTGAAATCCCCACTCTTGTTGAGGGAGTAAAATCCCATGCAGCTGGGTTGGGGTGCAAGGGTCTGTTCTTCTTGTGGTGCTGGTGACCTGTGTGTCTCTGTTGGGGTTTGCCTAGTGAAGGGACCCAGGTGGCCTGGCAGCACTGCAGCAAGGGGCTGTGCTTTGTTCCAGCCATCCAGCAGCGTGGCAGAAGTTGCTGAAGCCATGGGTGTGCCAAGATTCAGGGTCACTCAGGGGCTTGTTGAGGAGTGAGAGATTAATGGCTCGTTATACAAACAGGCATGAGACATGGCAGGGGAGAATCCAGCAAAGAGCTCTCATGAGCCCAATGAATTCCCAGACCTTGTGTCTTCCACTCTATTTGTACCTCAGATCAGGAGCTGGGGTGAAGGTGTTGCACTAGGAATCCTTCCTGGGTCAGGGCAGCGCAGTACTCAGAGCAGGGAGGAGCAAAAACATCTCTGAGCTTTCTTCTTCCCTTCCCAGGACACTGAGGACTTGGACCACTATGAGATGAAAGAGGAAGAGCCAGCAGATGGGAGAAAGACAGAGGATGAAGGCATTGGGAAAGAAAACCTGGCCATTTTAGAGAAAATAAAAAAGAACCAGAGGCAAGATTACTTAAATGTACGTGTCGCCCAGTGGGCAGGTGGGCTGGGGAAGCAGAGGGACTCAAGGGCAAGAGTGATGGAGGCCCTTGCCAGCCCTCCAGCCCTAAACCAGAGGGGCTGTTCCCAGCCAAAGGCACAGCAGTTCCAGTTCTCGAGGGCTGACAGGGCTGAAGCAGAGAAGTCTGTGAACTGCCTCTGCAGCTCAGGGAGAGCATTGGGTGCCCCAGGGCATTGGTACCTCATGGGGCAGTCCTCCTGCAGCAAGATCTGGGGCTCCCTGTGTCCCAGGAGCTGTGCCCCCACGATCCCCTGAGGCTGTGGAGGTGGGTTGTGCTTTTGTACCCATGGGCTGAGATTCTAAGGCAGTAGAGAGGACACACAGGTGTTTCTGCTGCAGCTGTGCTGCCTGAGGTGACATATTTGGGGCAAGGGACAGACAGAGGTGATGGATCGGATATGGTCTGGTATAGAGGCTGGACTGAGCTGTAGCTCAGGTGTTGACCTCACAGAGCAATAGCCATGGTTGGGTGCAGCATAACAATCCAACTTTCCCCCTCCCTGTTCCTTGCAGGGTGCAGTGTCTGGGTCTGTGCAGGCCACTGACCGGCTAATGAAGGAGCTCAGGGATATTTACCGATCACCAAGTTTCAAGGGCGGTGAGTGCTGCCAGGAGCTCCATGGAGGAGGAGTCCTCATTCTCTGGGGTACCCAGTGGGCCTTGGTGCTGCTCAGCTGAGGGGCAGGATCTCTAGTGTTCATTGGCTGTGGTTCTGTCAAGAATGAACAAAACTACCTTACCCTCTCTGTTCCCTTCCACTGCTGGGTGGAAGTGAGGATCATGCTGTGGGTCACAGAGAGTTATCTGACTTTGAGGGGGGTGGTATTCCTGCTCCTTTTCTGAGCCCAGGGACTCAGAGAAGGAAACTGCTGTCCCTCAGGACTATCCTGGATAAGTGCTGCTTTTCATGGAGGGACAGTGCCCAAGTGAAGTTGTGCTGGAGGGCCCAGGGGGTTTGAAATCTGGGTGATGGCTCAGCCCCCTCTCATTCCCCGCCCCCAGTGACCCCCCTCTGTTCTCCTTGCAGGATACTATGCAGTTGAACTAGTGAATGACAGCCTGTACGATTGGAACGTCAAACTCCTGAAGTAGGTGGCCCAGCTTGGGATCATGCATTTGTGGTGGGTTTGGTGATGGGACCAGAAAGTCCCTGTGAGCAGAGGGGATGTGAGCATGGCAGGGGGGCACCAAGCAGACCTTGAGTTAGCCTCTCTCAGGCAGCTGGCTTGCTGTCTCCAGGATAAAAAGTGAGATGAAATCTCCAGACAAGATGAGGTAATAGAAGGACTCTGCAAGTCTCTGCTGTTCCTAGAGTCCGAAAGAGGTGCAGCAGGCAAACCCTGAGCTGTCACACCCTCCACACACCAGTGCTGCCTTTTGCTTGGGCCAGGCAGCCTTTATTTTTAAACTGGCAGCTTAAAGGGGTGTCATGGTCCTCTGTCCAGAGCGAAAACAGCATGCTGGCAGCCCATGCTGACACTGGCCTCAGCGAGCTGGGTGTGCTGGCAGTGCCAGCTGTGCAGACACAGCAGCTCTGGGTGTGCTGGCAGTGAGTACAGCTGTGCAGGCACAGCAGCTCTGGGTGTGCTGGCAGTGAGTACAGCTGTGCAGACACAGCAGCTCTGGGTGTGCTGGCAGTGAGTACACCTGTGCAGATACAGCAGCTCTGGGTGTGCTGGCAGTGAGTACAGCTGTGCAGGTACAGCAGCTCTGGGTGTGCTGGTAGTGAGTACAGCTGTGCAGGTACAGCAGCTCTGGGTGTGCTGGTAGTGAGCACAGCTGTGCAGGCACAGCAGCTCTGGGTGTGCTGGCAGTGCCAGCTGTGCTCTGGGTGTGCTGGCAGTGAGCACAGCTGTGCAGACACAGCAGCTCTGGGTGTGCTGGCAGTGCCAGCTGTGCTCTGGGTGTGCTGGCAGTGAGTACAGCTGTGCAGGCACAGCAGCTCTGGGTGTGCTGGCAGTGAGTACAGCTGTGCAGATACAGCAGCTCTGGGTGTGCTGGCAGTGAGCACAGCTGTGCAGGTACAGCAGCTCTGGGTGTGCTGGCAGTGCCAGCTGTGCTCTGGGTGTGCTGGCAGTGAGCACAGCTGTGCAGACACAGCAGCTCTGGGTGTGCTGGCAGTGCCAGCTGTGCTCTGGGTGTGCTGGCAGTGAGCACAGCTGTGCAGACACAGCAGCTCTGGGTGTGCTGGCAGTGCCAGCTGTGCTCTGGGTGTGCTGGCAGTGAGTACAGCTGTGCAGACACAGCAGTTCTGGGTGTGCTGGCAGTGCCAGCTGTGCAGGCACAGCAGCTCTGGGTGTGCTGGCAGTGCCAGCTGTGCTCTGGGTGTGCTGGCAGTGAGCACAGCTGGCCCCAGTGCCCGGCCCTGACTGAGCCTCGGGCTTCTCCTGCCACAGGGTTGACGAGGACAGCGCTTTGCACAACGATCTCCAAATCCTCAAAGAGAAAGAAGGAACAGATTTCATCCTCCTCAACTTTTCTTTTAAAGTAAGGCTCCCCCTCCTAGAGACACCTGACTCTGTGAGGCACCAGGGAACACCTTTCTCAGTGCTCTGCTTCTCTTCTCTCATTCCAGGATAACTTTCCTTTTGATCCACCGTTTGTAAGGGTTGTATCCCCGGTGCTGTCAGGGGGGTGAGTAACTATCTGTGTCCTGCTCTGCAGTGCTGCTTTCTGCAGCAGTTTCCACTGGGTTTGTCCAGTGCTGTGCAATCCTATGACTTCCCTGACATGGATTTGCCATTGGGAAGCTGACAGTGATGGTGAAGTTTTTGGCGTATTTTTTACATGAGAAATCTAATCTGAGATGATGTTTCACCTCTGGAGCAGTGGGTGGGTACAATCACACCTATCTGTGCAGTAACTTTGTCTGATTCCTCCCCAGGTATGTTTTGGGTGGTGGTGCCATCTGCATGGAGCTGCTTACGAAACAGGTGGGTGCTGGTCCCTGTGGGAGCTGGGGTAGCTGTTCTGCCCACCACACTCCCTATTCCTGACACTCCTGCTGTGCCACTGCCTGCCAGGGCTGAGGAAGGCACTGGGAGCACAGTCTGTGGGGTGGCTCTGGCCTCACCATGTGTTTCATCCCTCAGGGCTGGAGTAGTGCCTACTCCATCGAGTCGGTGATCATGCAGATCAGTGCAACGCTGGTGAAAGGGAAAGCACGAGTACAGTTTGGAGCCAACAAGGTAGGGCCTGGACAGTGCAGGAGAATGGGGGGTGGCAGATGGGGGCACAGCCAGCTCTGGCTACACAGGGAAGGTGTATGGGATGGCTTCCCCAAGGTTCCTGCTGGACTGATGGTCTCCTTGCCTTTCCTTGCAGAACCAGTACAGCCTGACAAGAGCACAGCAGTCCTACAAATCCCTGGTTCAGATCCATGAGAAAAATGGTAAGGGCTGAGGGGGAGAGGGCCTGCATTTTCCCTTGCTTGTTTGGGCTCCCCAGACAAGCCAGTCAAGTTTTATCCTGTCTGAAGTGTGGTGGTGACAGCAGCAGTGGCAGCTGCTGTAGCACAGTGTGGCTGCAGAGTGCTGCTGCCCTGTCTGCTGCCCAGTGCTGGGCACCTCACTGATTGCTTGGGCTCGATGATCTTGGTTGTCTTTTCCAACTGAAATGATTCTGTGATTGCCTGTGTGGTGTTGGGAAGTAAGCCAAAGGGAAAGCCTCCCAGTAATGGGGTATGTGGCCCTTTGGAAGTGGGACGTGGCTGCTTGCAGCAGGTTTTGCAGGTGCAGGTTCTCGTTGCCAATGCAGTTTCCTCCCTCACAGATGTCTCCTCATTTCAGGCTGGTATACACCACCCAAGGAGGATGGCTAGTGTGGATGCTGCAGGACCAATCTGAATATCTTCTGGATGCTCTACTTGGATCTTAGTGATGCCTCTTGGCTTTCTTCCAGGATGTAATAGCTCTGCCTGTTGCAGGACAATACTGGCTGTTCAAAACTCTTAATAACTGTTTAAGGAGTTGGACTGACCCAGAACACTTGCTGGGCCCATGCTAGCAGGCATTCTTGTTAAAACAAACTCTTGAGCCTCTTGTATTGCTGGAAACTTTTGACTCTACTCCAGTCTAGAGCATCCTCCTTACCTATGCTATGGATTTAATTTATTTTCTTATTTCATGTACACTGCTTTTTTTTGTTACGGTGTATGATGGATGTGTATGGAAAATGTATCTTTGGAGAAAAATTACAGTTTGTTAATTTGAGAATGCTGGTCTAACTAATTTTTCCCAGGCTCCTGCTGGGTGGGTTGTGCCCTGCAAACCCTGCTGCAGCCCTGGTCCAGGGTGGGGCTGTCAGTGGAGCTGTGGTGGGCCCAAGCCCTGCAGGAAGACTTGGCACAACTGCCTTGGGAGAAGAAAAGCCCTTTTCTTTTTTGGCATAAAGGGAGCAGGGTTTCTGCCCTATCGTCCCTGGGCAAACCCAGCTTTTCTCTATAAACTGCAGACTTACAACTTGAAGCACAGAGAGGTGTGAGGCTGCCCTCTCCTCTGCAGTGGAGGAAGGGGTTGTGGGTGTATCACAGGGCTGCAGCTCCCACCCCACACTTCTCCCTGTCCTCTTGCCAAGCAGTAAGATGAGCTGAGGCCTGAGCTTTGTCCTGTTTCTCCCCACCAGCCACACGTGGAGGCTGAGCCCCTTGTCCCCATCCCTGTTGGGCTGTGGCTGCAAGCTGCTGCAGGGAGTGGACACTGCTCTGTCCTACCACTGCTCCCATCCCTGACCAGGACCTATTCCAGAAGTGAGCACCCTGTTCTATGGGGTTTTATTTTACTTCCCTTAAGCTGTTGTTCCTGCTCGCCTTTGTACTCCAGCCCTCTGTGGATGGGGTTGCTGCAGTTGTGGCCTGTTGTCTTGAATCCCCAGGGCCCTGTTTTGAGTCTGCTGGAAGGAGATGTGGCTGTTGGAGCTCCCCTAACTTGGGCTGTGTCCTCGTCTGGAGGACAGAGCTGACGCACTAGTGTCAAAGATGGAACCATGCGTATTAATTCACTGTGTTTGAATAAAAGTCATTAGAAAATCAAAGAGCCTCAGAACTCCATTATCTACTTCAGCAGCTGCTTCCCTGTCCTGCTCTGAGCCTTGGAATAAAAAGATGCTGTTAGGAGAGGGATTACTGATGGCTGCAGGAGTGGCTCTGGCCTCAGCTTGGGGACTATTTTTAAGTGCTTTGCTGAAGGACCAGAGGATTTGTGAGGCTGAACACTCTGCCCTGTGTCCTCCAGCCCAGACCAGCACCTCTCGGGGTTCTGGATCCTCTCCAACCCTGTTCATGGTAGCTGGGGCTGGGGGAGCAGAGGTAGCTGCACTCAGCTCCCACCTTTAGCTCAGGAACCTGCTAGGTCATGGGTTAAGTCAGCTTAATGAAGATTTGAAACACCTGTGGGGCTTTCTCTTTGGTGAAGCAGGGGCTGCTCTGCTGAGCCCAGCACTGGGGGTGGTTGGGATCCGGTATGCCAGGGCAGCTGGAGAGCTCGTGGCAGTTTGACAGGCTGGGATGGGCAGACCTGGAGAGGGCCCTGCAGGACACTGTCACTGCCAAGCGTTGAGGCTACAAGTGCAGCAGGAGCAGGTGCCACTCCTGTCTGTGCACCCTGCCCAGCGAGCACCCAGCCCCTCTTTGCCACCAGGCTGGCTCAGGGGAAGCGTGCAGTGCCCTCTGTCACCACTGCCAAAGGCACTCCCAAAGCCTTCCCCTGTGGGAGCTGGCAGAGAACAAGGATGGGGGAAGAATTCCTGAAGGGGACGTGTGGCACATTGGAGTGAGCACCACAGCAGCACAAAGCTGCACAAAGTAACTGAGACAGTGCTGCCTGCATGTCTGTCCTATTGAGGCCCCATAAAAACTGAGGGGGACTGAAGTCTGCCTTCTGAAGGAAGGAAAAGGAACCAGCACCCCAGTTTACTGGTGAGGAAGTAGAGTTTTCCTGGGCCTCAGGAAGGTGAAGCTGGAGCCAGACGAGATTGCAGTGGCAGTTCGGGCACCAGCCTGCCAGTGGCATCGCATCTCTGCAAGGCACATCCTGCCCCGCAGCACCAGCACGGCAATTCCATCACTTCCCATGGCGCTGCCAGCGCCCAGCACCTCCTCCTGGGCAGAAGAGGAGCCCGTGTTCTGCCACAAACTCCCACCCTGGGGGCTGTGGGAGCAATTTTGCCACAAAACCCTCTCCTCTTTGCGGTGGCAAAGCGGGAGGGTTTGCTGCCGTAAGGGACCCCGGCACTGCAGCCCGACAGGAAGACAAACCACCGGGCTCTGCCGCGCTTGGCTGCTGCGGTGTGAGCAGCGGCGGAGAGCGGACACCGTCAGGCTGTGCCGGGGGCTGGCGGGGCTGTGCACGGTCTGCACACACGGAGAGCACACAGCCCGTGCCCAGGGCCGGCGGAGGGACCGCGCCCGCGGATCTGCGCTGTCCTTGGGGTCTCTGCCCGGGGTCCGCCCGTACCCTCCATCCGCGGGATCCATCAGCCGGGCAGGGAGGGGCAGCGGCTCTCTCAGCCCCACCGGAGCTTCCATCTCTTCCCACGCTCCCGGGGCCGTGCTGTCTGTCCGTCTGTCCGGCTGGTTCCCCGGGGCCGCCCCCTCCGGATCTGGGCGGGGAGCGCCGGCCCTGCCGCCCCCTCCGGCCCCTCCGGCCCCGGCCCCGGCCCCTCCGGCCCCGGCCCATCCCGTCGCCGCTGCATGGGGCCCCCCGGGCCAGCCTGACCCCTCGCCGAAGCCCCTGTGCCCCCGGAGACGGGCCCTGCCGAGGAGCCGCGACGGGACCCCCCGGCTGCCCGTCCCCGGCCAGGACCCCCGGAGCCCGGAGAGACCCCGCCGAGCCCCCTGGACCCTGCCCGGGACTGCCCCGGCCGGACTCCCCCGACACCCGGCGGGACCCCCCGGCTCAGCCCATTGCTGGAGCGGACACCCCGGCCCGCTGCGAGACCCTTCCCCGGGGCCAGGGACCGCCGAGGGCCCCAGGAGGCGGCACCCCTGGGGACCCCCCAGCTGTCCCCGCCGGGGCCAAGGCCGCCTGGAGCCCCGCACGGAGGCCCCGGTCCCCCGGCCGCAGCCCCGCTCCCGGGCTGGCCCGGGCCCCGCGGGTCCCGGTTCCAGGGCTGGGGGCAGCCGGGCTGAGCCGGGCTGAGCCGGGCTGAGGCGGCCCCAGCCGCAGGGGAGGCCGTGGGGTGCCGAGGAGCCCCGGGGACCCTGCGACTGCCCGGCTCCATGGCGGCCAAGTGGTTCAAGGAGTTCCCATCCAACCTGAAGACGGTTTCGGAGAGGGCTCGGCCGGGAAGCGGGAGCCTCGGCAAGAGCCGCAAGAATTCAACCGCTGAGCTGGGGGGCTACCGGGCGCCTGGGGGTGGCAAGGAAGGGGGCAGCCGGCTGTCAAGGGACAACCTGCAGGGTCTGCTCCAGGCCGCTACCGGGAAGATGAGGAAGAATTCCAGAGTGGAGGGAGGCGCAGCAGAGGGACCCTCCAAAACCTACATCAACCGCCTCATCAAGGTGGAGGCTTCCGAGAAGAACGGGAAGGGGAGCGCTGGAGCCCTGCCCGGCAGCCTGCCTGCCCCCGAGCAGGACAAGGGGAAGCCCCCCAAGACAGAGACGGTAAGGCAGGGACTGGGAACCGGGGGCAGAGGGGGAGATGTGGGGAGCGTGAGGCACTGGCAGCTTTAACTAATTTGGTCTCCGACTCATTAGCCTGGCTGACTTCATCCTTTTATCCTGCCCGGCTCCACCGCCTTTAAATTCCTTCAAAGCTGCCTTCATCCCAACTGCCCTTCATCACCCATGTGGGGGTTGGGGGGTCACCGGGCATCCTCATCACGGCCCACATGTCCCATCCCAGTCTGACCCCAGAGCTCAGCTGCTGGTTAAACAAAGCCTGTTGTAAAGCTTTTCTGGAAAGCTCCCGCACAGCCCTGGGAGGACTGGGAGCCAGCTGGGGGATTGTTGTCACCCAAAAGGGTCCCAGAGCTCCCCCCAGGCTCCTCACCACCACTGTGGTATACATAGGAATGGTCTTGACTTCCCCCACCCAAAGGTGCCAGTGGGTGCATCTGGGGCTGTGGCAGAGCTCCATTTACCCCTGATAATCCTTCCCTGAGGATTCCAGTGTGCCTGTTCCCTGCCGGCTCTGTGCTGGTGGCACCTCTGCCACCCCTGCTGGGACTCCTGCGGCCCTCTGAGGCCAGCAGGGCCTGTTCTCTGCGCAGGTCATCATCCTGGAGGATTACGCAGACCCCTACGACGCCAAGCGGACCAAGGGGCAGCGGGACGCCGAGCGCCTGGGGGAGAACGACGGCTACATGGAGCCCTACGACGCCCAGCAGATGATCACAGGTATGTGCCGCTCCGAGCCGTGCCACAGCCCCGCAGCTGGCACCGCTCCCCAGCCAGGAGCCTGCGCTGCCCTTGGAGCCACCCGGGGCAGGAGCTGCGGGAACAGGAAAGCTGCTCGCCGCTTCCTGCGGCTGCGCAGGGCCAGATAAGCAGCGGAGCCGGGCCGGACACTGACCCGTGCTGGCCGGCCCCTCAGCCGTGTCCGTGACCCGCTGCCAGCACCCAACGGGCACATGTGGCCAGTGCAGAGCCCTCGGTGCCCCCCGGCCACCGCAGGGTTCCACCCCCGAGAGTTCCCAATGGCCGTGCCCCCCAGCCAGCGACACCCCGGCTGGCGTGGCCACTGTCCAGCTGGCCACAACAACAGGAACTGACTGGGCCGGAAGCTGGAAATAAAAGATTTGCTGCTGATGTTTTTTTTCCGTGCGGGGCAGCCCAGGCTGTTAGGCAAGGACTGGCGCCGTGGGGAGAAGCAGGGGGCTGGGAGGGGTGAGCCCCTGGGGCGGCCTCCCAGCTGAGCTGCAGCTCGGGGTGCAGCATCCTGCTGCCACGGAGCCCAGCTGGCCCCACGGCCGTGGGTCCGTGCCTGTGGCGCCAGCAGCCCCAGGGCTGGACAGCAGAGCAGGCGCCATGAGGATGGGCCCCTTCCTGCTCCAGCTCCTCCCAAGCTGGCTCCCAGCGGGGCGTTGCCGCCATGGGGTCCCCAGCACACATCCCTGGTGGTGGGAGTGGGGGGTCTCAGGGGACACACAGACACATCCCTGACCCAGCATCCCTCTTCCCCACAGAAATTCGTCGTCGCGGCTCCAAGGACCCCCTGGTCAAAGCCATCCTGCTGCTGGACGGTCCTGGAGAGCCTGGGGAGGGGGGTGCCAAACTGGATCTTGCCAAACGACCAGGGGGCAAGGAAGTGGCAGGGAAGGGGCCCCAGCTCTATGACACCCCTTATGAGCCTGGGGAGGGGGTGGCCGGCGGGACCCCGGAGCGCAGGGGGAGGGCTGGTGACGGGCGCCTGCCTGAGAACGACGAGCGCCCGGCCGGGGAGTATGAGCAGCCCTGGGAGTGGAAGAAGGAGCAGATTGTCAAAGCACTGTCAGGTAGGGGACAGGGACAGGATGGGAATGAGGACGGGGGAAGGGACAGGCATGGAATGGGAATGGGGATGGCAACAGGGACAGGGACGGGGACAGACTTTGTAGCAGGGCTTGTCACAAAAGGACAAGATGTAGTGGTTTTTGACTGTCAGGGGCACTTTAGATTCAAGAATTTTCTTGGGCTGAGGGTGGCCAGGCACTGGCACAGGTGGCCCAGAGGTGATGCCTGCCCGGCCAAGTTGGATGGGGCTCTGAACAACCTGATGTAACTGAAGATGTCCCTTTCCATGGTGGGGAGTTGGACCAGATGGGGACAGGCACGTGGTTGGAGAAGGGTTTGGGACTGGCAATGGGGAAGGTGCTGGGGCTGGGGACGGGGATGGAGCTAGGGATGGGGATCGAAGGTGGAGGTGGGGCTCTGGGGGCTCACATCTTGTCCCTCCCAGTCCAGTTCGAGGGCTCGGAGCGCCCTAAGGAGGAGACACTGCGGCAGCATCTACGGCAGAAGAGCTGGACCCCCAAGATGCTGAAGCCGGCGGGCACCGAGCACAGCGAGGGGGAGCGGGTGGACCCTGCCCTGGCCCTGGAGAAACAGCCGTGAGTTGTGGGAGCGACCCACGCGTGGGCAGCGGGGCGGGGAGGGATGCGTGCCCGAGGATCTGCGCGGCTCAGCGCCCGACCCGCTGCGCCCCCGCAGCTGGTTCCACGGGGCCATCACGCGGGCCGAGGCCGAGAGCCGGCTGCAGCCGTGCCGGGAGGCGGGCTACCTGGTGCGGGCGGCGACCAGCGAGAGCGGCAGCGGCAAGTACTCCATCGCGCTCAAGTGAGTCTGGGGGCGGCCCGGACCGGGGGGACGGGGGGAATCCCCACCCTGGGGCGGTGCCGCGGCAGGAATCGCCCCTGGCTGCTCACAGCAAAGCCCTGATGGGGAGGAAGCACCCGATCCCGAGGGACGGCACCCCCTGATGCGGGGGGGGACCCGGGCGTCCTGGCGTGGGGCTGGGGCGGGGGGGGCACGGCGTGTCCCCCTCCCCGGCACATTGTCGGGAGCGCCAGCGGCGTTTCCTTCCTGAGGAAGTGCAGCCCCTGGAGCCGAAACAATCAGAGCGGGACGGGAACAAACAGGGGTGGATACGGCGCGGGGCAGGCGGGCGCCGGGGGGGCTGGCGGCAGCGCTGATGCTGCCGGCCCCCAGGACCAGCCAGGGCTGCGTCCACATCATCGTGGCCCAGACCAAGGACAACAAGTACACGCTCAGCCAGGCCAGCGGCGTCTTCGCCAGCATCCCCGAGGTTGTGCACTACTACTCCACCGAGAAGCTGCCCTTCAAGGGGGCTGAGCACATGGCCCTGCTGCACCCCGTCCACTGCAAGCTGCATTAGCGTCTGCGGCTGAGAAAACGATGGGCATCTGTCACATCTCCAGTCCTCAAGGGACTCCTGGACTCCAGCAGGGCTGTCCCCCTTTTGCTGGGACAAATCCCGACCACCCTGTGCCAGAACCTCCCACGTGCCCGAGGTGGGAGCACGCAGTGAGACTGGGACCTGTAATGATCCAGTAAAATAAACTTGTTGGCTGGGAAGCAGCAGTGGTCCTGGGGGCGGACAGGGATGTGCCTTGTGCTGGCAGGAGTCACCAGTTTTGGGGGCCAGAGGTACTGGGGCTCCCCCAGCAGCACATCTGCATCCTGCCAGGCTTTTTATAGCAGGAGGCCAGCAGAAGGGAAGCGGAACGCTGTCCCATGGGTGCTTGAGCACCTTTTCCCCTCGGCTTGTGGTTTCCTGCCTGGGTGCAGCTGCAGCTCCCCGGGGTGTTGCAGAACCCAGCATGGCCTGGGGGTGTGGGGCAGGGGGTTTGTGGCACGAAGGTGTGCACAGCATCGGGGTACAGCCTGGGAGGCACCAGTGAAACTTGGGGTACATGGGGGGCAGAGTTACAGGGCACAGCAAGGCAGGGGTGAATGAAGTGAGGGTGAAACCCCACTGGAGCCAGTCCCAGGCAACGGGAGGGCTGCAGCAACCACTCTGTTACCCCGCTTCCAGCACCCATTCCAGTATAGATCCAAAGCATTTATTTGAGTCACATTGTCTTGTTTCCCCAACATGTGCTTTGAAAAGGAGCCCCGAGGGGGCTGGAGCAGAGGTATGGGGGCCTGATCCAGCCAGACCCTCCCTCCCTGACCCCCAAGCCCTTCCCTGGGGACCCCCAAACCCGGTCCTGGGTGAGCTCTGGCGCAGCCACGCTTCCAGCACTGTCACTCCTGGCCATGCCAGCTTGGCCATGGTGCTGAAGGTGCCCCAGGACTCACTTTGGGGCCCTTTCCCAGCTGCTTCTCCATGGGGGGTGGCACTGATTCTCCTCCTCAGAGGCTTGTCCCAGCCACAGAACCACTAGACAGTGGGGAGGAACTGCTCCCAGAAGCCACATCACAGCCTTGGGGCTCCCCATCCAACCCCCAAGCACCTACCAGCATATTCAGCCCCTGACTAGTGCCCTGAGGAGGAAAAATCTGCGTGAGTCGTGTGGAGCACTCCAGGGGCTGAGGGGGCAGGGTGTGAGAGCAGAGGGGTATCACTGAGTGTGGGCAGGGGGAGGCCTAGGGGACCAGCATATGCTGCCCCTCACCCTCTGGCTTGGTTGTCTCCTGCCTGCTTGTCCACCATGTCTGCCTGTACCTGCAGGGGAGAAGAGAGGAGCCAGGTCAGGGAGGAGGGCAGGCAGAGCCCCCCGATCAGCCCCCCGGCACTCACCTCACCACAATGCCGACAAACAGGGCGATGCCAAGGAGCAGACTCCCCCCAGTGACCAGGAAGGCGTAGGGGGATGCCACAGAATGGGTGCTGGATTCCATGACAGACCCTGACACAGGGAGAATGGATGGGCTCACTGTGAGGATAAGGCACCTGGGTGTCCCTGTCCCCCACCCCCAGTCCAGGAACCCTTCCTCACCGCCAGCACCATCAGCATCATCCTCCCCGAAGAGCCTGGGGGACAGTGTCACCCCATAGGTGCCATCTTCCATGGGGACCTGCAAAAGGTGGAGGGGCACAATGGGACAGGTCAGCCCTCACGGCCTGGTGTCCCCTTGTTCCAGAGATCTGTTCATGTGTGTGTGATGCTGCCCAGGGCCAAGAGCATTGTTACCTGTGAGCTGAAGGGCTCCATTTCAGAGGTGAGGTCCCAAGGGTCTGCACAGTGAGTGGGGAGTGTGAGACTGGGAGACCCCATGCTGAGCCCCCAGTCCCAGGACCCCAGGATTCCCTCCTACCTGTCCAGGGGGTGCCCACTGCCTCCTGGCTCCACTCGCTCCACGAGCCGTGGCCGAACTCGTCCTTGGCCCTCACCTGCACCACGTGCCTCGTGCCACGCCACGCGTCACGGATGTCCAGCCACGTTGTTGTCACCTGATCCACCTGCAGGGGACACAGGGCTGGGGGTAGTCTGGCCAGGGACAGCAGCACGCCAGCAGGCAGGGTCTCACCTCCACGAAGGTCGGGGCGGGCTCGGGGCGGTAGCGGACCTGGAAGCGCAGCCAGTAGAAACGGGGGTCCCAGGACGGGGGGTAGGACCAGTTCACCTGCAGCCGCTGCGGCGCCTGCTCCAGAGCCTCCACGGTCACATTGACTGGGGGGTCTGGCTTCACTGCTGGGGAAAGGGGGGCTTAGGGCCTCACATGCACCCCCAGCACCCCAGCTCCCAGCAGCAGCGGCAGCACTCACGGACGCTGCTGAGGGTGATGATCTTGTCTCTGCCGGCCGAGCCACCAGCGCTGTTGCTGACGCACGTGGACACCACCAGGTGTCTGGTGTCATCAGTGCCAGGTGGCACCTTCACCCGGCAGACGAACTTTCGTGCCTTGGAGAAGTAGCGGCACCGCTGCTCTGTGGCATTCTCAGCCACAAACCTGTGAGGTGACAGCTCAGGGGGGGCTGCAGCATGCTCTAGGCACAGGGCAGCCATGGGGGACATGTGGGGTCCCTGGCAGTGTGGGGGAAAGGGGCTGTGGGGAGGGATACATCCTGTGCCACAGGAAGCAATGGGGAATGGAGCCATGGGGAAGAAACACATCATGTGCTGTGGACTCCCAGCTACCAGTAGCTGCTGGGGAAAAAAGGGTATGCAGGGAGGCAAGCATCCTGAGCAACGGGGTCCCAGATGGCACCAGGGAAAGGGTCCATGCAGAGGGACATGTTCTGTCCTGCTGGGGCCCCAGCCCACAGTGGATGCAGTGACAGCACGCACCTCCGCTTCACCCAGAGCATCGCCCGTGTCCCTGGGGACGGCTTCTCCTGCTGCGGCCACTCACACAGCACATCCTTGTCGTGGCTCCGCCGGTAGCAGGAGACCTGGGGAGTTTCAGGGGGCTCTGCAAGGCAGGGAGGTGCTGGGGGACGGGGCCATCACGGGCGACGCTGCCAGGGACGTTCCCACCCCAGCGTGGACCCACCTGCCACCAGCAGCCGCAGGGAGCGCAGCCGGCGGCTCCCCACGGAGCAGCTGTAGTGCCCGGAGTCCTCGTAGCGCAGGCGCCGCAGGAGCAGCGTGTTCCCCTCGGCCAGCCGCCGTCCCCAGCCCCCTGCTGCCCCCTGCTCCTCCACCTGCCACAACACCGAGGCATTTGCAGGCACCTCGTCCTGGCAGGTCAGTGTGATGTTGGCTCCCAGGCGGCCCAACACCGTGTCCCGTGACAGTCCTGCAGGGACAAGAGGGGACCCGGCGATGGCGATGAGACCCCAGGAGCAGTGGGTGTCCCTGGAGATGGAAGGCACCCCATCCTCTGCTCCCCGTGTGCAGTGACTGCTGGGGGTCAGGGATCTGAGCTGGAGTGGCAGTGGTTTCTCACATAGGGGTACTGGACCCCTGGCACCACAGTAGGGATGGGCACCACAGCACCGGGCGGGCTGTGCATTGAGGGGTCTGGTTGAGGAGCACAGCGCAGGGCAGGTGGCAGATTGGGACTGGCGGTCCCGGCAGTCCCCGGGCAGGGATCCAGTGCCAGAGGGGTTAATGACTGCACTGGCTGGCGGCCGGGTCAGGCCCGGGCAGCGCTCCCGGCTCCCTCCAAAGGTCAGTGGCCAGTGCGAACCTGCAGCTCCCTTTGGCTCCTGCTGCCGGGAATGCACCCAGCACCCGGAACACAGCACCCAGCGCCCGGCACGGAGCACGCAGCCAGCAGCCGGGACACGGCCCCCAGCCCGAGCTCCCGGCACTCCCGGGGTGCCCCGCACCGCCCGCCCGTCCCCCCGGGCCCCGCAGGGAACCGCACGCGTCCCCTCGCCGTGCCCGCACCCACGAGGCCCGGGCACCGGGAGAGGCTCAGGCCACCCCGCTCCCTCCCTGCCCGGTGCGCGTTGCACTCACTGGCGGGGCCGCAGGGCCGCCCGGCGGCGGCGAGGCGGAGCAGGAGGCGGAGGAGGACGAGGAGCAGCGTCCGCGGCGGCCGCGCCATGCGCCCGGTGCCGGGCAGGAAAACATCGGCGGGGCCGCGGTTGTGAAACCGGCGGGGCGGGGCGGCACGTGCGGCGGGGCGGGCGGCGCACACCGCCCGCCGCCGGACCCTCCCCCGGACACAGGGCACGGCACAGTCTCCCCAGAACGCTATTTGCTTTTTCAAATTAAAAAAAAAACCCCATGTTTTTTGTTTGTTTTTTGTTTGGTTTTTTGTTTTGTTTTGTTTTTTTTCCTCAAGAACCATAAAATTATACTATTCCGCCAGACAGAAACGCGTCATAAATTATCCACCCCGATCTGCATCCCCTCCACCGAAATAACTCGAAAAACCCTAAATCCCCTCCAGCCTTCGCCAGCAGCCGCCTTAACAAGCTTCTCTTTGGTACCGCGTCCCTGGGACCCCAAGAGCCCCAGAGACTCCGCGGGGGTCCCGCACCGCCCACCCACAGCAGGAGCACTCGGTCCCGCAGGAGCTGGAGAGACGAGGAGGGGGGAGGAAGCAGAGGCCGAGGGTTGTGCAAGACCATGCGTGGGAGTGAATCACGGCAGCCGCCAACACCACCCTCCCGGCACAGAACACTTCCCCTTTCCCATCCGGCACCCACCGTCCTGCTGAACGCTGAGGCAGCGGGACAAGGAGGGTGACCTTCCTCCCCCCTTCTCCCTGAACACAGCCAAGAAATGAGTCGCTCTGCAAACTCAGGGGGTTTTTCCTTAATTCTTTTTTTTGTTTGTTTTGGTTGCTATTTTTTGGGGGTCTTTTTTTTTTCCTTTTTTTTTTTGTTTATATACAAAAAAAAAGACACGTGGGTGAAGGGCACAGAGAGGCTACAGTCCTCGCAGAGCCCTGCACCTCTGGCATGATACATTCATGTGTGATGGGGCATTTGCACTTGGTGGAATTGAATACTGATGGAGGAGCGAACGGGAGGGGGGCTGATAGTGATGACATCCATCCATCCATCCATCCATCCATCCATCCATCCATCCATCCATCCATCCATCCATCATCCATCCATCCATCCATCCATCATCCATCCATCCATCCATCCATCCATCCATCCATCCATCCACCGACCCCAGGGAAGGAAAGACTGTATTTTTGGCTAGAAGGCAACAGTCCAGACTCCTCCAAACCTCACCACTGGCCCCCACATCACCTCTGCTCCTACCATGGGACCCTGCTGACGAGGATCTTTGCCCTCCCCAGGCCAGGGGCAGAGGAGGGGAGCCCCCAGCTGCACTGGAGGGGATGTGACTCCCTCCAGCCTCAGACCTTGAGAGTCTTGTCTGCACCACTGGGGCTGCCAGCACTGCTGCCCTCGCAGCCCTTCTTCTTCCGCAGGGTCTCGATCCAGCTGCTGCTGGGCCGGGGGGCGAAGCTGGAGAGTGCCAGGGAGCTGAGGCGCATGTTCTTGCCAGACATGATGAGCTCCCCGAAGCCCTCCTGGTGGGAGAAGGCGTAGCCGGAGCGGCGGGAGCCCGCGCGCCCCGCGTGCCGCAGGCACCGGTGCTGCGCCTTCTGCTTCTTCCGCACCAGCTGCGTGTAGCGCACCTGGGGACACAGCCGGGTCAGGGAGCTGTGCAGCCACCTCTCCTCAGGGCTGGGGCCCTGGGACCACTCCTACAGCCAGGCACCCTCACCGTGTCCGAGAGCTCTGGTTTCAGGTCCAGCTTAAGGAAGCGAAAGGCCACAACGGGCACGATGCAGACGACGGTGGTGAGGGCGATGGTCAGCCAGACCGTGGGCTGGGCCAGCGTGTTCTGCGCGTTACCTGGGGGACAGAGTGACTCCAGCGAGGGCTGGGCCCAGGCAGCACCGTGCTGGGTGGGGAGCACAGGACACCACAGGGACTCACCCACAAAGCGGAACTGATTGGGGAACATCCGGAACAGGCCGTCACTGTGCATGGTGAAGAGGATGGCGAAGTAGGCAGCAAGGCTGCCCCAGATGAAGAAGTGGTTGATGGCTGTCCAGAATCCTGTGTCTAACCCGATCTAGTGGGGGCATGCAGCAGGAGACAGGGCTCAGGGGATGCCTGAGGTGCCCCGAGGGTCTGGGGCCGAGCACCACGCCCCTACCTGCACACTGACGACAATCACCAGCGAGGTGGCGACGGTGACGGCGAAGGACTGGTAGTCAGCCAGCTGGGCACCATCATCACGGGTGGCATCAGCGAAGACGCCGTAGGGGATGAAGAACATGAGGATGGAGGTGTAGATGCCCTGGGCAATGCAGATGAAGAACTCCCGCTTGTTGAAGAGCAGGTTCAGCTGCCCAGGCTCATAGAGTTTGGGGTACTCCATGCTCCGCTGCTCTGGCACATCCTGGAGGCATGGGCACCTCCCTTTAGCCCTGGGCAGGAGCAGCCTCCACCACAGCCCATGGAATGACAAGGACAGCCTGACTCAGGCACCCAGGCAGCCCTTCCTCCCACAGGGTGGGCATGAAGGGAAGTGGTACAGACTCCTCACACACCCAGGGACTCCCTCACTGCCCCCTGCCATACCTGGTCAAAGACACCCATAGCGAGCACAGGCAGCGACGTGTAGACAATATTGTACAGAGTGATGAAGTACTGGTCATACACTGTCTGTATGGAATAGAGTACTCAGCAGGACAGGAGACCTGCCCACCCTGTGCCCCAGCCAGCCCCCAAGTCCCTGTGCCCACAGCTGAAGGCACAGGAGAGCTGTCTCCATTCCCCCCAGGACTGCCCACCCTGACCACAGACTCCTCACACACCGCTGGATGCCAGGCTGTGCCTCCTGGCTCAGGACGAGTCCCCACAGGGAGTCCATGGACCTGAACACGCTTCAGAGCCGAGGAACCCTGCAGGAAAATCCTCCCCAGCTCCCAGTGTGAAAAGCCACCAACCCACCTGTGCTGAGAAGCCACAGAAGAAGCCAAACCAGAAGTGGACCATGGTGAAGGCAAAGTTCTTGTAGAAGAAGTAGCAAAGAAACTTGCACATGCGCAGGTAGGACCAGCGCCCGTGCACCAGGAGCAGGCGCTGCAGGAACTTGAACTGGGAGAAGGAGTAGTCAGAGGCCAGCACAGCCTGGATGCCTTCCTGCCCACTGATGCCCACCCCAATGTGGGCAGCTGTGGAGGGAAGGAGAGATAGGTAAAGAAAGGGCTGCCAGGAGCACAGGGGGAGAGCAGCACCCCCAGCACAGGCCCTTTGTTCCTGTAGGGCACAGAGGGGTGAGGGCAGAGGCTCCCACGGGCCCCAGGGTGGTGTAGGGAGGTGGCCTGTCTCTCCTGTGGTCCCCCAGATCCCAGGCCTTACTCTTGATCATGCTGACATCGTTGGCCCCATCCCCAATGGCCAAAGTGACGGCTTTCTTGTACTTCTTCACCAGCTCCACCACCTGGGCTTTCTGCAGGGGTGTGACACGGCAGCAGATAACGGCCTTGCAGGCACACGCTGTCTCCAGGAATTCCACCTCCATGTCTGCCTCCAGTGCATGGGCCTGCAAGAAGAGCTGGGGTCATGGCACACAGCCAGGCACAGGGCCTTGTCCTGCCTGGCACTCCCAGGGCCCTACCAGGCTGTGCCCATTGATGACCAGGGCGTACTCGCCCGCAATGGCTTCCAGCACAGAGGTCAGCTTGGAGGAGAGTTTCTCCTGGTAGGAGAAGCCATTGCACACAGAACGTGATGCATCCATCATCTTCTCCCGGGCTTTCCTGAGGAGAGAGGGGGTACAGGGTTCTATCTCAGGGCCCTTCCATATCTCTAGCTCCCCCAGTTGCAGCTGTGCCCCACACTGGCACTATTCTGTGTCCTCTGCCCCCCAACCCTCACCTAAGCTCCTCTCGCACCTCCAGCACAGTGTGGCCTGTGACCACAAACACCTCTGTCATGTCATCTGTCAGCATCTTGCAGGAGTAGCCAATGTTCACAGCTGTTTCTGAGGACAGGAAACCAGGGGCTGAGCCAGAGTCCACTTGGGAGAGAGAAGTAGGGATCCCAGGCAGGTGGAATCCAGCCCACAAACATTCTTATCTTAAGCCAGCACCTCAGCCACGCCTCACCCTGCTTGTCCCCTGTCAGCACCCAGATCTTGATGTTGGCCAGTGTCAGGATGGCAATGGTTTCAGGGACCCCCTGCTGCAGTTTGTCCTCGATGGCTGTGGCTCCAAGCAGCTTGGGGACCCAAACAGGTGGGAGGTCAGCAGGAGCTGCCCCCAGCCACCCCCAGCCTCAGCCTCCAGCCCACCTACCATCATATCATGCTCCACCTCATCGTAGAGCCGAGCCAGGTGATCCTCACGGGCCTCAGGGGCACTGCCAGCTCGGTGCAGCCGCTCAGACCAGTCCCTGTAGTAGCTCTCCTCCAGGTCTCTGTAGGCCAGCACCAGTGTCCGCAGCCCCTCGCCAGCGTACTCCTGCAAGTGGTCAGAGCTGGGTGTGCTGGCAGACACTGAAGGCGCCCCCAGTCCCCAGCGGTGCTCCTAGGACAGGGCACAAAGCCCAGCTCAGGCTCCTGGGCAGCCATTCTTTCCTCCCCGCCTTGCCTGCAGGACCCTGTCCCACGCACATTGAGGTGGTCGGAGGTGATGCTGCTCAGCTCCTGGTTGACGGGATGCAGCCGCTCCAGCAGGATGGTGTCAGCGCCTTTGCAGTACAGCCGGATCCTGCCCTCAGGGCTGCGGACTGCAGGCAGGGGTGCACACGATGCCTGGCTCAGGGGGGCAGGAGCAGATCCCACCCTGACCCCAGCCATCACAGCCACATCCCCATCAGCACTGGACTGGTCCCCCAACACCCGCAATGAGCCCCATGCTGCAGCCCCACAGCCCCCGTGCCATGCCCCTCACCAATGACGGACATGCGCTTGCGGATGTTGTTGAAGTCCAGGATGGCCAGCAGCTGGTAGGTGACAGCCTGACCCAGCTCATGCACCGTGATGGTCTTGGGCGTGCGGGACCGGAACACAAAGCCGAAGTTCCTGGCAGCTGTGACCAGAGCTCCCTCATCTGGGGACTGTGCCTTGTACAACAACTCCCCTGTGGACAGCATGGCAGTCAGTGACAGTGTCCTGTGAGCCAAGGGATAGATCCTGCCCCACGCCTACCTTCACTCTTCTCCTCAGACATGACGGTGTGACAGAGCGAGAGCAGGCGGAAGAACTCGTGCACGTGGAGGTCTCCCAGCTTGACAGCCTCCAGCAGGCTGGGGTCCCAGAACTGGAACCGTGGGTCCGCCAGGGGGTTGAAGGAGAAGTCTACTGGCTCTGGCCTCTGGCAGGGGCAAAGCTGGGGTTACCCCTGGGTGGCACTGGGCTTGGGCAGGCGTCAAACATCAAACCCTTACCTCTCCCAGCTCTGCCTTGTGACCCAGCATGTCCTGCACATCACCTGCAAAACAGGGTGTGTAGTTAACCACGACAGAGACCCAACACCACGGCAGCTGCTGCCCAACAACACGCTCTAGCTCAGCCCCCTTGTCCCCTGACTGCCCCAAACGGAGGTGGGAAGCCACCTCCCACTCTGTGGACAGCCCCAGCCTAGCCCTGGCAGCTGGCACTCACCATAGCTGTGCCCGTTCACAGAGCACTTGCTGAAGACCATGATATTCTGGGTGAGGGTGCCAGTCTTGTCAGAAAAGATGTACTCCACCTGCCCCAGCTCCTCGTTGAGGGTGGTGGTGCGGGCTTCAGCTGGCGTCCGGCGC
The DNA here is from genome assembly GCA_034336665.1 of Luscinia megarhynchos. Classification (NCBI taxonomy): domain Eukaryota; kingdom Metazoa; phylum Chordata; class Aves; order Passeriformes; family Muscicapidae; genus Luscinia; species Luscinia megarhynchos. The sequence continues at coordinate 1,577,953 of CM067587.1, forward strand.
TTGGCACAGTACATCTTCTTGTCCCAGTTGATGAAGTAGCTGTGCCCAAGCCGGATCACCTCAACGCTGCAGGGAGGAGGCTGGGTGTCACTGGGGCAGGGCAGCACACCCTGCTGAGCCAGCGACAGGCAAACACACGCCCACCCCAGACCCTCAGTGCCGCTCCAGCACCCCGGGCGCCCCCCCACTGCTTGCTAGCTCCCACACCCTTCCCGGGGGCTGGCCTGCAACCCATTCCTGCTGACAGCCACCGCTAAGCCAGGGCTGGGGACGGAGGCAAAGCACCCAGGGGGCAGCCCATGGGGCTCCTCAGGCATCTGATACACCTCTGAACCCTGAACCCCTCCCCAGCCCCCAGGACAGAGAGCAATGAGCTAGTGGGAGGGGTGGGGGTGACACATTCTTACCTCGGGGCTAAGGGTGACAGAACCCATGCTGGGGAACGAAAAGAGAGAGAAATTAAAAGAGAGAGAGAAGGGGACAGTGCAGGAGCCTGGGAGCTGTAGGAGGGCAGAGCAAAATAGCCAGCATGCAGCCAGGGCAGGGACAGACGAGCAGCCAGACAAACACAGCCAGGGGGCCATGAGGGACCATGGGGTCCTCAGGTCTTGGGGCATCCCTGAAGGCAGACATGGCCTGTCACCAAGAGAGTAGCCCACACCCACCCACAGAACACACCGTTCTGCCTGTGGATCTCCATCCCTGTCTCCCCTCCCCAGAGGGCACCCCTAATTTCTCATACACTCCCTGCCCAGCCCCTCTGCCCCCTGCCCTACCTCACATAGAGCGAGATGGGCACCACAGTGTTGAGGATGATGATGTAGGACCAGAAGGAGAGGAAGCCAGAGAAGAAGGCACTGTGCACCCCCTCGTCCCAGGGCAAGTAGATCTGGAAGCAGACGCCCACCTCATGCTCCCAGATGGCATTGCCAATGGCCAGGATCACTCCCATGCACACCAGGAACCCGAAGATCTGGGGACAGGACAGTACATCAGAGCCCTGACTGGGTCAGAGCCCAGGGCTCCCAGGATCTCCTTTCTGCATACCCAGAGCACCAGCGTGTTCATCAGCCGGTCAATGCTTGTCCGCTTAAACTTGGTCCGGCCGCTGTTCTGCATCAGTTTTGTGTCGGGTCCTGGGGAGCAGGAAGGCATCAGGGGGTGTCTTTCCCTCCCCTCCCCTCTGTGCAGCACAGCAGAAGCTGCTGTCTCAGCCCACCTGCAAAGATGACGAGGCCAAAGCACCACTCGGTGTTGCGCAGGACGCAGCCCCGCAGCAGCATGTTCTGGTTGCTCAGCGGGTACTTGTTCTCCTTCCAGTACAGTGTCCCACCAAACTTGTCCAGCTTGTTGTTGGGGGGTTCACAGATCACCTCACCTGGGTGCACAGTATGGCTCAGCTGGGACTTGCCTTCTCCATATGGCCAGCTCCATCCCAGTGCTCCCAGCACCATCCCCTGGCTCCCCAGAGATCCGCTTCGAGTCACAGAATGGCAATGTCACGTGGCTGGCACTTGTCTGCCCGGGGTGAGGGAGGAAGGAAGGCAGGCAGGTGGGGGCTGCCCCGTGGCAGAGGGCTGGTGGCAGCACTCACCGTCAAAGCCAGCCAGCTGGCTGGTGTCCCCCAGCTCTGCCGTGACGGGGATGGCCTGGCGCACCTTCATGTTGGTCTCTCTGCAGGCAAGGAGTCACCACTGAGGTTAGAGACAGCCTGGCACAAGGGCCTTTGCAGGTGCTGCCCAGCAGCTCCTGCCCTGCCTACAGCCCACTCTCACTCCCACCTCCTGCCTTCCCAGGCGCCCCAAGGTGAGCAGAGGCACTTACCCATCCAGCTCTGCAGTCTCTATGTAGCACAACCCATGGGGTTCGCTGCTGCAGAGGAGGAGGAGGTCAGCCTGCTGGGAGAGACTTGTGAAGGGCTGTGCCAACACTGGGGCTCCCTAATGCCTCCCCCAGGGAAGCTTCTGGCCCTTGGATATCCCTGGAGCATCTGCAAAGGCCATCCCTAACCCCGTGTGTTTTTTGCACCCGAGCCTAGCCACCATTGCTCCAAGTGCCCAGATCCTCAGAGTTCAAAGCATGGCTCCACCATGGTTCCAACCCTTCAACCTAAATGCAACTTCCAGGTTGGAAGTCCCCAATGTCCCTACCCTGGGAATGATGGAGGAGCGTAAAAGCAAAGCGGGAGTGGCACCACACCCATGGTCCCTGTGTGCCACCCACCCTGCTGGAGCCATACTTGTCTCAGGGCTGCACTCACCGCCACAAACTGGTTGTTCTCCAACTTGATGATGTCTCCAACACGGACGTTCATCCACTGCTCCTGCCGAAGGCTGCAGAGGGACAGCAAAGTCAGGAAGGAGCCCTGCCCTGCCCACTGCCCTGTGCCACGTCCCACAGGGTTCCTGGCTCCCCCTCCACTGCTCTGTGCCCACGACACTCACACTCCACCGATCAGGACCTGAGACTGCCGGTTGTTCACCTGGTTGTCACTTTTATGGCGGAACTGGGAGCAGGGGGAAAAGACAGCAGTGTCAGCCTCTTGGGGATGGGGTCCTGTGCTCCCCCACCATCCCAAATGCCATGGCCCTGGTCACTGCACCCCTGCACAGCATCCCAACCCCTGCCCCATGGGCAGAGAGGCACAGGGGAAACACTCACATAGTCATCGGTGGCGTCTTTGACAGCTGTGATGGTTAAGACAAGAACCAAAGGCACGATGGTAGTAAACCAAGACAGCGAAGAGATCTGAGGGATCAGCTGGGGACAGGGAACAGGAATTATGCGAGAACCAGCCAGCCCCAGGCCCATGCTGCCCCTGCTCGAGGGTGCCAAATCTCCCCACTTCCAAAGAATGGGACTAACTCGGAGCCCTCCTCTATGCCCAGTCAGGGAAGGACTGTACTCACCTGCAGGATGAGGAGGAAGAGGAAATAGGTGTTGGCCACTTCCTGGAACTGCTCGAAGAGGTTGACAGGCAGGAAGGTGACAATGTTGTACTTGGAGGTCTTGATGCAGTTGCTCTGGGGACAGATAGGGCAAAGAAGGGGGTTTACAGGCAACCAAGGCCCCATAACTCCCCAAGCTCAGATCACTCTGGAGAACAGGGACTGTGGCTCACCACAGGGGCTGTGTACTCTTTTAGGGGGTCAGGCTCCTCCTCCTGTACTACCTCTGGCAGCTTCCTTGTGAAGCTAATTCCTCAGTCACCAGCCGGTACCCTGGGACCAGCCTCCTCCAGCAGCAGCACCTGGCCTCCACAAGGGTGACCACAACCCAGACCCCCTTCTCCCCTCTCTGCAGGCAGCTCTGGAACAGCCAAGGATAACCTCTAACGTGGGGGAGGTCAAGGTGAGCACTGCCCTTCCCCAGCACCTTCAGAAGCTGACTCATGATCCACCTTGGGGATCTAGGACCAGGCTGGTACCTGGGCAGAGCCAGAGGGTTCTGGGCCTCGGCCAAGGATGGGGGGGCTGAATCCTCCCCACAGAATACACTGTGCCCGGCCAGCCCCACAGCTATATTGGCATTAATGTCAACACCACCATTTTATCAGGGACAAACATCTACTCAGTAGCCACAACACCTCCCCCCAGCTCCCCACTGAGGTGTGGGTGACTCAGAGCCCAGCCCCACAAACCTGCCCGAGGACCCCGGGAAGCGGCTCAGCCCCCCTCACTCACTGCGTACTGGAACTTCTCGTTGTACTCCCGCGCGTTGGCTCGCACTCGACGCTCCTCCTCTGCAACACAGCTCCTGTCAGCCCCAGGCACCCCGACACCCCTGCATCTGCAGCCAGACAGCCCCCAGACCCAAACCCTGACACCCCAACCTCCTCTGCACCCTGAGAGCCAAGCCAGTCCCAGCACCCCAGAGGGTAGGGAACATGGGAGTCTCCCTGGCTGTGCCATGTGGCTCTGTGCTCCCCATGCCAGGACCTGTACCTCTGCACACCTAGAACGCCATCCTGGCTTAAACGTACCTCCACCCCCAAATTCTGCATCCCCAGATCCCCTCAGGCCTGCACTGACAGACCCCCAGCTGTACTCACCTGCGCTCCCAGAGCCTCAGATTCTGGGGGTTATCTGCCCTCCAGCTCGGCACCAGAAGGTCACCAGACCACTCCAGCCCTTCAGATACTGCACCCCCAGATCGCACCTCTGCTCCCTCAGCCCTGCTGTGCCGCATTCCTGCACCCCCAGCCCCGCAAAGTCTGCATCCCAGCCCCGCTCAGCCGCAGCCCTGCAGCTCTGCACCCCCGGCCCTCATTTCTGCTCCCCCGCACCCGCCGGGGCCGCGGACCCGCTGCGCCTTCTCGGGCATCTCCCGGGGCACGGCCCGAGCTGCCGCTGCCGGCCCGGCCCGGGCCTCCGCCCCGCCCCGCCGCGTTACTGAGGCAACGGCCGCACCGGGCCGGGCCGGGACCCACCCGGGCCTCACCAACCCGCTTACCCGGGGCTCGGTGTGCCGCGCACCGCTCCATGGCCCGCGGCCCCGCAGCCCATGGGGAGCGGGCGGCCGGGCCGGGCCGGGCCGGGGCCGCTGCCTCTGCCGCCGCCTCAGCTCCCCATGGCCGCGGCGGCGCCGGGCGGCGGCGGAAGTGAGGTGGGGGCGCGGGGAGGCGGCGGAGCGCGGCCCGGGCTGAGGGGGCGGCACAGACTGAGGGGAGCGGCACAGACTGAGGGGGGCGACCGGGGGCTGAGGGGCGGCCGGGGGCTGAGGGGGGCGGCCCGGACTGAGCGGGGTGGCACAGACTGAGGGGGCGGCCGGGGCTAAGGGGGGCGGCACAGACTGAGGGGGGCGGCCCGGACTGAGGGGGGCGGCACAGACTGAGGGGGCGGCCGGGGCTAAGAGGGGGGCGGCAGGGGCGTCCCCGGGCTGAGGGGGGCGGCCCGGGCTGAGGGGGTGGCACAGACTGAGGGGGGCGGCACAGACTGAGGGGGCGGCCCGGGCTGAGGGGGGCGGCCGGGGCTGAGGGGGCGGGCACGGTTGAGGGGCTAGCGGCGGCTCCCGGCCAGCTCGGTGAGTCCCGGGGGGCAGAGACACCCTGCAGGGCCGGGGGTCCCGGGGACAGACCCAGATCCAGTGGGGCAACCCCACACCAGGACCACTGTCCCCCTGGCTGGGGTACCCCTTGCAGCTGGCCTTCCCTGGGGCTGGCCTCCAGCATATTCCTGCACCCCCATGTCCACAGACGAGACACACCGTGCCCTCAGGACTCTTTTAATGTTGTGACAGGGGCTGTGGGGACTGTGCTGCTGGCGCATGGTGGTGGGGGATACCCGGCAGGCGCGTTCTCCCCAGTGTCCTTCTGCTTGGGCGATATCCCAGTGTCTGCATCGATGCTGGTGTTGACTAGAACGATGGAGCCCTGCTCTGCCAGGACTTCGCTCTCCTCCTCTGGGTAGTGGAAAGCCACACAGAGCTGGTACAGGAAGGTGCCCAGGGCGGCCCCCAGCAGCGGCGCTACCAGTGGCACCCACCACCACGCATTGCCCCTGCTGAGGATGGGACAGAGTGGGCTGGGGATCATCCCTGCCAATCCCCACCTCACCCCCTTCCCTCTACCCACCTGAAGACCTCCGGGCCCCAACCTGCCAAATAGGTGAAGAGCCGGGGCCCAAAGTCCCGCGCAGGGTTCAGGGGGCAGCCGCAGTTGGCCCCCATGGAGCACTCGATGGAGAGCACCAAGAGAGCCACAACCACTGGTTCCAGGCCCTTGGGGACAGGCTTGTTGCGGGCGTCCATGAGGCCCATGACACCCACCAGCAGCACCCCTGTACCGATCACCTGCGAGGACAGGCAGCAGCTCAGCACCGTGGGGACTGAGGGGGCCGGGGGAGCTGGCAGTGGCACCCACCTGGTCCAAGAAGCCATTGGCAACAGAGATACTGTCCGCTGGGTAGGTGGCGAAGATAGAGGCGGTTTCTCGGGGGCCAGAGACAGTAAGGGTCCCATTGCTGTAATGCCAGATGGCATCTGGGGGACAGAGGCAGAGCATGTCCATAAGCCCGGCCACCCAAACATCACCGTGGGGTTCCTTTGCCCAACGCTGCTCCCCCCATACCATAGTAGAGGATGTAAACAGCTCCAGCAGATATGAAAGATGCAAAGGTCTGCACGACCACAAAGATGGGAAATTTCCACCAGGGAAACTGCCCAGTCAGGCACATGGCTAAGGAGAATGCCGGGTTCATGTGGGCCCCTGCAATGGAGTAGGGAGAAGGGCTGGGAGTGGAGGGTCCTGGGGAACTTAGAGCCAGGGGATAGCAAGAGCTGGGACCCCTTCCTCTGTCTCACCAGAGATTCCCCCTGCCGTGTAGATGCCCACCATGACAGCCACGGCGCTTCCCACGTAACTGGTGACAATGTTCCCCTTTGTCTCAAAGAAGGCGATCTTCTGTGCAGAACAGCCCAGGGTGATTATCTGGAGAGGAGAGGTGTAGCCGCACCTCAGCCCTGGCGGCCTTGTGCTGACACCCTCCCACCGCTGATACTGCAGGGCAGCAAGGCGTGGGCTGTGCTGGTGCTGCCCCCTGCTTTTGCTCCCCAGTACTTGGACATCAGACAGGGACTGGCAGAGAGGTGGTTACTGCCTTCACTTGTGGTTTTGATGGCAAAGCAATCAAATTATAAGCAATTAGGTAAACTGCTTTCTGTGGGGAGGTGTTGGGTAAGAGGTGCCACAACATAGCCCCAGGGACACCATTTGTCATCACAGGACGCAGCCCAAATGCCAAGAATAGCACCAGAACCCCAACCTTTGCCTGTTCTGAGACAGGAGATATCGAGGCTCACACTGCCCAGCACCACACCCTGATTGCACCAGCACCATGGCACAGGTGGATCATGCTGTGGGAACAGGGTCCAAGCAGGAGGACAGGCAGTGCTGAGCTGCACGTTCCAGTGCAGCCCCAAACCCCTCCAACCCCAAGGGGCAAACAGCAGAGCCCTGGGACCCTCTTGCATGCCACCACCTCACTGTCAGCCCTGTCCCATCCCCACTGCACCCCCTTCCCCCCAGCCCCAGCCCACCTGCGTGCCCTGCTTACTATGAGCACGAAGGTGGAGAGCAGCTCGGCCAGGCACTCCCGCACCAGCTGATTCCGGATGCGCAGCAGACCCCGGGCCCTTGTCAAGAAAGAAGTGGTGCCCATAGTGCTCACCAGGCAGGGGCAGCAGTGACAGCAGTGGCAGCAGTGAGAGTGGTGTATGTGTCTCATTCACAGCAGGTTTTATGAGCCCCAGAGCCAGGTGGGTGATAATGTGCAGACTTTAAACCAATCATGGCTGCACGAGGGAGACGCCTGACAGGGACCAGAGTCCTGCGTGGGGCCAGGGACACCTTGTAACAATGCTGCACCCCAGCAGGGCCAGGCCGAGTGGGAACACTCTGATCCCCAAGCGGCCGTGGGGAGCCAAGATCTCACTCAGCTGAGCAGGCACAGGTATTTCCTGGCCAGAAAGCCCTTTATCCCTGTCACATCCCTGCCCAAGCCACAGCTGCAGCCAACACTAATAAAGAGGCCCTGGAAAGGCCTCTGGGCTGGGCTCGGCCCTCAAGAGTGGCCCTGGGGAGGCATTAGCACAGCATCTGGGCAGGGAAATGGGACAGGGAGGTAAGGGAGCAGTGCAGGCACAGGAGCCTGGCAACCACCTGCACCTCTGAGGCAGGCCGAACGCATGAGATTCCAGTCTGAAGGAGCATGAAAGGTCACCATGTAGCATAAATAGACTTTATTGCTCTGTACACACATACACTTGATCTCCACAGAAGTCTCTGTAGCTCTGCAGTGCTGCAGGATGTGGCTATCTCCGGCCCAGGCACCACTTCCCAGCAAGATCTGACCCATCTACAACAAAAAGAGGTGGTGAGAAGAGGCTGCTGCCCACTGCCTGCTCTGACAGGCCTGGCAAGCCCAGGGTCCCCCCAGCCTGTACCTGTCGCTGATATGGACTGGACACAGCTACCGGCTGGAGAACCAGCGCCGGAAGAAGCTGCCCAGCACAGACGAGGGGTCGCTCGGGCTGGCAGGACGAAGCTCCTCCTGCTGTGGCCACGCGCCAGCGAACTGTGCCAGCTCCCCTGGGAGGGCAGGGAACACTCCCTCAGTGGAGGCCCTGTCCATTCCCTGCCTCCTCCCCGGCCCCCCACTCACGGTCATCCATGTTGACCACCTCCTCCCGGTAGTCCTTCCTCTGCCCGTCCTCCCTGGTGGTGGTGATGAAGGCCTGCTCCCCCCTGCGCCGCGTCACCGTGGTCTCCCGGCGGCCCTGGCTGTCCTGCACCGTGCGGCGCTCCTCCACTGCCTGTGCCAAGTGCCCAGCCCTGAGACACTGCCCCGCCACGGGCACCGTGTCCCCAGGCTGCCACCGCCCTGCTGCACCTGCAGGACTCACCCCGTCAGGGAGCGTCACCGTGGTGACCGACACGCTCTGGAAGTAAGAGTGGGACTTGGGCTCGTCGGGTCTCAGGATGGTGCCCAGCCCCACGGAGGAGACCTGCGAGTCCAGGTCTGGGGGGAGATGTTGGATGGTGGCTGCAGCACGGGGACATGCCCCGGAGGCTGTGGCAGCGCAGCTGGGTGGAGCAGAGGCTCCCCAGCCCCTGCTCCCAACACCCACCTTGATCTTCCTTGAGGGCAGGAGGAGCCCGATGAGCATCTTCCATCTGCAAGGCAAAGCCACACACCACTGACACCAGTGACAGGGGGCAAAGCACGGCACTGGGGCACTGGCACAGCGCTGGCTTGCACTTAGAGCCTGCGGGAGGCAGACCCCAGACCCCTCAGCCAGCCCTGGGAAGGGTCTCACGGCCGGCTCAGACCGCCGGCGCCCCCGAGCAGCGCTGGCAGAGGGACTCACCGGCTGCTTCAGCATCGAGTCCCTCAGCGGCCGCCGGGCGCTGCCGTCGCCGGGGCTGGGCAGGGCGGGCTCTGCGCAGCAAAGGGCGTCGGTCAGGCAGGCCGAGGGGCTCGGAGCGGCCCCAAGGGGCTCGGAGCGCCGCGAGTGCCGCTCAGCCGCTCCCGTACCCACCGAAAGGCAGCCGGGGCTCGCCCCAGAACCCCCCCAGGGCGCCCAGCAGCTCGCTCATGTCCCGGAACAGCTCCTCGAAGGCGCCTCGGGACGAGCCAGGGCTGAACCCGAAACCGAAGTCCCGGGGGGGCTGCGACATGGGCGGGCCGCCATCCTCCTCCTCCTCCTCCTCCTCCTCGTCCCACGGCGCGCCGAACAGCGGGTCCCGGGGTCTGCGGGAGCGCGGTGTGATCATTGATAAATGATTCGTGTTAATCATAGACGTTCTGGAGTTTGTATCAACCAGAATACTTAAAATAAGAAATGAACGTGCACCTAGATAAAGGGAAATGTATGATTAAACCCACTCTGTATAAATCCCCCTGTTATGAATATTGTGTATAATAGTTTGTAAAAAAAAAAAAAAAAAAAAAGAGGTGTTTTCCATAGTCTGAAAGGTTTTTTTGCAGAATCAGATTTCTTGCCTTTGTATAATCAATCACAAACTCTCTGCTAAAGATCAGGCTTCCCACTGTTTTTTATCTGCCAAGAGCAGATGGTTCCATGACCAATTATCCCAAGAGCTGTCCCACCAAAGTTTGGAAGTTTCTTTGACCACCACTGCGTACCTTGCAGAATTACTACAAGGAAAACCAGGTTATAAAAAGGGAGCTGCAAACCAAGCTGGGTGGAAGCGCGGAGCGGGCGGTGACCCCTCACGTTTGCTGAGGGCCGCGGCCGTTGGGGCAGCCGGGGGTTGGGAGCGGGCAGCGCCTGTGCCGGCAGGGCCGCGGGGACGGGCGCGGTCCCGGTTACCTGCAGCGTCCCGGGAAGCCGAAGAAGCCGCGGAACGCGTCGTAGAAGCTCATACCGCCCCCGGTCCCGGTCCCGGCCCCGCCGCCGCGCCCGGGCCGCGCTGCCGCCAAGCGCCGCGGCCGTAAAGCGCCGCCGGGTGTCGCGACGCGCCTGGGCAGCGGGGCCGGGCCCGTGTCCTCCGCGTGTCCGGCCCGTGTGTGTCCGGCCCGTGTCTGGTCCGTGTCCTCCCTGTGTCCGGCCAGCGTGTGTCCGGTCCGTGTACTCCCTGTGTCCTCCCTGTGTCCGGCCCGGGCCCCAGAGGGGCCGGAGCCGAGCCCGTCCCGTCCCGTCGGATCCCCTGCCGGTCCCACGGGCCGGACCGGGGAGCGTGTGCCGGGACCCCGCTGGCGGAGGCGGGTGCTGTCGGTACCGAGCTCCTGCTTCGCTGTGTTATAAATGAGAAAGTCTCGATGTTTAGCAAAATTTAGATTGGTTTATTTTATACAGACAGAGCAAGCAGCGCTGGGGAAAACGTGAGGGGTCAGTGCCTGCTCCACGCTTCCACCCAACTTGGTTTGCAGCTCCCTTTTTATAGCCTGGTTTTCCTTGTAGTGATCAATAATTGTTATTGTTTTCTTGTAGTAATTCTGCAAGGTAAGCAGTGGTGGTCAGAGAAACTTCCAAACTTTCGTGGGACAGCTATTGGGACAATTGGTCATGGAACCATCGGGTCTTGGTAGATAAAAAATAGAATAAATGGGAAGTCTGATCTTTAGCAGAGAGTTTGTGATTGATTACACAAAGGCAAGAAAACTGATTCTGCAAAAAAAACACCTTTCAGACTACGGAAAACCCCTCTTTTTTTTTTTTTTTCTTTGACAAACTGTTATACACAATATTCATAACAGGGGGATTTATACAGAGTGGGTTTAATCATACATTTCCCTTTATCTAGGTGCACGTTCATTTCTTATTTTAAGTATTCTGGTTGATACAAACTCCAGAACGTCTATGAGTAACACTAACCATTTATCAATTTTCACATCTGTGCCACTCCCTGGGTGCAGCTCAGCCCTGCCCCTCCCCGCAGGAGGGCTCCAGCTTTGCCCCCCAGCCCCTTACCTTGCAGGGGGGAGGGTGAGGAATAATCCATCAAAGTTAGCTAACCAAAATAATGAGGAATGCCTGACATGCACTGGCTTGCAAAAATCGGGAGGAGAGCCAGACTGGTTTGTAATAAACGGAGCCAGAACTTGCAAACACGGTGAGGGGTGCAAAGCTACAAGGGATAAGGTATTAAATCCAAAACTTCAAACCAACAAGAATTAATCTCAAGGTCTGGAATGTGCCCAAAAATCTAAGATGGGTGCTCCGAAGACAAGGTTGGAACGTTCAAGTGCGATGAAGAGTTTGGAAGCCTCTGTCAGAGACCCCCGAATTGAGGAGGCGCACGCACGAAAGGGTTTTCGGTTCATTTTAATACGAAGCGAAGGTAGGCGGGACTAGCAATAAATATGTATTAGGTGTATCGTGCAATCCCAGGCTTTTAGGGAATAAATAGAGCAGGAGTTTGCAGTTTTGTGGTACAGGCTTTGGGAAGAGCTGTCCCCCCTGCACCTCAGCGTTGAATAAATGCATACCTACTTTATAACTCTCATTTCTCATGAGTTATAGAGTCTTTTTCCACATATCAGGGTCAAGGGCAGCTGAGCAGGCACTGCAGGCACAGGCACTGGCTCCTGCTGCACCACTGCTCTCCCCAGCACCCGTGACCTGAGCACCCCTCAACCCCCAAAAGGAGGAGCAGCAGCACCAGAGCATAAGGTGGAAATGAAGGGTGAGGGTCTCAGAGAAGGGAGGGGTAGAACAGTGGCATTATCCCTGTGCTGGCATCCTGCTGCCCAGTGCTGCAGCTGGGAAAAATCCACAGGAGGAGGGGACAAAAAACACTAGCAAGAAGCTGGTGGGGGAAGCGCTGCCCACACTGCCCAGGGCCGCCCACCCCCTGCACCAAAAATAGGGAATGAGGCTGAGAAGGTGGAAAAAATACACACATCACTTTGTGATCTTTATTCTCTTCAGTAAATCCCCGCTCGGGGCTGCAGCTGAAGGGATCAGGTGGAACTGAAAAATACAAGATCTGGACTGCATAGAAAAAACCAAAGAAACAAAAAACCCCAAAAAACCAAACCAAACAAACAAAAAAAATCCCCACAAAAAAAAAAAAAAGGGAAAAAGAAAATTAAAAAATCCCCAACCCAAAAGCAGAAGATACTTACAGCTTGCAAGCAGGGCAGGACCTGCACTCTGGGCCCATGAGGATGGAGGGACGCAGATGGAGAACATAAAATACCAGGGGGGACCCCTCGGCGGGGCAGGGGAGAAATGAGAGAACTAGAGGACAGCATGGGGTTTTTGTTTTTATATACAAGACACATTTATCCATTAAATTTAGAACACAGTACAAAAAAAACACTTCAACTAATTAATCTTACAATGCTGCTCATATCAATTACTGGTCTTAATCCTAATAATAAGGGGGTTTGCTGTAGGCGACTCGCAGCTTCCACTCCTTTGGATCTGAGAGATTGTGGGGCAGCTGGATGGGAGAGGGGATAGAAAGGAGTAAAAACCAAAAAAGGCCCCTACGGCAAACGGTTCAGATCTGAATGCGGAGAGAGAGAGAGAAAAAAAAAAAAAGGAAAAAAAAAAAATACAAATTCTATATTACATACAACAGGAAAGTGGCTGAAGACAGACAGCAGAGGTGCCTGCGGCCTGCCCTGCGGGCCCTGCCGGGCGGGCCGGCACTCCCCGCTCAGGGCTCTCTCCTCCCTGGGCTCCTTCTCGTCATCGGGGTCACTGAGATTCTCTTCAGGAAGCAATGGTGGCGAGGGGGCCCGGCCTCAGTTGGCACCCCAGCTGTAGCTGTTGTAGGCAGACTTGTTGGCCTGGGATTTCTGGGGGATGGAGCTGCCTTGGCTGCGCTGCCCGGAGCCGCTCTGGGGAAAGGGCAGAAGGAGAAGCGGGTGGTGAGCGCAGGGGAAGCACGCCCAGCCTGCTCCACAGCAAGGCTGGCAGGGAGACAGCCCTGGCCAGGGCTCTGGGTGACAGCTCCTCCTCAGCACCACGATCCTCCCTGGCACCGGTGCCTCCAGCACCTCGCAGCTGCACCGTCCGTGCCCACGCCCTCCCTCAGCTCCACAGCTCGTCCAGAGCGGCGGTGCTGCCTGCTGAGCAGCAGGAGAGGGAGGTGGGGAGGGGTCGGTGTGGGCTGTGTCTGCACGTGGGTGTGTGTGTATGTGTGTGTGCACATACTGCCTGAGGGCCTCTCTCCTCGCCTCGGGGGCCATGGGGCAGAAGGAAGGGGCTACGTGATCCTGGGGAGCCTTAGGGGCGGGGGCAGAGCCCAGGGCAAGTGCAATGCATTTTCAGAGAGTTCATTACCTGATCTTCCTGCTGGCGTTGGCAGCACAGTATCATCTGCAAATATGGAAGCTGTTGCAGTACCAGGATATGTAAAATAAAGGGACAAACTATGACAATAGAAATCCATGGTTAAACCTGAAAGCTCCTGCAGGGCTGTGGCTATGGCGAGTTACCCCTTTGGTGCTGGCCTGCAGAGCTGCCCCTCTGAGGACGGGGGAAGTTGGGGTGCCCCAGATGTGTCTGCGTGAGGGGGCACTACCTGGCCACAGCTGGTGCAGCTCGGCAGCAGGGGGGTTGTGCTGAGTACCCACCCTGGCAGAGCAGCCAGGGCCTTCCCAGGCCCACCCCAGGCCTTCCTCATCACCTCATCCTCGCTGGCCCTGTGTGTCTGTGCAGGTGTGAGCGTGTGCATGTCGCTGCGTGTCTGCCGCGGAGCGCCAGGCGGGGAGAGTGAGGGAGCAGGGAAATCAGGGGGAGCAAAGGCCCCAGGCAGCAGCCCAGCAGGGGCTGAGGTCGGGGTGCTGCTTACCTGGCCGTCCTGCTGCAGGTGGTGGTGCAGGATCTGCGAGTGCGGCTGCTGGTGCGGGGTGAGGATGTGCATGAAGGGCGTGGGCGGGTAGGCGGCTGCTGTCGCGGGGTTGATGGGGCCGCCGCTGCCCAGCGCCGAAGGCAGGTTGAAGGAGGCTGCTGGGGTTCCAGTGTGAAATCCCTGCTTCTCGAAGGATTGCTAGGAAGGAGATGCCAACGGCACAGTAAGGGCTGGGAGCCTGGCTGGCAGTGTGCCCCTCCCCCGCCTCTGAACATCAGAGTCAGCATGTGGCACAGTGAACAGGAAAATCTCTTCCTATGGCTCTTTCTGGGCTTGGAATTGCTGTAAGCTGGGAAAGGTCAAGCATTTCCCTTCTCCCTGGCTGACTGATCCAAAGGAAAAGAGATCTCATTGCCCAGGGAGGCTGTCTCAGAGCTTGGCTTCTCCCTCCCCAGCAATGCAGGAAGCACTGACAGACACTAACCTGAGTTTTGGAGTAGACAGAGCCCGAGATGTCTGGCACGCCTGTATTACTGGATGTCACAGATACACCTGGGGAGAAGGGAGAAGTGGGCGTTAGGCAGCAGCCAGTGGCTCAGCAGAAGTTGGTTGGGAGCAAGCAGGACCTGGTGGAGAGCTCCAGTGGTCAGAGATCTGCAGACAGACTGGCCTGGGCAGCCAGGCCCTGGCATGACCAAATGCAAAGCATTCATATCATTATTGTAAGTTATTTTGTTCTGGACACACACTGCTTCAAAATGCCTCCATAAACCAGCTGCCATCCAGAGAAACACATGGAAAACTGCAGGTCTGAGGAGAGCTGGGGAACAGAGGGAAACAAACCCACAGCATGTGGCACAGCAGCAAGAACAGCCCAAAAGCTCCTTGGGTGTAAAACAGGCAGCTCAGCTGTGGGCTGGGATGGCTGGTGCAGTGACTGACAGCACAAGCCCCATGGGATGTTGGCTGTTCATAAAAAAGGGTGGTGCAGAGGATGCCTCAGCCATCATTTAACACCTGGAAAAAGTGCTGAAATTAAAGCAGTTCGAAGGACTCAGCACCAGGTGACTTGGTACAAAGCTGAAGTACCTTAGCAAAGAGAAAATACTGTCTTGAAGGGTTCCAATGCAGTGAAAAACAGAGACAAAAGGAATTAAAAGACTGGAAGAGGGAGCCAAATGCAGCCCTGCTTAAGTCAGCCAGACATCAACTAAGTACCAAGACAGGCAGCAGGTTCATGGCCTCCCCACATCTTTGAACCAAGGACATTTCCCTAGAAAGTGTCTGCCAAACACTGGTGGGAAACAAGCTCAAATCCAGAACAACTGCTGTTCTGTTAATCACATACAGCCAGTTAAAGAGCCAACAAACCAAACAATCCAGGAGCTTAAGCTTCTGATAGTGGTCCAAGGGCCCAGACAGCTGACTGCAGGGCACAGAGGAGGGCACAACATGATCTATAACCCTCAGACCTGCTCACAGAACAATCCTGGGTCTTTCTAAGGATAAGCAAACTACTTGGGAGCATCACCCCTGGCATTTTTCTCTATCACTGCTCTAAGACAGGAGCCAGTGTCCCTGTCAGGAGCTGTGGAAGGTGCTCTTGTGGGTCTCTTACCAGTGCTGTACCCATGAGAGCCGTAGCCACTGGGCTGCTGGAAAGGGGTTGCTGATGCATTGACGCTGACATTCACACCATGCTGCTTGGAAGAGGTAGGAGCAACCTGCACGACAGAGGGGAGCAGAGTGAGAGGAGGCCCTGCTGTGGCAGCCTGCTGCCCAGCGCCCCACCCTGCCCCGGGACTCACAGGGAACACGGCGGGCCCGTACTGGAAGGTGCTGGGGAGCCCTGGTACCCCTGTGTAGTATGGCAGACTGGTGTAGCTGTAGCCGGGAGGCAGCGCCGGGTTCAGGAAGGTCTGCTGCGTGGTGTGGTGAGTCTGAGTCTGGCTCTGCTGGGGCTGGGCCAGAGTCGTTGCAGGAGCAGGGGAAGAGGCATCACCACGGCCAAACTTCGTTAAGTCACCTGAAACAGAGGAGGTAAGAGTGAAGAACAGATGCTAGATCCTGGCCCATTGCAACTCAGCCCAAAGGTGAGCCAGTCTTTTTTTTAAACCCTCCCCCCCACCTCCTGCCCGTGCCAAGGACTGTGGCCTTGAGACCTTTGCACACTGATAAGGTGAAGCTGTTAATTGCTCCTTGAAACTGTTAATTGCTCCTTGAAACTGTTAATTGCTCCTTGGCCCTAACAGGACTACAGAGGAAAAGGGAATCCACAGTAGCTAGCCCAGTCTGGCACTGGATAAACCTGCTAGCACAGCCTGATGCTAGAGCTGTCCCTCATCCCACTACATGCACCACCAGCAGGACTGAACACAACCCAGATCTTGCCTGGGCTGTGCAGGGCTGGGGGAAGCTCCCCATGATCTTGACGAGCACCTGCTTGGCTCTTCCATGCAAACACCCTCCTATTCAGAGCTCACATAGTGCCATGCTCTGAGCTTGGCATTTCAGCCTCAGCTGGGCACAAGCACTTCCACTCAAACCTGAGAAGTGGTGCTAGAAAAGGAGCAAACCTCCAAGTGCAACAATTCCTAAACTAAGTCAAAAGCTCAGCATAGCCACTGCCCACTGCAGATTGGCAGTGCATTAATGCACTTACCAAGGTCAGTGAGAGGTCATACACCCAATGGGTGCTTGTGTTGAGTTTGACAGGTCCCAGATTTCTCATTTGCTTTCTCCATGAGATCATCCCATAGGAAAAAAACCCAGTAATTTCTCCATATTCTGTGCTTCTTTCTATTTTTACTCAGTGCTTGAGAAGCACTGCTTATCACCTGCCTCACAACCACCTGGAAAGCAGTCCCCCAGTGGTAGGCCTTGCAGAATATTTCAGCCCTTCCTCACTCCCTTTTCCAACTGTCCCACTAACTCCTACTTTGCCCACCTCTTCCCAGTATCAGACCTTGACACAACCAGATGCTCAAAGGGAAGGAAAGCATTTAACTGTGAGAAGCATGCTCCAAGCCAAAAGCAGTGCAGGAGGCACAGTGCAGGTGGACAAAGACACAGAACACCAGTAGAAGCAGCACAGACCCTGATGGGATGGGAATCAGAGCAGTCTTTTTCCCTACCAGAGTATGGATTGCTGCTCAGGCTGCCATCTCTTCCAGTCAGTGGTGTGGTAGGTGTAGGGAATGGGATGCTGTAATAATCCTGATGAATAAAAACAAAAGGAGAAGACATTTTATCAGCTCTGTCCAAAGTGCAAAGCAGTATCTTTTGGGAGAGAGGAATTTCTGTACTGTAGCTGCAAGACATGTCTGAGTATTGCAGTTTAACCAGCCACATCCAGGCTGATCATGACCTGCAACAGCCCCAGGTTTCTGTAGCATGTACCATCCCCCTCATCTGGCTACTAGAAGAACCAGGTAAGGTCTACTGGTATGCAGTTCTTAAACTGCCTGGACTTCCCCCCCCTCCAAAAGAAAATGGAGATGTCCTAATGCTAAATAAAGCCCATTCTCATCAGGTATTTAGTCACTGGCTCAGTCATGGATCAGAGGTGAATCTCTCTAACAGCCCTGCTGTTGTAACTCATGCTCCCTGGCTCTGCTGGAATCCTGCTGTATGAGTAACCCATGCTGCAAACTCCACGTGAGCCAAGGAGCAACTGATTAACTCATCACTGCTGCTATGGAGAGGTGCATCCACTCAGCACCCTCTCTTGCCAGCTCTTCAGGACTGCCCACAGCTGGCCTGTCTCTACCCAAGTAGCACCACTGGAAGTGGTGTGTCCTTGTCACTCTGCAGTACTCACCAACGGGAATCTCGTCTGGAGCATTTGCAAGTCATCATACCCATACACCTGTGGCTAGAAAAAGAGCCAGAGATGACATTAGGGACATGGACTACGTAAGGACATCTAATTTTAGGTTAAACATTTAGATAAATGTGAGGGAAAGCCAGAAGTAGCTGGTGAGCAGCCACATGAGCCACGAGGTGCAGGCAGCCAGAGCCTCTACACAGAGACTGGAGATTTCTGTGAGTTGCTCAAAGGAAAGTGCTCCAGACCATAAAACCACTTAACAGTTTTTCTCTAGAAATCATCCCAAAATTGAAATCTGTCCTCACCTCTAGGAGAGGGTGTGACACACACACCATTAGACTTTGTGGCCATTGCTACCCTTGCCTTGACTGCCCTTTGTCACATCATGTTTCTAACACAGCTCTGTGCTTCCACACACACTCTGCCCTAGGGCTCTTCAAAGGCTGGAGGGACTGCAGAGAACAGGCACAGAGGCTCTGCTCCAGGGTGATCACGACACACATTCACCCCATGGGCACATGGAAATCATGAAAAAACCAGCAGGTCCAAACTCTGCCTGTCCAAGGCAGCCCTGCTGGCCTATGGCAGAGATTTTCAGTTTCCCCACTGTGCAGAGGGAGCTGGTGGCAGGACAGCACTCACCGGATAGGCATGTAGCAACCCTGGAGCCATGATGTACGGATTAGGCAACAACGGCGGGACTCCAGGAGGGAGGTTGGGAGGGGCTTTTCCTGGACAAGGAGGAGAAAGGAAAAGTTCCACAGTGAAGCCAACAGCAGCAGCTCACTCTCACAGCCCTCACACCCTTGTCTGGTCCAGCAGTGTCAGGAAAGTACCTGATGTGGTTGCCACAGAGCTGCGAGTGGAGGCTGTCACTGTGGAGTTGCTGCTGAGGCTGAGGCCCAGGCTGCTGACACTGCTGAGGCTGGAGGACACGCTGACCACGGGGGGGGCAGCTGACACTGTGCTGGAGGACGTGGAGAAAGTACTAGCAGAAGAATGGAGGCTTGCTTCACTCTCCACACTTGTGTGCTAGGGAAGGAAGGGAAGAGAGTCAGGGGATCGGGCAGATGTGGCACAGGTACCACAGGACACTCCCTGTGCAGAACATTGTGCACCTCTGTCTGCATCTGGATGTTTCTGCAGTGAGCCTGGCTTCAGACCAAAGTCCTGACAGCAGCCAATCCCTAATGCCTACAAACTTCTCTCATGGTTACATCCCAACACATCTGCCTGAAGATCAGAGCAGGGCTTGACTGCACATTTGCAGTAGGGTGATTTATTCTGCTGCAGAAGCCAATGCCCAGGAACTGTACTGCAAGAGCTCCTGCAGTAGATATTTGGTTACACTGCATCAGCTACCAGTTGGCTCTGACTCTGCAGCACCTTCAAGGGCTCCTACAGGCTCCAAAGAAGGCACTGCTCCGTAAGAAACAGGCAGGGTGTCAACAGCCGTGAGCCACAGCTGCACAGACAGTGTCCTGACATAACCCCATCACCTCTCTCTCCACATAGCATCCAAACTCCAGCAGGACAGCCAGCAGCCTGGCACATCCTGTCACAACCACAGCCCCAAGCTCAGGCACCCCAGCAGACCCCACCAAGCTGAGCAGAAATGGGGTACACAGTGTGAGAGCATACCCAGACTCACCAGAAGAGTTGAAGTTGATGTTCGCCCAGAGGATGTGGATGAGGACAGACTGTTCTGCTGGGTGGGTAATGCACTGACAGAAGAGAAGCAAAACGTTGTCAGACCAAAATGAGAGAGTCAACACTGGTAGCACCATCCCATTTCCCATCTGCTTGAATGGGATGAGTCATCTTAGTCTTCCTCATGGCATGAGACAGACTCTGATGTCTGCTATGGATTCCTGCTTCTAGTTCTGCTTCTTCAGAAATCCACCCCTTCCACTCACTCACCTGCTGAGCTGGGCAGTGGTTGTACTGGGGAGCTCCTCACTGTGGCTCAGGCTGCTCAGGGCTGTTGAGTGTTGGCTGGCAGTTGTCAGCAAGGACGATGCAGACACCCCATCGTTGAGAGGTGCAATACTGGGAGCAGAGGGGGAGTCGGATTTCACTGCAGGGCCCGTAGCACCTGAGAACAAAAGCTTCGGGTTAAAGGCAGCTACTGGCAACTTCCAGAGGGTAACACAAGGGCAAGGATCAGCAAGTGCTCAGCTAGAGGAGCCAGGAGATCTGGGGCTTCCCTCAGTGCAGCCAAACAATTACACACTTATGACTGTGTTCTACATCTCACTTTACCCCAACACTACCACTGGCTCCTCAAGGAGCTTCAAGACCTACAGATGAAGTGCTTTCCACACACAAAGCAGAGTAAATTATTTTCATAGGTGACCCTTCAAGGACCAGCAGAAAGCTGAATGTTTTGAGGCAAGCAAATAATCTGAATGGCAGCAATTAGTTGAGTGAGGAAAGGACTTGAGGACTATGAGAACAGAAAGTTTCTCATTCAAAGCAGAGAACACGAGCACAACTGATGCAGGACACCTGCTGTACTGGCAAGACTCTTACCTTCAACAGCCTGTGTTGTTTGTAATGGCGTGGGTTGTACAGAACTGAAACCATTCTGAGGAAGAAAAAAAAAGTAGTATTGGGCATTGTAACAGCACATTTCCAGAGCAGAGCTAGTGTCACCTCTCTCCCACACTCCCTTGTGCAGTTATGAAAAGGTGCTGCTACCAGCACTTGTCACCAGACTGTGGGTCAGTCCCAAGGTCTAGCCCCATGCCAGCGTGGTCACCAAGTGTATATTACAGAAATCAGTGCAAGAAGTTTCTCTGCTGCTGGTAGTCAGACTGCCTCAACATTCTCATTCCAGGTTCATTAGCCAAACCTGACGTTACTGAACCGGTGTGCAGCAATCCAAGAACCAAATCCTTAACACAAAACAAAATTCTGTCTGCATGCCACTCTCTAGCAGATAACTGTACATGACACAACACATGCCCTGCAACCAACTTGGCTGCTGCTAACCCCAGTGATCCAGGCCCAGGCACCAAACACAGCAGCCAGAAGAGAGCTCTGATGAGAGCCCACGAGCCACACAGCGAGGCTGGAGGATCACAGAACCATTTGAACAGAACCAGCTTCCCTGAGACACTTCACACATCAGGCTCACTCAGCACAACGGGTGAGCAAAGCTGTTCTCTCACCTTAGCCTGGGTCAGGTCTTTCTGGGGCGAGGAGGAGATGGAATTTGGGTATCGCCTCGTCTGGGTGGATCTCTGTTCGTACAGTGGTCCCTGAGCACTGTTCTGGGAGGTAAATGTTGCTGTCTGTATTGTGCCACTCTGGTAACCAGACTCCTGGCTTTGATTGGACGAAATTGTGGATGAAGATTCACTACAAAAGGGAAAAAAAAATAAATTGTTCCTGCATTTTCCTCCAAAACAGTCCTGCTGTAAGCTGCTGACCCAGACTGGGTTCTTCACTTCAAATACTCAAAAAAAAAAAAAGCCCCAAGCATCAGTATAAAGGCACCACATGAAGCAGCCAGGCCAAGAAACATGCCCAGAGAGCAGGGCTAGCCCAACCATGGACACCCAGCTGCTGCCTCGCCTCACATACTGCTGTCCCTTAGGCAACACTTCACGAGCTGCCAGCACTCAGGTTCCTGTTACCAAGGGTCAGCCAACTGAAGACAGATGCACCACCACCATAGATACATCTACCCCACTGTATCTCAGTTTGCCAGGCAAAAAGAAAAAAAACATTCAGAATCTGTCCAACAGTTGTGCTGAGGATTCCCCTCCTGTGTTTTCAACAACAGTTTAAAGGCAGCAGGAAAACTGCTTTTTGTGCAAGTACCACAGGCCAAAGAGCCACAGAGCTGCCCCATGAGTCTGCTGGCAACTTGTGCTTTGCTGTTGCATACACTGTCCCCCCTTTGTGACCACAGCACGGTCAGAAAGGGTCTACTGGTATGCACCACAAGCCCACAGGAGCAGGGGATGCCCAAAGCTGCCTGCTGCAGGAGCAGGCTCCTGGGCTGACCTGGCCGAGCTGGTGTAGAGGCTGCTCTGGGCCTGGCTGGCGGCGGCGCTGGTCGTGGGCGTGGGCTCGTACTCAGCAAGAACAGGCTCTGACCCAAACTGCAACGCCCCAAACTGCAGGTTTAGCCCTGAGATATCCGAGGAGCCAGGCATTTCCACTGCAAGGGCAGGAATCTGCAAGGGAGGAGCAACACAACGGGTCAGTCATTCCCAGAGAATGGCTTCAATACCCACATTTCCCAGCACACATGGCAGTCACAGGCCTGCAGCCCCTGAATCACACTGCTCAACCCAGGAGGCACACAACTCCATCATCCCCACAAACACCCAGTGCTAACAGCAGGAAGGCCAAGCCCAGATGGCTGTTTCTGCAGCTCTGACACAACTCAGTGCCTCCCTCCCCACCACAGGTCTGCACCTTTGATGTTAACGATGCTTTTTTCTTTTGCTGCTTGAGCTTCTGCTGCGCTGGCTGGGGACTTGAGGACTGGTTGTCCGAGGACCCTGGGGACATCTGGGGAACAGGATTGGTTTTGCTGGGCAGGGGGGAGGATGGGGGTGCCGTTGTGGTTGTTGAGGCAGTCACCACAGGCTGCTTCTCCTGCATGAACACTTCTATCATGGTTGAAGTTGATGTGAAGCCCTGACGCTTGGTGAAAGGACTATGCACGGAAGAGTCTGTTGGATTCTTGAGATCTATGGGACAAGACAGGTGAGTTAGCAGGGTTTGTCTCCTTAAAAATAAATCAAATTCTGACACTTATCAAGAAAAAGAAATCCTTTTCCTCTGTGTTTCATCCTGAAGCCTGCTAGAGAGCAGAGAACTTAAGCATCTCTGCTCCCAGCCTCACAGTCTCACCACCATCAATGCCAAGCCTTTTTAAGCCTTTCTCCCCTCAGTAGCTTCCACCACCCCTACAGGACAAAGCCAGCTTGTGTGGCAGAAATCCTCCATTCTCCAAGAAAAGCTGGACTCCAGAGTCCCTTGTGGAGACACTGCATATCAGAGTCCTGCAGGCCACTTCCTTCCCATCTCTGTTAATACTCCTGCATTCCACTGCCTCCTCCTTCCCCTGCAGGGACTAGGTATTTCCAAGCAACATCACTGCTTGTGCTGCCTACCCTCAGGTCTTTGCACCACCTTCCTCCTCTGACTAAGCCTTTCCACAGTTTATTCAAAATCAACTCCTATTCTCTGTGACTGTCTTCTGAGGCTTCTTGTCTGAGAAGATCAGAAGCTGCCAACACTGACTGTCACTAGGACAGGGCTCAATTTTTCTTCAGCTTAGATTTGAACCAGAGCCATTTTTCTGTAACAAGCACAAGCTGAAGGAAATTACACCAGCACTCAACCACAGCAAAACTCAGCTTCTCATCTGAAAAGAGCCTCTCAATCCCTGTTTATTCCTTCATGCCAGCCCAGAGACAGAGTTACTTCTTGGCACTTAAGAGCAAACCCCCTTAAAATTCCCTTAAAAAATATTAGTTCAGCAGGGAGAGGAGACTGACAAGACTCTACATTTGGGAGCTATCCTCCAGAAGTGCCCTTTCAGACCCTTTTCTGGCACAGCATTACACCAGGAAGTAGTTCTGCACACTCTGAAAGGCTCAGGAATGCTAGAACTCTGGCCCTGAAACTGTCTGGAATCACAGGTTCAACTGTCCCTAGTACAAAAGGAACAAGGAGAGACTCACACACACTATTACATTTTAATTTTTCCTGCTCAGCTGAATTGGTTGGAATTTGTGAGCAGACCCTCTGCTGAATGCCTCCCACTGCTGCTCACAGCATGCTCTGAACATCTGGGGGAACACGTTCCCCTCTGGGAGGCGCGCGGCGTTTCCTTACCGTACTGCACCAGAGACGAGCTCTGTGTGCTGGAGCCCATGTCCCAGGAAGCAGCAGTGGTGCTCCCAGCAGGCTGGGTGTGCTGAGCTGCCAGCTGAGCCAGTGCCTGGGCTGTCTTGAACTGCTCCAGGAACTGGGACCCTGTAGTACTGCTGCCTTTGGCCTCCCCGACGTCTCCAAAGCCTTTCCCCAACATGCTCACCTGCAATTTCAGCAAAGAGATAAAGTCAACGTCTTCCCTGGCTTGGAACTTGGCTCAGAGGACAGGCACATCTCTGAACACAAGCCCAGATGCACTGTACCCTGCTGCTCCTCACTGGGTCCCCCAGCTCAACACTCCTGAGCTCCAAACACACACACACTGCTGGCAGGAAGGGCTCGTGTTCCCTTCCCAGCCCCCATGGTCTGAACACAGGTATGCTCATCTCTTGCCCAGCCCATGCCATGCTACAGTGTCACAGAGGGTTACATAGGAAGTTGTTAGCATCTTTAAAAAATATACTAAATGATCCTCGTGCATTCAGTTGCACTAGAAGAGAAACACCAGGAGATCTTGGCTTTATAGTTAATGTGGTTTTGAAAATCTTTCCTGAACTATCTCACCATTAAGTAAACAATTTTTATTTCTTTTTGCTAAAGTTACACAAAGCAGCATCTGCCCAGGTCTATGCACATCCCTGACTTCTCCTGTCAGTGGATGCTAGTATTCCATCCCACACCAGTTCTCTCTTTCTCAAATTACTGTAAATGCAAGCCCTGGACCAAAAGAGCTTTTCCTTTCCTTTAAGCAAGAATAAAGCATGTACTGCAAATCTGACAAGGGTAACAGGGGAGGAATTATCACAATTATTTCAAATTGAGCAATGAACTTCAGGCCACTGCTTTTAAAGCAGACTAGCAAATTATTTGGCTCTACCACCCTAAGCAGTGAGCACATGGGCTGTATTTCCTCTATCACCCAAACAGACAGAACAACAGGGGATGAGCAACCTCAGCCAAACACCCACAGGCAGAGAGCAGCATTTCCTTACCATGCTGTGGTGAGAGAAGGAGTTTCCAGAGGCAGGTTGGGATAGAGCACTCTGCTTCGAATTGCTGAACACCAGTGGCTGTGCCAAGGAAGGAGTCTGGGATGACTCCAGGTTTGCTGACTCATTTTCCATAGAAGAGGGTGTCTTTCCTAGCAGGACTGCAAGATCAATTCTGGGTAGACAAAGACCCACTGAGGTTACCAGAAGCTCCTGCTTCCATTAGAACACTATTCCCCCTCCAGCCTCACAGATCTTACTTTACAAATTGAAGGAATCTGCAGAACATTAACTTACAACTGCCAGTGGCAACCCCAAAATGACAGACTGACCAAGCAAGACACTGCACTGTCTTTGATTTTAAATCACACTTTACATTAATTTAACACAGCAAAATGCCCCCAAACCTGAAGAACCAGCAACAGACCACAGGAAAATTCTAATCCAGTATTAGAACCCAAAAACTTCTAAGGCAAGTCTTCCATTTAAATCCACCCCACCTCATTCAGAGCTGCTGCACTTTAGCTAGCTAGTAAGGTTTAGCTGAAGATGGCAAATTGTTCTGAGACTCATGTGGTGCTAATTTTACCAGGTAAACATCATCACCATGGGCTCTCACCTCTGTCCAGCTGTGATTGTCACATTCTCAGCAGGCAGAGGCACTGAAGACACATTGGAGGCTGTGAAGATCTTTGTCTCTGACAGCTGAAAGATAAAAAAGGAAAATGGAATCCAAAAGTGAGAACAGCACCTCATAACAGTCCCTATGATGCAAAGCACATAAATGTTTGAAACAAACAGCCACAGAAAAATTCAAGAAATTCAAGTGCTTAGACAAACTTCTCTAGCGTTTGGCTCCCATCACAATCAGCATCTATTTCATTTGTTTCTTCTCAGGCAAGCCACAAATCATCTGCCAGTGGAACAAAAAAACCTCTCAAATCCTTCCACAAATTTCCCATAGTCCACAAATCCCCTAGGGCTGCTGCTCTCAGTCAATGGCATGCAGCACAGACCTGCAAAAGCCACTGCACAGGTAGGTGCAAGCACTGGTAGTGAAGTCAAAGAGAAACTCTGGATCCATAGCTAAGCTTCCAATGATCTGGGCTCATTTGGATGATCTGACCAACATGGAAGGGAAAAATAACACTGCTCAAAAACTGGTGGAGGGATTAGTGATGACCTGTGATACAGCCTGAAACTATCTGAACATGAACAGTTTCTGAGGAGCTGCTCAAACTGAACTGCCAGAGTTTAAAAAGTAAATCCAAAACTCCTGGGAGCATCTCACACACCAAAGGTAAGAAAGGCTCTCAGAAGCTCCCTCTAGCTAGAGACCTGAAGGAACAAAGAAAAGATGCTCATATCTCCAAACACAGCAGCAGTGCTTCCCCCAGGTGGTGCCTAGGAAAAAACCACTTCCCATGCTTGCCCATTCTGTTGGCTGAGCCAAAATGAGCACACACAAACTAACAATCACACTAAAATGCCCAACGCTGCTCCCATCTGCAAGAACAGAAGTCCATCCTTGATTTGGAGAGGGACTGAAGCCCATTTCAGAAGAAACTTATAGACAGGCATGAACACAAAGTGCTAACCATATCCAAGTTTTCCTAAAGGAGACATCAGATAGAGAACACAAGGTGGTGACACACACCAAAGAGCACATCAGAAGCTGACGTTGAGCTTCTTTTCCATCCAGCAGAGGCACATGATGTGCATGAAACTATGAAACTGCTGCTGGTGTGATCAAAGGCAAACCTTCCTCAACTGCCAACTCCACCAGAGGAGTGGAGTAAGAGTCCTGTGGGAGTCAGGCCAGTTTTTGTAAGAATTCCATCTTGCAGTTACAGGAAATGAGAGGACCAGCCTCAATGCCCCAGGAGATCCCCTCCTGTCTTGGGCACCTACGACAAGCTCTATAACACATGCTCTAGAAGATGCAACAATTACTTATTCACCATAGCTCCTGGGGCTGGGAGCCTGCCTGGGGTTCTGTCCACAGTTTGGGGAGGATGGGCTTTGAGCTCCCCTGGCAGCTCTGTGTGTACAGACAGGACAGCAGCCTGATGGCCAATGCACAGAGGGGATGGGCTCAGAAAATACCTACATCTTCATTCCAGTCCTCCGTGCCCCATTCTTCTGTCGCCGCCCTCCACGCACCTGTGAGGACAACAACAGGTACACAAGTTATGCATGCATCAAAGGCCCACCTCCAACAGCTGGGGCAGCACTGGGGAGCTTTGCAGGCAGCCAGGAGGATTTCTTTGCCAATCAGACAAGTTAAAGCAGTCAATCTCAACCCAGGCTTTACTCAAGGCTCTGGGATGGGATCACCTGTGCCTTGGTGGCACAGGCTGGGATGGAAAGGAGGGACTGCCAGGCTGGCAGACAGGGCAATGCACACCCCCCCAAAGCCCAGAAGGGGAGCTGAGCTCCACAAGGAAGCCCCAACATCATCCCCAGCCTCCTTGTGCCATTTTCCTGGCTCTCCCTTGTACTGCAGTAGCTGTAGGTTTGTGCACCTGCAAGCAGTCAGTGTTACCCCAGCAGCTTGGACAGAGCACCTCCCTCATGGGCTTCCTGCCAGCTCTGGCACAGGACCTCACCATCCAGATAAACCTCAAGTTTCTATAAAACTTAAGGATAACTGAGCCATTCCCATGATTCATCTTCCACCCCACAAAAAAAAAAAATGTCTTGAAACCTCAGTGCTCTAGAACCTCCTGTGCTCAGGCAAATGGGATTCAGAAAATAAAATTTATGGGACTAAGCAATTCCTGCATTTTCTGTGACCAGTTTCAGAGATATGCTCAAAGTGTGCAGCTTGAAGTACCAGGAGAAAAGCAGGAAACCTCAGCTGCAATCCAACACAGTGCAATTTAGGTGAGCAAAAATTTACCAGAAAATAAGAGTTTTGCCTGGCTGCCTTTTCAACTTGTTCCAATCCTCATTTCCATCACAGTTTAATCTCTGTACTTTGAATATTATAACAGTTGTAGAATTTTCAGACTCCATTTAATGACTAAAACTTTTGTTTGGGAAGAGAGCAGGAGCTTTCACATCCCCAAAAACCTCAGAGCATAAAGCCAGTCCCATTTTGTGCAGCTTGTTTTCAGTCCACACAAACCAGATCAAGAAAATCTGAGAGCACCAATAGGGTTAATCCTGAAGACACTTACTGGATGGAACAAGTTGGTATCAGCATAAAACAAAGCATGTGGGGAAGGAGAACATTCTGAGCTCTTCTGCAGGACACAGATCTCCCCATATAGACTTCACTTGTGTATTTAAACAACCACTTGTCTAGACTTGAGGGATCTAGTGCATAAGTATCAGTGAATTATTCTTTTTTCATTGCTTTTTTGTTTTGCTTGATGAGTTGAGCCAATTCAAGAAGTCTCCCAAGATTTACTTTTTTATATATCCAAGTTTGAAATATGGGTATTAATACAATACTTGCCAGAGTGCCAGGAGTCTTAAGGCACATACCCCTTCCCTTTCCTCCACAGCCAGAACCATCCACACATTCAATGCAAAACACATATGCAGTTTAGAAACCTAAATTCCCACAATCCTTAGATTTTTGGTGCCCTCACAGCAGTAGCAGGAAGGCTGCTTTCCAAATTTTCATGGATCTGAAAGATCCTTCTAGCCCAAGCCTCACCCAGGAGGTGAGGTGAGAGCTGGATGTACCTGCAGCTGGCCCAGAGAGCAGGAAGACAGAGAGAGATGCCCCAAGAAGAGTTTGTGCATGCAGGAACGTAGCATGGGGCTCTTGAGTCTTGTTTGTTTGGGGAAAATAAGAAGAAAAGCAAAGCAGCACTAAAAGCAGAAGGAAAGCCTGCAGATGAAGAACAGCCATTGACAGAGCTTTCCCAGCAAGTCCATTCCTCAAATACCAGACACTGACTCAGCATGGCTCCAGCTCCCCACACACAAAGGGGCAGATGGAGAATCAAAGACCTGTGATGTATTCACCAGGAACACTCCAGAAAGCTCCCAACTAGCACAGCACAGGAAGGTTTTTTAAAGAAACCGACTGTATCACTCTCCATTCAAGCTGTTCTGAAGGGCAGAGCTGTAACACAAGCAATACCCTGAGCCTTCTAACACCATTTCAGAAAGGTGGTCTTCTGAACAGCAAGCCTTCCTCTCTGCTTTCAGAAAGCCCTTCAAAAAGCTGCTGGTCTTTAACCTCCTCAAACCAAGAAAAAGAGGAAAAAGTAAAATTAAGCCAACAACATGTGCAAATATGAATATGAAGGGAAAAAAAAAATCTCACTGTGTCTTCCAAGTTTTTCTAATCCCTCCCAAGATACACTCTCTCTTCATTTTAAACTGGGAGATAACTACCCAGCTTGCTCCTCCCACAGCCCAGCAGTCTGCTGCCTCTCAAAGGCTGAATACAGGCTGGCACCCTGCACTAGGAAGGCAGCAGACCCAAAGGCCCCCACTCTGCACCTCGAAGGAATGTTAATCCAAACAAAGCCAAAGGGCAGCAAAATCACAATGGCAGTGCTGGAGCAGATGGCCTTGTACTGCCTGTGGAAGTTAAAGATTAACCCTGAGGTGAGAACCAGGAAATGCTCCAACACAGCAGAAGCACTCCATGTCTGTCTGCTGCTTTTGAGCCCCTGCCCAAGAGACTCCTCAGTCCCAACACTTCTCCTGCCCTGACCTTCAAGAGTCAAGTGGCAAGTTCTTCTGGAAGGTCCCTTAGCCTCAACTTCAAAACCTCAGGTTAGATGGAGGAGACAGTCAAACAGGATGCCCTTATTATGGACACCAATGGAATTTTCTGGAGGTAAGGCAAACTGCATCATCTCATGGACATCCCTTGGCCTCATAAGGATACCAGGATACAAGCAGGAAATAAAGTAGCCAGGCACAGAGCAGCTTTGCCATCAAGCATCCCTGCCATCTCAAAATTCACCACCATCTCCAACTGCAGGGAAGTGAAGAGCAGCAGCCAGGCAGCCTGAGCATGCTGGAGCAGCCACTGGGCACTGCTCACCCAGCAGCAGCCATAAGCAGAGACAAAGCAGAGAGCTCAGCCAGACCAGCTGCCCTTGCAGCAGTGGTGACCCCAAGCAGGAACAGCAGGGAGGGCAGCAGAATGGCACGGGGACAACAGCAAGTCACAGCTTTTGGGTTGTGAGACAAAGGGAACATGACTGAGCTGCCTCACACTTCCTGCCCTCGGGTGGGATACTCTGTCACCAGCACTGTGGACACAGAGCTGCTCTGGGCACTGAGAAGCAATGGCTGAAGTTAAAATTTGCACAGTCCACAGGAATTGGTGTTAGCCTCTCCCAATTTACATTCAAGGTGTCAGCATTAGTAAAAGCACAGTCAGAACAAATGTCAAATAATAATTAAAATTAACAAATTAAAAGAGAGAAGAATGACATATCCACAGATATTTCAGATTTTTTTAAAAGCTATGAAGTAAAGGTATCCGGGGCAGTTAGTGCACCTGGATGTATCGTACCAGGAGCAGTGTCAAATTTTCGGGGATAATTTGACCCCTCACCCCCAATGAAATCAAGTCCTGAAACAAAAAAAAAAGAAAAGAAAGACAAACGGTGAAATTTTGACTTGAAGTGTAGCTGAGTTTCACTGCCCCCATGTACCTGTGGATATTATTAATTTAAAGAGATGCCTGTGGCTACTAAATTGGAAACAAATCAACCACAGACAACACAGGTGACCAGTGGTGTCGCACAATAAACTTTACAGCTGTGTTGTAGTGCTAGAGTAAATCTGAGCTGTTTGTCAGAAAAATCTTCCACTCCCCCTAACCACACTCTAACCCACAAACTCCACAAAACACCAACACAGGAAAAAGAAAACCATTCACACAGAAGCCTGTTCCCACTGGACAGTTAAACTTCCAGCACACAGAGCTTGTCCACTCCCATCCTTTTTCTGAGGAGGCAAGCACATCCACTGCCCCAAACACAACCCCCCACTCTACTCCCTCTGGTATTTAAAGCCCCTTCTCAGCTGCCAAGGAGATGATCACCCTGTCTGCTGGTTTCCACAATAGCTGTTTTCTGAAGGAAAAAAAAACCTAACAAAATCCAAAAAGCCCCCACAGAAACACAAACAAACCCTCTCCCCAACACCAAAACTATGAAGTGAAAGGTATCCCAGTCAATGGGACTCTAATTCTCTCTTTCCAAATTTATCAGTTTTTCAGCAAAACCAAGAAGTATGGAAGTGGCCTGAAGCACCATTTACACAGGTGTGGATGCTTCTTCTAGCCAAGATATGGTATTTACTTAACTTCTCTGAAATCATGGAAAAATAGTTTGACTTTGTAGTGGTGCAAGGCTGCTCCATAAAAAAGACAACAAAACCATCAATGAGCCCTGTCTGTCCCCCCATGCCTGGCTACTTACAGTCAAGGACTGACTGTCCCATTCTCACACTGCAAAATCTGAAGTTCACCTGTGTCTCAATATTGTGCACATGTGAAATAAAACCCAGAGCACCAGTTTTCCAATGCAGGAAAATGTGCAGAGGCAGTGGGGTGTTCAGAATCACCCAGCACACATGGAAGGAAGCAGAATTGCCTTCAGCTCGTTTCTGTACTGAAGTCCCATCCCACCATGGCTTGAGCAAGATGACCATGAAAGAAAGAATGCTCCCAGTATCAAAATGAAGAGCAATACATCTGACTTTAAGTAATTCTCTGGGGGATGCACCAAACACGGGGAGATCTTGCTTATAAAAAACATCTTTTCAAGCAGTAGCATGGTTTCTACAGGAAAACAAATAGAGGTGAATGTTCCTGTGCCTCTACCAAGCAACAGCACCCACACACTCACCCCAGAGCAATCATCCAGCTCCTGTTTCTAGTGTGCAAAGTACCAGGGTCACTGAAATCCATCTCTGAAGCAGCAACCTGTTCCTCCATCCCTGAGCCTAAGACCTGCCTTGAATGTCCTCATGGCAAGTGGATGGATGAAAAATCCACTCACACTCAATACAAACCAGCACACACACACGTGAGGACACTCACTGGTGCCATCATTATCCAGCCACACTCAATACAAACCAGCACACACACATCTGAGGACACTCACTCGTGCCATCATCTGGCTCAAAGCTCCCAGTGTTGTTCCACGTGTTGTTGTTGCTATTCCCATAGTTCTCATCCGTGCTGGCCGGCTCAGCATAGTCAGCTGGGTTGAAAGTTCTGTAAGAAATATGAGGATGGAAATGCTCACTCTGTCAAAGCATTTGGAAAGCAATTGATTTTATTCTGACCATAACACATCACAAGGCAGTTCCCTCAGCAGAGAGGTGCTTCAGCTACACCAGCCATCCCAAATTTAAGTTATTGTGATGCAGTTTGGGCCTTATTTACAAAAAACAAAAAAAAAAAATTTAAAAAAGGAAAATGGGAACAGACATGACTGACACAAACTGTACCATTCATGCACAGACTTATTTTTGCTGTGTTTATGTCAGTGAAACTTACCCCATGCCTTGGGCAGAAAATCTTCCCCCTCGCCGTCCAGAGCCACCTGTAAAACACACACACATGCACTGCTGTCCCTTGGCTCTACATCACTGGGAAAAGAAACACTTGAACAACATACAGAGTTCTGATGTCCAGAATACGAAAGTGGAGAGGATCCTCCTGGCTTGATGGGATTGCCAGCAACATCTTTCGATGTATGGGAGTGACCTCAGCTGGCTGGCAGCATGACTAGCAATGCATCATTCCAGGCTCAGATGAGGTTTCCAGCTGGCACAAACCATAAGTACTGGACCCCAGGTTCTGATTTCTGCAGTATGTGACCTCAGCAACAAATCCTAAGCAGTAGATTTTGGGGTAAAATTAATTTCTGCCTCAAGTATTTAAAGTCCAAGCCAGTGGTGGTGCTCAGATACATGTGCAAGGATGATGAGGATGCAGGTGGTGCTGCTAACAAGCCATTGGCCCACCTGCTAAAATAGTCAACCTTGAGGTTTTTAACTTCCCACCTCTGTAATAAAGCATCTTTTTCTAACTCCATGGATGTGATGCAAAAACTAGGTGCTATTCTAGCATCTTTAAGATGGGAAAGCAACATGTAGGCACTAAAAGTAAACACAAGAACAGAAAAATCAAGTGCATCTTTTCAGTTTGGCCATTCCTCCCATAAAAGAGGCTTTGAAACCTCATGGGAGATAGATACACTTCTGTAATTCCTCTCCTCCCACCCCCCTGGGGACCTCACATCCCGTGTGTACCTCGGCCTCGGCCACGTCCCCGCCTCCCTCTTTCCGTGCCTCTTCCAGAAGATCCTCCACTCTTACCACCATCTAGTCCATTCTCCTGGCCCCGAACTGAAAGATAGAACAATGCAATTTCAAGACTCATTCTGCTTTAGCAGGGATACTAGACCACATCTCAAACCCCAAAATGCAGTGGCTGTGTGCAGGACCACATCACCACAGGCTCCCTGAACTTTTGATTTAAGCTGATGGTAAGTGAGGGCACGAGGGTAAGAATGATCTCCGACAGGGGAGCATTAAACAGATCCGCACACGCACGTGGGTGATTTTCCTGACAGGAAAAGCTCTGACAGCTGCCATGCAGCAGAGTGCTGCAGTGTGAGGGTGTGGGGTTACCAGAGGGCAGGTGCATACACTCTCTTCCACGGGTGGCACCTCGCCCTCGCCGGGGCAGCCCGCCACGCCGCCTGCTGAAGTCGCGCTCCCGCTCCCGGCTCTCCTTGCTCTCCTCGCTGGCTTCCGTCTGCCCGCTCTCCTTCTGTCCCGAGACACCTTTCTTCTTCCCAACCATCTCCCAGGAATGCTGAGGGGACAGAGATTCATCACAGTTAGATCAACTAAAGGTGCAAAACCACAAAGATTCAAATATGCTACAGAGACTCCAACAGGGGTCTCCACAAAAATGGGTTC
This sequence comes from Luscinia megarhynchos, assembly GCA_034336665.1. Classification (NCBI taxonomy): domain Eukaryota; kingdom Metazoa; phylum Chordata; class Aves; order Passeriformes; family Muscicapidae; genus Luscinia; species Luscinia megarhynchos. The sequence goes on from CM067587.1 coordinate 1,611,365, forward strand.
CAGATCAAATTTTTAAGGAGCCTATCAGTCTGCAGACAGCACATCATCTTCCTTTGAGCCAAGCTCTCTTACAGCTGACTGGCATGCAGTTTGAGGTAACAGGAGATAAATTATTCTATTTCTGCAAAGATCTACTAAAATTTTTCAATAGAGAGGTCATGATACTTCTAGAATTAAAAGCATGGATAAATTTACCTTGCTTAAGGAAAAAAAACCTGCCACTTCACACAGGTCACCAGGAGCTCAGAATAACCCAGGTAAATGTTTCATAGTGATCTGCAGTCAACATTTGGGGTAAGTTCTTTCTGCAGATGCAAAGTTATTAACAAAACCTCTCCTCTAAGTATCATCTCAGATGGAGAAAAGCATCACAGAACTTAACCAACAGGCAAGTTCAACTGCAAAATGTTAAATTCTGACTCCAGCTCACTGCTGTGGGCCTGCACTCATGTATTTTCTGACAGTTGCAGTGTTGTCATACTCAAACTAATGCTGCACACCGTTAGAACAATTAAAAATAGTCTTAAGCTACTGACAATCACCTGAAAACACAACTGGCAGACAACAGGGTTTGAATGGCAGTTCACAGGGACAGTGACAAAAAACCCAACAACACAGTGTCACAAACTGCCATCAAACCCAAGGCTTCCAAAGTCTGTCTCCACAGACAGACTGGCTCAGAAATAAACTTCAAAATTATAGTATTCAAATAAACATTTTTAAAGTAAATGTTTGGGTTTTTTAACCAAATTTAATCTAATGCTAAGATCATACCTGCTCCTTTACTGTTTGAAATACAGTACATTACCAGGAACTAGCTCAGCAGGTAAGCTGTCTTCAGCACCAGAGCACCCAAGCAACTAACAGGTCTGTTTCTTATAAGAAAATAATTCTGCAAAAACTGGATCCAGGCCAGAAGCAGCTCCAAGGCACTTGACCAGGGAGTGCAGGGGCTGCCTGTGCTCAGTGATGCTGTGACTGCAAGACCACCAGGCTGGATCAGAGGCAGCCCAGCACCTCCTCTGCCAGCTCCCTGCCTGCCTCTCCATGGCCCTGACCTGCAGGGCCTCATGCTGCCCATCCAAAAAAGGAGGTGCTGCTACACAGCACCAAGTGCTGCACACTGTCCTGGATGCTACTCATGAGCAATGTGTTTCTCTAGGCAAATAAACTGCTGTGATAGCAGGGGTTTGTTCTCTGACTAGAAGTCACTGATTACAAGAGATGTGGAGGAGAATATAGTTGTGGCAGAGCTGTGCCTCAGCAATACATATTCCTATTATTCCCTTTTCTAAAAGGATTTTCCAAAAGCTATTTTATTCAGTTGTCAATGGAAAAGGCTTTCTGAAGACAAGGAGGAAAGCACAGGTGTGCTGTACAGAACCTGTCTGAAACCAAAGCAAGCAGAGAACCAGACACACTGGGGGAGTAGCTGCAATACACAAAACTGTGTCTGAAGTGTCCAGCTCATCCACATACCCCCAGGGCTTATCACAGGAAAAAAACAATGAGCTAAAGCATAATATTCTAAAATGATATTGACTCTCAACTCAAGAGTTGAGTTGGCTCCACCCAAACCAGAGTGCCAGGAGGATAAATCAGCAGTGGTTATCACATTTGTAGGCTTTTTCTTGGGCTGCAACAGCACTTGCATCTCTGCTGTCTCTATCACAAAAGAAATTACATCCTGCATGCAGGTGCAAGGCTCCTCCTAAGCAAGCACTCTTGTTCTTGGGACTTCCCTGAGACAAGCATCTGAATGAGAAACAGCAGCCAAGCCCAAATCCACAACAACAAGCAGGCCCTCAAAACCATGGCATAGGCACAGAAGCCAGTCAGTGTAGCACTGACAAGTGATTCTTTAGGGCCAGAGACACAAAACCCATGTTGCTCTGACAGAAAGGAACCCCAGCTGACACACATCTGCCTTTCAATACAGATCACTCAGCCCTGATGAGGAAAGGTAAGTTCCTTCACACTCACTGGTGTGAAAGCACATGCAGATACCACTGTACTATTGTTGAACTCCTTAGATTCAAAGTAATAGAAAGGAAATTACTTATGGCATTTTCTCCTCTATTCCCTCAAGCCTAGGGTCATTCTCACAGCCTGTGCAAGCCCACACAGAGCAGTGCTCAGCAGCCAGGTCACAGTCACACTGTGCATTCTCCTGTGGAACTAGCCAGCCAGAGTGGCACTCCTTATCTTGACACTACTGGATGCCTCACCTCCAAATCTGCAGTTACACTGAGCTAGGCCTCACCAGACTGACAGGACCCATCCCTACCGTGTCTGGGTTGCCCTCCAGCAGCACGTTGATGGCTCTGTTGACATCTCCGTTGCAGTCATGCAGAGCAATCACACACTCATCCTGGTTCTTGCCTGTGATGTCGATCAGCTGGAGAGAAGACACCACCATGGTCAGCATGTTCCACACCCAGATGGTACCAAAATCTCTCTGGGTGTCTTAAGGCAAGTGAGTTGAATCCCAAACCAGAAACCCTTCAACAAAAAAACTGCAGGGCTAGGGAATCTTCCCAGCCTTCTCAGCTTAACTGTGTTTATGTGGCTTCCCATTGCCAGAGGGCAGGGTTATATAGGCTATTGAGGAGAAATTCTTTCCTGTGAGGGTGGTGAGACTCTGGTACAGCTTGCCCAGAGAAGCTGTGGCTGCCCCAGCCCTGGAAGTGTTCAGGTCAGACTGGACAAAGCTTGGAACAACTCAGGATAGTGGAAAATACCACCATAGCACAGGGGTGGAACTGGATACCCTTTAACATCTCTACTGACTCAAACCATGCTGTGATACAACTTTATGAAGCCAGTCCAAGGAAATTCAGGGAGCAGCCAGGAGTGTCCCTCCCATGCCCCCCAGTATTCACAGTACTCCCAATACTGATCTCGCCTTCTTGTCAGAGTTCACCATCATTTTCCACACTCACTTGTTTCACCTTCTCCTCAAAGTCAGCATCGTTGTGGTCCGAGATCATCTGTGCAAGTCGAATCTGTTCTGCAGTAGCCTAAAGAAATCAGAGAGAGCACATCAGAGTGGTGCATTTCCAAACCATCCTCCAAAGGCCATTCTGCTAAGCCAAGCTCTCTGGAAACTCTGGAAAGGAATCAGTAGCAAAGAGAAGGCACAAACAAGGGCAGAGAAGGAAAACTCCACGGAGCAAGTGAGATGAAAAAGGAACAAGAGGAGTCTGGAAAAAAGGGATATACTGTTGAATGGCCTCATGGCACCAGAGGAGCAGCAGCCACCCAAACCACATCTGGCTTCTCAGCCACCTGCATTCCTTAAAGTGTCTGAGGAATGGACAAATGGAAGTAAAACCCAATCTCATCAGCAGCTCCCGGCTGGAGACAGAGAGGAAACCCCAGCAGCTGTGGGGTTAACCTGTGACACAAAGGGAGTTGTCAGCACGGACCAGGCAGGAGAGGCAGGGCCCCAGCTGCAGCACCTGGCTCCAGGACTGGCCTTACCTGCGGCCGCTGCTTGTGCTGCGTCTGGCTCTGTGTCTGTGTCTGCTCCCAGCTGCCCCGGGCTCGGCTAGTGCCCACCGATGTCATCATTTACAGTATATACAAATAACAGTATTTACAAGGTAGAACTCTGCGGTGGGGCAGGGGAGAAGAGAGAAGGGACTGTTAGACACCAAAAACAAAAGGCAGGACCAAGACTGAGCAATCACAAAGGCAACAAAGCCAGAATGGCTGCTGTAGGTCCCCACCCTCCCCTAAAACCACAGAGGGCCAGGCTGCCATCACCACATGTCCCCCACACAGAACAGCCACGTGTCCTTCTTGGGGTTTCTCTCGGAATACCACGGCAGAGGGCTCCAAATGGAACATCACCTGCATCCAGGTGGGAGCAATCAGGCAACCAGGAGCCAAAGGAACATCACAGACTGGTTTGGGTGGAAGGAACCTTGAAGCTCATCCAGTTCCAGCCCCTGCTATGGCAGGGACACCTTCCACCAGCCCAGGTGGCTCCAAGCTCCATCCAACCTGGCCTTGGGCACATCCAGACGTGGGGCAGCCACAGCTTCTCTGGCCAAGCTGTGCCAGGGCCTCACCACCCTCACAGTAAAAAACCTCTTTCTCAGGTAATCCAGATTGACCCTCCTTCAGCTTGAAGCCATTCCATGGACTTGAGGCAAAGAGTTTAACAACTTCTTGTTGAAACATGTGTGAGTGGTCACAGATCTGCCATGAGCCCAAGCTGAGGCTGTGGCCATCAAATGGAGCAGGAAAGCTTGATAAAAGCTTCAAAGCAACTTCACTTGGAGGACAGAGCATCTCAGAGCCTCAGACACATCAGCTACTTCCCCTTCTCCTGCCTTGCCTTTAAAGCAGGGCAGGAGAAGCAAAAATGCTCCAGCAATAAGTGGTGCTACAGGTGTGTGGAATTTTTGTTTTAAGGAAAATCTGCCCTGGCAGAAGTGCCAATTTTCGCTTATTTAAATTATTCCCTCAAACTGGAAAAATGAAGTTTTTCTTAGTATTCTTGATTAAAAACCTAGCAAAAAAGTGAACAAGATATCTACAAGGAATAACAGCCAGTAACACTGTTAGATAACACTGCTTGAGGCAAAAAAATCCCAAAAAGAGTTTGAGTGTCCAAAGCAAGCAGTTTTCTAACCTCACTGGGCCTCAGGGCAGGGGGTGATGGAAAGGGATTAGCACTGAGGTTTTACCCTCTCCAGGCAGAAAGGATGCGAGATATAAGATATCCCACAGCACTTATCAGGACTCCCACCTTCTGAGCCCCTGAAATTGCAATAATCATAGAAATCACATTCTTGTGTTTCATTACTGAGACTGCAAAGCCTTCCCCCCAAAGCAGCTGCTGGGGGAACCTGCTACTGCACCCCAGGCAGACACGAGGGACGTGGGAAGGAGCCACAGACAGAGTGCAGAAGCAGGGAGAAAAGCTCAGCAAGACAATCGGACCTGCAGGATCTGATCTGAAACACTGCTGCACACGAGCAGGGCAGCACAGAGAAACACAGTGTGCCAAGCAGGGAAGCCCAGAAGCAGCATTAGCAAATAGTGCAGGAAAAGTTGGGGAACCTCCTGTTGAGGTTCCCAAGCACTGGACTGTGAGAAATCCCTCCTGAGAGCAGGGAGGCCCTAGCACTGCCTCTACACTAGACATACACCCCCCACACCTGCTCCCACCAGTGCCTTTCTCTGCAGGCAAGCTCCTGTGCAATTGCACCTGCAGCACCCCACAAAACCTCCAAATCCCCCCTCACAGCCCCCATGCCTCATGGCAACTTAACACTACAGTTTTACAGCTACACAGGGCCAAGGTCCCTTATCAGGAAACAATCCAAGCTACCTGTGCAGCTACCAGGAGCCCCTGAGGTACAGGGAAAGAGCACCAAGCCAAGGCAGAGCAGAAAAAACCTTCTACCCCCAGCCATCCCCTCTGCAGGCTCGGTTCCCATGGCATATATTTATTTTTGCTTTCTTCCAGTTCCAAGTTTCACACACGATTTGTTGTATTAAACCAAGCTGGCAGCAGAACCACAGGCCCAGAGGGAAGTGATTCCAAGTGTCCACAGGAACCCAACCTGCAACTTTCCCTGGGCTGCAGGTCCAGCAGACTGAGCCCAAAGCTTGTGCAGTGCCCAGGCATTGTGCAGCAGCTGCATCACTGCCACCACTAACACAGGCATCTGTCCTTCAACGGGCAAAAATCCCCTAAGAAAAATATCTAAGAAAAACCTCAGCCAGGCCCTGACTCTGCTGGGGCCATCAGGTGAGAGGGGTGTCCTCATGCAGACCCCACACGGATTTGGCTACAGGTAACTTATTCCTCAATGGGGGAACTTGAGATCAGCTCACTGGCAGCCTTGAGCTGCATTACCCCAATGCCAGTGCTGGCCCCACACTGCACACGAGTTTCCCAGGTCAAAGCCATCCCAAAAGCACTTCAACTCCTCTCTAGAAAGAGCAAACCTGCACACATGCACCCAGAGGTGAAAGAGCAGCTCCAGCCAAAGCAAGTGGTGCCCAGCCCAGACTGGAGAACCAGCATTAAATGGAGCAGCGCTCACACCTCAGGCCAACAGCCCTGACTTGGACAGGGAAACAAGAAGTTTCACAGTCACAGCTTACAATACCCTCTGGTCAAAAACACTGCATCAAATGAGACGTTTGCTGTTACCCCCTTTCCTTCTCAGGCCGCACCACTGCCTTCCCACCAGGCCTAAAGAGGAGAGTCTCAACTACACAAGTGAAGTGCAGAGACTCCACAAAATGAGGGGATACAAAAATGTAACAAACTGTTCATTTTATTAGAAACGTCAAGTTACAGTTTCAGGATCTGTAGGCCCCATGGCAGCGCCAGACCTGCTGGCTGCTATTTGCCCAGGCACATCCCAGTTTCAGTTTCCCTGATATGTTAAATACAGAAAAATGGTATTTTCATCCCATTCCAACAAAGCTTAATTAACGTGTGCAAAGAGCTCCAAAGCCCCAAAGGAAATGGCCAGAGAAGGCGAAGCTTTTCCTGCAACATGGGGCAGAACGAGGACCCAAAAAGAGGATCATCAAGGCGAGTTTTCCGCCAGAGCAAAGGCTCGGTGGCCGCAAACCGAGTCACTGGGTGCACGCAAAGCACGAGCTTTTCGGGAGACGCTCCCGGATATGCCGTCAGAGTCCCCCGGCGGGGATCGGCGGGCAGCGCTTTGCCGGGGACACTCCCGGGCCGGAGGGCGCAAGCAGAGCCTCCCGAGCGGGATGGAGGGACGCGGAGCAGGGCGGCAGCGGCGGGGCGGGGCTCCCCCCGGACCCCCGAGCCGCTGCCGGCCGGGGTTTCACGTGGGCAGCGGAAGCAGCCCCGCCGCGGCCCCGGGGGCGCCGGCGAGGAGCGGCGGCAGCAGCGGGCCCGGCGGGGCGGGAGCGCGGCGCCCATTGTTACCGCCGGCAGCGGCGGGGACGGGCGGGCCCCGAGAGCGCGGCGGGGCCGGAGCCGCCCGACCCCGCGGCCCGATCCCCGGCGCACAATGAGCCGACGGAGCGGAGCGAACCGGAGGGCGCCGGCGGGAGCCCCCACGGTGGCGCCAGGCCGGGCCCGCAAAGGAGAGGCGGGCGAGTTCGGGCGCTTCCGCCCTCATGGCCGCGGCCGCCATTTCACCCCCCCCTCCCCGCCCGCAACCGGCCCGCCCGCCTCACCTGCGGCGGCCGCGCGCTACGCCAGCCCCCGGCTACGGCCCGGCCCACTAGGCCGCGCGGGGCCCAGCGGCGGCGGCGGCGGGACTCAGAGCCGCCCCCGGGGCACCGGCCGCGGCGGGGCCGGGCGGGCGGCAGGCGGCGAGGCCGGGCAGGGAGGGGACGGCGGCGGGAGCCGGCGGGGGCGGGTTCGGGGGCCGCGCGGTACCGGAGCCGCCGCCGCCGCCGCCGCAACTTTACCTGGGTCCGCCCGCACTGACAACTCCCCCGGCCCCGCCCCCGGCACGTGACCGCGCGGGGCGGGGCAGCCCGCGCCGAGCACGTGACGTACGCGGGGGCGCTGCGGCGGCCCCGTACGGGTCACGTGATCGGGCTCCGCCGGTCACGTGGCGCGGGCGCAGGGCGGCTTTGTGGCCGCCATGTTGTGCGGCCGCGCGCCGGGCCGGGCATGGCGGGGGCCGGCAGCAACTGGCTCTCGGGGGTCAACGTGGTGCTGGTCATGGCTTACGGCAGCCTGGTGAGGGCCGGGGGGACGGGAGTGCGGCCTGGAGTGTCCGCGGAGCCCCCGCGAGGCCGATCGCGGCGCGTCCGCGGAGCTGGTGTGGGCCCGGGCCCGAGGAGTCGATGAGGCTCCCGTGAGACGTGTCCCGCGATTATTTCTGGGGATCTCCTCCGAGTCGGGCTCCTGGGGCCGGTGGGGCAGGGAGAGGACGTGAGTGGCAGCCTCTGTAGGAATTGGGAGGGTGTGGGGCTGACCCGAGTGTGCGTGGGGCTCTTAGTGGGCTGAACAGCCCTCAGCGCTCGGCGGGGTCGGAGGGCTGGGCACAGGCTGGCTGTGAGACCTTTCCCCCCGTTGTGGCTCCGCAGGTCTTTGTGCTGCTGTTCATCTTCGTGAAACGCCAGATCATGCGCTTTGCCATGAAGTCCCGCCGCGGCCCCCACGTTCCTGTGGGGCAGCACGCGCCCAAGGTCGGTATTCTCCATTCCCCACAGCCACGGGCCCGTCTGTCCAGCCTCAGAGTGGTGACAGGCAGCGGGCAGGGTGCAGTTTATCTGTTCTTAGCCTTTGGATCCCACAAAGTGAGTGGTCTGTAAATGTTTTTTTCTTGCTGTCCAGGATTTAAAGGAAGAGATTGATATTCGACTGTCAAGGGTCCAGGACATCAAGTATGAGCCACGGCTGCTGGCAGAGGATGACGGCCGGCTCCTGCAGCTGGAGACACCAGGTACTGTGCCAGAGCTACCATCCTGCTCTTGTTCCTCTGGGGAACACCTTTGACTGCTCCTCTTGGTGTCCTGTCACCTAAGATGGTGTCTCTCCTCCTGTTCTCCCTTTCCCCACTTCCCTCCACGGTTTGCAGAGATCTCAGTTTGTGCTTTCCCTTTCCCAGGCTGCTATAACTACCTGTACCGGATGAAGGCACTGGATGCAATCAGGACATCAGGTGAGGGAGCCCAGGGCAGCAGTGGAAGCAGAAGGGGGCAGAGAGACCCTGAATGAGGGTGCTGGAGCCCCGTGGGGAGGCTCCAGGTGCTCACTGGGGAGCAGCAGTCACTTCTGCTGCTGGTGGCTCGCCCCATGTGCTGGGGCAGTTGGCCAACGGGGGCAGTGGGCATGGACAGAAATTTATCCACCCGGTGATTCCTGGCCGTAGGGACGAGCACAAACATTTTTACCTGCACTTCAGCTGTTGTGCCTTTTTGCAGAAATCCCGTTTCAAGCAGAGGGCCGGTACCCAAGGTCTTTAATAGGGAAGAACTTCTGTGCCTACCTGCTGGAGCTGCGCAATTCCAGCAGCTCCTTCAAAGGCCTCCGCAAAGCCCTGATCGACACCTTGCTGGACGGCTACGAGAGCGCCCGCTATGGCACGGGGGTGAGTGCTGGGGCATCCTGCCTGCTGCTGCCTCTGAGCTCACACCACGCTGGGCTGCATGCTCCATGGGCTCTTCTCTGTGTACCCAGGTCTTTGGGAAAACGGAGTATCTGAAGTATGAGGAAGCTCTGAATGAACTGGCAAACATGTAAGTGCTGCTGCACTGTGTTCTTGGGCCCCAGCAGCCTGTGGGAAGGTGGGAACAGAGATGGGTTCTGGGGCACAGCTGTCATCTGAGAGAGGGGCTGTCTGTGCCCATCTGTCCCTTCCTTGCAGCCAGTCTGTTACTGCAGTTTTGGGTTTGTTCCGTGGTCACAGTAGACATTACTGCTTGTCCCTGGCCACTTTGGGTCAGGGACTTGCACAGAACCAGTGGCCTTAGATGTCAAGACCTCAGTGAGTGCTGTTCATCACGAAAGCAGCTTTGCTTCCTGTTGGACAGACAGACAGACAGCTGAGCAGCTCCTCTGGGGTGGCAGCAGCAGTGATGGTGCCTCTTCTCTGCCCACAGAACCAAGGCCCGGGGTGGCAGCAGCCAGCGGCAGCACCAGTCGGCAGTGAAAGACCTCACTCTGTCCCCTGAAGTCTCCAGCCCCACCACCATCCAGGTCACCTACCTTCCTTCCAGCCAGAAGAGCAAACGTGCCAAACACTTCCTGGAGCTGAAGAGTTTCAAGGACAACTACAACACGCTGGAGAGCACCCTGTGAGCGTGCAGGGGCCTGGTGCAGTGGGTATGCTGGGCAGGTCTGGGCTTCAGCACTGAGAGGAACCAGCTGCTCTCTCAGATCTGCCCCTCACACCACGTTGGAGATCATCTCTCTCGGCAGGGGCTCCATTCCAACTGCTGGAGTTTGGCCCTCACCAGGAGCCCATTCTGGAGCTGCTGAGCCCACGGGGATCAGCCCCACGGCCTTCTCTGCCACAGGCTTATAACACTCCAGGCTTTGAGTCTTGCACTGTCTTGGACCCTGTGAATAAACTCATGAGCTTGAGCTTATTTATAAAGACCTGGATCCCAGCCAGCACTTTCCTGTACCCGTCCTTCCCTGCGGCAGCTGGCGGGAACTGTTTGTCCGTCCTGTCCGTGTGGGTCTTGGGTACTGGAGCCACTTGTCTGTTTTTTTCTGAAGGGTGAACACTTTTCCCCATGATGTCATTCTTCCTGCTGTCAGCCCTTTGTGCCCAGCCTGCCTGGATGGGGTAGAAATAGTGTGGTGCCTGTTCCTAGCACCGTGGCACGCTTTGGGCTGAGGTTTTACTCGTTCTTCTGCAGCCGGGCATTTGGGGACATCTGGAGTGGACAAAGCAGAGTTAAATGTCCCATCTGTTCTGCCAAGGGGGTGTTTGCTCCCACTCTCACCAGCGCCTCGCATGCCAGCGTCTGCCCAGCTCCTGGGGCTGGAAGCTCGTGGCCCCCACCTTGAGCCTGAGTTCTGTCAGGCTGAGGACAGCGCCGGCAGCTCACCCGTCACTGCGGCGTGGGCGACACAGAGTGGAGGGCACAGACCTCGGCACTTTTTAATTACTGTTTAATAAAATGACAGTTTAGCTCAAGTAGGATGTGTGCCACCGGCCTCTGACTGCAGGGCCCCATCCCTACCCCATCTGCGGCTGCATCCCTCGGGAAGATGCCACAGAGTAACCAGGATGTCATTAATGGTAGGCAGGATGCTCCATTACTGCTATGGTAACTCAGATGCCATGACAGTAACTGGCACGCAGTTAGCAGTTACGGTAACCAGGGTGCCACCATTACACCATTACAGTAACTGGGAGGCTGTTACCGTAACCAGGGTGATGGTTACTGCAGGTATTCCATGAACACTCAGGTATTCCATTAACACCGTGCCCGTTGCAGGGTCCCCGTGGCACTGGCCATGGCAGTACCAAACAGCCAGAGCTCCTCACTGCAGCAGGAGGTCAGACAGGGCAGGAGTTGGGAAGGTGGAAGCTGTCCTGGGAGCAGGTGGGTGGGGACAGTGGGCTGAGTGTGCCCAGGTTAAACCCCAGGCCAGGCAAATGGGAATGCTGGCACAAGGCTGCTGGGGAAGCAGAGCCAGCACAGCGCCCTGGGGGCTGAATCCCCTGTGCTGGCGATCTGTGGGCAATGAGGAGCCCTAGCACAGGGCAGGCTGGGGAAACATCTCTGCATCCCTGGCCTGCCCACTGTGTGTCTCAGTAGCTGCAGGCAGGAGGCCAGGGAGCACCCACAGTGCTGGGCATCGTCCCTTGGGGTGCTGCAGTGCCTCATGGAGCCGCGGCTGAAGAGGCGTGTGGACTTGGAGCTGCACCTGGCAGGCAGGGAGCAGGCACTGGTGAGGCTGGGCAGTGGTTGGTACTGCTGGGGTTCCCAGCCCGCTGCTGCTGGGGGTGGGTGCCCCCCTTGTCCTGCTCCACTGCATCCTGGGGAGCAGTATCTCCCAGGGCTGGTGAGCTGGGGGGCTGCGGGAGCTCAGCACAGCCCCTGTCCCGGCAGGTCCGCCGAGATGCCCTGTGCCAGCTTGTCCTGGAGGAGCACCTGCAGCACCAGCAGGAGCTGCGCCAGCAGGGGAAAGCCTTCTACGTGGAGCGGCTCTGAGTGCCCAGCCCAGCGTGTGGCACTGGCCTGGCACTGCCCAGCTCCTGGCTGAGAATAAAACATGTTGAGCAAGACAGGCTGCTGCATGTGAGGCATGGGACAGCCCAGGGCAGCAGTGGGGGGAAGACACAGCCCAGCACAATTCCTGTGGCCGGGATCCAGACGTGTCTGCAACGCTGGGTGCCCTGGGTCCTGCACGCTTCACCCCGCCCGTGGCTGCGCCAGGAGGTGGCAGCACAGCCAGCACGGCTCGCCAGACTCGGTGCTCTGCTGGGTCCCTGTCCCGGCACAGGTGCTGCTGCGCCGTGCCCGTGCCACAGTGCTGCTGCCCATGTGGCACAGCCCTGCAGCAGCAGGGACAGAGGCCTGCCTGGGCTGGCTGCAACGCTCCCTGTCACCTGCCGTCCAGGCACCCCAGGATCCCTGTCTGCTCCCCGGCTGGGAGGGCCCTGTACCCCACCTCCCATCCCTTCTGCCTGTGCCCGACCTTGGTGTCTCCCAGCCCCAGGGCCCATCAGTGCTGCTCTGGCTCTGCTTATTGACAGGGCTGGGGGCTGCTGGGCCGGCGCCCCCCCCCCGGCCCTTCATTAGCTCGGCTGTCAGGCTGCATCACATCACCCCCTGCCACACACATGCCCCCGGCTCTGGCACTGCTGCTGCCACGTGTGTCCCCGCTGTCCCCACTGCCACCTCACTGTGTGACCACCTCCAGGGGCTGGAGCCCCTGATCCCCAAGGCCAGGCTGTGTTCCTGTCCTTCCCGTGGCACTCGGGATTCTGGCTGCCCCATGTCCTGTCCCGTTGGTCCCCCAAAGCTTGCACCCCCACAAAGCCCCCGGTGCCATTCCCGAGGCTGATGTCCCACTGCAGCAAAGCAGAGCTGTGGTGTGGGGAGGCTGTGCTTGCAGCACTCCATGATATCCCGAATGCCCTTGTCACTAGACACCACCACCCTGGTCCCAACAGCTACCTCGGCGTGGGTCGGGGTCCTGCCTGTCACCCAGCCCGAGGGACATCCATCCTCAATGCGGCAGGGTGACACACAGCCCCTCCAACCGCTCCTTGGAAGAGATGCTCCCACGAGTTCCAGCAGCTCCCCCAAAGCGAGGGGATGCGAGGCACAACTCCCCTGTGTCAATGGGACTCGTCCTTGGGCACGGTCATGTGCAGCCCCTGGGTGGCACAGGCCCGCAGGCCAGGGCTGGTCCCGCAGTATTGACGGCCCGCTAATGACAGGAGTGCGACCAGGGGCAGGAGCAGGCGGCGCGGGGCCATCGACCGCATCGACCGGCAGCGCTGGGCGGCAAGGGCGCGGGGGTCCACGGAGGGGGCAGGGGACGTCAGTGGGTGCTAATTAATGGGAACGAGGCCACGTGTGCAGGGCCAGGGCGGCCGCTGGCCACGTCCCTCTGCTCAGGGCAGTTATAAACGGCGGCCAGGCGACCCCCGAGCCAGAGCGCAGCAGAGCCCCCCGCGCCAGCCCAGGTAAGGTGGTGACGGATGTGGGGTCCCTTTGTCCCAGCGCTGCCTGCCATGACGTGCTGCTCCATGCCAGCGCATGCCACGGTGCGCCCTGACCAAGCCTGCACTGCCCTGCTCCAGCTTCACCCCAGCCACAGGACGCCTCCTGCTCCAGCACTCATCCCGAGCAGCCCAGCACCGGCACCGGCGCCCAGCAGGCTCCAGGCACTGAGGTGAGGCTGGGCGCTGCCCCTGCAGTGCCTCGGGGACTACACCTGGATACCACTCCTGCCCCAGCTCTCAGCCTATTCTTTTATTTCTCTTACAGGCAGCAGAGCTCCGGGTCTTCCCACCGCCATCTGCCCCTGTCTCTGTCTGATATGTTTGATATTAGGTTGTTTTATTGGAAAACCAACTAAATATCAAACATATTCTTACAGCGCCAGGGACGCCCAGCACCGACTTGGCCAGAGGCTGCCTGTGCCCTGCCTCAGGCCGGGGGGCCCTCTGCACCTGTCCTGCACCTTCTGCCACAATAAAACCTGTCTCCCCATCTCCACGGGACTCGAGAGGGGGGGGGGAGCCCGGAGCCGTCCTGGGGGTTGGCGGAGGTTTGGGATGGCAGCGGTGTCAACGCTTGCCACCTGTCCCCCCGCTCACGCCAGGGATGATGACAATGCAAAGGCCCGTGGCCCTGTGCCCAGCACTGCTTCCACTGCCCTGGCGTGGGGGGTTATTTATGGAGGTGCAGCCACTGCTCAGGGCCCTTGGTGGGCACTGTCCCCTCCAGTGCCCTGCCCAGGGCGCCTCGAGCTTCCACCAGCTCTCTGTCCCCCAGGTCCCTGGATGCTGACCCCTTCAGCCTTCAACTCTGTCCCTGGGTGGGAGCAGTGGGTCTCTTCCATGGAAGATCCTGACCGATTTATGGGGCCAGTGGGAGCTCTGGGCTGGCACAAGGAGGCTGCAAATTCCTCGGCTGAGGACGAAGAGTCACCACTTGCCCTGAGAATTCCTCCCTGCCCCTGGGGAATCTGCTCCTCCAGCTGCCAAGAGTATTCTCCACCTCAGCACCAAGCATCAGCATGGCCAGAGCTGGGCTCAGGGCTCACTGGGCTCCGGGGGGCTCTGCCCCTGGTGCTGGGTGCAGTTTCCCCTGCTGCTCCCTGCAGAGCCAAACATTCTCGGCCAAGCCCCTGCTCCCAAAATAGCGCCAGGGTGATCTTGCCCTTTTCCATGCCGCCCCCAGGCAGGGGTAAATGTCAGCCCAGGGCCACCAAAACATCCTAAGCCCCCCCAGGAAGGCAAATGGGGGGCGAGGATTTCGTGCCAGTGCTGCAAGGACCCAGTTCGACATCCTGAACGAGCGCTCGGGTCACCAGCCAGGGTGTCCCGTTGCATCGGGGGAGGGGGCACCTGGGACAATGCAGGACCCCCTCTCGCAGACCTGCTGCTGCTTTTTATAACACCCCAGCTGTCCTCGGGAGCCCAAATAAGGCTGTGACCACTGGTAGCCCCCGGGATGCACAATGGGTCCCGAGCACAGACTTTTTGGGAAGGTGGGGAGGCGGGTCAGCCCAAGAAAGGCAAAGCCCCTGTGCTCGGCAGAGCTGATAAACACTCAGTGGGGCACAGGCGACACAGCTGCTCTACCCACCCACTGTCTGTCCTGCGTCCCGCTGCCCACCACTGCTGTGTCCCACCAACGATGGAGGCCATCAAGAAGAAGATGCAGATGCTGAAGCTGGACAAGGAGAATGCCCTGGACCGGGCAGAGCAGGCAGAGGCGGAGCAGAAGCAGGCGGAGGAGCGGAGCAAGCAGGTAGGGCAGACAGCCACAGCCCCAGCCCGGGGTGTTGGGGGGTGGCTTCTGCCTGTGCTGGGTCACGCTGAGCCCAGACCCAACAGAGACTCTGCCTGGGGTATGAGAGTGCGACAGTCACCACTATCCCATAGCTCAAGGGCACCCCAAGGGCTGTCCCGGGCTCGGTCCCTGACAGCTGGTGGGATGTGGCAAAGGGACAGACACTATGGGGCAGGGCTGAGCCTGGGATGGGGCAGGAGGGATGCCATGGGGCAGGGCTGAGCCTGGGATGGGGCAGGAGGGATGCCATGGGGCAGAGCTGGTCCCAGGGATGGGGCAGGAGGGATGCCATGGGGCAGGGCTGAGCCTGGGATGGGGCAGAAGGGATGCCATGGGGCAGGGCTGAGCCTGGAATGGGGCAGGAGGGATGCCATGGGGCAGGGCTGAGCCTGGGATGGGGCAGGCAGGACTCTCTTGGGGCGCCGGGGTTCAGAGTGGTGTCTACCTGTGGTGACACCACTGTCCTTCCAGCTGGAGGATGAGCTAGCTGCCATGCAGAAGAAGCTGAAAGGGACAGAGGATGAACTGGACAAATACTCTGAGGCCCTGAAAGACGCCCAGGAGAAGCTGGAGCTGGCAGAGAAGAAGGCGGCGGACGTATGTATGGAGTGCAGGGTGCAAGCTGAGCGCTGCCTTGCCCCCCTTCCTGGTGGCACTGCTGCCCTTCCCACGCCTTGGGGACACAGCAGGTCCCCGTCGGCTCAGTGTACTCCCGGTAAAGCTGTGCAGGTGTCTAGGAGCAGAGAATGGCCCCGTGAAGGACGCATCCGGAGGGCAGAGCCGGGCAGCCAGCAGCCCATCGAGTGCGGGATGTGGGGTCCAGGGGTCCCCAGGAAACTCTGAGTCACGGCTGGGGGCGGAGAAGCTCCGAGGAGGAGGAGGAGGGGGAGCCCTCAGCCCCCTGCGGGCGGAGGCTCGTGGGCAGCGAGCGCTGCACAGCCCGGCTATTGTTGTCGGCGGTTTCCAGGAAAACAATGGTGCGGGCGGTGCAGGGTTTCAGGGGCGGCCGCTCTCCTGCCATCACAGGCATGAGGCCCCGCTCATCACCGGCCAGACCCGGCAGCCCTGTGGGGATGTCTCGGGCTCCAGCGCCGAAGCGATGCAGCCCTTCTCTGGCGCAGAGAAGGCAGGAGCCGCCCTGTCCTCTCCCACCGTGCCCGGGGGAAGTGCCTGAGCCCCAGCACAGCGCTGGGGCTGCTCTCAGCTGGCAGCTCCAGAGCCCTGGGACATCCTTCACCCTGCAGCTTTGCCTGTAGGTCCCCGTCACCAGCCCTGCGCTGGAATCGGCTTGCGTCAAGTGCAGCATTGCAAAGCTGTTGGGAGCCCTTTCCCTCCCTCACACCCTTCTTGCCTCCCTCTGCTCCTCGCTGGCGTTTTCTCCGCTGTTACCACATCTCCATTTGCTTCCTCGTGGATCCCTCTCTGTGCACCTGGAGCCCCTTTTCCCGTGGGGGTCCCCCAGTTTCCCCCGCTCTGGGAAATGGAGGAGTTTTGCACCCTGGAGTGTTAGAAGGGCAGAGCTGCCTCCCGGTGCTTCCAGCCCTTCTGATTCCCACCTCATCCCTGGAAACACGCTATGCCACTCCTGCCATCCCAGGCAGATGCTCCTGCAGCCTCCCCTGCCTGCCTGCCGAGGGTTTCACCGGCAGCCCGGAGCCTTTCCCTGAAGCACGGCTGAAAACGCTCTGTGGGGAATGAGAATTACAGGGCTCCGTGATGCGTTTATTGAGCTCTTGGGGGGCTCCACGACCCTCACGGCGCGGAGGAACACAGCTCCCAGCTCTGACAAGTGCTGATCTTGGCAGTGCTGCCTGCCCTGAGACAGGAGGGCTGTGCCTCGGCTCAGGCGCTGCACCATCGGGGTCTGGCACATGGAAACAGAGCCTGGCGCCGCAGCCTGGGCGGAAGGAGGGAGCGGGATCCGCTGCGGAGCTGCGGGCTCCCGGCCCGGCAGAGCCTGGGCATTGTCCGGGCTGGCCCCGGTGCCCCCCGGGGCCGAGGGGCGAACGGGCACGGAGCGGGGCGGCGGTGACGCGGGGCAGGGCAGGGACACCCGTGCGGATCCTCCGGGCCTGGCCCGGTGACACGTAACGCCAGTGCCGGTGCCCCCACGGCCACAGGATGGACCCAGGTCCCGGTGGGGCACACCCCCGTGCTCCCCCGGCCCGGTGCCGGTGCCCGGTTCTGGCGTGGGCCCGTCCCAACGGGGCCGATCCCGGCGTGTGTCTGTCCCCTGGCCGGTGCCAGTGCCCCCATTCCCGCTGGTCCCGGTGTCTCTATTCCCGCTGGTCCCGGTGCCAGTGCCCCCATTCCCGCCGGTCCCGGTCCCGGTGCCAGTGCCCCCATTCCCGCCGGTCCCGGTGCCAGTGCCCCCATTCCCGTTGGTCCCGGTCCCGGTGCCAGTGCCCCCATTCCCACTGGTCCCGGTCCCGGTGCCAGTGCCCCCATTCCCGCTGGTCCCGGTGCCCCTATTCTCGCTGGTCACGGCGCCCTCATTCTCGCTGGCCCCGGTGCCGGTGCCCCTATTCCCGCTGGTCCCGGTGTGTGTCTGTCCCCTGGCCAGTGCCCCCATTCCCGCCGGTCCCGGTCTCGGTGCCCCCAATCCGGCTGGTCCCGGTCCCGGTGCCAATGGCCCTATTCCCGCTGGTCCCGGTGCCCCCATTCCCCCGGTCCCGTTGCCGGTTCCGGTGCCGGTCCCGGTGCCCCAAATCCCGCCGGTCCCGGTTTCGGTGCCCCCATTCCCGCTGATCCCGGTGCCCCCAATCCCGCTGGTCCCGGTTTCGGTGCCAATGCCCCTATTCCCGCTGGTCCCGGTGCCCCCATTCCCGCCGGTCCCGGTTTCGATGCCCCCAATCCCGCCGGTCCCGGTTTCGGTGCCCCCATTCCCGCTGATCCCGGTGCCTCCAATCCCGCCGGTCCCGGTGCCTCCAATCCCGCCGGTCCCGGTGCCCCCATTCCCGCCGGTCCCGGTTTCGGTGCCCCCAATCCCGCCGGTCCCGGTGCCCCCATTCCCGCCGGTCCCGGTTTCGGTGCCCCCATTCCCGCCGGTCCCGGTCCCGGTGCCCCCATTCCCGCCGGTCCCGGTTTCGGTGCCCCCATTCCCGCCGGTCCCGGTCCCGGTGCCCCCATTCCCGCCGGTCCCGGTTTCGGTGCCCCCATTCCCCCCGGTCCCGGTGCCCGTGCCGGTGTCCCCGCCCCGGGCGCGGCGGCCGCTCCTCGTCTCCCCGGTAACGCGCCCGCGGGGCGAGGCGGAAGTGACGTCACTTCCGTCCGGCCGTCCCGGGCGCGGTCCCGGTGTCTGGGGGCGGCGGGCAGAGCGGAGGCGCCGAGCATGGCCGGGGCCACCACCATCGAGGCGGTGAAGCGCAAGATCCAGGTGCTGCAGCAGCAGGCGGATGATGCGGAGGAGCGGGCGGAGCGGCTGCAGCGGGAGGTGGAAGCCGAGCGCCGCAACCGCGAGCAGGTAGCGGCGGGGCCGGAGCCGGGCGGGCGGCGCGCCCGGGCCGGGGGTCGCTCTGATGCCGAGCCGTCCGCTGGGACCGCGGCGCTCGCCCTGTGCCCGTGGCTCTGCCGGGTCCCCGGGGCCCGCCCGCGGTGCTGAGCAGACCCCGGGCCGCGGGGATCGGCCTTGCCGGTGTTCCGCGGTTCCCGGTGTCCGGCCGGGCGGGGGAGGCCCGGCCATCTTGTGCGGCCCGAGCCCGCGCTGCGCGGTGAGGTGGAAGGAGCGAGCGGCTCCCGGGATGCGGCCGGCCCTCCGGCCCGCTCCCGACCCCCGGGACCGGCGGGGCAGGCAGGGCTGGCTGGGAGGGAGGGAGGGAGGCGGCAGCCACAGCGGGATCCGAGCTGGCAGCGCCGCGCTGGAGCTCCGCAAAGGCTGGAGACGGCGTGCGGTGACACGGGCGGCACCTCGGGTGGCCTCTCGGGTGGCCTCGGGGGCCTGGGGCACGGGCGAGGCTGGTGGCGTTTTGGGGACGCGGATTGGGGTGACACGGGCAGGTCCTTGCTGGGATGTAGGCGTGATCTCGTTGAATTTGCCGTGGCTTTGCTGTGACTGCCCCCCGAGCGCTCGAGCCTGTGTCGGTGGCAGCGCTGTGGCTCTGCTGCCCGGGCCCGTGGCAGAAGCTCCTGCCACTCCCAGGCCTCAGCTGGCTCTTTCTTTGCAGCCGCATAAGGAATTCTCCTTGCAATAGCAGCGCTGTCATGGGGACAGGCGTGTTTCTCCTGAACCTCCTTCCGGGGAGAGAACCAGTGCTCCCAGTATGGCACCCAGGGCTTGCCTGGCCCTGGGGAGTCCTCTTAAATATCTTGGGCGAGCAATGGTGAGTCCCGAAGGCCTGGATGAGCTTCTCACTTGATTTGTCGGGCTCCAGGTGCTCCCTGTTTCAGGGCTGCCTTCGTGAAGGAGGCATGGAATAACAGGAATGTGCCACTTTTAGCAGGAGTGCCTGAAAGTGTCACCTGAAAGTGTCACCTGAAAGTGTCACCTGAAAGTGTGCTCTGGGAGAGCCTGACAGTTCCATCTGTATCTAGAGAGAAGCAGCAGAACAGGAGCTGTAAGGGCTCTTGTGCAGCAGGGGAGAGGCACTTCCTCAAAATTAAGGGTGGTTTGTGGGTGGGTTGAACACTGCCTGCAGGAAGTCAGGGCTGAGTGATGCAGTTCAGAGGGTCAAGAAGTGGAGGCCCAGTGTGCTGGTGTGTCTCCATTGCCTGGGAGAAGGGAGGAGGGGTTCTCCACCTCAGCAGCCGGTAGCCCCTTTGACAGGGAAGAACAGGGGTAGCTGGCTGTCAGGCAGTCTCCTTCCTGGTTCTGTGTGAGGTGTTGTTGCGTTCCTCTTCGGGCAGACCACTTCCCCTTTCAGCGGGGTGGGCGCTGGCTCTGGGCTTCTCCAGCCGGGCGTGGCTGCCCGGGAGCTCCCGGTGCCCTCCGGGCCTGGGCTGGGAGCCTGCCGGGGGTGCCTCAGCGCCGGGGGGAGCTTGGGCCGCCCCTCTGGGAGCCGGGCACCGGCGGCGCCGGCCCCGCTGGAACACTGGCGCCTTTCATCCTCTGCTCCTCCCTCCTCCGGCACGGTGAGGAGCAGCGTGTGGGGAGGGATGCTTTGTTATGTGCAGCTGGGGTGTGGGGTGTTTGTCTGGCATGTGCCTGGCTGTTTGCAGATCACAGTGCTGCCCTGGAATGGCTGCACTCCTGCTGGAGCCCTTGTAATCCTGGTGGGGAGCAGGGGGCTCTGGTGGGGTGTCAGGGTCCCTAAAACGTCTGGGCTCCTGTGGGCTCTGGCTGCAGTTGAGTGCATGTGGCTGTAAGCAGGGGCCTATCAGGTCATGCCCCCAGGGTCCCAAAAAGATTGCAAGTCTCTAGTTGGCTGTTTAGTCTGGGTCTGATCCAGAAGAGGAGTGCCACTGAAGGGATTTTCATCTTTGGCCTTGAGGTGCTTTGTTTTCAGCAGCACTGAAGGGCAGTTCCTGTCCTCTGTATCTGGCCTGGCTGCGTTCTGACTCAACGCTGGAGCAGCCACAGGGTGACGGCAGTGCTGTGTTGCCTTACTGAGCACGAGCAAGCAGCTCTGCCACGGAGTGATGAGCTGAGCACAAAGCTCTGTTCCCCACCATCCCTGTTGCCAGCACAGCCCATGAGGGCTGGCTTGTGGCCTCTTTGAGGGCTGACTGGGACATGGATTGCAGTGGCTGGGGGGGTGGGATGGCCTCTGATCTGTGCCAGTTCTTTAAAGCCTCAGTCACATTTCTGGCAAATGTCTGCAGGCTGTCAGCTTCCCCAGCAGCTTCAGCAGCTCCCACTGTGTATGACTAAACCAAGGCAGCTATTGCTGTGGGCAGTGCATGACAAGCCCTGGGGCTGGGCAGCACCTGTGACCAGCCCAGCCTTTCAGCACCCAATGCAGCCTGGCACATCCCTGAGTGTTAATCCTTCTCACCTTGCTGGTGAGAGGCTTTGCCTCAAGCTCACATCCAGATCACACCAGTAAATTGACTCTGTGCTAAGTGGCAGCTGTCACCACGCTCTGGCTGGTGGATAAACAGAGCTGTGATGAGTGGCCTGGCAGGATCCTGGCAGCTGCAGAGGCAGCCCTTGGTGTGAGCCATCTCCTTGGTGTATATGGCTCAGACTGTCAGGGCAGTGCAGGCTGGCATGAGAAGCCTGCAGGAAGCTGCTGTGTGGGAAGTGTTGCAGAGCTAAGTGTGCTGCTTGCCTCTGGGAGAGTGGCTGGAACATCCTGGGTTTGCTTTGGGCTCCTGTGTGCTGCTGCTGACCCCATGGCAGACCTCAGCTGCCCTCCTGAGCTGCTGAACCTGCACGGGCTGAGTGCCTCCTCTGCTCCCTCCAGGCTGAGGCAGAAGTGGCATCCTTGAATCGCCGTATCCAGCTGGTAGAGGAGGAGTTGGACCGAGCTCAGGAGCGCCTTGCCACAGCTCTGCAGAAGCTGGAAGAGGCAGAGAAGGCAGCAGATGAGAGTGAAAGGTGAGCAAGGACTCCTGCTTGCACTCTATCAAACACTGAGGGTCCAGTGCCATTAACATTTTGGGCTTCCCAGAGTGAGGGAGGAGATCCCACATCAAGGCTGGATGTGGGAGTTGGTGCCTGTTTATGCAGAGCAGTTTAAACAATGCAGATGAACCTGAGGCTGCTGATGGCTTTGAGTGTCCTGGAACCTGAGGCTAGGAAGTGCCATGTGCCACCAGGCACCCCCACCTCCAAAGGAGGAGAAATACATGTGTTCAGGGACACCATTGCCTTGGAAAGGTGGCTGCTGCTGGGGCAGCCTCTCTTCCATCTGCCTCTGCCAGCATGCTCCCTGACCTGGTGTGTTATTCAGAGGGGAGTGGTCCACTTCCACTGTCTGATGTGTTTCCTCGTGCACACGCCGTGAGCAGCCTGGCCCAGCTGCTGGCCTGCCATAAAGGCAGACTTGGCTCTTCCTGCATTCCAGATGGGGAAGTGCTTGGCTGTGCCGAGTCCCCTGAGACAGCTGGGCTTGTTCTCAGCAGCACTGCACTTCCCTTGGCCTGGGAACCCAGTGATCTGCTGGAGGAATGTTCCAAGGAACCGTTAATTCCAAGCAATTGAGGTTGCTGTATTCACATCAGCCCAGCAGCCTCTGCCTTCCTGTGCCACTCCTGCACTCAGAGGAATCATGGCTTGTTGGGAAGCACTGTGCTTCCAGGGCAGTGTTGTTTGTGCTCTGAAACTTACTGCACTGCTGGCTGGTCCCAAGAGTTTTTTACACACCATCCTTCCCTGTGCTTGCTTTTGGGCAGAGGCATGAAAGTTATTGAAAACAGAGCTCTGAAGGATGAGGAGAAGATGGAGCTGCAGGAGATCCAGCTCAAGGAAGCCAAGCACATCGCAGAGGAGGCAGACAGAAAGTATGAGGAGGTGAGACCTTTGGGTGCTCTAGTACTGGCCTGGGCCAGGAGAGTTGAGTCTCCTGCCTGCTGGCAGCAAACCCAGCAGCAGAGCCTGGCTCTCAGCAGAGCTACCTCAGTGCTCTGCTTGGCCAAAGCTTCCAGTGGCTCCTGCAGGCACTCCTTCCATCACTGCTGTGCAGAGCCTGCAGGTGCAATGCTCTCCTCCTTCCTCTTGCCTCTGCTTCTCCTTTGCAGGTGGCTCGGAAGCTGGTGATCATTGAAGGGGATCTGGAGCGTACTGAAGAGAGAGCTGAGCTGGCAGAGTCGTGAGTAGCCTGCTGGCATGCACCTGGCAGCTCTGCCTCTGCATGGGAACTAACACTGCATTGCTAACCTTGTTACACAAGGCCTGAAGCACAGGGTGGGCGTAGGTCTGCAGAGGAAAGGGATGAAAGCACTTCCCTCCTTGAGACAGGATTAGCTCCACCTAGGACATGCAGTTTGTGATGCCATTTGCCTTGGGTGGAGATGCTCTGCCCTTTGCATGGAGGCTGGAGAGCCTCCCTCTGCCAGCATTCACCAGCACTGCTTTGTGTGTGCAGTCACCAGATCATTCACCTTGCTGCAGAGCACAGTGCTTGTCCTGAAGTGGCACAGGCCTCCTGGGCCAGGGCTGGAGTGCCTTGTGGGGTGGCCAAGGGCAGAGCTGTGGCCTCTCCAAGTATTTGCAGTAACCTCTACAGGCTTCTGCACTGCTGAGCAGAAATCTGGGCTTCCTCTGCTCAGAGCAGAGACACAAATCCTGGTGTTTGGGCCCCTGTCACGTGTCTGGAGGCTTGGGCTGATCCTGGAGGAGCTGGTCAGGGCCTGTCTGTGCTCTGGGCCTTGTCTAACACAGTTGGTGTGCACGCAGCAGCAGCAGCACTGTGCTTCCCGCCCAGACGTGCATGTTGTGACCATGACTTCTTTGTGTTTCCTCCCACCCCTGTTTTGCTCTGTGGTGGTGTGGTTTTGGTGCTCCTTTTGACCTTGCCCCTACCTGGCTTGTGCCCCTGTGTGACCGTCACTAACAGTCATTGCCGGGAGCTGCAGGAGCAGATGAGAGTGATGGACCAGAACTTGAAGTGTCTGTCTGTTGCCGAAAAAAAGGTACTAACCTTTCCCTTCTTGAACCATTAAACCAGAGCTCGTGTGGTCTCCTCAGTATGCTCCTCCCCTCAGCTTAACTGTGTCTCTCTCTCTCTCTCCTGGAACATTCTGTCTTTCTGCCCATAAATGTCCCTTTCTGAGTGGTGGTGGCTGTCCTCCTGTCCATCAGAACAGCTTCCCTCCATACAGCACACTAAACTTCTCCTTGGAGACTCAAAGTCTGGCAGAAACCTGTGTCCACATCTCACTGCTCAGCTCTGTGCCCCGTGCATGTGCTGGCAGAATACTTCAAACTGGAGCTTGGAGGCAAAAAGGGAACTTGCTTTCTGCACAGGTGCCTCAAAGCAGGGTCCTATCCAGTCTGATCTCAGACAGTCTCCTAAAGAACTTCCTGGTCTTCCCTGCACGTGGATTCACTTCTTGTCTCCTGTCTTTCCCTCCCACTTCTTCTTTTCCTTTTTTTCCCCCCTTTCCTTACAAAACCCCACAGTAAATGTTCCGAGCTGGAGGAGGAGCTGAAGAATGTCACCAACAATCTCAAGTCTCTTGAGGCTCAGGCTGAGAAGGTAGGGCTGCCTGTCCCAGGGCCAGAAACATTGCTGTTGTGCTAGGAGGGTGTGTAAACAGCAGAGCACCCACTGGGGTGGAAATGATTCAACTGCAGTCTTAAGCAAGCCAGGAGCACTGTGCCTGCTCTGCTGGGAGGGCTGACATACTTCATTGGAGGGCTGTGGGAACTGGGGTGCAGCAAGCCTGGCTGCCCTTCCCTGCCTTGGGGCAGCCTCAGTCAGCCACGATGTGTAAGCTGCTAAAATGTTAAGATGAGAATTTCTCTGCATCCAAGTTTGTGTTCCATGCATGATGTGAGACTTTCTGCCTGACCCAGTCCTGCTGGACTTGGGTGAGGATGTGAACAACTCCCAGTTGGAAGTTGTGTGCTGCAGTGAGGAGTTCGTGTTGCCCTCTGTAGTGTGGGCTCTGTGGAGAGGGAGGTATCTGGGGCTGCTGACTGCTGACTCCTTTTCCACAGTACTCTCAAAAAGAGGATAAATATGAAGAAGAGATCAAGATTCTGACTGATAAACTCAAAGAGGTGAGTGACCAGGATAGCCCAGCTGGATGAGCTGGCCTCAGCTTGGCTGGGAAGAGATGTGAAGGGTGGGAGGCTCCATGTCCTTGGGCTGATTGATGCCCTTTGCTGTAGAGCTGTTGCACTAATGGCTCATTTCTGTCTGGCAGGCAGAGACCCGTGCTGAATTTGCTGAACGCTCTGTAGCCAAGCTGGAGAAGACCATTGATGATCTGGAAGGTACATTCTGGGGATAGGAAACCAAAGAATGTGTGTTGAGTGAGAGGCTAAGGAGGGCTATCTCGAGAGTGGAGAGACTGCTGTGCTCATTACTTGGAGCATAACCCAAGTTGGCCTCCAAGGTGAGGCTGGGCAAGAGTCCTGCCCTGTGCCTCTGCTCTGCAAACAGCTCCTTGGCTGTGCTGCAGCAGGTCTCGAGCTCTTGATCCAGACATCTGGCCTTATCTAGACAGCTGGTGTATTTTGGTAGTGATGTCCTCAGGAATGTAACTAAATCCCTGTGCTCCAGCTTAATCCAAAGTTATTTAGGAGTGGTGCAGGGAAGCAACACCTGAACTTGTAAGAATTGGTCACAGTAAGACCCTTGTGTGCATGTGCTGGCTACTGCAGGTCAGCCACAGAGTCAGTGAGTGTTGAAACAGCCCCCATGAAGACTCAGACTCCCCAGTGTGAGTCCTGAATCAAGGTTAACTCTCCAGCAGTGCAGTCCACAGGACAGTCAGCCTGGGTGGGTTCCTTTCCTCCTCCCATTCCTTCAGACAGTTCTTCAGGAGCACTCCTGAGGCCACCCATGACAGAGCCTTGCTCCAGGCCACAGAATCCTCCTTTTCAGCTGCCTCCCTTCAATCTGGGACTGTGGCCAGATTCTTCTGTGGATTGCTGGGGTGCTGGTGCTGGTAAACCAAGACCCTTACAGGTGTCCTGCCTTGGCCACAGGTGTGCCTTTGTGGTCTTTGTAGTTCCAGTTCTTAGAGATACAAAGCACCATCCTACTGTCTGGAGTCACTCTGGAGGCTTATCTAGAAATAGCAATGGTGTCAGCTGAGCTGTTCCAGAACTGCAGCCAAGCAGCAATCTGAGCCACCTCATGATCCAGGACAAGCTTTTATTTGGAACTGCAAAAAGTCCTCCAAGTCCCTGCATGCTGCCCTTGAAACCTGTTGATTGAGAGTTGGCTCTGGTCTACAGTCTTGCTGCTGAACTGAAGTAGCTTAGGACAGCTGACAGAGTTCCCCAGGCTCTGCAAGGCTGTTAACAGCATGCCCAGCTGTACTACAGCCCAGGCAGCCAGAGCTGGAGGAGGCTGTGCCAGCTCTGCAGGGCTCAGGGATGTGTCAGCACGTCCCAGGCCCGCCCCTCCCTGGAGCTGAGAGCTGCCTGTCTGCTCCATTATCTGATGGGGAGCTCTGGTGTGGCCAGTCTGCTCCCCCACCTCACTGCTACCTGCAGGATTGGAATTTCCTCTGATGCCCAGCTCTATTACATGACTGACTTCTCCCAAGCCAGTCTTTGCACTGAGGCACAGGTGAGAACAAAGCACCTCAATTATCAGTGCTCTCCTTAGGTGTAGCAAGCTTCTCCCCAAGTGGATGGAGTTGCCTTTCCTGCTGCTCCTCCTGACACTGGTTCCTGCTGACCTAGCTGGACAGCTTGTTTGTACAAGGTGATGTTGTTTGAGTGCTTGGCTCTGCTGCCCTGGGAGCTGGATTGCAATCCTGGAAGGCACCTGTGGGTCATTCAGTCCTCAGGCTGCTGGAACCCTCCTGCTCACGGCTGGGGATGAACACAGAGTCGTGATGGCTCCACATCTAACTTCATTTTCTTCTGTTTGTGAATCCCATCCTGCTTTTCCTGCCCCAGAGTGTTGGAAGAACTCCTTTGCCTTCCCTCATTATTTTCCTTTTGTTCTCCTCCTGAACTCTTCTAGATGAGCTCTATGCCCAGAAACTGAAGTACAAAGCAATTAGTGAGGAACTGGACCACGCCCTGAATGACATGACTTCCATGTAAATATGAGCTGGCTGGTGTTTGCCTCTCGCTTCAGCAGCCTGGAGTGCCAGTGCTTGCTTGGTTTGCTGTGGTTTCCATAGCTGGAGAGTCGGTGGCTCTGAGCCATCCAGGTTACTTCTACAGATCTGCCCAAGGGGCCCCAGCATGCTGTCCTCTACCTCTAGGTCCTTGTGGTCTGCATGTGTAACCAAGTGCTGTGCTGGCCTGCAAGGGTTCTGACTGCAATTCCAGTGCAATTCCCATTCCCACTGGGAAAGGCTTTCTCAGGAAACGTGGCTTTGTCATCTGCTGGAGCCACTGGGCCATGGTCTCAGGATTCCTTCTGGAAGAGGCTGTGGCTAGTGCTCAGGTGGATTCCTTTGGAATTGCCACAACAGGCTGGAGATGGGCCGGATCATGAACTGATCTGTGGAAGTAGCTGAACTTGTGTGTTCCTGCAACTTTGCTCCTCAGCTTTGTGTTCAGATCTGCAGTGGGTGCTGCTAACAACTGCTCTGTCTGGTCCTTGCACTAACCCAGGAGGGGCCAGGTCCTCACCCCGTAGAGAAGAGCCTTAACATGAGTGTCCCTGAGTCCCCTAAGCAGAGTTTGCTGTGCACAAACACTGAAGCTTCTCTTAAAATTAGTGTCTCCTTCTGTCTCACGCAGATAAGTCTTGTGATTCCAAACTCCACTTTGGATTTGTCTCTCTGCTTGGTGGCTTGTTCTGCATCTGCACCGGCATTCACGCTCTCCTCACCTCACTCTGACTGCCAGTACCCTTTTCCAGTTCCTGTGCCCAGGGCATCCCTGGGAATGGCTGCTGTAAAGATGCAGCAGCAGCCCCCCAGTTGTGCTGCACTTGCTCCCAAACAAAGCTCCCTCTGTGTGACCTGGTGTGCCAGACACAGCCTGCTCTGAGGGGCTGCCCTTTCCCTGTCGGGGGAGCTGGGAGGATGTTGTTCTCATCTGCATATCTTGCGTGGAGCCATAAAGCTCTTTTTGTATTTCTCTTGCCTCTCGCTCGAGCATGATGTCACCTTTTCTAAGGAAAACAGTTCCTGTATAAATGGCTGTTGCTTTTGAGAAATGGGTTTTTAGTGACCACTTGCTGCTTTAGAGTAACTCTTCCAGCATTGCCTTCAAACCTGTGTCACCCTGGGTGGAGCACAGACCTCACTAGCATGCTGGATTTTCCCTTGAGGTGTGTTTACTGGCTGCTGCAGACAGGGCCTGTGGGGTCGAACAGGAGGCTGGGGGTTGCAGCAGGAGGCCCTGGAGCTCTGCCTGACTGAAGACACTCCTCATTCCTGCCTGCTTTGGACTGTTCACCAGCACCAGTTGCCAAATGCTGGCTTGCAGTGGGAGGTCACACACCTGATAGTCATTAGCCAGGGTTTGGAAGCCAATAAATACTGTGTGAGCTCTGGCTGGTCTCCACTGGGACAGAACTGGTTGAGTGTGCAGTGATGCCTGTGCCAGGGGGAGGGTTGGATGGCCTCTTGCTTCAGGAAGGAGAAGGCACTGCAGCAGGGCTGTGAGCATCTGAGCCAGGGAATCTTTGCAGAGCCCTGCCCTCCTCGTGCAGGGGCTGAGGGCTGCAGGATCCTGCTGGGAGCGTGGCATGGAGCTCCCCACTGAGCACTGCCCCGGGCTGTGAGTGCCTGGCCTGTGTCACCACTGCTGCTGCTGCTAGTTGGTCTGGTATGATAAACACTGGTCAGCCTCTCCAAACAGTGTGTGCTGCTCATGGTGGTTGGTCAAATACTTTTTCCTTTCTGGATTGGTTCATCTGCCACAGAGCCCGAAGAGCCCTTCGTGAGCAGGGTGCTGATGACATGGGACACTTCCCGTGGCTTCCTCAGGTTTGTGCCCTTCTGGTCTCCACGTGAAGCACTGGCAGTCAGGACAATCTGGGCATATCACCTGTCCCACTCTGTCTTTGGTGGCAGGTCTGGGTGGGGAAGGGAGGGAGCATTCCAGGAATGTCAGAGTGTGGTCTGACTCTCCTGGGGTGTGGGGCAGTAGCTGTGCCTTGTAAGCACAAAGCAGGAACCCAGAACTCTTCAGTAACCCAGCTGCAGCTGGAGTTGGGGATCTGGAGGGGCAGGGCTTTTGTAAATGTGAAGGCTTCCAGTCCAGTGCTCATTGTCAGCTCTTAGGAAAACAGGGATGCCATCATTGTCTGTCAGAATCTGAAGGGAGGGTGTCACAGATGGACCAGGTTCTGCTCTGTGGTGCCCAGCAGTAGGACAGACAACACAGAGAAACTGATGCCCAGGAAGTTCCAGCTGAGCATGAGGAAGAATTTCTTTCCTGTGTTGGGTGCTGAGCACTGAGCAGATTGCCCAGAGATGGTGTGAAGATATTCCAGAATGACTGGGACACAGTCCTGTGTGATGTGCTCTGGGATAGCTCTGCTTGAGCAGGGAGGTTTGACCAGATAAGCCACAGTGGTCCCTTTCCATCTCCCAGGAGTGATTTTTGCTGGTGGGAGGTGGCAGCCTGTCCTTGGGGAGTGGCTCTCCCCTCACGGGAGGTCTGGCTGCATCCTCACTTGCTGTGGGGAGCTGGTGGCTCTGCTCTGCACAGTGCTGTTCCCAGGAATGTTATCTAAGGCTGGGCTGTGGCAGGCTCTTTCCCCACTCATCTGGAAGGAATCCACTGGGTGGTGGATGGGTATGTGGGTGGGTGATGCAATGGTTACCCCGGGAGGTTTTGGAGACATCTGGTCGGACTGGATTGCTGGGCTTGTGCAGGCTGGTTCCTGTGAGCTGTGCTGTGCTGTGGGAGTGCTGCAAGCACAGGGTAACTGTCCAGGAGGGCCAGCTCCTGGGGCTCCCTGAGTGGCAGGGAGAGCTGGTGAGGCTGCCTGGGGCTGGGCAGAGAAGGGAGCAGGCCAAACGTGCTGCAGACCTGGGCAGGTGTTCTGTGTGGAGAAGCTGTTCCTGAGGTCTGGGAAGTTTAGCTATGCTGAGCTCCAGTCTGCTGCCTTGTGTGGGTGAATCATCAGGACCTTGTACACAAGCAGGAGTGTTTGCTTGGAAGCTGTGAGGTGTTGCACCAAGTCCTCCTGAGCACAGTTCACTCTCATCCTCTGCCCTCAGGAGACCCAGGACCAGCCTGGATCACTGTTCTGGGCTGGCCCTGGGGCTGCTCAGAGGCAGCATGCAGCCAGAGTCCCTCACTAGCAGTAGTAGCTGTTGTGCAAGGCATGGGCCAGGGTGCCTCGTACCCACAGCTTCCCTCAGCTCCCAGACTGTGGTGGACAAAAATCACTGGCTTCTCTGCCTGAGCCTTGGTCCCTTGGTGGTTTTACAGAGGGGACAATCACTCAGCATTACTGCCCCCTCCTGCAGAGTGAGGTGCAGCTAGAGCAGGTCCTGAGGGCTGAGAGGAGCTGAGGGTGAAGCTGGGTTGAGCTTCCCCCTCTCTGTGCAGGTGCTGCACTGCAGGGACTGGGCTCAGACTCTGGGAGGGCTTTGGCTGCTCCATGGAAACCACTCGCCTTTCTGCAATTTTACGCAGTTCAAGAGCAAAACATTCTGAGATGGAAAGCAGTGAGGGAGGGTGCAGCTCCCCTTCAGAGGGGGCCTGAGTGTCCCAGGACCTCCCAGTACAAGGGTTAGAGGGGAAGCCCAAGGCCAAGGCTCTGGGCTCCCTCCTCCCATCACACTGTGTCACTGCAGGTGGTGCTGGTCGGTTCTGCCCGGTTGTAGGATGGTGTGTGAGGTTTTATCACTGCCTGGAATCTCCCTAAGTGCAGGAATTGGAGCTGCCAGGCTGGAGGACTCTGCCCATGCAAATGAGCAGGGAGAGATGCTGAATGTGTTCTCTGTAGTGGCTGGTTGTGGCTGACTGAGAAGGGACAGATCCTGGAGAGGGACCAAACATGCTGATGGGCATGAGTGCTTGGCAAGAGCCTCGAGGGTGTGTGTGGCTCCTGGACCTCTGTGGCTGTGAGGACAGGGCTGGAGAGGCCACAGCTGCAGGGGCAGTGGCAGC
The DNA here is from genome assembly GCA_034336665.1 of Luscinia megarhynchos. Lineage (NCBI taxonomy): Eukaryota > Metazoa > Chordata > Aves > Passeriformes > Muscicapidae > Luscinia > Luscinia megarhynchos. The sequence goes on from CM067587.1 coordinate 1,641,918, forward strand.
TCGTGCCCTGCTCGTGGAGTTGTTCTGGCAGATGTAAAAGAGGATGCTGTGCTCCAAAAGTCCCTGTCCTGTCCCTGATGCAGCTGCTGCCCCTGGTCCTCTCTGGGTTGTCAGTGTGGCACCAGGTGTGTTCTCAGGGGTGAGATGTTGTCATTCTCAGTTTTTCTGGTGTGCATGTCCTGCTGTTCAGCCCTGTCAGTCCCAGGGCAGTGTGGCTCCCTCTGGAAGCTGTTTCTGGTGCTCATTTCTGCAGTGTGCTCCTCAGGCTTAAAGCACATCCCAGATCTCTGGCCTTGCTGGGGTCCAGCCCAGCCCTGCCTGCAGGCTCCTCTTCTGGTGTCTCTTCTTCCTTCCTTTGCCTTTGCGCATCTTTGGCAACACTTTCACTTCTGCCCACACTGGGTTTCCTCTGTGGCCTTTCTGAGCTGAAGCCCAAGTCAGAGAAAGACAAACCTTTGGGAATAGCCCAGGCTGTCCTCAGAAGCACACATTATGGGGACAGCTTTTGATGTGCTCATCTTGGTGCTCTACTAACATTCCCTTTCTTTCTCTCCTGCTCGTTTCCCTGCCTTGCTGCTGCAGAGCGCCTGTACAGCCAGCTTGAGAAAAACCACCTGCTCTCTAACGAGCTGAAGTTAACCCTGCACGATCTGTGGGGGGCCCAGTGACCCCATTAAACGAGCTCATCCCACCCCCACTGCTGTGGGCCACACTGAAATCTGATCATTCAGACTGGCAGACTTGCCAGTTTTATGCAATTGCTGCTTTTTAATGAGGCACTTGGATTTATCCTGTAATTTATTTAAGCATTTTTAAAAATATATAAAAGTAACCTCTATTCTTAATGAAGTCACCCCCAGACTTGGCTGGTTTTTGAGCAGGGGGTCCTGCCTGGCTCCTCCATGGAACCAGAATAGCTGCACCCCCAAATGAGGGGTGGGGTGAAGTTAGACTTAGGTCTGCTTGAAGCTGCCTGTCAAGTGCTACAACTTAATTTACTATTAGCTGAATGACTGTAGGATTTTCTGGTGCATGGAACAATGGCTTCTACCAATAAATGGCTGACCTTGTGGTCTGTGAGACACTGCACACCTGTAGTACATTCCTGTCCAGGGAGTCCTAACTGAGAGCGTTTGGGGGGGGAGGCTGAGCTCCCAGGCCTGACCCCAGAGCAGCTCCTGAGCCCTGAAATGGTTGGGAAAGCTCTCAGAGCTCTTGACAGCAGGTGCCAAAGTGCAGAGCCTGGAGCAGTGTCCTGGGTGCCTGCAGGGAGAGCTGTTCTGTCTCTGTCGCGCAGTTTCTGGCCCCGGGGGGTTGGGAGTGGCTTTGGGGCTCTGCCTGTACCTAAAGGACGTTTCTTACAGCCTGTGTGTCCGGCCTCCCAGCGTGTGGATGTCTGCAGTGATATGGGTGGGCTCACCTTTGGAGTGAAGCCCACTTAGAGCACTAGCTGCTGATCTGCTCTCCTCCTGCCTTAAGGAACATGTGAGAACTGGCTGCACAGCTGCCTGTAGTGTTGGGCAGGTGCAGCTCCCTCACTCCTCACTCTCTGCTGTCACTGCCCCCTCCAGGCTGGGGTCTGCTCCCTGCTGCTGGGCTTGGCATCCCTGCCCTGTGCTGGGGGGAGAGGGGCACAACCAGCTGTCCTTCCAGGGGGTGGTTTTCACCTGAGTGTTGCTCTTGGGCGCCTTGCTGGGCCACGTGTGTCAGCTGTGGAGGTGTGGAAGCCCTGGGAAGAGCTGGCTGCATGTGAAACACTGCCTGGAGCTTTGGCTGGAGGTGCACCGTGGCCATACTGCCTGGGAGCACCAGCAGTGTGAGAGGCAAGGGCTGCACACAGCCAGGGACCCCAGAGCTTCCAGCTGCACCCAGGCAGGCACTCCAGCCCCAGGGGCGCTCTGGCAGTGGGGAAGGGGCTGGCACAAGCTTCCTCTGGCAAGGCACTCTGGCTTGCTAATGCTGATTGGTAACTCTTGACTCTTGCTTCCTGCCAGATAAACTGAAATCCACCAAAGAGGAGCATCTCTGCACGCAAAGAATGCTGGACCAGACCCTGCTAGACCTGAACGAGATGTAATGGATCCCTGCCACTGCCTCTGCCACGTGCTGCCAGCCCAGCTGCTGCTGCCCTCTAACCCTGGCTGACACCACAGTTTACTTTCTGTTGCCAACTTGACCAAACACAAATCTCCTTTGTTCCAGGGTTAAAGGCCACCAGGTTGGGCAGAGCTTCAAAACAGCATCATTAAGGGAAGAAAACAATGCAATAATGTTTGGAGAGCATGTTTGAGATGTACACATTTTGTAACTACCTTTTTTGTAGCAACCATTGTAAACATTCCAAATAACTTGTGAGGCTGGTGAGCTACACTTCAAAGCTCTTGGCTTTAAAATTTGGTATTAACCTTCTGTTAATCGGCTCTGGGCCACCCTGCTCTGGCAGGGCAGGAATTGGATGTGATGGTTCTGGCTGTGAGAGTAGCCAGGCTAGGGATGAAAGCCTGTTGGGAAAACTTCCTTTCCAGGAGCTGTTTGCCAAAAGCACAGTTCAGTTTTTCAGCTTTAAGGTAACTCTGTGTTAGGAAGGAACAACTTGAGTGAAAGGCATCTTTATTTTGGGTTTGATTTTTTTTTTTTGTTTTTTTGTTTCTAAGCCAAGCTATCTGAACAATTGAACCAATTGAACTTTCACAGGGATTGTGTCCCTTCCCCTCTACACCTGAAGGGCTTAGAGAAGCCACTGTCCCTGTGACCCATTGCTACCCTGGGGCTGACTTTGCCTTCACTAAGTGCTGATGCACCAAGCTTCACTGCTCATCACCGAGTTACACTTAACAGCTTCAGTACAACAGCCTTGTGTTCTTGGAGAAGTGTTTTTGCCTACCTGGAGGGAGGGAGCCAGGCCTTCCCTCCTGCCCAGGACTGCTCTTACTGTCTTAATTGAGTCCAAGCCATCTTGCTGTGCATTGCTGATGTGTCGTGGTTGTGAGGTGAGTGGCAGCGTGCAGCTTGTGGTTTGAGCATGCTGCTTGGTTGTAGCAGTTTTTGGGGCCAATCTGGAGACAAAAACCCTATCCAGTGTTTTGATACTAAATTGAAAAATTGTGTTACTGTCTTTTGAAATAAAAACTGATCCCTCCACACGGCTGCTGGCTGCAGAGCTTTACTTTGTGGAGGGTGAGGGTGGGGATGAAGAGTGGTTTACATGCCTTGCCTTGGTGGTGAGACCAGGCAGAGGGTGAGCAGCACTTCCCAGGGCAGGAGTGCAAAAGCAGCTCTGGTGATGAGTTCCTCGGTCAGTTTGGAGACCACACTGAGTTGGGTGGAAGTGTTGATCTGCTGGAGGGCAGGAAGGCTCTGCAGAGGGATCTGTACTGGCTGGGTCTGTGGGGAGGCAGTGCTGGAGGCTCAATTGCTGTTTTTGGGTCACCATAGCAGAAGTGGGCCTGGAGCTGGGAAAGCCTGTGCTGGGATTGCCTACATGGGACTCCTCTGCTGCTGGCTGGCTTTTTTCACCTTGGAGTGTTTGGGTCCAGGAATTAGTTGTCAAGTGATTTGGATACTTAGAGGATGAAGAACGAGAACACTTCTGCTTCAGCCCCTGATTCCTGCCCAGAAGAGTTTTACAGTGGCCACTGCTGCCACTGCCCTGTGCCTGTCCTCTGTCCCTCACTGACATCTCTGGCAACAGGAGATGTGTCTGCTACAGAAATCAGCATTGCTGCCCCTCTCATTGCTCTTGGACAAAGCAACTTTCAGGTTTCCAAGCCAATTTAGGAGTGCTTCTACTATTAATCTCCAGATTAATAATTTTTTAAAATAGAGTTGTATTTCTTAGCAAAAACCATGTTACCAAGTTATTGATGGCTCTGGGGAGCAAACCTCGTGTTTTATTTCAGGTTTCACATCTGCACAGGAGACAGGAGGAGGCTGGAACTGAAGCTGTGTGTGGTGACCATGTAAGTTTATGACACCAAAGTGTATTTATCTGATGGGAATGTGTGTTTACTTAACAACGAGCAGCTGCCAAGTGGAGTGCTATGGGTAATTGTGCTACAGATTTTAGCACTAATAAGGAAATGAGAGAGTGGGAAGGGACTTAACCCTCGCTGTGATGTTATCTCTGTCTCTTCCTCACACACAATTCTATTCCCATATATTCACAAAAATACTCTGTGTGACAAATCACTGCAGAAACGCAAAATTCTGGGAGTATTTTTGGAAAGTGCACTGGGTTTTCCTTGGAAGGGAACACACTGTCCACTGATTTCTGCCAATTCACAGAACCTGAGAATAACTCACCATTGTAAAACAGAGCTGTTTTCTGCAGGTAAGAGGCAAAGGTGGTAGTAATTTTCTTCAGCTTTTTTTTCTCTAGTGCCTCAGATATATAATAACACTATTGTTCACATCTGTGTGAAAGAAACTGCTCTGTGCTTCAGGTTATGCCATATTTCATAGAGCTCAAAGACTCACCGACTGCTTTGGGCTGGGAGGGACCTTAAAGATCAACCCGTTCCACCCCTTTGCCATGGGCAGGGACGCCTCCCATAGACCAGGCTGTTTCAATCCCTGCACATTTCCCGGGATGGGGTAGTCACAGCTCCTCTGGGCAGCCTGTACCAGGACCTCACCACCCTCACAGGGAACAATTTCTTTCCAATATCCCATCCATCGCTGCCCTCTGGTATTGGGAAGCCGTTCCCCCTCGCCCTGGCACTCCAGGCCCTTGTCCAAAGTCCCTCTCCAGCTTTGTGGGAGCCCCTTTAAGCCCTGCAAGGGGCTCTGAGGTCTCCCCAGAGCCTCCTCTTCTCCAGGTGAGCACCCCCAGCTCCCAGCCTGGCTCCAGAGCAGCTCTGTGTCCTCCGCACTCACTGCAGCAGCTCCTCGTCCTTGCTGTGCTGGGGACCCCAGCGCTGGAGGCGGCTCTGCAGGTGGGGGTCTCACCTGAGCACAGGCGAGGGGCAGAACCCCCTCCTCTCCCTGCTGCCCGTGCAGGGGTCCAGCCCGGCACAGCACTCTCGTGCCCTGCGGCAGCGTGGGCTGCTCGGGGGCTTTGCCCGGCAGCTCCGGGTCAGTGCCTGGGTCCTGGCAGCTACGTTAGGGAATCACAGATTCTCCTGAGCTGGAAGGGACCCACAAGGAGCGCGGAAACCAAACCCTGGCCCTGCGAGGACACCCCAAGAGCCTCCCCCTGTGCCTGGGGGCACTGTCCAGACATTGTGCTGGCAGCCTTGGAGCCGTGACCATTCCCTGGGGAGCCCTGACCACCCGCGGGGGAAAAGCCTTCTCCTGATTCCCAGCCTAAACCCCCTGTTCTGGGTTTGGCTTTTTCCAGTGATATTTCCCCATCTGCTACCTGGAAAAAGAACAATGCGTTGCCTCAGAGACAAATGGAGCAATTAGGAAACAAAAGATGTAGCTAGGTCGCAGCATTCCATTGAAATGGCCCGGGCTGCGAGCAGGCTGGGGGTGATACCTCCAGAAAAAAACGGTGAAGGGGCTACCTCGGGGGTTTGGCTGAGTTTTTGGAGTTGAGTTTCCGCGTTCCTAAGGAGCAGTTTGCCTGTTCCCCTGCGGCCTGAAAGGAATGAAGGATTTGTCTTTACAAACAAACTGCGGGTCTGCTAGTAGATAAAAGTAGCACTGAGAGATAAAAGAAACAATGCGAAGGATTCCGCTGATTGATGAACGGAATGAGAGAGATTTGTCTTTACAAACAAACTGTAGGTCTGCTGATAAATAAAATTGGATACTGAGACATCAAAGAAACAATGGGAAGAACCATAAATTCCATAAGGAATTCCACTGAGTGACACAAGGAAAAGACAAAGAGGGAGATATGCATTGGAAGGTATTACATTAGGTATTAGGTGTTTTGGGAAGTCTGTACCTCTCAAGCACCTCAGGCAATGGGGAAAGAGAGAGGGAAATTAGGATGAAAAGGAGGCCGCGTCCTCCAAAAACTTGAGACCCCATGGAAAAGGCTCATGACCTCTCCCTTTATTCAGATAAGGTTACGGGGCTCCTCTGCCTCCTTTTTAGACACAAACCTCTGGTGCTTGTGGATGAATTTTCTGTCGGACCCGACTGCTGGGGGCTCAGAACCGGCGCGGTCCCGCCGGACCCTCTGCCCGCGGGCATTGCCACGGCGCTCCCGTGAGCCGGGCTCCGAGACTCCGGCCCGCCGGGCTGTCCCGCACGGCAAGGCGGCTCCATCCTCGCTGTTTCCCGGCATCTGGCGGGGGCGGTGCGGGTGTGTCCCTGTACCGGCCATCTCAGCCGGGCAATCGCGACAGCGCCGCGTGGGGAGGAGCCCGAGGCGCGATTTCACAGCGCTGCAGGCCCGGCCGCCCGTCCCGCGGTTCCCACCGCAGCTGTGGGGTTTCTGATATATCCCACCCACCACCCGCGATTTTTGCTCATTCCTGCTGTCCCAACGTGCTGCTTCTGGGAGTCCTGCTGGGGCACCGGGACCGCTGTGCCGGGGTTTGTGAATCAAGGCTTCTCTTCCATTCCTTCCGTCCGGGACCGGCTGTCCCAGGAGTTTGTGAGGCAAAGCCTCTCCTCCATCCCTTGTCTGGGCACTTTGATCGGCTGTGCCAGGGCTTTGTGGGGCAGCCCTGTCCTCCATCGCCCCCGCCGCCTGCAGCCGCCACTCCTGCGCGCTGCCCGAGCCGCCCCTCAGCGCCCCTCAGCGCCCCGTGCAGCTGCCCCTCAGCGCCCCCCGCCCCACAGCGCCCCCCGCCCCTCAGCGCCCCCCGCCCCACAGCGCCCCCCGGCCCCACAGCGCCCCCCGGCCCCACAGCGCCCCCGCCCCACAGCGCCCCCTGCAGCCGCCCCTCAGCGCCCCCCGCCCCACAGCGCCCCCCCGGCCCCACAGCGCCCCCACAGCGCCCCCACAGCGCCCCCGGCCCCACAGCGCCCCCACAGCGCCCCCCTGCAGCCGCCCCACAGCGCCCCCTGCGGCCGCCCCTCAGCGCCCCACAACTCCCCCACAGCGCCCCCTGCAGCCGCCCCACAGCGCCCCCCTGCAGCCGCCCCTCAGCGCCCCACAACTCCCCCCACAGCGCCTCACGCCCCACAGCGCCCCCCTGCAGCCGCCCCACAGCGCCCCCTGGCCCCACAATCGCCCCTCAGCGCCCCCCGCCCCTCAGCGCCCCCCTGCAGCCGCCCCACAGCGTCCCCCCTGCAGCCGCCCCACAGCGCCCCCCGACCCCACAGTGCCCCACAGCGCCCCACAGCGCCCCCCGGCCCCATAGCGCCCCCACAGCGCCCCCGGCCCCATAGCGCCCCCCTGCAGCCGCCCCACAGCGCCCCCGCCGGCCCCACAGCGCCCCCCTGCAGCCGCCCCACAGCGCCTCCCGCCCCACAGCGCCCCCCCACAGCCGCCCCACAACTCCCCACAGCGCCTCACGCCCCACAGCGCCCCCCTGGAGCCGCCCCTCAGCGCCCCCTGCAGCCGCCCCACAGCGCCCCCGGCCCCACAATCGCCCCTCAGCGCCCCCCGCCCCACAGCGCCCCTGCCGGCCGTGCCCGGAACTGCACCCAAGGAAAAGGCTTAAAGAGTTCATTGGGATTTCTGGTTTTGTCCTTGCTGCCGGTGTTGTTTGTTTGCCTAGTTATATTATACATGTACATACCAGTAAAGAAGTGTATGAATATCACTTTTCCCATATCTTTGCCTGAAAGCCCTTTGATTTTAGAGTTAAAATGATTGGAGGGAAGGGGAGGGTCTTATTTTCCATTCCAGGGGAGGTTCCTGCCTTCCTTGGCGGACACCTGTCTTGCAAACCAGGACACCTTCCCTGACACAGCTTCATTCCAGCCCCTTGATTCCCATTCTCTGGTTTGGGTGGGCTCTTTCTGTGATACAGCGTTGCAGGATGGGAGGTAGGACAAGCCAGACACCCAGCAGATCTGCAGCTAGAGTGGCTTTTCCTGGATTGGATGGATTTTTAACTGCTTTGGGTTATGATTGAGAACTGAGGCATCAGACATGTGACTCCCAGGGGTCCATTCACAGCTGCAGAACGAGGGGCTCAGCACCCCTCCTGGGGAGGATGGGCCATCCCTAGCCCTGGGCAGTGGCAAACCTGGTGCCATGTCACCCAAGCCAGCTTCTCCCTGCATCCCTCCCTGGGGAGGGCTTCCTCCCTCCTGTCTGACCAACTGGTTTGTGAACTGGATGCTGAACCCCACCAGGAGGAAGAGGAGGGACAAACAGGGTGAGACTGGCTATGCAGGGACCCAGGAATGGGATGCAGGGTTGGGAGAGGGACAGTCTGGGGAAATATTTTTTCCCTCTTGGATACATAATTTTGAGGCTGGATGATTGCATCCTGTAGGCAAAGCTCTGAGTCATTCTGTAGGAAATTTAACTCACCCTCTGCAAACCAGCCACAGAGCTGCTTGTTAAGGGCTTTATTGGGCAAAGTTGGCTACAGCAGGAGGGGAAGCAAATCCCACCCCATTCCCAGGGAACAGGGCTTGCTTGCTCTGGGCCTTGTTCACCTTCCAGCAGGAGACTCCTGGTGCAGAGGGTTTGCAGCTTGGCTCTGTGGGCCCAGCAAAACCTCACTGTGTCCAGGCAGGGAGCAGGGGCACAGCAGGATCTGCCAGCCCTGTGCTGTCAGGACTCTTGAGGCAGGCGTTAAGGGCAGTTTAGGGTGCAGGAGCCCCCTCTCCTGGCCCCCCTCAGCCCCAGTGCCGGAGCTTGGCTCGGCTCTCCTTGGAGGGGCCCTCGGGCGTGGGCGCGGCCACGGAGAGGAGGCTCTCGGGCTCCAGGACGAACATGCCATACAGGTTCCAGAGCAGCATGGCCAGCAGCGGCAGGAAGGTCATGCTGAAGCCGAAGGCACGGAAGGAGCGGCCAATGGCGTAGGACACCCAGAAAATCAGCCTGGGGAAGGCAGAGGGTGCAGGCTCAGCCAAGGGTGATGCCACGGGGCTGGCACCCAGTGGCTCTGACCAGTGAGGGTTTCCCAGGCCTGGCTGCTGGTGCAGAGAGTGGGAGTTTGCTCCAAGGGATGGTGTCTGCTGGCACTGGCAGAGCCCAACAGCACACCGGGGTGAAGGAGCCACTTACCGGGAGATGGCGAAGAGCGCTGTGAGCAGCGGAATGAGCTTGAGCAGCTCCTGTGGGAGGTAGGTGGCCAGCACAGCCATGTTGAAGAAGTAGAGGATGAAGAGGTTGACAGACTGGGAGACGTAAGTGCGGTGGATCTCCACCTCCCTGTGGAGCTCTCCAAAGGGCTCCAGGGCAGAGGAGCAGAGGCGGGAGATGCCGCTGACGATCATTCCTGAGGGACAGAGAGAGAGGCTGAGTCCCAGAGGAGCCACGGAGGGGCTTGGGGAGCACCAGGAGCAGAGAAAAACTCCAATCGGCTGCTCCTGGTGGGAACAAGAGCCACAAAGAGCTCAGGCCCCGCTCTGCTCCCGCAGCCCCAGGCCAATGCAGCCCCGCAGGAGCAGAGCGCTCGCAGCCCGCGCCAGGCTCACCCAGCACGATGGGGAAGGTGGCAAAGGCGGTGCAGCGCAGCGTGTACACCAGGCGGGCGCTGGTGCTGGGCAGCAGCGGCGCGTCGAAGGGCAGGAAGATGTAGGCCCCGTAGAGGAGGCAAGGGCAGAAGAGCAGGGCCCCCAGCACCGAGGCCACGACCTTGAGATTATCGGCGCCGCAGTCCCTGGCGCACGGGCACCGCGACTCCTCAGCCGGGGGCTTGGCCACGCGCCCCTCAAAGCCCAGGGGGCCCCGGTAGCGCGAGGGGCCAAGGGGGAGGAAGACCTGCTTGTGCTGGTGGCTACTGGGTCTGTCACTGGGGGGAACACGGTGCCCCCTGCCCTCCTCCTGGGGCCACGGGGTGGGGTGCTGCTTCTGCTTGAAGGGGCTCTGCTCGATGCACTGCGGGTCGATGGGCACAAAGACGTGGGCTGCCACCACGGGCAGCGGGGGCACCTCCTCATCCTCGGCCTCCGCTGCGGGAGCAGCTTCCCCTGCGTGCTCATGGCCGCCCTCGGGACTCGAGCGCCTCTCGGTCTCCACGAGCTCCGGCTGGCCCCGGGCGTTCTGCTGACACTGGTCCCACGGCAGGGTGGCATCAGGGTCCCCCAGGTGTTCATCTGGGGCTGGTGGCACCTTGTCCAGGGCCCCCTTCCCCAGCTCCAGCAGAGCCACCTCCTCGGGGGGCAGGGCAGGGTCTGCAGCAGCCATGAGAGCGACCAGTTCCACACTGCTGCGGACAGCTGGGGGCTGGTGACACTGCTGCCTGCACGTGTGTTCAGAGGGGACAAAGTTCCTGTCCTTTCTGCTTTCACCCTGGACAGGAGAAAGGAGACAGATAAGTTTACATCAGAAATGAGAGGTCTGGTGTCACGTGCACAACCCCAGTGACAAAGTGGGAGCAAACTGGCACCCTGGAGCCCACACCAGCCACCTGTCCTTACACTAGAGGGGGAACGCAGTGCCTGGAGTCCCTGTGCTCTGTCCCCTGCAGTGTCCCCTGGCAGTGGGGTCAGGTACTCTCCTGGGACGACTGAACCCTGGAGGTGCAGGTCTGCCTGCAAAACAGGGCAGCCTGGCACTTGCTTCCCCCACTGAACAAACATCCTGGGGGTTCTGGCTGGGCACAGCCTGGACGATACAACCTGTGCTCCTCTGTGGCTCTCTCCTGGGCCAGGACCAGCCAAGCCCTGGGGAGAGGTGACCGAGCTGCTTCTGGGAGCCCTGGCTACAGCCAGCCCTGGCCAGGATTGCTGCCTCATAGCTGAGACTGACAAAAGGGGCGGCTGGGTGCCCTTCCATGGGGCGTGGGAAGTACGGGCAGAGCTCCCACGTTGTTACTCTGGGCTGTCCTGGGTGTTCTGCCTGTGTCCTGCAAGGAACATCACTCCTTCACTCCTCTCAGCACGTTCATTCCTGCACCCTCAGAAGGAGCCTTGGCCTGGCCACAGGTGTGGGGAAACTGAGGCACGGAGCCGCTTGGGGCCTCCTCTGAGATGCAGACACGGAAATAGGGCTGGAACAGCTCCCTGGCCCCGCCGCTCCCGCAGCGCCCGGCCCGCGGACCCCAGCCCCGCCGGCAGCCCCCAGCCCGCTCCCCCCGCCGCAGCACTCACCCGGGCCCAGCCGGGGCACCATGGGCAGCTCTGCGGGACCCTGAGGGACTGCGGCGCTCTCCCGGCGCCTCTTCGCCTCAAACCTGCCCAACCGGCTCAGGTGGGGCGGGCGGAGGGGCGGGCCCGGCCGCTCGGGGCTCCGGGCGGGCAGGACCGGCGGGGACCGCGGTGCTGTGCCCCGTGTGCCGCACGGAGCCCCCGGCCCGGTCCGGCCGTGCCCCGTGAGCAGCACGGAGCCCCCGATCCCGGTCCGGCCGTGCCCCGTGTGCCGCACGGAGCCCCCGGCCCGGTCCGGCCGTGCCCCGTGTGCCGCACGGAGCCCCCGACCCCGGGTCCGGCCGTGCCCCGTGAGCCGCACGGAGCCCCCGGATCCCGGTCCGGCCGTGCCCCGTCACGGAGCCCCCGAGCCCCGGTCTGGCCGTGCCCCGTGCGCCCGCACGGAGCCCCCGGCCCGGTCCGGCCGTGCCCCGCGCGGAGCCCCCGGCCCCGGTCCGGCCGTGCCCCGTACGGAGCCCCCGGCCCGGTCCGGCCGCTCCGGGTGTGCCGAGTTAAAGAGCTCTCAACACACACAGAATCGTGATCATTGATAAGCGATTCGTGTTCATCATAGAAGTTTTGGAGTTTGTATGAACCAGAATACTTAAAATAAGAAAAGAACGTGGACCTAGATAAAGGGAAATATATGATTAAACCCACTCTGTTTAAACTCCCCCGTTATGAATATTGTGTATACCAGTTTGTAAAAGAAAGGGTTTTCCATAGTCTGAAAGGTTTTTTTGCAGAATCAGATTTTCTGCCTTTGTGTAATCAATCCCAAACTATCTGCTAAAGATCAGACTTCCCACTTCTCCTGCTTTTTATCTACCAAGACCCGATGGTTCACATGACCAATTGTCCCAAGAGCTGTTCCGCGGAAGTTTGGAAGTTTCTTTGACCACCACTGCTTACCTTGCAGAATTATTACAACAAAACAATAACAATTATTGATCACTACAAGGAAAACCAGGCTATAAAAAGGGAGCTGCAAACCAAGTTGGGTGGAAGCGTGGAGCGGACAGTGACCCCTCACGTTTTCCCCAGCGCCGCTTGCTCTGTCTATATAAAATAACGGAGGGGCTCTAGCGGAGCCCTCGATCCGGGCAGGGGGACCCCAGCCCGCCGGGCCAGCACTCAGTCTGCGCTGAGGGGACCTCCCGCCATGTTGCCAGCACTAAGCCTGCGGCTGAGGGGAGCTCCCGCCGCTGACGCCGGGGCCGCCATGTTGCCAGCACTAAGTGCGGTCTGTGCTGAGGGGAGCTCCCGCCGCTGACGCCGCCGCCGCCATGTTGCCAGCACTAAGTGCGGTCTGTGCTGAGGGGAGCTCCCGCCGCTGACGCCGGGGCCGCCATGTTGCCAGCACTAAGTCTGAGGGGAGCTCCCGCCGCTGTCGCCGCCGCCGCCATGTTGCCAGCACTAAGTGCGGTCTGTGCTGAGGGGAGCTCCCGCCAGGTCCGCCGCCATGTTGCCAGCACTAAGTCTGAGGGGAGCTCCCGCCGCTGTCGCCGCCGCCGCCATGTTGCCAGCACTACGTGCGGTCTGTGCTGAGGGGAGCTCCCGCCGCTGACGCCGCCGCCGCCATGTTGCCAGCACTAAGCGGTCTGAGGGGAGCTCCCGCCGCTGACGCCGGGGCCGCCGCCATGTTGCCAGCACTACGTGCGGGCCCGTCGCGCGGGCTGGCTCTCGCGAGGCGAGGTCGCCCCCGCCGCCGCCCTGCCCGGCCGGCGCGGCGCAGCCGCGGGAAATCTCGCGAGAGCAGCGAGGGACAGGGGTCAGCCATGGCGGCCGTGCGGGCCCGGGGGCGGCGGCGGCGGCGGCGCGGGCGGTGCTGAGGGGCCGCGGGGCCGGGCCGGGCCCGCCGCGGGCGCCATGAGCCAGGGTGGCGGCGCCGCCGGCGAGAGCGGAGAGCCGGAGGCCAAGGTGCTGCACACCAAGCGGCTGTACCGGTGAGGAGAGGGGCCGCAGGGGATGGAGAACGGGAGAGGGCTCGGGGACACTGGAGGGAAGCGGTGTGGCGGGAACGGGCCGGGGCCGCTCCAGACGAGGCTGGGGCAGGGCAGCGCGGAGGGGCTCGGGCGTTACTCGGGGAACGGGGGAGGGTCTGGGGAGGAGGGTAACGGGGTGCCCAGGAGATGTGCAGAGAATGGGGCTGGGCAGGGTCCGGGGGGGGATTGGGGGGTGACGGGAGGGAAAGGGGATTGGCGCGGGGGAGCACAGAGTGCGGAGTTGGTGGGATACAGGGAAGATGGAAGGAAAGGACATGGGGAGTTGTCAGGAAAGGGTTCGGGGGACTGGGGAAGGAGATGGCGGAATGGAGTAACAGCAGGGATTAACGGGGAGGGGTGGGCTCTTGAATCCAGGGGAATCCGGGGGAACTGGGGCGGAGGGGATCGGAGGGATGTTCAGAGGAGATGGGAAAAGGAGGTGATGGAATGTATGGAAGATTGAAGGGAAGAAGTTGTGGGGAAATCCAGGGAAAGGATGCAGTGCAAAGGGAGAGGAGGACGAGGAGGTTTAAGGAAGATCAGGGAAAGGGAATTCTGAGATCCAGAGCAACACATGGAGGGGTAGCACTGGGGAAAAGGAGTCTGGTGGCTCCAAGGCAGATGAGGGAGGCCAAGGGACTGTGGGGGAAGGAGCTGTGGGAGATGGGCGGAGGAATTCTGTGGGATTCAGGGAGGATGATGGGGGCTGAGCAGAAAGGAGTGGTTGAGAGACAATGAGATAAGGGTGAGATGCAGGGTCATCTAGGGAGGGGGTTTGGAGAGGGTGTCCCTGGCTTTGGCAGTAGGAAGGGATTATATGAGAAGTGCTGGAGAAGAGGATGTGATGAGCAAGAGTGTGAGTGGGGCACTTTGCTGCTGTGGAGAGGGCAGGACAGCTTCACTGCAGATCTTTAACATTTAGCACTCCCTGGGACTCTGGTCCCCCGTTTCCACACCATGCATTGGAAATGGCATCAGAGAACAGGATTGGGGCACTCCCAATGACCTTGGTGAGCTCAGACCCCTTCTGCTCTGCTTGTGACTCGTTTTGTGAGAGCAGCCCAGAAGTTGTTCCATCTGGCTCAGGTTCCCTGTCAGTACAACAGATCCACAGGAGTTCCAGCAGCAGCTCTGGGTCTCAAAGATGAGCAAAGTGATGGAGACAAAAGATGAATTTTACATGGGGGTCCGTTTCTTTTTGTCTTGGTGACATTGGTGCTTTCACCTCGTGGGACCTCACTGCCCTCCTCTACAGCAGGGCAGGGCTTTGCCTCCTGCTGGGGCCAGCAGCAGGACCTGTGCCCAGGAATCCCCACCAGTAACTACAGGTTTGGGTGGTGGTCATTTCTCTGTTTGCACAATGTGCTTGGTGCAAGCACGTTCCTGCACTGTGGAGGTTCAGTGAGTTGCTTTCAGAAGTGGGAGCCAGTGGCTCGATGTGCTGGAGGTATGGGCTGCCTGCTCCTGCCCAGAGCAGTTTGGGCTCTGGAGCTCTGTGTGCTGCCATGCTGAGACACTTGCAGTGATCTCAACCACGTCAGCTGGAGCAGCAGAGCACTGTGCCTGCCCAAGGAGTGCAGGACAGGGCTGGGGAGGATGTGCAGGATGTTTGTGCTTCTGCCTGCAGAACAGAGCATGTTCTGTTGGAACCATCCTTGCTGTGGTTCAAGACCTGTTGTGCTCTGTTTTCCTGGTGCTGCTCAGCTCATCTGTCAAGTGGAACCTCACGTTCTGCTGCAGCCGGCAAGAGAACGGCCTGTGGCCACATGAGGGCTTGTCATCCTGGCGAGGGAGGGGTTGTTTTCTGTTTGAATTTTTATAGCAGAATAAGCTTTGTAGTCGCTCTAGTGCGTTTTTACAGCAGAAAAAGAACCACCCCCCTCCTGCAGGGATGGTTCTTTAGCAGGGAGGAAGTATTGTGATTTTAGTACAGGATTTATAGTACCTGCAGTGGCCACAAATTTCCGTCTCTGTAGCTGACAGTTCACTGAGCAAGTTCCCACCTAAACAGTCTCCTGTCAGTTCTCTGTTTCAGCCTGAAGTGGGGCTGGTGAAGTGGGAGTTCCCTGCCCTCCAAGCAGCCTGTTGTGTGGTGGCTGTGCTCTCTGGAGCTCATGACTACCACACTAAGTGGCGCCTTTGAGTCACAGATGCCTGAATGTCACAGCCCCAGCTCTAAAGTGTGATCCCACCGTGTCAGCCTGTGGGAGCTGAGCTCAGGCCTCCAAGCATGGCAGCATGCTGGCTGGTGGAGTGTCCTTTCAGACATGAGGGTGCCCATTGCTGCTCATAGGGTACTCTGATCTTTTCCAAGTCTTCCTTGATGGATTCCAAGGTTTCACCTTAGAACGTGGCAACTGCATTGTTGTGGGTGCACTTTTACAATGTGTGTTGTAGTGTAAGGTGACCAGGTTTATTTTACAGGTTTCTGGGTAACCATTAGCTCGTGGACTCAGCATTTCTGTTCCTGTGTGGAGCCTGTTCCAGTCAGTGTGATTTGTGGACTGACACATGCCAGGGCAGAGATGAGTGACTTGCAGGTCTTTTCTCTGAGGAATGTCTTACTCCTCAGACACTGTGGCTCTTGGTGATGTACTGAATAAAGAAACAGAGGGGACAGAATTCTCCCTGCTGTCCTGCTCCATCCCAGGCTGTTAATGGCACCGAGGAAAAGGGACAGTTCAGTGTCTGTATGGCTCGAGAGGACTTGGCATTGGCCTGTTTCCACCCTGCTTGGCACCATGTGCTCTACTTGTTTCTTTTAATAGACAGGCATATGATGTGTCTCCTTTGTGGCTCTGATGTGCTGTCTGAAAGCAATGTTTAAACACAGCAGGTAGAAAAATGGGTCCTGGGACAGGATTTGTGCCCTTAACTACTAGGGAGAGTTCAACCCGTGGTCTCAGGCTGGTCAGGGCACAGATGCTAAAGTGCATTTCCAGCAGTGCATGGTCCATAGCACCTGTGTTGGTGTTTCCCAGCATTTCTGGAGTGAGGCCAGCTCCTGTCCCTTTTGTCCTCACCTCCTCTTTCCTCAGCACCACAGATGTGGGATCCTGGCAGGGAATCACCTGCTATCACAGATTCTGCTTTACTCCTGCCTCCTTCACTTCCAGCACCAGCACAGGGTCTGGGTGGAGCAGGCAGTGTTTCAGCTGGGCTGATGAGCCACATCCCAGTGTGTCAGCCTTGCTGCTCTCCAGTCATGAGCTCTGTTTCTTTACAAACCCTGAAAGAACAGCAGAAATACCAAGTGTGTGCTTGTGCCCATCCATGGGCTGTTGTAGAAAATTGGGTTGTATGGCAGATGCCCTCCAGGCCACCTTGAGGGGAAGGTGAAATACCTTCCCTGCTCAGCCTGTCCCCAGAAGGAAACTTTTCTGTGCTTCTCATTTGGCAGGGTACTGGGATCATTTCCCACGTTGGACATCACAGACAGGTGCACTTGTTTCAGATGCACACAGCTGAGATTCAGTGCTCATGGAGTGTTGTTTTACAGCTGCTTCACTGCCTATGTCAGGAATCAGCAATTGTAGTTCTCTCTGGGAATCAAGTGAACCAGCAGTTCCCCTTTCCTCTGGTCACCCTTTGCACAGGAAGCCAGTCAGCTCCTGGTGTGCTGGGAGGGACTTTGAGAGGCACAGCTAGTACAGCAGCCCCAGGCTGCAGCAAGGAGATGTGCACTGCCTCTGCTTTGTGGGGTTCTGTTGTGGGGAAGCTAAGTCAGGGGGCTTTTTGGAAAGTCCCAACTCCAGTATGAGCTTGGCTGGATGCTGCACAAACCAAAATGTATTTTACTTGCTTCTTTCCTTGCTGTGAGGGTATGCAGCTGTCAGAGTTTGCAAAGTGCCCTTCAGGCCATATGAGAAAAAGGACAGTGAGCAGGAGGGGCTGGATGTCAAGGATGTAACAGATTTTTTGTGTGATTCTTACTATCTCCTTTGTTTTCTTCATGAGTATTCAGGAAGAAGTTGGTTCAAGTCTATGGTGTTCTGCTCTCCCAAAGCATTGCATGTGATGCTTCTGTTCCCCACGCTTCCCTTTTCCTGTCAGTTTCTGTGGTTATGGGAAACAAGTGAGATTTCTTTACCTCTGTGGCGTAGCAGGAGATGGGACATTTTCTCTGTGAGCTCCAGAATGTCCCGGGGCTTTTTTCAGGGAGGTTCCTCTGGGGGTAGAGAGTTTGTGAAGAGAGATTGGCCTTGCTGGGAAGATGCTGGTGTAGGAAACTGTCGGTTACTTTGCAGTAATAGCTTTAGTTTTGAGGGAAGTGGTGGTGGTTTCAGCCTCCCAGAAGAAGGGCTTGCAGGCTTTAGTTTGGGAGTGCCCTGTGCTCCTTTTACCCAGCATCAGTGCAGGGGTAGCAGGCTCAGTCACTGCTGGTGCTGTGAGTTCCCAGTCTGCAGGTGAGGAGCTTTGGGGAGGGGGCACCTCACTGCTCTGCTGGGTGGGAGTTTGCTCTGGTCCTGCTGCCTCTTGTGTTTGCAGTGCATTGTGATTGCCTTCAGCTCCTTGCTCCAGCAGCTCTTGGTGCAGCAGGCTCAGCAGCTGCAGAGGGACAGGTGTGGGAGCAAATGAGGAGTGATGGTGGGTGGGGCTAGATAGGAAGCTGAGGGGAAGAACAAGGGACACTGGGGTTTGGTGGCTGATGGCCTGGGAGATGTACTGCTTGAAGAAGAGCTGGGCAAAGCTGACTTCAGGAGTGGGGTTGGTGACCTCAGATACAGGCAGAGCAAAGGCAGAGGCTGGCAGTGACCTTTTGTGTCGGGAGGGTTGATGGTTATTGTGCTTTATCGAGCTGTCCCTGAGCTATTGATGAGGTTCAGCACTAATGGTGCTGAAAGTCCCTGGCTTTGTTTCACTGCAGCATTCAGAATTGTGGTGTGGTTTGTTCACAGCTACAAACTTTTGACTGCTTGAGATTTACACACAGTGTGGGACTCTTCCTCCAGGAGGAGGGTCTTGAGCAATGATTCACCAAAGTACTTTTTTACATGGCTCAGAGGTTTGGAGGTCACTCTCTCTGTCTTTTGGCTGACTTTCAGGGGAGAAAACCTTGGAAAAAATTTTCTCTTTTAGGCTAGGTTTGAATATCTGTTACCTGTCACTGAGGGAACTTTAGGGCTTTAACCAGTAATGAAGATGGGGAAGTTTTGTAGGCAGGTTGGTAAGGAAACAGGAATTTGAGGTTTGATTCTTACACCATTAAAACTTATCCCATCAAAACAGTAGTTATTAGAATTCAATACATTTTTAAATCACAGAGTTTAAGACATTTAAATTAATCTGAGTGTAGGTATAGCAGGTTTAATTGCTGAGGTTGCCAACGTGTCCAGAGATATTTCTGATTTTGCAGCTGTAGAAATAATTGACATATTTGATCAGACAGGCAGCAGTAGATGGTGATTAAACCACTGCTGCAGAAAAATGCCAATAATGTGCATTACTCTGCTTTTTTCTACATTCCATAACCTTTTTCAAATAGAGTGCAGAAAGGAGATCAGTGACTGTGGTGTAGTGGTACAAGGCTGCCAGTGGAGCTAAACAGGCCAGTGTGGTTCTTTGCAGACACCTGTGATCTGCAGTGATTCCAGGGACCTGCTGTCCTGCAGCTCTTGGTTCTGTGTTCTCATGCAGGGCAGTGGTTGAGGCCGTGCACCGGCTGGATCTCATCCTTGGCAATAAGGCAGCTTACCAGGACGTGTTCAAACCAGAGAACATCAGCCTGAGGAACAAGTAAGTTGGCCAGCCTGCTGGTGTTTGTGTTTGGCTGGGGGATATCCATGTGAAGCAACACGTGGAGCTGTTGAATCTGCAGTTTTAATGTTTGTTTGGTTTGTAGTGTGCCTGTTGACCAGGGATGCTTCCAGGTTTTGGAATCAGAGGCTGGATTTCAGACCTGTATTTGAGCAGCACAGTCCATGGCTGGAGGCTTTCCTGGATCTCATTGATACAAATAAATTGTCTTTGTGTTAGCCAGTTCCTTCCTTGTAGTAAAAACTGTGGGGCAGAAATTTCTTACACGTCTGTAAAATCTTTTATCAGGTTTAGGGGTTGCTGAGCAAGGAGGATTATTCTTACTAATTTTTTAAGCTGTCAGTTCTTGTCATTACTGCAATTGAGGAAGTCACTGATGGCCAGCTGAGCCCAGAGGGGCTGGTTTAAGTGTGTGGCTTTTCCTGGTGCTGTGGCATGGGAGTGATCCAGGCTGTACCTTCACCAGATGGCCTGGCTCAGCCATTGTGATGGATTGTAATGGATTTGGATTTTCCTTCTGTGCTTCTGTAGTGGCAGCTGTGTTTGAGGCTGCAGCAGCCCACTGACAATGCTCTGCTCTCTGTCCCAGGCTGCGGGAGCTGTGCGTGAAGCTGATGTTCCTGCATCCTGTGGATTATGGAAGAAAAGCAGAAGAACTGCTCTGGAGAAAGGTTTACTATGAAGTTATCCAGCTCATTAAAACAAATAAAAAGGCAGGTATCTATGGCTCTGGCTGTGCAGTGGATGAGGTGAAGTTTAAAGCTTCATTTGCTTGGAGAAGCTGTGGTCTGAGCCCAGCCTGGGGAGCTGGGCACTCTCAAATTCCTGTGGAGCTGCCCTGTGCCTTTGTCTGGCAGTGGGCAGTTAAGCACTGATATGCTGTTTAGAGACCTGCCATTGCAGAAGGCATTTCAACAGAATTTGCTTATTTTTTGTGTTTCCCTCTTCATAAGACAGATCTCTCCAGGTAGAGTGATTGTTTTAAGAGGCTTTATCAATGCTGGTTGTTTTTACAAGGGTTGGTCACTGCAAGATCCTCAGTGCCCTCTGATGCCATGAGCTCTCCAGGCTTTCCAAGGGTCTGGGTGCACTTAAAGTGCTCTAACCAGATACTTTGATTTTATTTATTTGTTTTTGCAAGCATCTCTCCTTGATGTTGACCCTTAGAGGGAACACTCTTGAGCAGCAGGAGTACAGATGTGTGCAAAACCAGTTAGAGCTGAGCTACCAGTGCCTTGCTTCACCCTCAGTAGCAGCTGGGAGCCCAGACTGAGCTGTGCCCCGGGCTGCACTGACGTGTTCTGTTCCTCTCCCAGCACATCCACAGCCGCAGCACCCTGGAGTGTGCCTACAGGACCCACCTGGTGGCTGGCATAGGCTTTTACCAGCACCTCCTGCTCTACATCCAGTCCCATTACCAGCTGGAGCTGCAGTGCTGCATCGACTGGACACACGTCACAGACCCTCTCATAGGTTTGTGCTCAAGGCTGAATCCCCCACATGAGACTTCCCCTTGCACTACTCTGCCTTTGTTTCAGCATTCAAGGGATTTTTTCCCCCCTGATTAGCAAAGTCTCTGTTTAGAACCTGCTTTCTTTTCCATGGCACGTTTTTTTTTGTTGTTGTAATACTAAATTAGGGAAGAAAGATTTCTAATAGGAAGAAAACAGTGTGAGAAGTTCTTTAGTAAAAGTGTCTGGTGATGGCAGATTTTTATGGAAAAGTAAAGAGCACTGCTGGCTGTGTAGAATGTTTCTGAAAGCTTAATTAAAGCAGACAAACAGGGGAATAGGTTCTTGGAATCAACAGATTTCTGTCAGTCTGTCCTGTTCACTAGATGTAAGACATTATTCCTCCTTTTGGTGTCTCTTATGTCTGTACTTTCTTTGCTGTATGGCTTTGAAATAGCTTTTGAATCTTGGACTGAGAGCACAGGAAGGCCTTGTAGTTCATGTTAGCTGGCCTGTGTGGCCTCTGCATGGCCTTAGGTGCAGGGAAATCTGAGGTATTGTACCTGTTAAGGGAGGAAGAAGAAGAATATTTGCAGTCCTGAAACGGCTCAAGGCTGCCTGAACATTCACATCCTAGATTGTCTTGTGATGGTCTGTTCTCGTTTGCCTAGGGTTGTGCTCAGTGGTCTCAGGGTACATGTTTCTGTTCTGGGGGCTGTCCAGGTGAGAAATGGAGCCTCTGTTTTGTGAGCTGTATTAGCAAGGGTTTAACTGATGTGCCTAAAGTTGGCAGGGGACAGGAGGGCAGCACCTGGCTGAGGGAAGTTAGTGTGTCTTTAGCAGAAGAAGGTTTTACTTGCTGGATTCCTACTCTTAGTTCTGAGAAATGATGGTGTCAATATTGGCTTCAAAATGTTGGTGTAAAAGTCAGATGTTCTTTGCTACTGTTGCTTTTAGAAATTTATCTCAGTGCTGCAGAACTTATAAACCCTCAATATGCACATTCCAGGTGGGTTTGTACCCTGAGGGGTGATTGCATATGAAAGGCTTCCCTTGGTCAGGTTTTTTGGTGTGTTTGGGCTCTTCATTTAAAAGGATGCTGCAGGTGAGTGTGTGACTGGAGACTAGAGTGTGGGGGTTATATTGATGTAACTTTTTTCTATCCAGAAAAGATGGATCTGAAAGGATCTCCTGTAAACCACAGATGGGGGTGGGCACAGCTTGATGGTTGTATGAATGGGAGCAAGAGGATTCAGAGCAAAAAAAGGAGGGAGAATCCAAGGGTGTATGTGGACAGAGATTTGAGGCTGTGTATTTGTACAGTGTGGCTTGTGTGCTGGTAAGTGGGAGCAGCTCCTCACTGGTCACTGCAGCTCCAGATGTCATGTCCACCCTTTCAGCCTCAGCCAGAGGGAAGCAGAGTGCAGACTAGGTCTTCAAAACCTTCTTTGGGATTCCTGCTTGAGGGAACTTTCTCCTGCAGAAGGTGTGAGTCCTTGGCAGCAGGAAGACTGAAGCCAGCCTGAGTCCATGGCTCTGGTGGCCCAGTGGCAGTGGAAGCTCTGCAGGGCAGGTGCAGCCCAGCAGCCTTTGCCTCCTGGTCTCTGGCTGAACTGTGGGAGCTGGGGTGTGCACCAGGAGCTGAGTCACGTTTGATGACTTCACTTAGTTCAGATCAGCTGGCTGCAGCCTTGCTCTGTTGCTCTTGACACTTTCCACTGCCTAATTGCTCTTTTTTAATGAGTTTAGTATAGAATAGACTAGACTGTTTCAGTGGGAAGGGACCTACGATTGTCCAGCCCAACTGCCTGAGCAACTCAGGGCTGACAGGAGTTAAAACATGTTGTCAAGGATGTTGTCCAAATGCTTCTAAAACACTGACAGGTCTGGGGCATTGACCAGGTCTCTAGGAAACCCATTCCAGGATGTGACCACTCTCTGGTAAGGAGAGGCTTCCTCATTTCCAATCTAAACCTCCTTGGATGTATCTTTGAACCATTTCCCTGTGTGCTATCACTGGATATAAGGAGAAGAGACTGGAACCTTCCCCTCCTCAGGAAGCAGCAGAGAGCAGGGAGGTATTCCCTGTCCTCCTCTTCTCTAGCTTAGACAAGCCTGAGGTCTGTGGCCTCTCTTCCCAGGCTGTGCCTTCCAGCCCTGTCACCAGCTCAACTGCCCTTCTGAGCCAGCTGCAAAGGCACTGTTGGCCAGAGGCAGTTCTTTCTCCCTAACTGACTGCAGCTGCCCTGCCTACAGCACAGACTTCTGTCCTGGTTTTTGCTTGTTTAACTTCTTCCTCTTTAGCCAGTCCTAAGTCTACATCTTGTCCTGAGACAATTAATTTATTTCCAGCTTCAGTGTTGGAGAGGGTCTGTCCCTACTGTGTGTTGCTGCTCAGTGCCAGTGCTCAGAGTTTGTTCTGGCTTCCAGGGATGTGTCTGCTCCCATGAAGGCCTCATTAGTCATGCTAATAAAATCAGCTTTACTACTTGTGTGCAGTGCTGTGTGAATGTGATCACACGATCATATAGACAGGAATTGGCCTTTGTCCTCTCATGTGAGGGCAGATGGAGCCAGGTCTCTGTGGCAGACCCTACAGACATGATGACAGTCATTTATTTCAGTGACTGTTGGTGTGGTGACACACACTGCCCCCATCACAAGGGAATCCAGGGTGAGTGGGTGAACAGCAGAGTCTGGAAGTATTTTTCTGCAGTCATTTTCCACATTTTGACAGGAGTGACCCAGTGCTGCTGCTCTACAAGATGGCACAGCTGGCAATAAGGTCTGACCGTGGGGGATTTGATTTGGGTGTCTTGGCAGAGGCATGGGCAGCTTTGGTGTCTTCCCAGCAGCCTCCCCCCAGTGCTCTGAAGTGATTCTGTTTGCCTGCAGGCTGCAAGAAACCCGTGTCTGCATCAGAGAAGGAGATGGAGTGGGCACAGATGGCCTGTCACCGATGTCTGGTGTATCTGGGAGATCTGGGTAAGGGCAGCATTGCCTCTCAGGGCAGCCTTTGGAATGGGGAAAAGGTGTTCCCTCAGCCTGCCATGTGAGGCTGCTGCTGCTGGGCACCAGCCAAGGTTACTTGCAGATTCTGTTTTCCTCTGACACCTTCCTCACAGACTGGGATAAGCTGAAATCCTCGTGGCTGAACTGCTACAAGTTGCAGGAGCTTTGTATTTGGTCAGGTAGATAAGGGGTTTGCTGCTGATAAGCAGCTGTAGCCATGGCTGTGAGAGTGGAAGCCTTTGCTTTTATTTGTGTTGTTTTGACAGTATGAGGGATCAAAGTGAGTTCAGTTCACACTGCTTAGTTGTGACTCACAAACCCACTTCCATCACCACCAGTGGGACTGAAAATCATCTAGGCAATATTGTGCATCAGTCCAGAGTTTTAGCACTGCAAAGCCCCAGGTTCTTTGTCATTGTGCTTGGCTGTGTGGCATCCTTTTTATAGCAGGCATGACTGTGTCAGTCACGACCTCTTGAGGTGTGTGGTGTGTCAGCTGTTTGATTGTGAACATGTGGGAGTAAAGGCAGGGAGGAAACACAGCTGTGTGGAAAGCAGCTCCTGGAAGTGTGGCACAGGTACATGTCTGACACTGCAGCCTCCAAGCTGGTGAAAGCTGTTTGGCATTAGTGTTGCATATGAATCAGCCTAAGAATGGCATTGCAAATAAATGTCTTGTGGGGGAAGTAGGAATGATGTACCTGAGTGGTGGGAGAAAAATGTGCTCACCTTTTCACAGTGCTGTCGCCTAAGGGTTCCAAAATGCCCACATTTGTAAAAAGAAAAAAAAAAAAGGAAAAAGAAAAGAGTAAAGTTCAGTCTAGGCATAGTCAGGTATTTTATTTAGTCAGCTGACTTGATTTAGATTTCACACCCTGCTGTACTAAAATACAGTCTGAGGTACAGGAACACAACTCTGAGTTACCTCAAGGATAGATGAATCAGCACTTAATACATGGAGCAGAACAACATTTTCCTTTTGTTCGTGTGATGCTGCAAGTGTGGCAGGCTCTGCCCTTGGCTGGAAAGGGCAGGAGTTGTGGTGTGAGCAGGTGAAATAAAAGTGTATCAGCCAGGCCTGGCAAACCCTGTGTGTTGCAGTGTTTGCCAAGAGCAGTTCCTTGATGGATTTGTTGACTTGGCCAGTGTTTCAAGTTTTGTGGTATTTTTAATAGGGAGACTGTGCTGCTCTGCAGCAGATGCTGCCTTCAGGTTTTCTGCATGTGTGTGGTTTCCTTTCAGCTCGCTATCAGAATGAGCTGGCAGGCGTGGACACCGAGCTGCTGGCTGAGAGGTTTTACTATCAAGCCCTTTCTGTTGCACCACAGATTGGTGAGTGACTTACCATGAATTTATACTTGTTAAAATCATGTTGCTGCAACATAAAAACAATGTTGTACTACACTGATTAAATTTATATCCTGCAGCTGAGAGAGGACTGGTTTTATCTTCTGGTTAAAGTTGCTTCCTTTGAGAATATCTCTTGTTGGCAAGCTCTTTGCCAGTGACCTCACTGTACTCATCTGAGAAGCTCAGACTTCCCTGACTGGGATGATGATGTTCCTGTGGGCTAAGGGCAGATCCTGCTCTCCATTGCCAAGAGCAGAGCATTAGCAGTCACCTTCCCCTTTACCCATGAAAAAAAAAAATCTCAAGAGGTGCTTCCTCCTTCAGAAATGTCTCCTTCTGGGAACACATCAGTTCTGGAGTAGAGGGCATGTCATACCTTGAAGTGTGTGATTCCAGCCAAATGTCCTCTACATGCTGTCTTTGCAGAGTTCTCAGTTAATTGTTTGAGAGGCTGTTCCCAAATAAAAATGGCAAAAGTTTCTGCACCACAGGAGCTGGAATAGAGCACTCAGATGCTGAGAAGATGATGTCTGTCAGGGAATATGGAGTCAAGGCCACACTGTTAATACAGTGGAGGAGGCATTGATTGCTCTTCTCTCTTACATAGATAACTGGCACAAGGTGGGGAGGATCTAAAAGCTCTGTAAAATGGGGAACAAGCTTGAGTGGTGGAAGGATTGAGTAGTCCAGATCTTTGTACTGCAGCTTTACTACTCTCTGTGTCTTCTGGCTTCCATCCTGTGTGGAAGTGTACTGAAAGGAAGAGGGTCTGCTTTCTAGCCAGGGCCATTGGAGAATTCCAAGTGAATTCCACTGCCCCTCTCCTTCCTGACAGGAATGCCCTTCAACCAGCTGGGGACGTTGGCAGGGAGCAAATACTACAACGTGGAAGCGACCTACTGCTACTTACGCTGGTGAGTTCCTGCAGAGCTGGGGGTCTGGGCAGGGCAGCCATGCACTGCTGCTGTGGCTGCCAGCTCCTCTTCTCCTTCCTTTGGACTTGGCACTGGATCTGGCTGATGAATTTTAGGGGAAGGGAGAGATGAGTGTGGTTCACCCTTGAGAAGGACTGGTGGTAATGAGAGCGAGCCTCTGTCAAACCAAACCACTGTGCAGGGCTGCAGCTGGAGGGCTTTGCCCAAGCCCCTTGTGTGAGCTGAGAGCCAGGCTGGAAGTGGGTTGGGGGTGCAGAGGGAGGCACCCTGTGATGTGAGCTGGGTGGAATTCCTGCCTTGAAGGCACTGATTTGAGAATATGTGTAAGCAAGTGCAGTTTGCAGCCATCAGTGGAGTTTAGTTGCCCAGCATGTTCAGACAGTAGCACTGGGTACCTGTCCTCATGCCTCAATGCCTGAATAACTTGCTAGTGAGTTAAAACCATAAAATGTGAGCAGTCTTGTGGAGAAGTAACTTTGGCTGTGTCCTGTTTTGGTGCTTTAGCATCCAGTCTGAAGTGTCCTTCGAAGGTGCCTATGGGAACCTGAAGAGGCTCTATGACAAGGCAGCCAAGATGTATCATCAGCTGAAGAAATGTGAAACCAGGAAGTTGTCTCCAAGCAAGAAACGGTGAGAGAAAGAAAAGGAGAGGTGCAGACTGAGAGTTTGTATCCTCTGGGTTGAGAGGGTCTTTGTGGGAAGTGGAGCTGGTAGATGGGCCATTCAGCACAGTGACTGTTCCCAGAATTTTGAGAGCCCCTCTCTAGATCCCATTCTTGCTCTCTTGGGTCATGATTTCAGGAGAAAAGTTAAATGCTGGCCAGGTGTAGAGTTTGCATTGAGAGATTTTCTCACTCTTCCCTGGAGTTGGGGACTGTTCATGAGGGTTGGGGCATATTGGTGAAAGCTGGCAGTCTATAAACTCTCTTCTTTCTGTCCAGTTTCATCAGAATGATGCTTTTGGTTGAGTTAATAGAGCCCTGTCAGCCCAGCCAGTCTCTGTGGTGGGGCACCTGCTTTACAGTGTTTTCTCCACCATCTTTTCAGAGGAAAAGACATTAAGAGGTTGCTGGTGAGCTTCATGTACCTGCAGAGTCTTTTGCAGCCAAAGAGCAGGTAAGGTTATGGTAGATTGTATCTTCTATTGATAACTCACAGTAGCAGAGACTTGGAATTGGAGGGGGTGGTTTCTGTAGGATAACAGTGCCAAAAGGCCCAAGACTTTGGACTGTCTATGCATGGAGCATGAAGACTGTTTCCAGGGGAGGCTGAAATACCAAAGGTTTAAATAGTTTGTGACTTGTCTAAATCAAGCCAGCCTGAGGGTGTGCTGAGCTCCTGAGCCTTGCAGCTGTCTCTGCTGTCCTGTGCCTTTGGTGTTTGCTTACCCCATGCAGTCATCAGATGCTTTTTACTGGCAAGCCCTGTATTCAGGCTGCTGGGACAGCAAGGAGTTGTCCACACGTGTGGGGCTGTTCACTGCACTTGGAATTCTGGAGCCAAACACCTTGTTAAAGGAAACACCAAAACCTGGTTGTGTTAGAATAAATGGGAAGCTTTGTATTGCTGTGTGATTTTGGGCTTTTAGATTTTTTTATTGATTTTCTCTGTCTCTGCTGGGGGGTTTTCAGGTGATTTTAAATAAACCTCTTACTGCCTGAAAAAGAACAGGTGTTTTAAAGGGCTTAGATAAGCTGCAGTTAAATTCACTGTGGAATGGTTTAGTTTGGAAGGGATCTTCTGGGGGTCCAGTACTTCCCCAAAGTAGTGTTCACTGTGAAAGTAGATGCAGATGTGAAGTTGGGTGAGCTTGCTCAGAGCATCATCACACTGAGTTTTGACTGGATCCAAGGAAAGAAATCCCACACCTTTCTGGTCCCCTTTCCAGTGTTTGACCACCTTCACCATAGAACTTTTTCTCCTTCCATCTAATCTCTATTTTTTTTTTCCTGTAGTGTGTACCCATAATTTCTCCTTTTTTTGCTGTGCACCACTAAGGGGAGTCTTATTCAGTCCTCTGTAATCACCTGTTTGGCATCTGGAAACAGAAGATAGCCCCCCATGCCTTCCCCCCATGCCTTCTCTTTCAGGCTGAGCAAACTTGGTTCTCTCTGCCTCTTCTCAAACATCATATTCTCTGTTCCTCTGTTGGGCTAAATCCAGTTTGTCAGTGTGTTTTTGTTTGGTGGTTTTTTTTTTCCTGGGGACCCAAAGGCCAGTGACAGATGCTGCAGATGCTGCCCTGTGAGTGCTAAATGGAGAGGGAGAACAGGACCTCACCCTGCTGGCTCTGCCCTTGCTCATGCAGCCCAGTGTGGTGGGCATTGGCTTTCCAATACTGCCTTTTACTGAGGTGGAGCTAAAAGGTTCCTCTAAATACTCAGCATCTATTTGGCACATAAGAAATTTGGCAATTACTTCAGTTTCCCAAGCACACTTTCTCCTGAAAAGGCTTTGCTGGAAGTTTCACAGGCAGGTCTGTTTTGTAGCTAGGAGGCTCCCACTGCCCATTGGATTGATCTCATGGACACTTCCTTTGAAGGACTGAATAGCTGTGGAGGATTTTGGAATGTTCTGGGCTGCAGGACAGACATGGGAGGAGGGAAAACTGAGTCCCATGTTTGTGGTAGTGCAATACTTTTCACTAAACAATGCATCTAGAACTTTTGCTCCCTTTAGCGTTTAAGAGCCTTGTGTATCTTAATGGCCACTCCTGAGCTGCCAGGGGAAAAAGGAATCTGGTTTTTGGTGACCCATCTCTAGGTATTGTTTGTCTTTAGTTTAGCAGCTTTCCAAGAGGAAAACATAATCTGATTAATGTCACTTACTTCCTGTAGCTGTTGTTGCCTGCAGTATATTCCCTGGTGCTTGTGCTAAAGGACAGCCTAGCTGCCAGTTTTGGTTCAGTTTCTGGACACATATACCAGAAGCATGAGTTTTGAGTTAATAATTCTTATTTATTTTTCACTCTTTTTAAGCTCTTTGGATTCTGAGCTGACATCTCTCTGCCAGTCTGTGCTGGAGGATTTCAACCTGTGCTTGTTCTACCTGCCCTCTCCTCCTAACCTGAGCTCAACTAGTGAAGATGAAGAGGAGTATGAGAGTGGTTACTCCTTCCTTCCTGATCTCCTGATCTTTCGCATGGTGATCATCTGCCTGATGAGTGTTCACAGCCTCAAGAGGGCGGGTAAGCAGTGCTTTGTCTGGGAATTTGGTGTGAGCATCCAGCAGCACAGCTAGGCTGGAGCTGCTGTCTGAGTGGTGTTCATGCTGTGGTGTGGTCTCACCTCCTCCATCTCACTGTGCTGTCTGGTTGCAGGTTCCAAGCAGTACAGTGCAGCCATTGCCTTCACGCTGGCCCTCTTCTCTCACCTGATAAATCACGTCAATATTCGCCTCCAGGCTGAGCTAGAAGAAGGGGAAAATCCTGTCCCAGCCTTTCAGAGTGATGGCACAGGTAAGAGAAGAGAGGCAGCAGCACCTGGGTCTCCCAGGCTGTCTGCTACAGGGCTTTCCCCTTTATCCCCTTTCTCCCCTTTCTCCCCTGGGCATGAGTTTTGTCGTGCAGAGGTGTATTGATCTTTGACTTTTGGGCTGGAATCCCTGAAGATGGTTGATGTACTGAGTTGTCTCCACTTGATGCTCTGTCTGAATAGCTGAATCTGCAGGATGGACATGTGGCTTTCCTTGTAAGGGGTTTGCTTTCTGTATCTCTTGGCAGTTCATTCATCATCTGTTTATCCCAATCTGAGATTTATTCTCTGTCTCTGCTGTTGTTCACTGGCTGCTTTCCTCCTCCACTGAGGAGGTGATCTCGGGTAAAACACCTGGGCTGAGGGAGGCAGAATGGGACTGAGTGGGGCTGAAGGAGACAGGCCCTCTCAGCATGCCTCAGTTCTGCTCAGGCAAGGGTGGCTCTTGAATTCCTGGGGGATTTTATTGAGCAGCAAATAAAACTGCTAAACCTTTCCCCTGCACACAGTCCATTTGCAGTATCTCACTGAATGTGGGGTGAGGGAGTTTCTGGTAAAAACAACAATGAATGACCCCTCCTCTGCAGGTTTTGAAGCTGTCACAGTGATCCAGGGCTGCTAGAATGGGTCCATGCATGTTGGTCAAGAAAGGGATTGGGTCAGGTCAGTGTAGGTACAGAGCACATGTCCCTGCCCTGCTCAGTGGGTCACTTGGTTCTCTGACTGCAGGAAGTTGGAGAGTTAAATGGAGAATTCAGGTGTGTCCTGCTGTCACAGCCTTGAGCACTGAGGCTGCCTGGTAAGAGTTGCTCTGCTTGGGGAGTAGGAATCCTGGCTTCCTGGGTGCTTTTAGGAAGTGAATCTTTCTTGTGGAGTTGCTTATTCTGCAGTGGAAGACACTGGTGGAAGTGATGGCTGGAGTTTGCAGCCCTGGTTCCCTGGGCTGCAGCAGTGTGGAACACACTGTGACTTTATTTATACTCTCCCTGTAAATGCAGATGACCAGGAGCCACGGGAGCCCGTGAACTCAATTGAGAAGGAAGCTGAAGCTGAGTTGGCCAACCATCAGCCTAGTGAGGAGCAGCAGAAGAATGACTGCAAGAAAAGCAAGAAGTACTCTCGTCTGTCCTGCCTGCGCCGCCGCCGCCACCCCCAGAAGGTGGATGAGAGCGACCTGAGTGAGGGCTTTGACTCCGACTCCAGCCAGAGCTCCATCAAGGGCAGTGATGGCTCAGAGAGTGGCTCAGAGAAGAGTGATGAGGAAGCAGAAGCTGCTTTTGATGTGGAGACAGACTCTGACATGAACAGCCAAGAATCTCGGTCTGACTTGGAGGACATGGAGGATGAACCGGGTGAGGAGGGAAGCAGCCAAGGCAAAAGTGGGCCCAAAGAGGCCTTAAAGAACTGTGTGGATGGCAGTGGGCTGGGGGACTCCAAGAGCCCAGGCATCCCTAAAACTGAGGCTGTGGATCCAGCAGTCAATGGGCCAGCTTCCCTGAGCACTAATGATGCAAGCATAGCCAGTAATCTCCAGGCCATGTCCACCCAGCTGTTCCAGACCAAACGCTGCTTCCGCTTGGCTCCCACCTTCAGCAACATCCTCCTGAAACCCAGCAGTGAACCAGCTGCCCTGAAGGATGGGATGGAGAGCAAGCCATGTGTCAATGGAGATCTGGAGAAGCCCAGCTTGGCTGAGCAAGGTAAGGGCCTTGTCACTGCAATTATGTGTAGAAAATGGCAAACTGTAGCAGTCTGTTTGCTAAATTCACCATTTCCCATGGTGCAAGCTCTTTGGCTAGGTTTGGAGGAGCAGGTTGCCCAAGTAGTGGGCAGGCCTTGGGTTGGACATTCCATGACAGAGGAGTTTTACTTGTACTGCCCAGCATGCAGGAATATGTGCATTGAGCAAAGGAAGCACCTGCAGCCCACCAGGGCTTCCAGAATAACTGCTGTTCTGCAGACTAGATGCTGAGCAGCTGTGAATCTGAATTACAGGCTCACAGGTTGGTTTGTTTGGAAGGGACTTTAAAACCCATGTAATTTCATCCCTCTTGCACTAGGTAGCTTCAAACTGCATCCAGCCTGGCCTTGAGCTCTTCAGGGATGGGGCAGCCACAGCTTCTCTTGGCAACCTGTGCCAGAGCTTCACCACCCTCACAGGGAAGAATGTCTTCCTGATACCACATCTAGACTTACCTTCCTTCAGTTTAAAGCCATTTCCCCCTTGTCCTGGGCCTTCCCAAAGTCCCTCACCAGCTCTCCTGGAGCCCCTTTAGGCAGTAGAAGGAGCTCTGAGGTCTCCCTGGAGCCTTTACTTCTCTAAGCTGAGCACTCGCAGCTCTCCCAGCCTGTCTCAAGAGCAGAGCATCGAGATCATCTAGAGCAGCCCTGGATCATTTCCGTGGCCTCCTCTGGACTCACTCCAGCAGCTCCACGTCCTTCCTGTGCTGGGGGCCCAGAGCTGGAGGCAGCTCTGCAGGGCAGGGTCTCAGCAGTGCTCTGCTGAGGGGCACAATCCCCCTTCACACGCTGCCCAAGCTGTTGGGGATGTGCCCAGGACAGTGTTGGCTCTCTGGGCTCCCAGTGCACGGTAGCTCAGCCTCGGCATGCTGAGCTTCTTGTCAACCCATCCCCCCAAATCCTCCTCAGGGCTGCTCTCCACCATTCCCCCCAGCTTGTGTTTGTGCTTGGGGATGCCCCAAAACAGCTACAACATTTCTCCTTGCCCTTGCTTTTCCTTCTGGGTTTGACACAGACCCACCTTTCCAGCCTGTCCAGATTCCTCTGGTGCCATCTCTCCCTCAAACATGTGACCTCACCACACAACTCAGTGTTGTCAGCAAACTGGCTGAGGGTGCACTTGATCTCATTGTCTGACACCAACAGAGATGTTAAAAAGTGCTGGTCCCAGTCCCTGAGGGTTGTCACTGCTCTCCACTGGAACACTGAGCTGTGGGGTGTAGCTCTTTAGCTGTCACTATCCAGCCAAGTTGTCATCCACTATGTGGTCCATCCATCAAATCCATGCCTCTCCAGTTAATAGACAAGGATGCTGAGCAGGACAGTGTCAAATGCTCTCCACAAACCCAGGTAGATGAGGTCAGTTGCTTTTCCCTCATCCTTCACTACTATAACCCCATTGTAGAAGGCCAGTGAATTTTTCAGGCATGATTTGCTGTAGTGGAGCCATTTTGGCTCCAGAGGATAATTCCAGCAAACATCTTCCCTCTTCCCTTTGTGAAATATCTCATCAGACACTATTGCTTCTGGTGACAGACAGGGCAGATGGAGGACAGAAGTTCTCCATGAGATGACAGATTATCAGCCCAATGCTCATGTAGAAGTTTGTGTGAGAGATGTGACCCGGGTGGATGTGAGAGGTGTTGGGGGCCTCTCTGTGACCCCCTGAATGTGTCTCACTGACTGTTCCATGCTGAACCCCTGGGACATGCACAGCAGGTGGAGCTGCCATGTCTCCATTACCATTCAGCTTACACAACTGAGTGATGTTCTGGGCAAAAACAGCTGGAAAGGGAGATCTGATAAACTACACGGAATTGTTTGTATTTCACATAAAACTATAGGGGCCTGTTCAGTCTTGTTTTTCATTCCTCCCAGCTTCCCTGGAGCAGGGAAACATTCTGCATCCTGCTGCCAAATCCTGCTGGCTACAGCACTGGCAGGATCCAGGCTTTGCCTGGGCCAGCATTTGAAGGCACAGTGTTAGATCATGTTAGTGTTGTCTGGCTTCTGGCACTGCTCCATGGCCACATGAAAGAGATGGGGGGTAAAGGAAGAAACAAATGGGCTTTGGTCTGTTTAACTCTTACCCTCAGTGGTTATCTGAGTGTTGCAGCTCCAGGAATGTGGCCACAATACCTTTACAGGTGTAGAAAATGAGAGATGGAATTAGTTCACTGTGTGCTTTTTAGCTTTGAGCTCTCCTCATCTGTGCTGTATCCAAACTGCTTTTTCCATGGTGTGACACTGTCAGAGGTGGGTTCTGAATAAATCACCTCCTTCCTTGTGATTCTGTGGGTTTATGGAATAAAATGTGGAGTGCTGATAGGAAGCAATGGCAGCATTTGAAATAAGGGGCTGTAGCAAAACCTGTGGTTGATTCCCACCCTGACCTCAGGCCACTTGTGTCACATGTGATTCCACTGGCAGTGGCTTTGAGATGCTCAGGTCTGGAGAGTTAGAAGAGTGCAAAGAATATGTTCAATATTTAAAATTCTCTGACTCCTAGGACAGCCCTGCCATTTCCTTCTCCTGCCTGGCTTGGAGCATGTTGGCCTCACAGCTCTGTTCCCTGCAGGAACTGCCCTGCTCCTTGTGCTGGCATGTGCTGCCCCACTGTCAGCGAGGCTGCTGCAGAGATCAGGCATTGCTCAAACCTTCACAGGGAGGTTTTAACCCTCTTATCCCAAGGAGGAAGGAAATAGAGGGGTGGTACACTCCAGTGAAAGCTCAGGGGACAGGGACTGGTTTTGAGAGGATATCTGGAGGCAGCAAGTATTTCAGCTCAACTATTTCCAGCACAGTGCTGTTCTGACACCAGCAGGGCTTGGCATCTCAGGGGGTTTAACAGCTGCCATCTTGTGCTTGCCTTTGTTTTCCAGATGATGTGTCTGACTCTGAAGAAAGCATTTCAAGTAACAAATCCTGCAGAAATGAGCGATCCCTTCAGGAGAAGTTGGAGATCATGACAAATGAAGGGCTGCTGCTTACTGTCAAGGTGTTCCTGGACTGGCTGAGGACAAACACAGACCTCATCATTATGTGTGCTCAGGTGGGGATGCTGTCAGGGCTCTCTACAGGGTTGTGTCTGCTTCAGGGTCAGCTTCCCTGGGCTGCTTGCAGCCATGCCCCACTCCTGGGCAGAGGGTGATGTTGTGTCCCCCACCAGCTGAATTAAGCTAATCTGGGCCTGAGAAGGATGGTGAGCTTTACTCTTCATAAAGCATTCTGAGGGCTGTGAGATGCTGGAAGGCCTAAGCCTCCTAGTTGTTGTATATGTCTGTCTTGACATTTTCTGTGGCCTGTTGTGTTCTGTTCCTGCAGAGCTCTCAGAGCCTGTGGAACAGGCTGTCTGTGCTCCTGAACCTTCTGCCTTCTGCTGCAGACCTGCAGGAATCAGGTACTGGAGAAAGAAGTGGCAATGTCACGTTTCACCAAGCGTAGTCATCTGTGATTCCCAGGGTGTGTGAGAGCCCAGGGGGGGAGATTTCCTATAGCAGTTTTTATAGGCACAATAGGAAGTAAACACATGCATGTGTTGGTATTTTTTTTGTTTAAACACCATTCCAGTTAAACACTGTCCCATAGTCTTTAGAATCATATAATCATAGAACATCTTGAGTTGGAAGAGACCCTGCTTGCTCCAGGATTGAGTTCAGCTCCTGGCCCTGACAGGACAGCCCCCAAATTCACACACAAAAATGCTGTATTAATGCATTAATATGGCTTCAGCATACTGAAACACTGACACCAGCATGTGAGAGTCCTTGTGTGGCCAACAGGAGTGAAATCCACTGCTAAGTAGCAGGAGTAAGGCTGTGATTTTGCCATGGTAATCCTGGGAAATAGTACTGGAGCTCATGATGTGCCCTGTGCCCTCTTCAGGACTGAGCCTGAAGTTTCCAATGGTTCATGAAAATCAGAGTTTGATCAGGGGTCAGTTGTAATAGGTGGGAAAGCTATCCCTCCAAACAGAGCATTTCCTAGAGTCCCTTGGCAGGTTGTTTGGGAGAGTTGCTCTTTGTGACTGACCTTGTGGTTACTCCTTAAGCAAGTGCTCACAGAGCATGTGTCATTGACACCTGTGACCATTTCAGATCCTGTGCTTTAATGCAATTCTCCTCTTACCCCTCATCAGCTGTCTTGCTCTCCTCCTTGCCCCTCCTCTCCAGGGCTGGCCCTGTGTGATGAAGTCAAAGACATGCTGAGTGATGCTGAGCTCCCTGACCTGAAGGCCAACCTGCTGCTCCCTGAGGACGTGGCCCTGCGCAATCTGCCCCCTCTGAAAAATGCACACAAGAGGTTTAACTTTGAGCAGGACAGGCCCATTTTCTCAGCAGTTGAGGAGGTGAGTTGGGGTAAATCCTGAAAAAAATCAGACCTGGATTGTGGTCTGTCCTGTTTGAAGGATAGGTGTCTGCCAATAAAGGCAGAAGCTTCTCTTTGAAATGGAGAATGTAAACCCCTTCCCTCCAAATTATTATAATTTTGAAATTAAGGGGCTCTCAGGAAAAGATACAGGGAATTAGGAATAACAGTTCTTTACTAGGAAAATTAAAATAGAAATACAGAATTACAAAGAACAATCCCAAAACGCTGCCAGAGTCAGAATCCAAGCTGACACCCATCAGTCAGTCAGGGTGTTGGCAGCAGTCCCATTCAATGGTGGCTGCATCCTCCTGCAGTGGCAGATGTGGTTCAGCTGGAGCAGTGCTCCTGTAGAAGGTGCAGTTTTCCTCTGAAGGTCCAGGGATGATGTGGAAAGGTCTGGTTTTCCTCTGGAATCCAGTCCCTTGGTGTTCAAAATGTCAGTTTTTATCAGGGTAGGAAAGGCTTGGCTCCTCCCCTGGCTGGAGCATCTCCCAGTGGGATGATGTAATTTTATCAGTTATGCCCTGGGACTCAATGGCCATGAACAGGAGATATCTCCTGGAGGGAGATGGGCTGTGGAAAGGTAAAGATGATTTCCCAGCTGTTTTTTAACAATGCCCATTAACAGGAGATATTCCCACAGTGATAAGTGTCACTGCCACACCCAGTTTTTAACAATGGCCCATTAACAGGAGATATCTCCTGGAGGGAGCATGGGCTGTGGGAAAGATAAAGATGATTGCCCCAGCTGGTTTAAAGATGGCCCGTTAGCAGATGGTATGTGCCAGGAGATCAGGGTCACTGCCCCACTCAGCTTCAGCAGATGGTGACAGAATCCACATTTCTGGCCACATCCACCCAACACATGGTGTTATGTGGTTCCTTTTCCTGGCACTCAAGGCCTGAGCAGAGGTTTGTGGAACAGGTGTGGCAGGGTGCTGCTGTTGTTTCCTGTGATTTTCTTGGGTTGAGGAAGCCCAGACTGCTGGCACCTCTAAACCTTCTGGCCAGCTGTAGCCTTTCCCACAGCCCCTCCTGCAGTCTGACTTCAGAAGAGATCAGAAACATCCATCAGAACTGGGCATTTAACAGCAGCTCCTGCCTTTTCCAAAAGTGTGAGCTGGAGGTGGGTGACTCCTCCTGTTCTTGCAGTCTGTCGTGCGGATCTGCTGCATCCGGAGCTTCGGCCACTTCATCACCCACCTGCAGGGCAGCATCCTGCAGTTCAACTCAGAGCTGGGCATCTTCATCAGCATAGCACAGTCAGAGCAGGACAACTTGCTGCACCAGGCCCAGGCCCAGTTTCACATGGTGAGTTGGTAGAGCTGAATGAATTCTCTGCATTTGGCAGAGTTCCCTGTAGTTTACTGTTAGTTTGTAACTATAAACACAGTACTTTGGGGGGGAGATGAAAGTTCTGTTCTTTAAAGCCATTCCAGTGTCCCCTTTTCACTCTGGAAGTGTGTGCTAGTGTCAGCTGCTGTGTTTCCTGCTAACTGATCTGGAAGTTTGGTTTGCAACTAGGCTGCAGAGGAAGCTCGTCGGAACAGGCTCATGAGAGACATGGCTCAGCTTCGACTGCAGGTAGGAGATGCCAGGTCCAGCCTGGAAACCTGCAGGGTGGTGGCTGGAATGTCAGAACAAGGGAAGGGAACTCTGCTCCTGTCCCACACAGAGGCAGTAAGTTCATTCTGCACAGATTGAGCTGTAGAATATCTCAAGTTGGAAGGGATCTCATAAAGGTCATGGAGTCCAAGTCCCTTCTCCTCATGGGGCCACTTTAAACTGAATGCCCAAGAGTTGTTCAGGCACTCCCTGAGCTGTGGCAGGCTTGGTGTGACAACCACTTTCCTGGGGAGCGTGTTCCAGGAACCAGCCACCCTCTGGGGGAAGAACCTTTTCCTAATGTTCAGCCTGAACTTGCCCTGAAGCAGCAGTGAAGCTAGAAATGAAATGTACCATTTCCTCATGTGTATTGCTGGTCACTGGAGGGAGGAGTCAGCACCTCCTGCTTGCTGACCCCCTCGAGGAGGGTGTAGGCTGTGGGGGGCCTCACCCTCAGCCTTCTCTGCCCCAGGCTGAGCAAACTGGGTGACCTCAGCCACTTGAGGCCTTTCACCATCCTGCTCATCCTACTCTGGACACTCTAATATTTTGATGCCCCTCTTACATCAAAGTGCCCCAAACTGTTCACAGTAGTCGAGGTGGGGCTGCACTGGGCAGTGCAGAGTGGGACCATCTTCTCTTGCTGACCCTCTGCTGCATCCAGCCCTCTGTTCTGTATGCTCAGAGCTTGGAAAGGCCTGGTGGAGCTTTGCAGGGCAAGTCTTGCCCTGCTTGATGGTCTGTTTCAGCATAAATGTGAAGTGAGTGTCTTTGCATGTGTGTTTTCAGCTGGAGGTGTCTCAGCTGGAGGGAAGTCTGCAGCAGCCCAAGGCCCAGTCAGCCATGTCTCCTTACCTTGTCCCTGACACCCAGGCCCTCTGCCAGCACCTGGCTCTTGTCAAGCAGCTGGCTGCTAGTGGCAGGTTCATAATCATCATCCCTCGAACAGGTATGGACTCCCCAGCAGGTGACTGCAGTGGCTGCCTGCCCCTGTCCCTTCTGGGCTGGGAGCAGGCCCCAGGGGCTGGGTGCTGGCTTGCCCTCCTGCTGCTTTTATCCTTGACTACATCTGGAACAGCTGCAACACCCTTTGGATGTGTTGCTTTTGGGGCCTGTTCTGTGCTTGGGATTTTGACACAGTGTCAGAAGAGCTGAGAGGAGAGAGAGCCTGTTCCTCCTCTGCCTCTCCTGTGGCAGCTGTGCATCAGTGTTCTGTGGATTGGGGAGGACTTGACACCTCTGGGTTAGTTTGTAGAAGTAAAACTGAACAAGATGGTTTCTGTTTTTTCTTTTTTCCTGTTAGTTATCGATGGCCTAGACTTCCTGAAAAAGGAGAACGCTGGTGCTAGGGACAGCATTCGATATCTGGAGGCAGAATTCAAAAAGGGAAACAGGTGAGAGCAGGAGAGGGGTGGGATCTTCCCTTGTGTTTGGAATGGGTGGGCTTTGGGTGGAAGCAGGCTGTGGATCCCTTGGAGCAGAATGAGGAGTGGGCTGAGGAAAAGCCAGACTTCAGGAACAGGAAGGTGATGAAGGAGTAGATTCAGCTGCTGGTTCTTCAGATGTGCTGGTAGGTGCTGAGCAGCTGCTTTGAGCAGTGGTGGAGTTGCATCTCTGTTGCTGTACAAACTGGAGCAGTGACCTTTGCCACAGCACTGGGAGTGCTGGAGGAGCTGAATTGTGCCTGGGTGCTCTACAGAAACCGTTGAGAGGGCAAACTGCATCTCTGAGGCCAATGTCAGGGCTGGTGGCTGGAGACATGGCACTGTGAGCAGCATGTGGGAATGGTGGTGAGGCAGGGAGGTGATCAGAGGCATTCACAGAGGATTCATGGCATGGACCTTTGGGTATTGAATTTGGGTTGGTGGGAGCCCTGCAGCCCCCAGAGGAGCTGCTGTGGAGCACTGACTCTTGCCTGTGTGCTGGTCTCCATATGAGCTCAGACTCTGCTTTCTCCTTAGGTACATTCGTTGCCAGAAGGATGTTGGGAAGAGCTTTGAGAGGCATAAATTGAAGAGACAAGATTTAGATGCCTGGTAAGATTTCATCATCTGAAGTTGTCTGAGCTAGGTTTGCAGCAGGCAGGTGGATTTGGGAAGGGGTGTTAGCAGTGGGACCCATTGCAGAGCTTGTTCTGTGTGAGTGATGATGAATTTCCCTGGAGATAAGGACAGCCACCTGTGCATTTACACAGAGCACTCTGTGCTCAAAAACTCAGAAAAGTCTTTAATGGGACAGGAAAGCAGCCCTGCTTCCCACTTACTGCCCCAAGCAGATATGGTCTTCCTGCTGACCTTCCCCTGTGTTTCTGTTTTCTGCCAGGAATCTCTATAAAATCCTGGACAGCTGCAAACAGCTGACAGTGTCCCAGGGCAGCGGAGAGGACGACACCACGGGCATGGTCACCATCATCACGGGCTTCCAGCTGGAGGACCCCAGCTCCTTCTCAGTGCCCATGCAGGTCAGCAGCTCTGCTCTGCCTGAGCTTCCTAGCAGGAGATATCATAGGATTGATTTGGCAAGAGATTTTTTAAAGTAGTTTTTTGCCTTGGCTAATAACTGGCCTTGTTTCCCCAAAGTTATTTTATACGTTGAGATTCCTTGTTCCCTCGAGGCTTCTTGATTGTGTGGTACAGAGTATTCTGGGAGAGGTGAGAGAATTTAATTTCATGTCTGTGCAGGCCTGTTGTGCCAGAGCAATGAGAATTGGGAGGATTTGTTCTCCCAGCTGTGCCAGGCTGCCAGAGAGCCCCAGGTTGGGAATGGCAGCTATCTTGCCAGGGCAAGTTAAAAATTAACCACCTGTTCTGTCTGGTTTGCTTGCAGTCGGCCATGCAGGCAGCTGCCAACGCCAGCATAGAGATAAAGAACGTCCTGGAGTTCTACAAGCAGTGGAAGGAGATGGGCTGATGGTCAGAAAGGCGTCGGGTTGGTGAACCTTTCTCTCCCCCTCTCGCCACGTGCAGCGTCTGAAGGAAGGAAACAACAACCTGGGCGACACTTCCGACACGGAGAAGCAGCAGCAGCAAAGCCACCTACCCAAACGAATTAAAACCCAAACAAAGCAATGTGGGCACGCACACTGACCCCTCCACTGCATCCTGAGCAGGGGCTGCACAGCTCTGCTCCCCCAGCTGCTCTGAGAGAGGCCCGGCACGGCTGGGGCAGCCTGCCCTTCTCCTGTCGGCAGAGATGGGCCAGAGACGGGCAGTCCTGCAGCCCCTCCTTCCTCCCAGAGCTTGCTTGGCCAGCAGGAGCAGCCTGGTGCTTCAGAGCCTGGACTGAGCCTCAGCACAACCACACCAGTGGGGCACAAACACTGAGGAGCCCTCCGGCTTGGGAAAGAGGATCCAAAGAGTGTTTTTGCTCTTGTTTGGCAATCTGGGGACAGGAAAGTGGATAGGATTTCCCCCCCAACTCCCCTGCTTTTGAATTAATTATTTTTCAAGGGTTTTTTTTCCTTTTAATTTTTAGTTTTTATATATATGGATAGTATTAAAAAAAAAGAAAAAAGAGGAGTTCCTTTGGGGTTTTGGATACTCTTCCAACGTCAGAAAGAAAAGGAAACACTCTATTTAAAAGGGGGGGAAAGCTCTTAATATAATTTTTTTTGTCTTAGAACAAGCATATTTATTTCCTTTCCCAGGCCCTCATGGAGCAGGCTCAGTGCAAAGGGATGTTGGCCTGTGAGGAGGGAGCAGCCCATGTTGCACTCCACTCTCCCTGGGAGCTGCACACTTCATGAACAACACGCTGCTCCAGGGAGGCCACAGGACTCTGGGGGGATGTGGAGGCCATCCCCAGTTTCTCCCACTTTGCATTAGACCTCGGAGGAGAGGAGGAATCTGGCAGAACTGCTGCAAGAGAAGGAAGAGCCGGGTGGGATTCCTGCACCATTAAGGCTCAGATGCTTGGCTTGAGCACTGCAACACTGGGATGGAGCAGATGTCTCCAAAGGACCCAAGCCTCTTTTTCATCTTTTCTTTTTTTCCCTTTTTTTCCCCACTAAATCTTTCAATAGGGTGTGGAGGAGGAAGGAGAATCTCAAAGCCATTACTTTCTGCTGGTTGTTTGATGCATCACTGCTGCAATGCTGTGCTAGGGATGGTGACAGAGCTGGAGTGTTTGTCCCCCTTTCTCCTGTCCTGGGCTGGCAGGGGCAGTGCTGTGAGCCACGGACTGTTCCTGCTTTTGGCATCCCAGACAGCAGGGCTGGTGCTGTCTGCACAGAAGAGCTGTGAGGGATCCCTCAGACCTCCATGCTGACAGCATCTCGTGCAGCCTGGGTCTGACACTGTCACCTGGCCAGTGCTCGGGGATGAAGCTGCAGGTTGCTCCAGGGCAGCAGAGCCTGGGCAGTCTCTTCGTGCTCCTTGTGTGCCCTGGAACAGATGTCTCCACCCACATGAACCAGCAGCAGCTATGCAAGTACAAACCACTGGAGTCTTCTAACTGTCTGTGTCTCCTATGGGCCAGCCAGAAGCTGCTACAGCCAGAGCATAACATGAGAAGCTGAGTGACATTCTGCACTCTGTGCAGGCTCCACGCATGGCACGTTGTACTGCAGGGGCAGGATGTTCCTTGGCTTCAGGTAAAAACTAAAAATACCAGCACAAGTACCAGAGGATGAATTTCCAGTTCCAGCTCCTCTACAGCACAGCAGAGGGAAATGCCAACCTCCATGGTGCAGCTGGTCCATCCCTGGAGGCTGACAGCCAGTTGTGAGGGACAAGGGTTTCCCTGCAGGATCTTCCCTTCTACAGCTTCCCCTGAAACTTAGAATGCTTTGCTTGGCTAAGCCAAGAAAAGGTCATGTGCAAGACAGCAGGCCAGAGACTCTGGCACACCTTGGGGATTCTTGGAGATCTGAGATGGGTTGTAAAGCTCCCAATCACTCTTTCCTCCACTGGTTTTATTTGAAGCCATTTGTTTGTGTAGCTCATTATTTCTGTTTGATGGGGTAGGAAAAGAGAAGGGAATCACCTTGTGGGACTGTTCTTGAGGTGAAACCTTCCTTCTCTGGCAGGGGGCACAGAGGGTTAATGTGCTCTGCTTTTTCCTGCTGCTGAAGAAACCCCCCCTGGTCCTGGCTGCTGAGCTCAGCAGAGGAGTCTGGAGGTCACTGGGGCTGAGCCCAGCGTGTCACCAGAGCCTCAGTGACACTTTGTGGCTGCTCTTGGGCTTGGTGAAGAGCAGCATTGCTGGGCTGTGGTCAAAGCAGGGAGGAGCTGGGGGCAGGCTTCAGCTTCATTCAGTCTTGGTCCTGGCTGAGGGGAGAGCAGAGAGTGCAGCTGGAGCAGCAGCCCAGGGCAGTGAGGGGAGAGCAGAGAGTGAAGCAGCCCAGGGCAGTGAGGGGAGAGCAGAGAGTGCAGCTGGAGCAGCAGCCCAGGGCAGTGAGGGGAGAGCAGAGAGTGCAGCTGGAGCAGCAGCCCAGGGCAGTGAGGGGAGAGCAGAGAGTGCAGCTGGAGCAGCAGCCCAGGGCAGTGAGGGGAGAGCAGAGAGTGCAGCTGGAGCAGCAGCCCAGGGCAGTGCCAGTCTCGCTGGGGGCAAGTGTGTCAGCTCAGGGCAGGTGTTTTCAGTTCCTGCAGCTCCCACAGCTGGGCAGGGTGCACTGGGAGCCGAGTGCTGTGCAGCTGGGCAGGCTCAGGAGGAGCTGTTCTGAGTCACTGAGGCTCGTGTGGGCACAGCATCCAGTTCAAGAATAAAAGTAAACGAACTCCATTTCTGTAACCAGAGGCAGTGGGGCTGCTGTGAGCCCATGTGGGGTGTATGGTGACAGCAGGGGTTGCTCACAGCTGTCCCCTTAGTCACTGCCCTGGTCCCCTGAGGGCTTGGTTTAATATTCCAAGGCTTTGCATTCCTGGAGGGGAGAAAGAAGCCCTCACCGTGCAATGGGGCATCCTGACTGCACCTTCCACTCTGGGCTGGATGGGGAGGGACTGTGGCCTTTAAAAAGGACACCTGAAGGGTCCCTGTGCTGCCCTCATCCTCTCCAGAGCCCACTGCTGTGCTTGAGGACCTGGTGAATGGTTTTTGGATTTGAATTCCAGTCAGATACCCAGAGCTGAGAAACAGGGGCTCTGCAGTGTGGGAGCAGCGTGGCTGCAGGCAGCCCTGGGGAGGTGCTGGGGGGGCTCACCATGCCATCCCCAGGACTGGGGTGAAGGAAGGCACTTCCAGCACTCAGGATGAGCTGGAGTTCCCTCCTCAAACAGATCTGCTCTGTCCCAGGCCACTGCATCTCCCCTGGCGTGGTGGGAGCTGACATGAAGTGGGTCTTGGGGGGGAGCAGACAGGGTGGTCTGTGGGAGGCTCTGTGCAGCCTGTGGAGAGCCCCCACCCTGTGCATCCTGCTCCAAGCCAGAACCACGAGCTGCCCCACCAGGAGAGCATCAGGATGGAGTCTGCAGGCTCTGGCCATGGCTTTGCTGCAGGGCAGCTCCTGCAGCAGCTCCAGCCTTGCCCCGGAGCAGCTGCCAGTGCCTGCTGTGCTGTGAAGGAGAGCAAACAGAAAAACCATGCTGTGGGCTGAAAATAAGGGTTTTCATATGTTCTGGTGTGTTTCTTGGGTTTGGTTTTTCTCTTCATTACCACCCTGTTGAGCTGTTGGGGGTTTTTGGGGTGGCCCCTTGCTGGGAGGACACAGGTCTGTGGTGGCTGAGACTGGCTGGGCTGTCCCCAAACCACGGTGGACACAGTCACTGGTGCTTGCTGGTGCTCCATGGTTTCATGGGCTGTTCCAAGCAGCCTCTCTG
This sequence comes from Luscinia megarhynchos, assembly GCA_034336665.1. Classification (NCBI taxonomy): domain Eukaryota; kingdom Metazoa; phylum Chordata; class Aves; order Passeriformes; family Muscicapidae; genus Luscinia; species Luscinia megarhynchos. The sequence continues at coordinate 1,685,506 of CM067587.1, forward strand.
GTCCCATCCTTGCTTGGCTCGAGTTTTGTCTCACATCTTCAACTTAGGGCTCTTTCCTTCTTGGTGTGCAGCAGCACTGGCCAGGGTGGGCACAAGGCAAGCTGGCACTGGGCTCCTGTGCTGGCCTTGCCCTCGCAGGGAGGGGATGTAGGTTTGAGGCGAGGGACAATCACCTCTCCTCAGCCCTTGGGCCTGCAGGGCCAGGCAGGATCACTCACTGAGGGACGAGGGGACGTGGGGCCCAGCTGGAGGAGGAGGGGCTGGGGCTCCCAGCATGTCTGACCATGGTCTGAACACAGCAACTGGCTTAATAAAATACCAGATGTTTGTACTTGGTGTCCTGTGCTCCTTCCCTTCCCACCTTTCCTGCACAGCCCTGGGGCTGAGTGCATTTTCCTTCTGTAAATCCACCCTTGAGCATAAGCTTTGCTGACCAAACCTTCCAGCAAAGAGCTGCAGCTGGGTCCTTCCTGACCCTGTGATGGGAATAGCATTTCCCTTGCTGCCTCTGTGATTTGGGATGACTTCATCCCCTTGCTCGAGCTCTGCATGCTGCTGCCACAGGAGCAGCCTGCCCCTGCACGAGCACCTGTGCAGCTCACTTCCAATGGGGAAAGGGGTGCAGAAGTGTAAACTTTTAAAATGTGTGCCTTTCCAGTGTCCATTCAAGGTGATGGAATTGGGGTCCCACCATGCCCTGGTGCCAAGGGTCACTGGGGAGTAGGGAGAGAAAATAAATCAGTATTCCTGCCCTGAATTCATTGTCCCTGATCTGCTTCCCCTGGTGGGGAGCACCAAGCTGGGCACTGTCATCATTTTCTCTCCCTCTTGAGTTCTTTGGAGGCTGCCACTGGCAGGTGAGAGTTGTGAAAAGGTGAACCCAGCTTCAGTCCCTGGTGGGGGGGCTGGGGGTGAGACCTGCCCTGTCCCAGGGCTGAGCTGGCAGGAGGGGACTGTCACTGCTGCTGCAGCCCGTGAACAGGGCTGGGAACGCTTTTGGCAGCTTGGAGGGGCCGTTCCAGGAGCACCAGCCCCACAGCAATCCCTGAGCCTCCGTCATGCAGGAGCCAGCATCCGGCAGCTCTCTGTGCTGGGAGCCTTGCAGTGTCCCTGTCCTGGCTCCCTCCTCACCCGCTCTGCCTCAGTTCTTCCAGTGCCAACCAGTGGTGCTTCCATCAGTTTGGGGCGTCTGGGTCATCCCGTGTGTACCCAGCAGTGTAAGTGTGCAGCTGTGTCTCAAGGTTAGTGACTAATTAAGGTGGTTGTGATGAAATTCCTGGCCAGGCCCACGGGCCCCGGGGTGATGGAGCAGCTCTGCTGTTCCCCAGTAATCCCACACCTGGGGGAAGCAGCTTTCAATTAAACTGGAATAAGGCTGGGAGCTGCATCTGGGGCTGGTGGCACCACTCCTCCCGGGAGCTGGGGGGCACAGGGAGGGAAATCGGGAGTGCCCAGCTGTGTGGGGTGACACGGGGCACATCAGGGCAGCCTCCCACCCACCCTCACCCGAGCTCGGGAGGCAGCGGCTGCGGCGCTTGCGTTTATTCCTGTCCCGGGCGGACAGAAGGGCTGGGCGGGGGCCGAGGGGCGGCTGCCGTGGTCAGGGGCGCTCAGGCGCTGCCCCGCGGCACAGGCCGGTGCCGGGGCTACACCGGCCCGTAGTAGCGCCGGTACGCCGCCGGGAAGCCGATCTGGTCCGCCAGCTCGTCGCAGTCGGGGCTGAGCTCGCACACCTCGCGCTTGGCCTCCAGCGGGTCCGGGGGGGCTGCAGCGGCTCCGCTGGCGACAAAAGGGGTGCTGGGGGTCCCGGGGAGGCTCCCGGGAGGGGCTGAGCAGCGCGGGGAGCCGTGACCCCCACCCAGCACTACCTGGCATCAGCAGCATTCCGCTTCTGCCGCTGCACCAGCTCGGCGCTGGCGCGGCGGGACACGAAGGCTGCGGGAGGGACAGGAGCGGGGTCGGGGGTTTGTTCCCTCCCCAGGATCAGGGGGACGTGTCCCCCCTCCCCAGGATCAGGGGGATGTGTCCCCCCCTCCCGAGGATCAGGGGGATGTGTCCCCCCTCCCCAGAGCAGGTGGATGTGTGCCCCCCCTCCCCAGGATCAGGGGGATGTGTCCCCTCCCCAGAGCAGGTGGATGTGTGCCCCCCTCCCCAGGATCAGGGATGTGTCCCCCTCCCCATGGCAGGGGGATGTGTCCCCCCTCCCCAGGATCAGGGGGATGTGTCCCCCTCCCCATGGCAGGGGCTGTGTCCCCCTCCCCAGGATCAGGGGGATGTGTCCTCCCCTCCCCAGGATCAGGGGGATGTGTCCTCCCTCCCCAGGATCAGGGGGATGTGTCCCCCCTCCCCAGAGCAGGTGGATGTGTCCCCCCCTCCCCAGAGCAGGGGGATGTGTCCCCCTCCCCATGGCAGGGGCCGTGTCCCCCTCCCCAGGGCAGGGGCTGAGCCCCGTCTCTCAGTCTCTCACGTTCAGAGCTGGCCGGGTCGCCGGGGCCGGGGGAGCCATCGGCAGCTGGAGCGACAGCGGGGCCGGGGGGCTCAGCCGGGCCGTGCGGGCTCTGCCCTCACCCCGTCCCTCTGGAGCTCAGAGCCCCCACTGACACCCCACGCTGGTGGAGGATGTCCTGCTCCCTATGGCCCTGTTCCAGCCCCATACCCCATACCCCATACCCCATATCCCATATCCCATATCCCATACCCCATACCCCATATCCCATACCCCACACCCATACTCCATACCCCACACCCTACAGCCCATAGCCCATAGCCCATATCCCATATCCCATATCCCATACCCCCGCACTCCCATACCCCACACCCATACCCCATATCCCATATCCCATATCCCATATCCCCACATCCCATATCCCATATCCCACACCCATACCCCATACCCCATATCCCATATCCCATACCCCAATATCCCATATCTCATATCCCATACCCCATACCCCACACCCATACTCCATACCCCATACCCATATCCCATATCCCATACCCCAATATCCCATATCTCACATCCCATACCCCATACCCCACACTCCATACCCCATATCCCATATCCCATATCCATATCCCATATCCCATACCCCATACCCCATACCCCATATCCCATACCCCACACTCCATACCCCATATCCCATATCCTATATCCCATATCCCATACCCATATCCCATATCCCATACCCCACACCCATACCCATATCCCACACCCATACCCCATATCCCATATCCCATATCCCACACCCCACACCCCATACCCCATACCCCACACTCCATACCCCATATCCCATATCCCATACCCATATCCCATATCCCATACCCATATCCCATATCCCATATCCCACACCCCATACCCCATGCCCCACACTCCACACCCCATACCCCATGCCCCATACTCCACACCCCACACCCCACACCCACACCCCACACCCCACACCCCACACTCCATGCCCCATACCCCACACCCCACACCCCACACCCCATACCCCATACCCCACACCCCACACCCCACACCCCACACTCCATGCCCCATACTCCCACACCCCACACCCCCACACCCCACACCCCACACTCCATGCCCCATATCCCACACCCCATACTCCACACCCCACACCCCACACCCCACCGCTCAGCCCATTTTCCCAGTGCCCCTGCTCCCCGCAGAGCCCTTCCCAGGGCCCAGGATCCCGCGGTGTCCCAGCCCCGACCTCTGCGGCAGAGCCCGAGGGTGAGCAGGGCCAGCAGGGTGAGCACGCCGAGGGCCCTCATGGTGCTCGCTGCGCGGGGCTGAGCTCAGCCCGGCTGCCGCAGGGTGTGTTTATAGCCCCGTGCCCGGGGGGCACGGCCCTGCCAGGGATATTTCCAGCACAGCCCTGCGGCCGGAGCTGCCGCCGGAGCTGCCAATTGTGGCTGGGATGGACCCGGTCCCTGTGCCCAGCCAGCCCTCAAGGGAGGGACAGTGGCCCCGGGCCAGGGGGGACTTCATGGAACCTGCCCTGCCAGCCTGGCAGCAGCCAGGCCCACTGGGATGGGTGATGGGCACTGGGGGCTCCCAGTTACCCACTGGGAGGGGTGATGGGCACTGGGGGCTCCCCAGTTACCCACTGGGAGGGGTGATGGGCACTGGGGGCTCCCAGTTACTCACTGGGAGGGGTGATGGGCACTGGGGGCTCCCCAGTTACCCACTGGGATGGGTGATGGGCACTGGGGGCTCCCAGTTACCAACTGGGATGGGTGATGGGCACTGGGGGCTCCCCAGTCCCACTGGGATGGGTGATGGGCACTGGGGGCTCCCCAGTTACCCACTGGGATGGGTGATGGGCACTGGGGGCTCCCAGTTACCCAACTGGGATGGGTGATGGGCGCTGGGGGCTCCCCAGTTACCCACTGCCCAGTCCCAGTCCCACTGCTGCATCCCAGAATTCTCTTCTGCAGCACAGGGAGACTTTCCTGCCAAAACCTGTGGCCTTTCCCTCCATGCAGTTTGGGGGAGCAGCAGGATTCTTTGGCCAGCAGTTTGGGGGAGCAGCAGGATTCTTGGCCAGCAGTTTGGGGGAGCAGCAGGATTCTTTGGCCAGCAGTTTTGGGGGAGCAGCAGGATTCTTTGGCCAGCAGTTTGGGGGAGCAGCAGGATTCTTTGGCCAGCAGTTTTGGGGAGCAGCAGGATTCTTTGGCCAGCAGTTTGGGGGAGCAGCAGGATTCTTTGGCCAGCAGTTTTGGGGGAGCAGCAGGATTCTTTGGCCAGCAGCTTTGGGGGAGCAGCAGGATTCTTTGGCCAGCAGTTTGGGGGAGCAGCAGGATTCTTTGGCCAGCAGTTTGGGGGGAGCAGCAGGATTCTTTGGCCAGCAGTTTGGGGAGCAGCAGGATTCTTTGGCCAGCAGTTTGGGGGAGCAGCAGGATTCTTTGGCCATTGCTGACTGGGGCAGGGTGAGCCGGTGCCTTTGCCCTGCTCCCCACAGCTCCTCCCTGCCACAGCCCAGGGGCAGATGCTGCGTGGCCAGGGCACTCAGAGCCCCTGAGTCACTTTCCTCTTGCAGCTCCTGGCCCCTTTTTGATCCTGGAAATCCCAGCCCTGCCTTGAGAAGCGGAACTGGAGGCTTTGAGGCAGAGGCTGGACAGAAGTGCTGAACCAGAGCCTTTGTCAGACAAAGCCACAAAGTACAGAGTACACGGGCCAAGCAGGCAGAGCTGGGAACAACAGCTCCAGTTTATTGAGATTCCAGCACAGCAAGGGGAGGCAGAGGGGAAATGCTGCAGCCTCTGCCCGGGCTCTAATTGCAAACAGAGGCTGGGGCGTGGTGTGAGTGGTCACTGCTGCTCCCAGCAGGGCACAGCCTCCCCTCGGGGTGCAGGGCACAGAACCTGCTGCCCCCCAGAGCCTGATGGACTCAGAACCTCTCTGAGTCCTCACCAGGTGTGGGGGGACCCTCCTCATTCCCTGCCCAGCCCCAGGGAACAGCTGCTCATGCTGGAGGCACACATCACTCTGCCAGGGAGACCCTGGGAGCCTTGGCTTCCCCAGCCCACAAACTTCCCATGAGGCAGGAGCAGAAACTCTGGGTGGGGAAAGCCAGTCTGGTTCCAGAAGGTTCCACAGAACAACATTACAGCCCTGTGCCACGGGCCCACAGAGTGGAGGCAGGGCCATTCCAACCTCTGCACAGGGCACCCCAGGCTGCTGGGAGGGCACCAGGCTGGAGAGTAACTTGGGGAACAATGAATGCTAACAAGGAACTCGTGCAGCAGCTGCTGCCACGTCTGCAAGGGGCAGTGGTTCGAACTCAAGGAGACTGAATAAACCTGCAGGGACAGGCAGGAGAGACTGTGACCCACCCCCAGGTGTGTGTGCTCCTCAGGCCTGGGCACAGCCTGGCTTGGGGCTCAGGGACTGAACTTTGTCTAATGCACACCTGAAACAGCCACAAACCCCCACACCTGCAACTGGAATCAGGCCTGTCCCAGCACTGAGTGGGGCAGATGAGAGCACAGACACACTTTGTGACATTCCTCTACGTCTAGCTGAGCAGGAAATACAGAACTGCCATCCATTTCCAAAGGTCCCAATGTCTTTTCTGTTTCTGCACCAGATCTGATCAAACTGTGCCAGTCCAGCAGCTGTTTCAGTCCCTCTGCAGGGTGGTTTTCAGTCTGGGTTGTGCCACACCTTGTCCCATCAGTGCTTTGGGATGATGAGCTGTCTCAGCAGAGCCCGTGGGACATCCTGCAGCCTCACTGGGGCTCCTGGAATGTCATCATGAGCTCTTGGTGCTCCTTACTGATTGCCTGGAAGGAACACGACCCCCAGACCTCAGCATGATGCTTCTCCCACCCTGGCACGCTCAGGACAGAGCGTGGGCTGAGTGTGTCCCACACTGCTGTCCCCTGCATGCACAGAACACAACGCCCTCATCTCCCCCAGGACCACCCCATATCCCACACCCCACACCCCACACCCCACACCCCACATCCCACCCACTGCACAGGGAAAAGCACCTGAGACCTCCAGAGAAAATGCCCACACCTAAAGTTCCAGCAGCACTTGGCTGCTGGGGAGAAGTGGAGGGTTTGAAAGTCATTCCAGGCCCACTGAGCAGCGAGGAGGAGGTTGGGTTGGGTTTGGTTTGGTTTGGTTTGGTTTGGTTTGGTTTGGTTTGGTTTGGTTGGGTTTGGTTTGGTTGGGTTGGTCTGTTCTCACCTGCCAGGCCTGTTGGCGAGCCTGGATCAGCTGCTGCAGCTCTGCAATCCTGTCCCTGCCCAGCAGCACGGACTCAGCCACCTTCCTGTGCTCCTGCTGCCTGTCCCTGAGCACTCTGCGCAGGTGGGAGCGGTGCTTGAGCAGGTAGGGCACCATGGCACTGCGCACGTCCTGCTCGGGGACCCCGCTGGGGCGCCTGCAAGGGCACTGAGTGCCAGGGAACTCCACAGTGCCAGCCCAGCCCCACAGTGCCCAGCCCAGCCCCACAGTGCCAGCCGTACAGCTGAGCAGGTAGCCAGCCCACAGCACTGTGCCACGCCCTGCCAGGGACCCCCACAGGGCCCAGCCTCTGCAAGGGCAGTGACACCAGCGCAGCCCCACAGTGCCAGCCCAGCCCTACAGTGCCAGCCCCACAGTGCCCAGCCCAGCCCCACAGTGCCAGCCCAGCCCCACAGTGCCAGCCCAGCCCCACACTGCCCAGCCCCACAGTGCCAGCTGGGTACACCCCTGAGCAGGTAGGGCACCATGGCACTCGCGACGCCCCTGCTTGGGGACCCTGCTGGGGCACCAGCAAGAGCAGTGAGTGCCAGAGAGCTCCTGCCAGACAGCTGGGTACAGCCTGCCAGCCCAGCCCCACAGTGCCAGCCCAGCCCCACAGTGCCCAGCCCCACAGTGCCAGCCCAGCCCCACAGTGCCCAGCCCCACAGTGCCAGCCCCAGCTGGCTGCTGCACTGCTGCTCAGGATCAGCTCTGTGCTCCCAGATTCCTCTGCCAAGGAACTGAGGGCAGCCAGAGCAGGGACCCCAGGGCTGAGCCCCGCTGGCTGTGACAGGATGATGGAGCAGGCAGGGTGTCATTCACCCCTCAGCACAGAAACACAACATCTTGTTTCTGGTTACAGTTCCCTGTCTGTCTCTGTGTTGGGTTGATGTGGCCAGAAATGTGGATTCTGTCACCATCTGCTGAAGCTGAGTGGGGCAGTGACCCTGATCTCCGTGGCACATATTATCTGCTAATGGGCCAGCTTTAAACCACCTGGGGCAATCATCTTTATCTTTCCCACAGCCCATCCTCCCTCCAGGAGATATCTCCTGTTCATGGCCATTGAGTCCCAGTGCATGGCTGATAAAATTACATCATCCCACTGGGAGATGCTCCAGCCAGGGGAGGAGCCAAGCCTTTCCTACCCAGATAAAAACTGACATTTTGGACACCAAGGGACTGGATTCCAGAGGAAAACCAGACCTTCCCACATCATCCCTGGACCTTCAGAGGAAAACTGCACCTTCTACAGGAGCACTGCTCCAGCTGAACCACATCTGCCACTGCAGGAGGATGCAGCCACCATTGAATGGGACTGCTGCCAACACCCTGAGTGACTGACGGGTGTCAGCTTGGATTCTGACTCTGGCAGTGTTTTGGGATTGTTCTTTGTAATACTGCATTTCTATTTTAATTTTTCCAGTAAAGAACTGTTATTCTTAATTGCCCCTATCTTTTCAAAATTATAATAATAATTTGGAGGAGGGGGTTTACATTCTCCATTTCAAAGAGAAGCTCCTGCCTTTATTGGCAGGACTGTCTCCCAGGTGGCCAAACAGCACCTGCAGTGTCTGCTGAGGCCCTGAGCCAGGGAGACAAAGAGCACCCAGGGGAGCTCTGCTGTTAGACAGGTGCTGTGCCCAGAAGATCCCACCAGCACTTTGGATTGGTCAGAATTGACCTGTCCCCCCATTTCAGTGGCACTGACCTCCCTGCACTAAGGAAGTGAATGGAAATGGGTCCTGGACCCAGAGAAGCACAAATTAAACTGATTTTTGTGTGGTTTAGGCCCATTGCTGTAAAGACAGCAGTAAAGCAGCTTTCAGACCCTCCCTTGCAGCATGAGGCCAACAGGACACCCAAACATCACCAGGAACCCCAGCCCTGGCATCCATACCACGCTGGCTCTTCCCTGCCCTTCGCCTCCTCCACGATCTTGTCCAGTGAACTGAAAGAGTTTCTCCAGATTCCCTTCATTTTTCACCTCCTGGATCTCCTCCTGTGAAAGAAGGACACAAGGTGTAAAAACACAGGCACCCCTCTGCTTGTGAGCCTTCCCTGGCCATGGAATGAGGGAATTCTCTGGCTTCAAAGGGCCCTTAAAGCACATCTCCTTCCACCTTCCACTATCCCAGGCTGCTCCAAGCCCTGTCCAACCTGGCCTCAAACTCTCTCAGGGATGGGGCAGCCACAGCTGCTCTGGGCAACCCGTGCCAGTGACTCACTGGGAAGAATTTCTTCCCAGTATCCCACCTAACCCTGGCCTCCAGCAGTGGGAAGCCATTCCCCCTTGTCCTGTCCCTCCATCCCTTACTCAAAGTCGTTCCAGCTTTGTCCTGGATGAAGAGCCTGCACCCTGGGAATCACCATCCCGGGGGCAATTAACAGATGTGTGGGTGTGGAACTCGGGGACACGGTTTAGTGGTGGCCTTGCACTTGGCAAGCACCATCCTGGTGGTGTTTCCAAGCTGAATGATCCTACAGCTCTTTCTGGGGAAGGCAGAACTCTGGAGAGCAGCCTCAGCTCTCTGCTTTTGCCATTTGTTGTCCACCCTTAATATGAACGGGCTCAGCACCTTTCCACAGGGCTCTGAATCCACTTTTGGGTGCTCCAAGCCCCTGCACAGCCCCCCAGGTCCCTCCCCAGCTCACCTTTATGGATGTCTGCAGCTGGGAGATGAACTGGTCATAAATGCTCTTGGTCAGCTGGGGCTGCAGCTTGTAGAAAGAGCGGTAGCAGTTGGCAAACCTCTGGTAGCTGCAAGATTGATTGGGGAGAGGAGGCAGATCAGGACTGGGGTCACAGAGGGGCTGGGCTCAGAGCCAGGTGTGATCATTGATACATGATTCGCGTTAATCACAGAAGTTTTGGAGTTTGTATAAACCAGAATACTTAAAATAAGAAAAGAACATGGACCTAGATAAAGGGAAATATATGATTAAACCCACTCTGTTTAAATTCCCCTGTTAGAAATATTGTGTATACCCGTTTGGTAAGTGGTTTTCCATAGTCTGAAAGGTTTTTTTGCAGAATCAGATTTCCTGCCCTTGTGTAATCAATCCCAAACTATCTGCTAAAGATCAGACTTCCCACTTCTGTTTTTTATCCACCAAGACCAGATGGATACATGATCAACTATCCCAAGAGCTGTCCCACGGAAGTTTGGAAGTTTCTCTGACCACCACTGCTTACCTCGCAGAATTACTGCACCAAAACAATAACAATTATTGATCACTACAAGGAAAACCAGGCTATAAAAAGGGAGCTGCAAACCAAGTTGGGTGGGCGGTGACCCCTCACGTTTTCCCCAGCGCTGCTTCTCTGTCTACATTAAATAAAGCAATCTGTATTTTGCTGAATAGCGAGACTTTTGTTTCTCATTTACAGCACGGGGCAGGGTCGGGGCCGTTCCCGCGGACCCGGGATCACGGCCGGCCGGCTCAGGGTCCCGCCCGCCCCGCTCCCCTCACCTCCCGGCGGCCACCAGCTTCTCCAGGAACGTGTCCACCACGGTGGCGAACACCTCGGCGCGGCCCGGGGGCTCCGCTGGGGCCGGGCCGCCTCCGTCCGCCGCCGGCACCTCCGCCGCTCCCGCGCCGCCATCGCCGCCCGCCGCCGCCATGGCGCGGGGCCCCGCCCCCTCCGCCGCCAGCGCGGGAACGGAGCGCGCGGGAACGGACAGAGCGCGGGAGAGAGCGCGGGAACGGACAGAGCGCGGGAACGGAGAGCGCGGGAACGGAGAGAGCGCGGGAATGGAGCGCGGGAACGGAGAGAGCGCGGGAAGAGAGAGCGCGCGGGAATGGAGAGAGCGCGCGGGAATGGAGCGCGCGGGAATGGAGAGCGCGCGGGAACGGAGCGCGGGAACAGAGAGCGCGCGGGAATAGAGCGCGGGAACAGAGAGAGCGCGGCCCCGGCCCGGCCGCTCCCGGTTCGAACCCAACACGCCGCACAAACCGGTAAGAAGCTGCGCCCGGCCCCGAGGCGAAACAGCGTGACAAACCGTCCTTATCTCGCCAGTCCCCCGGGGAACGCCCGCCCTGCCCCAGCGACTGGGATCTCCATCTTCTAGTGAAATAAAACCGCCAAAGCTGAAGAATTCAGCGAGGAAAGAAGGGGCAAAGGATAAAAAACCCGGCATTTCCCACGTAGCAGCCAAGCAGGAGCCAGCCCGCGTCCTCAGGGCGGCTCGGGGTCACTTCCAGGCACTCCACGTGCTCCAGCCCCTTTTCCCTGCTCCTTCAGCCACTTGTCACGGCGTTCTCAGGCAAATCGCCTCCCTCTGCTGGTCCTAGCTCAAAGGCAAAGGGTGAGACCCTTTCTGTGACAGGACAAAAAGCAGCAGCCTCCCCTGGCACGGAGTCGTGTGCTTTTAAACACAGGCACCAAACAGAAGGTCTCTCAAGTTTATTAGTTGTCAAGAACGTTGCTGGTTATGAGAGGAACATTAAGTTTGACAGTGTCTCCCCACACTGGTGCTGCCACCCCTCCATGCCACACACTGGGACTGGCCCTGCTGCACTTGGCAGGGGTCGATTATTATTGTCCCTGTTCACATTAGCATTACTGCTGCCTTGCAATTTGGGGTGCTGTTGTTCTGCTTTTCGGAGCAGAATCTGTTATTAGAGCAAGAGCCAGCTGGTGTCAACTTTTCAACAACAAACGGGTGACCAGAGCAGCTGCAGAAGTCGCTGCTCCAACAGCTCCACCAGTGGTTCCAGCATTCACTGCCTGAGCACTGCAAGAAACAAAAATGGGATGAAGAGGCTTTGATGACTCACCCCCAGCCCCATCACAGCACTGCACCTCAGAATCAAGCTCTGCCCTCGGCAGAAGCCTCTCCCTCACCTCAGCAGCAGCTTCAGCACTCCCCATCTCCAGCAGACATGGTGCATGTCCAGTGCCCGTGGGCAGGGACACTCTGGCATGGAGGGCAGAGCCACACCTGGGGACTCCCCTCAGGAAGAGACAACCAAGTGGAGCCCAGCCACAGCCACACGATCAACACCTCGACCAAATCTCCTGGTTATGGCAGAAGGGGAGTGGGGGATGGTGCACTCTGCTGTCTGGAGGTGCACCCCAAAGCCCCCAGATGTGGCTAACTGGGACCAGCACCACGTGAAAAGCAAATCTCAACCACCAAGAGCAGCAGAGTACAGTCAAACAATCCCTTCCCTCCCCAAAAAGCAGCCTCTGGTTTCATCCCCCTGAAGTTTTCACCTGGTAAAATACACAGACCATAGCTCAGGCTTCTGATCCAGCAATTGTGCAAAACATTATCCTTGCCCTTCCCAAACTGGATGAGCAGAATTTAATCTCATGAAGTGAACCACCACTTCTTATTCAATATGAACGTGCCTGTCAGGTTTGAACTGGATCAAAAGCCAGCACAAGGTTTTCCCTTCCCCACCTCCCATCCCATGGTAGCTCAAACCCCACTCCAGCTCTCACCCAGCTGCCGGCAGCACCAGTCAGACACCTCCAAACTGCATTTCTGGGCTTAAACTAACTAAGGTGGGAAGTGGCTGCAGCCACTCTGAACATGCAGGATTGACACACTGAACAAGGCCACAGGACAATCAACCAGTTCCCCAGAAATCAGAGTAAGCTCCCCTAAAATAAAAAAAATTAAATTACAACAGATTAAAAACACGGGTTAGGTGTCAAAACCGACATCAGCTAATTCCAAACAGCCAGCTCAGCTCCTGACTTGCTATCAGCCAGCTTGCTGCCTGGAGGATGAGAGACAGGGAAGGTTTCCCAAGAATATTACAAAACAAGTACGTAGATCTATTCAAAACGCAGGAAATCACGTCTGAAGTGGTTCCAGGTTACTCTTGTCTCACATCTTCTAGAAATAAATGCAGGTAATTGCAGAAAGTCACTTGTCTATTGTCTGCTTCCAGCTTCCCATAGCACAAGTGCCACTAGACATCCCACCAGAGGGTCCTGCTGCAGCCTGTGAGACTCCTCTACTTGGAAGTTTGGCAAAGATGAAAATAATTTAAAGAGGATAAACTGGCTTTTTGGTTAAGCCAGTAAGTCTTTAATTAAAAAAAAAAAAAAGGAATTAATAACTTGCCAGGACGTGTTCACACACCTGGAATGGACTGTCCCACCAGGCAAACAGCACTGACCAGTGCAAAACCAGCAGCAGACCACTGTACGAAACCCAAATTTAAGAGGTGAAGTGCAGTTGCTTTTGTATCTGCCTTGTGCTGTGAAACCAGCCAGAGACAAAGGCACAGCAGCTGTGTCACAGGCCAGGCTCTCCCCTGCAGCAGTCCAGACTCAGAGGGCTCCCAGGAGACTCCTCCAGCAGCTGCCCCTACCAGTGCCTCGAGTCCACCAGCTCGGGGCGCAGGCTCAGCTTCTTCAGCGTCTCGTAGCCCACCACGATGACGATGGTGGAGGGCGTGGCCGAGATGATCCGTGCAGAGAGGCCTTTGGTCAGCCCCCAGGGACCCTCCTCTGCAATCAGCTGCTTGAAGGTGAGAATGATGGAGCTCTTGCCTTCCACCTGCAATGCAGAACAGTCACTGACAGAGCTGCCACGCTCCATCCTGAGCTGCTCTGGGGACAACAGATCAGCCAGCCCAACAGCCTTGATCTGGCCTCCAGAATTCCCTGAGGAGGGCAGCAAATCAAGCACAGAGTCCTAAGGAGGCAGCAGGAAGCACCTCTCCCTTTGTGAGAGAAAGCCTGTCTGAGCAGGCCAGGCCAGCACTGCCAGCCTGGCTCCCTGGGCTCCTGCTCATGCTCAGGGCTAATTAAGCAGCTAGCCAGGATGAAAGGCCAGGGAGAGCAGGGAAGCAGCTGACCTGGCAGCACAGAGCTCAGAGAGCTGAACCCACCCACCCTGTGCTGAGCTCTTACCTGGACCCGAGCCCTCACCACGTCCATGGGGTTGGTGAGGGTGGAAGCTGTGGCAGCTGCAAGGGGCCCTGATATGGCTTGCAGGAGGAGGTGGGGACAGTCCTTAGGAGTCAAACTCGAGAGCTGTTCTGGGAACAGGAGACAGAGGAAACTTTCAGGCTTTCAGTGGCCACTTATTTCCTCAACTCCAACCCCCAACTCCAACTGGTTTGCAGTGGGCAGAATCCCTGATTTGCAGCCTGCCAGTTCCTCCCACAGGATCTCAAAGTGGTGCTTCCTACACCAACCAGAAAGCTGGCACAGCACAGGGAGCAGGGCTCAGCATGCTGGGGGCTCCAGGGCACCCCCCATGCTTTGTCCCACAGCTGCCACACTGGCTCCCAGGCCTGGGGGGCAAACTGGACAGAACGAGCTTCCATGTCCCCAAAACAGGGCAGGAAAATACCCACCCTCTTTAGAAGGTGGGGGAAGCCTTAAGACAAGGCTCCACTGGAGGGTGTCTGCAGAGATTTGCACAGAAAGCTGACACTGCCCTGGTATCCCACTGAAAAGAGAAAAGCACCATGCAGTGCTCATCCCAGATTTCCTCACTCTGCCCCTGCTGCCTGGCCAATAGGATTTCAATCCCCAAACTTTTATTGGTCAAAGTTGGACAGAAGACTGTTCAAAAGCCCCTTTTTTTGGGACAATAAGGAAGCCTGTCTGGCAAGAGGGAAGGAAGTGGCTCTGTTCTAGACTTTGAACATTGACTGGAAGCAGGGCCAGCAGTGTCCTTTGAACCCAAGGAGGGTTCAGTGACCCCTGCTGCTGCCCTGGGGACACAGGCTGGGAAATGCAGCCAAAGAGGAGATTCACTGACAGCTGGGGCTTGTGTTTCCCACCATCTCCATTTCCACTGAGAAGACAGGGAAGAGCAAACACCTGGAAGCTGGGAGCTCCAGTCTCTCCATATCAACTGCCTTGTTCTTACATGCCCTCCTCTGAGCTCTTTTGAAAATCTTATGGTAAATCCAGTGGGTTTTGGTCTTACAAACTGCTGACATGGAGATTGATGGGAGCACTCCCACAAAGTACAGACCAACATGCCAAGCTGCCACTGCCGTTTGCATGCAGCCTGGATGCAGAACCAGTGCTTCCTCTAGCTACCAGAACTCTGGAAAGCAAACAGGACCTTTGAGACACCCAGATTTTGAAAAACAGGCCATCTCCAAGATGAACTCTAGCCCCAGTACAGCGAAACCTAAACTGCTCACTACCTCCACCTTTTGGCAGAAATTCGGTAACTGGATGACTAAAAACCATGAGCAAAGCTGCACAGCAGAAATCGAAAGGATCATCACAGGTGGAAATAAACCCTAGCTGGCCTTTGGAAACACCCTAAGGAGTACCAGAACTGAGCTAGGGAGAAAGAACATTCTACTGAGTGCAGTTCTTCATCACGAGACTTGGTGCCAATTTAAAAGTTGCCAAAACTGAAGCAACACCTAAAATAAACCCAGGGAAGATCTGGCCCTTGTCTCTGCCTGTTGTTTGGGTTTGCCATGAGATTTGTGGCTCTAAAAGTCCCTTTGCCATATATGAGATTCCTGAATCTACATGAACTGAAAAGATGAACTATACTTACATTGTGGCTCCAAAACTCTGCCCAACACAAGAACCTTCCTCACTCCAAGGGAGAAGGCATTATTTGGGATTAGTGGAAGAGAAAGTTAAAGCAGATGCACGAAGTCCCACTTGCCTAGAGCCATCCTATCTGAAGTCCTACAGCACCCGGACCCCTTGTTCTGGATTGAAACACTGCTGCTCTGTTAAACTTCCACCCCAGCCCTGCAGAATTCCTACACAACCAGGTACAGCTCCTTAGCCAGGAGGGATTGTGCCCCGCCCAGAGAGAAAGTGAATCCCGCTGAATCCGCAGCGTGAAGAGTCAATAGGGGCGTGTCCGGGACAAGGCACGCTGCAGCCTCCCTTCACTTACCAGCATAGAAGTGGTAGAAGGGCCACCAGACCGCACTGTTGGGAATATAAGTGAGCAGCGAGGCCACGTAGCCCCTGTAGAAGCCTCTCAAAGCCGTCAGCCCTGAAGATCTGCACAATGATGTCCTTGGTCTGGCCGAAGACCAGCAGCCGCTTGCCGTCCTGGCTCTGCACCTTGAACCTGCCCATGCTCTCCCCCTTCCTCTGCATCATGAGGTGCTGCGAGACGACGTCGATGGGCACGGTGATGCTCTGGGCCACCAGCGAGGCCGAGCCGCCGGCCACCAGCGACTTGACGGCGTTGTTGTTGTTGTAGCGCGCCACGTACTTGCGCGTCAGCTCGTAGGTGGTGACGTAGCACTGGCCCGAGATGAGCGTGAAGGTGTTGACCAGGAAGCCGCGGTACAGCCCGGCCGCGCCCTCGCTGCGCAGGATCTTCACGAAGGCGTCCAGCGTGCCCTTGTACAGGCTCTTGCCCTTCTGCACCTGCAGCCGCGTGCGGATCAGCGTGAAGGGGTACACGCTGACCCGGATCATCATGGTCATGCAGATCCCCAGCACGTAGAACTTCCTCTTGTCCAGGTGCTCCCACTCGATGATGGGGATGTTGCGCTTGTCCTCCATGGCTCCCGGGGGCAGCTCTCCCTCACGGGCACAGAGCAGGCCCAGGCCTGTGGGTGACACAACTGCCCCTGAACTGTCAGGGATTCTGTGCCCTGAGACAATGAGGGATGCCCCCCTCCCTACCAAAACCCCTGCTATCATTTAGGATTTCTATTGGTCTTTCACTAGATGATTGGTCTTTTTCTCACCTAGAATCTTTAAATAATTGGACAGTTCTCAACTTTATAATTTTACTGGTTAGAATTTCAATCCCCCTAAAACCTATAAAGACCCCTTGCTATGCATCTGGATACATACATCCAGATTTTGCTGGTAGAACCCTTCTAAGAAATAAAGATACTTTCAGAACCTCTACAGCAACTCCCCAAGTCTCGTTCCTTGCTGGCTGAGAAGCTGAATTCTGCTTTAGGGGCCCCCAGAGCTATCTGAACCCCACAGCAGCCCGAAGCTAGAAGTACCCTAGCCCAGGCAGCCACACAGGCCCAGCCTCCCAGCCTTGACCAGGCAGACTGCAAGTGCTAGCACCTGAAATGAGAGAGCCCTTGGGTAGAGGACAAAGCCACTCACATCACCTCAGACTTTGCTGACCCTCCTCAAGCACACAGCTAGGCCCTGCACAGCCTTGTGCTGGCCAGGCAGAGGGACTGCAACCTCCAGAGGCAGGGTCCTACCATGGGACACCTTCTGATGTCACTGTGGCTGCTCCCTGGGCTCCAGGAGCAGCTCTCAGCACAGCCCAGGCTGCTCTGGGGGAAAGCAAAGCTCCACGCTTTGGGAAGCAGGCTGAGAGAGGCAGCAGCACACACACCTCTTAATGGACAGGCAAGCTCAGGGACAGCCAACCAAAGCAGTTTCTCCCCCGTCATTCCAGGTCCGTGATGCTCCCAGGTGTCAGGACGTCACTTTTCAGTTCCAGGATCTGTACAAAGAAGAAAGTGACAAGTCCTTTTGTGTTCCTAGATTCCCTGCATGAATTAGACACATTTCTTTGGGCACTTAAGGCAAAACAGCCATGTAGAATCCCCACATTGATCCCCAAGTCCCTGAAAAGAAAGGGTTAAGCCACAGCCCAGGATCTCTCTGTTGATCTGCCTGCCAACTACATGAGCAAAGTTCACCCTCCCTTCCAACACTCCATTGCCACTCCTGGTCTGATAACCTGCCTTGCACTGCTGCTGTGCTCAGAGCACCGGGAACGGGGAGGATGAGGAGGGAGGGGCTGGTTCAGCCTCCCCCAGCCCCTGCAGCTTTTCACCACGTCCCAGCAGGCACCAACTGCTTCTCCACAACCAGCCTCTGGTACCTGATGCTCTGCTTCTATAGCAGGACTTTTTTAGCTTTTACATTTTTCAGATTCTCTGCTGCTTGGTGTGTAACTCTGAAACTTCATGTTAGGTGTTAGTGAGTTCTCTTCACAGGGGAGTTGGACAAAACAATCCCTGCCCAGCTAGAGAATCAAGGACAACTGGCACCCAAAAAGGAAAAACAACAGCGAGGGAAAGGGGGCAAGGCAGGGGGCTGAGACTTCATAGCTGTTATAAATGAGTACAATGGTTCCTTATCTATCACAACAGCCTGGGGCTGTGGCTGGATAATTGACCCCAAGATGAACCAAAACCTATAAAAGTGTAAAACTCATGACCAGGATCCACCTTGGATTTGATTTGGGAGTAGCTCCAGCCAGGCTCTTGCACTGCCCAAAGTGAATCCTTTCAATAAATGCTGATTTTATTCCTTTAGCTCTGTCTAGTCTCTGTTCCAGCTCAGCTTTCCAGGCATCAGTTCTGGAACCCCAAGAAGGGACCTCAAGACATCATAATTAATAAATTAACTTGCCGCACAATTGACCAAGCTTGGGCTTGAACTCGTGAAGAACTCACACAGGCCAGAGGCTTTCTGTGAGAAACACAGCAACAAAACAACTGGAAGTTGTTTACCTCTGGCAGGGAAGAAATTACAGGTATGAAATTATAGCAGATCAGGGGTGGGTGTCCCATTAAGTGACAATTTCATTGCCCATCAGCCACAAAATACTTGCTGAACAGGAACAAACAGCATTACAGGCTCCTGCAGATGGACAGGGGACTTACAAACACCCAAGGGCACCTGGGTCTAACATTCTTGCTTAATATTTAATTTAAAAAAATAAAATAAAGCCTAGACAATGTGATTCTCTGGTGCAGCCTGAGGGTTTAGTCCATATTCCAAATTCCTCTGCCACCCAGGGACAGAATTGAGCTCCCCACAAAGGAAAGGGAAGGGCTGCTTGCAAAAAGCATTCTCATTACTGCAATATGGAAAACAAAATATTAATATTATTATTATTATTAATAATAATAGATGTATCCTTGATCTTTACTTAGTTTTATGTGCTCTAGTGCTTTGGGTTTAGAATTTAAGCCACAACTTCTTCAGGAAATAGCTGTACTTTCTCTGGACTCCCACCAATAACTCCCTCATTCAGGATGGGTATTAGAGAAAGCCACTTTAACTCCATGGCTCTAAGGCACTCAGAGTCCCTCCTGTGTGGGAGAAGGAAGGGATCCTGGCAGGGATGACCAGCATGGCTGCAATTCTTACTTTGCCAACATTAGGAGTTTTGCTCAGAGCATTTAATCTTGCAGAAATTTAGACCAAGGCCTTGCTCAGGGTAGGGATCCCATTAAGCAACTCTTTGATGATCTTTCCAGCAGTTTTAGGGAGACTGGTATCAAAATAATGCTTACATCTCCTAAGAACTGACCTGCCCTCCAAAACAAGGTATGAGCAAGGTATTCCTCAGTGGCTCCTTCCCACCATGCACAAAACAGCATTTCTTGAACTTCTGCCTGGAAATCCAAGCAGGGGACACCAAGCAGGGTATCCCAGCTCCTGCCCTCTTGTCTGGGCACACAGAACTGAACTCTGTATAGCCCCCTCCCCAGTTTATGTCCTCCTAATGCCACCCTGTCAGTGTGCTCCCCAGCAGCTGCAGCTGGAGCTAAGGACGGTTCTGCGGCAAGCAGCCAGAGCCTTTGTGTGCCCCGGGCAGGAGGCGTCCTGCCCAGCATGCTAATGCCTCGGCAGCCCGGGAACCGTCCGGGGCCGGCGCGGGGCTGCCGGCGCCTCCTGCATCAGCGACCACAGACAGCCCGGGCTGGGCGGGACCCAGCAGGGGCACTCCCGAGAACGGCCCATGCGGGGATGGAACCCCGGCCTTGGTGTTACCGGCACCGCCTCCAGCCCACCGGGCTCAACTAACCACGGCTCTGCCTTAAACCAGCGCGGTGCGAGCGGGCCCGGAGCGGCGATAACCCCGCGGGCAGCTGCGGGCCGGGGAGCGGCGTGACAGCGGCATTGGATACCAGCATTGCTCTCAGCAGCACTGCTCTCAGCAGCACTGCTCTCACCAGCACTGCTCTCACCAGCACTGAGCGGTGTGACAGCGGCATTGGATACCAGCACTGCTCTCAGCAGCACTGCTCTCACCAGCACTGAGCGGTGTGACAGCCGGCATTGGATACCAGCACTGCTCTCAGCACTGCTCACCAGCACTGCTCTCCCCGAGCTCCCTGAGCGGTGTGACAGCGGCACTGGGATGACAGCACTGCTCTCCCCGGTACCCCCCAGCCCCCTGAGCGGTGTGAGAGCTGCACTGGGATACCAGCACTGCTTTCCCCAGCCCCTGAGCGCTGTGACAGCGGCACTGGGATACCAGCACTGCTCTCCCCAGCACTGCTCTCACCAGCCCCTGAGCGGTGTGACAGCGGTGCTGGGATGACAGTACTGTTCTCCCCGGCACTGCTCTCCCCGGTACCCCCAGCCCCTGAGCGGTGTGAGAGCGGCACTGGGATACCAGCACTGCTTTCCCCAGCCCCTGAGCGGTGTGGCAGCGGCACTGGGATACCAGCACTGCTCTCTCCGGCACCCCCAGCCCCTGAGCGGTGTGGCAGCGGCATTGGATACCAGCACTGCTCTCACCAGCACTGCTCTCACCAGCACTGCTCTCCCGAGCCCCTGAGCGGTGTGAGAGCGGCATTGGATACCAGCACTGCTTTCCCCAGCCCCTGAGCGGTGTGACAGCGGCATCGGGATGGCAGCACTGCTCTCCCCGGCACTGCTCTCCCCGGCACTGCTCTCCCCGGCACCCCCAGCCCCTGAGCGGTGTGACAGCGGCATTGGGATACCAGCACTGCTCTCCCCCGGCACTGCTCCCCCCGGCACTGCTCTCCCCGGCACTCCTCTCCCCGGCACCCCCAGCCCCTTTCCCACCCTGACCGCCGCTGCCCGGGGCCGCCGGCACGGCACGGCTCGGTGCGGGAGCCGCTCAAGGTCACAGCCGGGCCAGCGGCTCCGTGCCGGGCTGTCCCCGCTGTCCCCCGCCCAGCTTGATTCACCCGGCAGCCCCGGCTCTCCGCTCGGTTTCCCGTTCGCCCCCGAGGGGACATCGGCCTCAGCCCGGGGAGGTGCCGGGACCGCGCAGCTCCTTTCCCCGCGGCCGTTCCAGCCCCGTCCCGCTGCCCCGGGGGTCCCGCTGAGGGGGCTCGGCCCTCCCCCCGCTGCCCCGGGACTCTCCAGCCCCTTCCCCCGGGCTCTTTCAGGGCCAAGCCGGTCTCACACCACCCCTCTCCCCCACCCCGCTCCCCTCGCCAGCCGCCCCCCCTGCCCTACCTGCCGCCCCGCCGTGCAGCCCCCACACCGTCCACACCTGCCAGGCCCCCGCTCAGCGCCGCCGCCCGCACCGGCACCGCGCCGCGCCACCCCCGGCCCAGATCAGGCCTCTCCCCGGCCCCCCACCGCCACCCCCTCACCTCTGGCCGGCGGCAGGGACCCCCGGCCGCCCCCCGGCCGCCCCGGCCTCGCCGCCCCATGGCCGCTCCCCGGCCGGAAGTGACCGCCGGCGTCAGCACCCGGGCGCCGCCGCCATCTTGGGGTCGGGCAGAGGCCGCGCCGGAAGTGGCCGCGCGCTTCCGGCCCGCAGTAAAGAGGGCGGCGGGAGGCGGGGCGCGCCTTAAAGGGGCCGCGCCGAAATACGGCTCTTAAAGGGCCAGGCGCCCCAGCTGGGGGAGCGGGAAACAGCGCGGGAAAGGAGCGATGGGCGAGGGGCTGTCCCCTCTCCCCGCTGCCCCTCACTGCACAGCAGCCTCTGTCCCTACAGGCGTGTTCCCCTTTGTGATCACTGATAAATGATTCGCGTTAATCACAGAAGTTTTGGAGTTTGTATAAACCAGAATACTTAAAATAAGAAAAGAACATGGACCTAGATAAAGGGAAATATATGATTAAACACACTCTGTTTAAATCCCCCTGTTATGAATACTGTATATTGAATATTGTATACCAGTTTGTAAAAGAAGAAAAAAAAGGGTTTTCCATAGTCTGAAAGGTTTTTTTGCAGAATCAGATTTCCTGCCTTTGTGTGATCAATCTCAAACTATCTGCTAAAGATCAGACTTCCCACTTCTCCTGTTTTTTATCCGCCAAGACCAGATGGTTCCATGACCAACTGTCCCAAGAGCTGTCCCACGGAAGTTTGGAAGTTTCTCTGACCACCACTTGCAGAATTATTACAACAAAATAATTATAATAACAATTATTGATCACTACAAGGAAAACCAGGCTATAAAAGGGAGCTGCAAACCAAGTTCAGGCTGCGACCCCTCACGTTTCCCCAGCGCTGCTTGCTCTGTCTATATAAAATAGAACAATCGAAATTTTGCTGAATACCGAGACTCTGTTTCTCATTTATAACACCCTGACCCACGCTGCCCAAAACCCCCCCGGAGCTGCTGCATGGACCCAGCAACGCGAGGCATCGAGTTTTCCTTTTTTTTTTTTTAATAAAAAAAGCAAAGAGCAGGAAAATGTACAGCTGGTTTGTCTTTCAAAAAGGCAGATCAAAGGCATTGGAAATGGGGCGGGGGGACAGCTCGGGAGAGGGGGGGCCCGAGGGCGGGGTTGGCACCGAGCCCGTGGAGCACAGCTTGCCCCGCGTTGAGCTTCTCACGGAATCTGGATTTTTCCCTGTGCTGATAGCAGCGCCAGCCATCCCCACCCGTGTCCTTGCCCGCGTTTCTCCCCCGCGCCACGTCCTTTGCCTGCCCCAGGACCTTTCTCTCTCCGCTCCCACCCCACCCCTGCTGCTCTCAGAGCCCACCCCCGCCCCAGAACGCGCACCTCAGGTCAAAACAGCCGCATTAAATAAAAAACCCAACAAAACATAACAAACCCGAACCCCTCCCCACGCCCCCTCCCCGACCCGCCGGCGCTGTCACGCCGTGTCCCCCGCGGGCACATGCAGCCGGCTGCTGTCCGCGCCGGCGTCGCCGTCCAGCTGCAGGCAGCAGCCGCGGGAGCCTTCCTCCCCCTCCTCCTCCTCCTCCTCCTCCTCCTCCTGCCCCGCGGGGGCCGCTCCCGCCGCCGGGGGCTGCCCGCCGCCGCCGTTGAGGGGCACCTTCTCCCGGGGGCGGCGCGGGGGGCTGCGGGGCGCGCCGCAGCCGCGCACCTTGCTGCGCGCCTTGAGGCGGCCGCGGTGGGCGAGCAGCGCCAGGCAGGCGGCCGCGCTCAGCGTGGCGGCCAGCAGCACCGTCACGGCCACGAAGCCCGCCCAGTACGAGCGCGGCGCGCCCAGCCCCGAGGGGTCCCAGGCCGAGCCCCCCGCGGCCGGCGCGTCCCCCGAGGCCGGGTCCCCGAGCTGGTAGTGAGCCACGGTCCAGGTGTAGCCGTTCTCGGTCGCCTGGCAGCGGTAGGTGCCCGCCGATCCCGGCTGCACGACGACCACCAGCGTGTGGTCCGGCAGCAGCACGGTGTGCCCGCGGGCGCTGCTGCGCTGCTGCCAGCTGTAGGCGGCCAGCGCGGAACGGCGCGGGCACGGCAGCTGCACCACGGAGTTCGGCGGGGGGCTGAGCCCTGCGGGTGCGGGGCAGGGGGAGGTGGTGTCACACGCGCCCGGTGTGCCCCGTCCGGCCCCGTGTGCTCCATCCAGCCCCGTGTGCCCCATCCAGCCCCGTGTGCCCCGTCCGGCCCCGTGTGCTCCATCCAAACCCGTGTGCCCCGTCCGGCCCCATGTGCCCCTGTGCCCCGTCCCCGGTAGTGCCCCATCGGCGGTGTGCTCCCCATCCAGCCCCGTGTGCCCTCATCCAGCCCCCGTGTGCCCCATCCAGCCCCGTGTGCTCCATCCAAACCCGTGTGCCCCGTCCGGTCCCCGCGTGCCCCATCCAGCCCCGTGTGCCCCCGTCTCGGCCCCGTGTGCCCCATCGACGTGTGTGCTCCCCATCCAGCCCCGTGTGCCCCCATCCAGCCCCGTGTGCCCCGTCCGGCCCCCGTGCCCCCATCCAGCCCTCGTGCCCCCGTCCGTCCCGTGTGCCCCATCCAGCCCCGTGTGCCCCTCGGCCCTGTCCCGCGGTGCCCCTGTCTGGTCCCGCTGCGCCCCGTGCTCCCATCCAGCCCCGTGTGCCCCATCCAGCCCCGTGTGCCCCGTCCGGCCCCGTGTGCCCCGTCCGGCCCCGTGTGCCCCATCGCGGTGTGCTCCCCATCCAGCCCCGTGTGCCCCATCCAGGCCCCGTGTGCCCCTGTCTGGTCCTGTGTGCTCCATCCAAACCCGTGTGCCCTGTCCGGTCCCGTGTGCCCCGTCCGACCCCGTGTGCCCCGTCCGGCCCCGTGTGCTCCATCCAAACCCGTGTGCCCCATCCAGCCCCGTGTGCCCCGTCCAGCCCGGTGTGCCCCATCCGACCCCCGTGTGCCCCCATCCAGCCCCGTGTGCCCCGTCCGACCCCGTGTGCCCCGTCCAGGCCCCGTGTGCCCCGTCCAGCCCCGTGTGCCCCGTCCGGCCCCGTGTGCCCCATCCAGCCCCGTGTGCCCCCGTCCGGCCCCCGTGTGCCCCATCCGACCCCGTGTGCCCCACCGCGCTGTGCCCCCATACTCAACTCTGTACGGAGGGATCCTCCGGTGCCCCCCGGGACCGGGGCATGGCCGCGCTCCTCCCGCGGTGGCACGTGGTGACCGGATTCCCTGCCTCAACATCCTGCAGCCACGCGTTCCTGCGGCCGGGAGAGCGGGGTCAGCACCCCAGAGAGCTCCCCGCCCCCTCCCCAGCCGGGAGAGCGGGGTCAGCACCCCAGTGAGCTCCCCGCCCCCTCCCCAGCCAGGAGAGCGGGGTCAGCACCCCAGTGAGCTCCCCGCCCCCTCCCCAGCCAGGAGAGCGGGGTCAGCACCCCAGAGAGCTCCACAGCCCCTCCCCAGCCGGGAGAGCGGGGTCAGCACCCCAGTGAGCTCCACAGCCCCTCCCCAGCCGGGAGAGCGGGGTCAGCACCCCAGTGAGCTCCACAGCCCCTCCCCAGCCGGGAGAGCGGGGTCAGCACCCCAGAGAGCTCTACATCCCCTCCCTATTCTCATCCCACTGCTCCGGGGGCCAGGAGAGCAGGGTCAGCACCCCAGAGAGCTCCACGCCCGCTCCCCGGCCGGGAGAGCAGGGTCAGCACCCCAGTGAGCTCCACGCCCCCTCCCCAGCCAGGAGAGCGGGGTCAGCACCCCAGAGAGCTCCACGCCCGCTCCCCGGCCGGGAGAGCAGGGTCAGCACCCCAGAGAGCTCCACGCCCGCTCCCCGCTCTCATCCCGCGGCTCACCCGTCCTGGGCAGCGCGGTGGGCGGGCTGGCAGGAGCCCTCCGGGCTGTGCCAGGCGCAGTACGGGTCCCGGGCCAGCACGCACTCGGCGCAGCTCTGGTGCAAGCTGCAGTTGGCCAGCGGGATCTGCAGGACTCCTCGGGAGTAGCCCACGTAGAGGACGCCCTGGGGAAGGAGAGGAGCGGGGCTGAGCCTCCCGCCAGGCTCTGGTGCTGGTGTGGGATGGCTGTTGGGTGGGGTGATCACGTCTGCCCTACCTTCCCCGGGGCCAGCAGCAGGTTCTTCACTGGCTGTGGCACTGCGAAGAGCTGGATGCTCTCCACGATGTGGGAACCCTCAGGCAGCTCCACTGCCTTGTGCAGGAGACCCTCATCTGTGGGGCACAGGGGACATCACTGAGGCTTCAGAGCCAAGGGAAGGGCTGGAGGGGTGACCCTGCGTGCACCCCCACAAAAACCCACCTGTGGCCAGGAACATGACACGGTACATGGTCCCCGAGACCCCCCGAGTCTCATCCACTGTGATGTGCGTGTAGGTGACGCCCGACTTCACCAGGAGAGGCCGCCCCTGGATGGGGGACACCTTCCCGTCCATCAGGAAATGGTCCTTCATGAAGGAGAGCACTTTGTCCGAGGAGGGACCCATGTAGCACTGTGGGGGAGAGAGGGGGATGTGCTGGTGTGGGAAACTGAGGCATGGGGAGGGGAGGATGTGCTGCACCACCTCACTGCCCTGGCCCGCTGGCAGTGCGAGCACACTCGTCCCCTTCCTTGGGGACCAGCACTGTGCCCTGGAGAGCCCCGTCCCCCCGAGCAGGCAGCACTCACGCTGCCGGGCCGGGGATGCATGTCAGGGCCGCTGTACACAGTCCAGCGAGAGCTCTCCTTGTTCAGCTCCTTGAACTTGCCCTCGAAGACCTTCTCCAGCTCCTCCTGGCTGTAGGCACAGACGGCGGCGCTGCCCGCCCTGCCCAGCTGCCTGCAGAGAGGGACGGCCGGTGGGCAGGGGCATGGCAGGGTGGGTGGGCAGTGGCAGGGCACAGCTGGGTGGGTGGGCAGGGCACGGCTGGGTGGGCAGTGGCAGGGCACAGCTGGGTGGGTGGGCAGGGCACGGCAGGGTGGGCAGTGGCAGGGCACAGCTGGGTGGGTGGGCAGGGCACAGCTGGGTGGGCAGTGGAGGGGCACGGCAGGGTGGGCAGGGGCAGGGCACGGCAGGGTGGGCAGTGGGAGGGCACGGCTGGGTGGGCAGTGGGAGGGGCACAGCTGGGTGGGTGGGCAGTGGGAGGGCACAGCTGGGTGGGTGGGCAGGGCACAGCTGGGTGGGCAGTGGGAGGGCACAGCTGGGTGGGCAGTGGCAGGGCAGGGTGGGTGGGCAGTGGGAGGGCACGGCTGGGTGGGCAGTGGGAGGGCACAGCTGGGTGGGTGGGCAGTGGGAGGGCACAGCTGGGTGGGCAGTGGCAGGGCACAGCTGGGTGGGCAGTGGGAGGGCACAGCTGGGTGGGTGGGCAGTGGGAGGGCACAGCTGGGTGGGCAGAGGCAGGGCACGGCAGGGTGGGCAGTGGCAGGGCACAGCTGGGTGGGCAGTGGGAGGGCACGGCTGGGAGGGCAGGGGCAGGGCACAGCTGGGTGGGTGGGCAGTGGAGGGCACGGCCGGGAGGGCAGCAGCAGGACACAGCGAGGTGGGTGGGCAGTGGGAGGGCACACCCGGGTGGGCAGAGGCGGGGCACACCCGGGTGGGCAGCAGCAGGACACAGCCCTGGGCTCCCTGCACACCCCGGCTCTCACCACTGCGAGGTGAAGACGGCGTAGAAGTCGGCGCGGCCGTCGCGGCGGAGCAGGGCGAAGGCGTGGTGCACCACGTTGAAGGGGAAGCGGCCGGGCTGGGAGCACACCAGCTGCGCCTTCAGGAACGTGGTCCACTTCTTCTGCAGCACCTTGTCCCCCCCTACGTCGCTCTGCCGGAGCCAGAGGGTGCTCATTACCGAGGTGACACCACCCGGTTACTCCCTTTGTCCCCGGTCATTGTCCTGATCGCGGTGTCACCATCCCATGTCACCGTGCCCTATCATCGCCGCCCATCACTGTGCCATTGTCCCCAACATCGCTATCCCCCATCGCAATCAGCACCGCCCCTCCTGCCCCCTCCCACACCTTGCACACTCGGGCCACCCGCGGCACCAGCAGCCGCTCGAAGAAGTCGAACTCGTCCGCCGTCTCCTCGAAGAAGAAGTAGACCTTGTCGTCGCCAGGGATGCTGAAGGAGGCCACGAAGGCAGCGTCGGCTGCGGGCACAGCCGGGCGGGCGGGTGAGCGGCTGGGGCCGGGGGCTCCCAGGACCCGCCCAGGGCTCCCTGCTCACCCGAGAGCCAGCGCAGGAAGGCGTCGGTCTTGAGCAGCGTGCGGGCGCCCAGCGAGCGCGAGATGATGGGCTCGTTGCCCTGGAAGTTGTTCATGGTGCCGGCGTAGAGCTCTCCATCTGGCAGGACAGAGCAGGGCACGGGGGGAGCCTCGCCCGGCCGGCTCTCCGTGCCGGGACGGGGCCACCCGCGGCCGTGTACTCACCCACCAGCAGGGCCGTGTAGGTGTGCTGCGGGTCAAACGGGCACTGGCCCTTCCCGTCCAGGAAGGGCTGTCCTCTGCCGCTGGACACCAGCGTGAAGTTTTCCAGCTCCTGTGGAAAAGGGTGGGAAAATCGGCCAAAGGAGTGGAAACAACCCCAAGTGTGTGGGAAATGACTGTGGGGTGCCTTGCAGACATGGGGTGGCCCATGTCCTCAAGATGGGTGCAGGGGGTGACGACAGAGGATGCTGCGGGTACCCAGCTCCTGCCAACTTCCCTCATCTTTGTTTTGGGGAGTGGCAGTCCCCACCACGTGCTCAGCACAGAGGAGGTGAGGCAGGGACAGAGAACCTGGAGTCACCTGAGGGACCCAGAGCTGGGCTTTCCCTGCCGGAGGAGGAGTTTCTGGCAGCTGAGTGAGAATCACCAAGGGCTCCTTTAGCAGATGTGGCTTGGGGGGGACACCCAGCACCCCCACCCTGAGGACACCCCACGATTCACCTGTGGGACTGCATTTTGTGGGTCCCCACAGGCACACTAAAGCCTGCCAGAGACCCCTGCAGCCACACTCACGATGTAGGTGCAGGCAGGGCTGAAGGCATAGGTGCCACAGACGTAGAGGTGGGTCTGGTTCAGCGCCACCAGCACTCGGATGAAGTTGAAGCACTCAGTCTGAAGGGGAAGAGCAGAGCTGGCTGCTGAGCCCCCCAGTGCCTTTTGGGACCCCTGAGCCCCCACAGAACCACCTCACCTCTTGGCTCTTCTTTTGAAAGCACATTCAGAGGTTTTCTCCTCGGTGGGTCCCCACATGATCTGCAAAGGGAATGAGGATGTTCCTGGGCTGTTGAGCCCCACCCCAGGGGGAAACTGAAACAGAGGCTTCCCCCTGCTCCCAGGAGTGGGGGCTGCTCACCGAGGCTTTGGCACGGATGCTGCCAGGGCTGCCCACGGCCAGGGCCAGCACCCAGTCCCGTGCCCCCACGTACAGCTCCCCCCTGCTCTCATCCAGCAGGAAGATGTCGTAATGGGAGACGTTCTCCTGGCTGAAGTGGGTGAGGGTCCTCCGGGGGTCCCCTGGCAGGAGCAGAGGGGGGGTTGGGGTCGCACACACAGCCACCACCACCCTCAGATGTGGATGTGGCAGCAGCTGCCACTGCAGCTCGGCTACCATCTCACACAGGAAATGGGGTGAGGGTTTTCCCCTTCAGCTGCCACATCACCATCACCCCTCCTCCCTCCAGGGCCCCACTGCCCCCGTCCCCTCCATGTCCTGCTGCAGGAGATGAGTACCCCGAGCTGCAGACCCCAGGGATGGAGTTCATTCCCCCCAGGCTGTGCCTGTGATGCTTTGGGGCCAGGCTCCGTTTGGGGCACGCACTGCCCCAGGGTGCCACCCTGGAGGGGTACAGCCCCCCGAGGTGCCAAACTGGGGGGTCACCAGCCCCCAGGGTGCCCTCGGGCACAGCCAGGGACAGCAGATTATGGTTCATCCCCACCAGGCACCGAAACTGGGGGATTTTTGCAGTTCTGGGCATGGCTGCACGGGGAAAGGGAAGTGACAGTGCAGTCAGGGCTGGAAGGGCACGGCCCTGCCGTGGGGCACAGACCCTCTGCAGCCCCACTGCCGCCCCACAGCCCCAGGCTCCTGCTTTGCCAGCTGCCCTTCAGCTGGACACGCCGTGCCCTGTCCCTTCCAGAGGCAGCTTTTGCTGACCCGGGTGACCCTGGGTGCCCCTGGGTGCCGGGTGGTGACAAAGCTGCTGCTGGATCGGGCCCGTTGAGTGCCGGGGAGCCGGCAGCTCACCTGCCCTCACCCCCCAGAGCATCACCTGCGGCCCCGGCACTGCCCCCACCCCGCAGAGGGTCAGTGACGGGGCTGTGAGGGGGCACCCCGAGGTTCCTGACGCTGGATGCCCAGCCCGGGGGGGCACTTTCCCGGCTGCGTGTCCCCCTCCCCAGCCCCGGGGCCGTACTCACCGCTGGGGAAGGCGAGGCGGGGCAGGGGCTCAGCGCAGAGCACGGCCGCGGGCACCAGCACCCCGCAGAGCAGCCCCAGGGCGGCGGGCACGGCGGGGGGCGCGGGGGGGGCGCCCCGAGAGGGTCCCGGCACCATCCCTGCGGGGAGGGCGGCGTGAGCGAGGCACGGCCCGGCCGCGAGTCGCTTCGCCCGGCGGAAACAAGGCAGGGGAAGCGGCGCCCGGCAGAGGGGGTGGGGGCCAGCGCCTCCAGCTGCCCGTGGCCCCCCCAGTTTGGGCATGAACTTCCCTCTGCGACAGCGGCACAGTCAGAGACAGCCCCTGCCCCGGGGGCTCCTGCACCAAACCTCTGGCACAGAGACATGCCCTCACCTTCTGGGGCTACTGCCCCAAAACTTCCATCACAGAGACATCCCCTCACCCTCTGGGAGTCCTGCACCAAAACTTCCATCACAGAGACATCCCCTCACCCTCTGGGGCTACTGCCCCAAAACTTCCATCACAGAGACATCCCCTCACCCTCTGGGGCTCCTGCACCAAAACCTCTGGCACAGAGACATCCCCTCACCTTCTGAGAGTCCTGCACCAAAACTTCCATCACAGAGACATCCCCTCACCCTCTGGGAGTCCTGCACCAAAACTTCCATCACAGAGACATCCCCTCACCCTCACCCTCTGGAACTCCTGCACCAAACCTCTGGCACAGAGACATCCCCTCACCTTCTAGAACTCCTGCACCAAAACTTCCATCACAGAGACATCACCTCACCTTCTGGAACTCCTGCACCAAAACTTCCATCACAGAGACATCCCCTCACCCTCTGGAGCTCCTGCACCAAAACCTCTGGCACAGTTAGAAACGACCCCTCACCCTGCGGGTCTTTTTCACCCAAACCTGTGGCACAGTCAGAGACGTCCCCTCACCCCCTGGGGCTCCTGCACCCTGCAGAGAGGTGTCCAGGTGCTCCTGCCTTCGCCCCCAGAGCCCATCCCCGTCAGAGACCCCTCTGCCTGGCTCCATCACTTATCGAAGCATCCACAAAGCCGGGGGGGGGGTGGGGAGCGCACTCGGGAACCCCCTCCCTGCAGCTCCTGCAGCTCTGCCAGCAGCTCTGGGAAAGAAGCCGGCCTGCCCCGTCCCCCTCGCAGCGGCAGCGGCATTACCTGTCCGGCAGGCGAGGACAGAGCCGCTCACCTCCAGCCCCGCAGCGCGGGCACCGGGCGGGCGCCCGAGCCCCGGGGGCTGCGGCCGCCGCTCCGCCGCGGGCCCATGCCCCGATCCGGCCCGGCCCGGCCCCGCTGGGCTCGCTGCAGCCCGGCCCTGCCCTGCGCGGCTCCGCCGCGGCTGCGGGAACCTGAAAGTCCTGCTGGAAGAGGACGAGCCCCGGCAGGTCGGGGCAGCGGGAGCTGCGCCGCCTCCCCGGCCTCGCACCCTCCGGGGCAGCAGCGAAACCTGGCGGAGGCAGCGGGACGGGAACCAGAGAGCCCTGCTCCGCCGGCTGGACGGGGAAAGATGTGCCCAGGTGCCTGGGTTTGCTGCTGGGATAACCTTTGGGGTGAGCAAAACAGCGGCGTTTTTCCTGTGGGGTGTGCGGACCAACAGCGAGCCTGAGCATCACCCCAAAAACAGCGTCACCCCAAAACCAGCATCACCCAGAAAACCAGCAGTGTTCCCCACAAACACCCTCATGGGGCTGAGCATCACCCCCAAAACCAGCATCACCCAGAAAACAGCATCACCCAGAAAACCAGTCCCCCAGGGCTGAGCATCGCCCCCCACAGACACCCCCACGGGGCTGAGCATCACCCCCAAAAACAGCATCAGCCACAAAACCAGCACTGCGCCCCCCAAACACCCCATGGGGCTGAGCATCACCCCAAAAACAGCATCACCCAGAAAGCAGCATCAGCCAGAAAACCAGCCCGCCAGGGCTGAGCACTGCTCCCCACAAACACCCCACGGGGCTGAGCATCACCCCAAAAACAGCATCACCCCAAAAGCAGCATCACCCAGAAAAGCAGCAGTGCTCCCCACAGACACCCCCACGGGGCTGAGCATCATCCCAAAAGCAGCATCAGCCAGAAAACCAGCACTGCTCCCCACAGACATCCCCACGGGGCTGAGCATCACCCCAAAAACAGCATCACCCCAAAACCAGCATCACCCAGAAAACCAGCTCCCCCAGGGCTGAGCATCGCCCCCACAGACACCCCCACGGGGCTGAGCATCACCCCAAAACAGCATCACCTCAAAAACAGCATCACCCCAAAACCAGCATCACCCAGAAAAGCAGCACTGCTCCCCACAAACACCCCCACGGGGCCGAGCATCACCCCAAAAACAGCATCACCCCAAAAACAGCATCACCCAGAAAACAGCATCACCCAGAAAACCAGCTCCTCAGGGCTGAGCGTCGCCCCCACAGACACCCCCACGGGGCTGAGCATCACCCCAAAACCAGCATCAGCCAGAAAACCAGCAGTGCTCCCCACAAACACCCTCATGGGGCTGAGCATCACCCCAAAAACAGCATCAGCCAGAAAAGCAGCACTGCTCCCCACAAACACCCCCACGGGGCCGAGTATCACCCCAAAAACAGCATCAGCCAGAAAACAGCATCACCCAGAAAAGCAGCACTGCTCCCCACAAACACCCCACGGGGCCAAGCATCGCCCCAAAAACAACATCACCCACAAAACCAGCACTGCTCCCCACAAACACCCCATGGGGCCGAGCATCGCCCCAAAAACAGCATCAGCCAGAAAAGCAGCACTGCTCCCCCAAACACCCCCATGGGGCCGAGCATCACCCCAAAAACAGCATCACCCCAAAAGCAGCATCACCCAGAAAACCAGCTCCCCAGGGCTGAGCACTGCTCCCCACAGACACCCCCATGGGGCCGAGCAGCACCCCAAAAGCAGCATCACCCCAAAACCAGCAGTGCTCCCCACAAACACCCCACGGGGCTGAGCATCACCCCAAAAACAGCATCACCCACAAAACCAGCACTGCTCTTCACAAACACCCCCACGGGGCCGAGCATCACCCCAAAACCAGATTCACGCAGAAAACCAGCACTGCTCCCCCCAAACACCCCCATGGGGCCGAGCATCGCCCCCACAAAGCTCCTGCAGCTGTTCCAGGACCCCACCACCCTGGAGATTCCCTCCTTAGCTCCTGGTGCAGGCAAGAAATCCCCGGGAGCCAAAGCCCTGGAATCCTGTCCCAGCTGTGCCTGAGGTACCCCAGCACCCCTCTGGGGCATCCTGGGCCCCTTACCTGCCTGTCCCGTCCCCAGAGCGGCACACCGGCACATGGAGCCCCGGAGGGCAGAGCTCTCCTCGGCACCCAGCTTGGCTGGGACAGAGGCTCCTTGTGAGCACAGAAAGTAGGTTACTCTGCCCCGGATTTCCCACTTGGCAAAGGGCTGCCCGCGGGACGGGGCTGCACGGACCTTGGATCGGCTTGGACCTTGGATATTGTTCTGCCCTGGGCCACAGCCCGGGCTGGGAGGGGAGGAGGGATGGGAAAGGGAGCAAAGGCTCTCAGGAGAGGCGGAAGGCTCGCCTGGGGCTGAGGCAAGCGCTGGTGTTCCCCAGCAGGAGCCGGGGCTGACAGGACGTGAGGTGACAGCAGCCCCGAGGGAAGCCAGAATCCCTCCCCAGCCCTGCCTCTCCTCTTTGTTGGGTCCCCTGGCCACGGTGGTCTGGGGGCATGGAGGTGATTTGCAGCCTCCCCAGGCAGGATTTTTGGGAGTGAGTGCCACCCGCGGTCTCTCAGCCATGGGGTGGGTTTGTTTCCCCCGGTGCTCTCAGGTCAGCCCCAGCTGCGGCTCGGATCTGCTGCGGGGGATTCCCTCTGAGCCAGGGGATGCTGTGCTGTCAGGAACGCGCACAAAGAGCCCCTCCAGCCCCGGCCGTGGCACGCAGCAGGGTGAGCTGGAGGCGCCCGGGGCAGGTGGGCAGCTGGGGGCTCTGACCTCCCGCCGCCCACACATCCCCCAATTTCCCGCAGCACAGAGGAGTGTGGGCCCCTCTGCAGCCGGGCGGCGATGCCACGGCCCATCCCGGGAGCGTCCTGTGCTGGGGGGGCAGGAATCGCAACCCCCGGGAGGGGCTGGGGCCGCTCAGCCGGGGGAAAGCTCTTTCAGCCCCAGACCCGGAGCAGGGGGGTGAGATAAAAACCAGGGGAGGAGAGGAGGTGGGCTAAGGACATGAGGGGGAGCAATCTGGGGGTGCACACGAGAGGAAATGGGAGACGATTCACGGGGTGGGGAGAGCTGGGGGTGCGGGCAGGAGAGAGGAGGGGTCTGGGGGGTGAGGGAGGTGCGGAGGGGGAGATGGGAGGCGGGGGAAGGGATGCGAGGGCGGAGAGCGCGGGGAGTGCCGGGGGTCTCCCCGGGGCCGGGCCCCCCAAGCCCAGCCCCGCCGTGGCGATTTCCCCTCCCCGCTCGCCCTCCCCCGGCCCGCGGAGCCCCCCCAGCCCTCCGGTACCGACCTGCGGCGGCGCCGACCCGCGGCGGGCGGGCGGGAGCGGCATCCCCGGGCCCGCATCCGCTCCCGTCGCCATGGCTACGGCGGTACCTCGGCGCTGCCGCCGCCCCCGGACCCCCGGGATGGACAGAGACCTCCGGGATGGACAGTGACCCCCGGGATGGACAGAGACCCCCGGGATGGACAGCGACCCCCGGGGATGGACAGAGACCCCCGGGATGGACAGCG
Source organism: Luscinia megarhynchos (assembly GCA_034336665.1). Classification (NCBI taxonomy): domain Eukaryota; kingdom Metazoa; phylum Chordata; class Aves; order Passeriformes; family Muscicapidae; genus Luscinia; species Luscinia megarhynchos. Next base: position 1,719,578 of record CM067587.1, read on the forward strand.
ACCCCCGGGGATGGACAGAGACCCCCGGACCCCCGGGGATGGACAGCGACCCCCGGGGATGGACAGCGACCCCCGGGATGGACAGAGACCCCCGGGGATGGACAGAGACCCCCGGGATGGACAGAGACCCCCGGGGATGGACAGCGACCCCCGGGATGGACAGAGACCCCCGGACCCTCGGGGATGGACAGAGACCCCCGGGATGGACAGAGACCCCCGGGTTGGACAGAGACCCCCGGGGATGGACAGTGACCCCCGGGGATGGACAGAGACCCCCGGGATGGCCAGAGACCCCCGGGATGGACAGCGACCCCCCGGGATGGACAGAGACCCCTGGGATGGACAGAGACCCCTGGGGATGAACAGCGACCCCCGGGGTGGACAGAGACCCCCGGACCCTCGGGGATGGACAGAGACCCCCGGGGATGGACAGAGACCCCCGGGATGGCCAGAGACCCCCGGGATGGACAGCGGCCCCCGGGATGGACAGCGACCCCCGGGATGGACAGAGACCCCCGGGATGGACAGAGACCCCCGGGGATGGACAGCGACCCCCGGGATGGACAGCGGCCCCCGGGATGGACAGCGACCCCCGGGATGGACAGAGACCCCCGGACGCCCCCGGGGCGGGACACGGGCGTGGCCCCCCGATGGGGGCGGGCGCTGGCTCCCCCAGCCCGCACACCCCCAGCCCTGCGCCCCCAGCCCCTCTCCCGACGCCTCCCTGCGCCCCCCTCGCTGCCCCGAGGCCCTTCAGCCCCGTTCTGCTCTCGGATTTTGGCAACAAGGCCCTGCGCCCCCATCTCAACCCTGCAGACCCCGAGCCTGCATCCCACCCCCACTGCAGCCCTGCCCTCCCAGGGAAGTGCTGCTGCCTCTGGCTGCGTGGGTTTGGGGGTCCCAGGAGGGGGCTTGGGGTGCACCCCCACCCAGCACCCACAAATTTCGCTTTATGGCGTTTCCCCCTTGGAATCCCCCTTTCCACAGGGCTGGCCCCACTTCTCGTGTGGAGCTTGCCTCCTTCCCCTGGCCAGCAGTGAGACTGAGCCCCAGCCAGGTCCCCAGCCACCCCTCCCTGCCCCGAGCAGCAGCCTGAGCCCGGGAGAGGTGCCAGCCCGGCAGAGTGGGGTGCAGCAGCAGCACCCCGAGCCTCCAGCCTGGGCTGGAGCAGAGCCTGCAGCTCCCACGGGGCTGGAGCCCTCCCCAGGTCGGTGAGGAGCCCGTGCCTGGTGCCAGCAGCACTGGCAGCTCGGCTGGAGCTGCCGAGCAGGATGCTCCCCCCCAGGCTGAGCTGCAGCCCCTCAGCCCTGCTGGCACCCCCGGCTGCACTCTGGGCTCCTGCAGCACCCTGGGGTGCAGCTTTGGGGGCAGCACGGGCACAAGCCCACATCTCACCCCCCCTCTATCCCACCTCGGGATTAGTGGGGTGGCTTGACCTTAATCCCCCTGGGCACGCAGGGGCCTGGAGGGGCTGTGTGGGGCTGGCAGGGCCCCAGCACGCTGGGCTGTGGCAAAGCCTGTCCTTGCCAGGCACTGGGGTCAGCCCCAGCTCCCCCCAGCCCAGCCACTGCTCCCAGGCCTCCTGTGCTGGGCTTTCCCCACAAAACTGGTGGTGCTCCACCCCCGGTGCCTCTGGAGACACCCCAACATTCAGCACACCAGCCAGCAAGGCCAGGCCACGGCCCCTGCTCTGGGACCCCATTTCCCTCCTGCCAGACCCTGGGGCACCCAAAGCAGGGCTCAGATCCACAGGACAGCAGGAGGAGAGGGGGAAACCTGACCTTGAGTCAGTGCTGGGGTTGCAGTGGGGCTGCAGCTCTTTCACAGGCTCTTCTGCAAAGTCCCCCAGGGCTGGGTGAGGTCCCTGTGGGCAGAGCTCCCCTGGGCTGGGAAAGGTCCCATGGGCTGCACAGGGATGGGAAAGGTCCCCCTGGGATGCACAGGGATGGGAAAGGTCCCATGGGCTGCACAGGGATGGGAAAGGTCCCAGGGGCTGCACAGGGATGGGAAAGGTCCCATGGGCTCCTCAGGGATGGGAAAGGTCCCCAGGGGCTCCTCAGGGATGGGAAAGGTCCCAGGGGCTGCACAGGGATGGGAAAGGTCCCATGGGCTGCACAGGGATGGGAAAGGTGCCTCTGGGCTGCACAGGGATGGGAAAGGTCCCCAGGGGCTGCACAGGGATGGGAAAGGTCCCCCTGGGATGCACAGAGATGGGAAAGGTCCCCCTGGGATGCACAGGGATGGGAAAGGTTCCTCTGGGATGCACAGGGATGGGAAAAGTTCCATGGGCTGCACAGGGATGGGAAAGGTTCCTCTGGGATGCACAGGGATGGGAAAGGTCCCCATGGGCTGCACAGGGATGGGAAAGGTCCCCCTGGGCTGTACAGGGATGGGAAAGGTCCCCTGGGCTGCACAGGGATGGGAAAGGTTCCTCTGGGCTGCACAGGGATGGGAAAGGTCCCCCTGGGCTGCACAGGGATGGGAAAGGTCCCCTGGGCTGTACAGGGATGGGAAAGGTCCCCCTGGGCTGTACAGGGATGGGAAAGGTCCCATGGGCTGCACAGGGATGGGAAAGGTCCCCCTGGGCTGCACAGGGATGGGAAAGGTCCCCCTGGGCTGCACAGGGATGGGAAAGGTCCCCCTGGGCTGTACAGGGATGGGAAAGGTCCCATGGGCTGCACAGGGATGGGAAAGGTTCCTCTGGGCTGCACAGGGATGGGAAAGGTCCCCCTGGGCTCTGCAGGTTCCTGGGGCTCTGTTCCTGCCCCGCGGGGCTCTGTGAGGAGCCCCCAGGCTCTGTGCTGTCCCTGCAGGTCCCTGGGGCTGTGCAGACCCCCTGGGCCCCCAGCTCAGCCTCTCCCAGCCTGACCCACCCTGAGAGCGCCCGGACACGGGGCCGGTGGGGGACGTGGGGAGGATCCCGGGCATTGTGTCCCTTCTGCATCTCCCTGCCCGCTCTCCCGGCTTGTCTCCTCCCAAGAACGCCCAAGAGCAGCAGCCCGGCTGCCTTCCCCCATCGATCCAGAACCGCAACTCAGCCTCCTGACTTTTGGGGTGCCAGGCCTGGCTGGGGCTGACTCCCCACGGAGGGGGACAGGCTGTGAGCACGCAGTGTGGTGGCAGGAACGGGGGGCACACGGGGCACAGAGAGGGGGCCAGGGTGTCCCCCTGGCAGCTGCTGCCCCTGGCACCCCCTGCACCCCCTGTGTCAGCTCCTGCACCCCCTGTGTCAGCTCCTGCACCCCCTGGCACCCCCCTGCACCCCCTGGCACCCACTGTGTCAGCTCCTGCACCCCCTGTGTCAGCTCCTGCACCCCCTGGCACCCCCCTGCACCCCCTGGCACCCCACTGTGTCAGCTCCTGCAGCCCCTGGCACCCCCCTGGCACCCCCTGGCACCCCCTGTGTCAGCTCCTGCACCCCCTGGCACCCCCTGGCACCCCCTGCACCCCCTGTGTCAGCTCCTGCACCCCCTGGCACCCCCTGGCACCCCCTGCACCCCCTGTGTCAGCTCCTGCACCCCCTGGCACCCCCTGTGTCAGCTCCTGCACCCCTGGCACCCCCTGGCACCCCCTGCACCCCCTGCACCCCTCTGCTGGGAGGGGAGGTGGCTCTCCACAGGCTCACTCCAGGCTGGGAGGTGACAGACCCCCAGACCCCCCTGGCACCCCCCAGACCCCCCTGTGTCAGCTCCTGCACCCCCCTGCACCCCCTGTGTCAGCTCCTGCACCCCCTGCCACCCCCTGCACCCCTCTCCTGGGAGGGGAGGGGGCTCTCCACAGGCTCACTCCAGGCTGGGAGGTGACAGACCCCCAGACCCCCAGACCCCCCCTGGCACCCCCCTGCACCCCCTGCCCCCAGCCCTGCTGCACCGACCCCGGCCCCACAGAGCAAGGGCACCCGCCCCCGGGCCGGGCCCCCCAGCCCCGGCCCCCAGCCCTACCTGGCTGCGCTGCCCGCGTCCCTCCCATCGCGGCTCCGCCCGTAAAGCCGATTAGGGGCCGGCTTTGCAGCGCTGCCCCTGCCCCTGCCCCGCGTCCCCTCCTGCCTCCCGCAGTGCCTGGCACGGCCCGGGCACCCCTGGCAGAGCGGGGGGCTCGTGGAGCAGCAAACCCTCCCCACGGTGATCCCGTCCTGGGGGTGCTGGTCCCCAAACCCCCAAAGGACTCTTGGCTCAGGTTCCATCCCCTCGGGGCTCCCAGCCCCCACCCTCAGGTGAGCCAGGTGGGGGTGGTCCCCTGCTCCCCCACCCCTGGCGGGAGCTGAGCCCCAGCCCCGGCTGTGGGGCAGAAGGAGATGCCCCCAAACCCCCCGGCAGCAATGATGACAGCACACAGCATGGGAAGGGTTCAGCTGTATTTGGGCTCTGGAGGGAAATACAGGCACTACTACAGAAGCTTTGCAAGCATGGGTACATACACGGCCTCCAAAAACCCTCTGGAGGGGGTGGCACCGGCTGCAGCCCACCCCTCTGCTGCACCTGAGCTCTGGGGGGGCTGCAGGCCTTTCCCAGCCAGGGCAAGAAATCTGCCAAGGGGGAAGCTGCACCTACCACGTCCCAAAACCCACCTCACTCCACCAAAAATCCTTCCTAGGTGCTTTCCTGGCAAACCAGCTCTGACCTGGGCTGAGCACCTCTTGCTTCATCCCTGAAAGAGCCCAAAATGAGCCCAAATATCCCGACAAGGAGAGCTGGGGTGAGCCCTGCTGGGTGCAGAGGGGCTGAGCTGGTGGGACCCAGGTCCCAGAGGGTGTTTCCCCTTCCCTGCTCCACCTGCACCGGTGCCAGGTGGGTTCCCACCTCAGTAAGGCACAGCTTGGCTGATTAAGAAAAAGGAGCCCAAGGGGCAGGAGGTGCCTGGCCCGGGGAACAGGGATACAGTACACAGAGCCTGGGGCAGGCAGGGGCTGTGGGGGGCACACAGCATCACCCCCAGCTGCCAGCACCGCCAGGAACAGCTCAAAAAACGAGAAAAAAGGGAATTTTGGCTTCAGACCCCAAGGAAAAGGGTTGTCAAGGCACTATGCTCCACCTGGGACAGGAGAGCAGCCCCTGTGGCACGCAGCTCCAGCGGGCATGGCTGCACTTCTCCCTGTCCTATGTAAAAGGCTTTGGCAAAAATGGTACAATCTAAGGAGCATTTCAGCTACAAACTCCTCCTGCATGGCTGCTCTGTAAACACAGCTCTTTGCTGTCTTTGGCTGAAGTTCTAAAAAATATTTGAAGCTGAAAAGCTGTTTTTTAGTCTGTTTTTTTTTATATAGAAATAGATTTTTTCTTTACAAAAAAAATCAAAGCATCTTTTAGCACTTTTAATATATATATATATATATATAAAATTCCTGCTATAGAAAACAAAAAAATCAAACTTGGTTTTTGATATCTTGTTTTTTTAAGGGAAGAAAAAAAAAATTTTCTGTTTCTTTGGGAAGAAAAAAAAAAAACCTAGCTGGAGACAGGCAGGAACCACAGGAATGCACCCTGGAATTACATGATGCTGCAATTCTGCACAGCCTGAGCCTGGAGGGGAAAAGAAAAAGAAGAGAGTTAGGAAGAGCCCAGTGTCACCACCCATTTGCCCTGACTGCAGTGTCCACGGGATGCTTTGAGTGCCCACAGTTCCCCCAGGCTCTCCTCCATCCTTGGGATGTGATAAATAAAACCTCCCAGGCAGGGATGTTCATAGCTCTAAAATTTGAGAATTAGTGGTAGGTGATATTTGAGGATTATAACATTGACTGGGAGTATCAATACAGAATATATTATATATTAGTCTAATACCTAGATGTAAAATATGGATTCAATTGGTTATGATTCAATCCCCAATCATTCACACTCGCAGCAGTGGGATGAGTGGTGGGGAGGATGGGGAATGCTCTGGGGGCCAGGTGGAAGGTGGGATGGGGGGGAAGGTGCTGTGGCACATCCCTTCCCAATCCCTCCCAGAATCTCCCATCCCTCACAAAGAGGCTCTGGGAGCTCGAGGAGGAGGAGCAGGGAGGAGAGGTGCGAGGGGATGGGACCTGCTGGGAAAGGATGATGCCAGGGCAGGGTGGGGAGCCAGCACCAGGACAGGGGGTGGTGCAGTGCCAGCACCCCGGGGTGCAGAGCCAGCAGCAGCACAGGGTGCAGAGCCAGCAGCACCAGAACAGGGTGATGAGCCAGAAGCAACACAGGGAGCAGTGCCAGCAGCAGCACAGGGTGCAGAGCCAGCACCCAAGAGTGCAGAGCCAGCAGCACCCCAGGGTGCAGAGCCAGCAGCAGCACAGGGTGCAGCGCCAGCACCCCAGGGTGCAGAGCCAGCACCAGGACAGGGTGCAGTGCCAGCAGCACCAGGACAGGGTGCAGAGCCAGGAGCAGCAGCACAGGGTGCAGCGCCAGCAGCACCCCAGGGTGCAGCGCCAGCACCCAAGGGTGCAGTGCCAGCAGCACAGGGTGCAGTGCCAGCAGCAGCACAGGGTGCAGTGCCAGCAGCACCAGGACAGGGTGCAGAGCCAGGAGCAGCAGCACAGGGTGCAGCGCCAGCAGCACCCCAGGGTGCAGCGCCAGCACCCAAGGGTGCAGTGCCAGCAGCACAGGGTGCAGTGCCAGCAGCAGCACAGGGGTGCAGTGCCAGCAGCACCAGGACAGGGGTGCAGAGCCAGGAGCAGCAGCACAGGGGTGCAGCCAGCAGCACCCCAGGGTGCAGCGCCAGCACCCAAGGGTGCAGTGCCAGCAGCACAGGGTGCAGTGCCAGCAGCAGCACAGGGTGCAGCGCCAGCACCCCAGGGTGCAGAGCCAGCACCAGGACAGGGAGCAGTGCCAGCAGCAGCACAGGGTGCAGAGCCAGCACCCAAGGGTGCAGAGCCAGCAGCACCCAAGGGTGCAGTGCCAGCAGCACCCCAGGGTGCAGAGCCAGCAGCAGCACAGGGTGCAGCGCCAGCACCCCAGGGTGCAGAGCCAGCACCAGGACAGGGGTGCAGTGCCAGCAGCAGCAGCACAGGGGTGCAGAGCCAGGAGCAGCAGCACAGGGTGCAGCCAGCAGCACCCCAGGGTGCAGCCAGCACCCAAGGGTGCAGTGCCAGCAGCACAGGGTGCAGTGCCAGCAGCAGCACAGGGTGCAGTGCCAGCAGCACCAGGACAGGGTGCAGAGCCAGGAGCAGCAGCACAGGGTGCAGCGCCAGCAGCACCCCAGGGTGCAGCGCCAGCACCCAAGGGTGCAGTGCCAGCAGCACAGGGTGCAGTGCCAGCAGCAGCACAGGGTGCAGCCAGCCAGCACCCCAGGGTGCAGAGCCAGCACCAGGACAGGGGAGCAGTGCCAGCAGCAGCACAGGGTGCAGAGCCAGCACCCAAGGGTGCAGAGCCAGCAGCACCCAAGGGTGCAGTGCCAGCAGCACCCCAGGGTGCAGAGCCAGCAGCAGCACAGGGTGCAGCGCCAGCACCCCAGGGTGCAGAGCCAGCACCAGGACAGGGTGCAGTGCCAGCAGCAGCAGCACAGGGTGCAGAGCCAGGAGCAGCAGCACAGGGTGCAGCGCCAGCAGCACCCCAGGGTGCAGAGCCAGCAGCAGCACAGGGTGCAGTGCCAGCAGCAGCACAGGGTGCAGCGCCAGCAGCACCCCAGGGTGCAGAGCCAGCAGCACCAGGACAGGGTGCAGTGCCAGCAGCAGCACAGGGTGCAGAGCCAGCACCAGGACAGGGTGCAGCGCCAGCACCCCAGGGTGCAGAGCCAGCAGCACCCAGGCTGGGGCAGCACTGACCTGCCGGCGCGGGCTGGAGCTCCCCAGCAGGTAGTTCCTGGACACCAGGCTGTCGCCCAGGCCGATGCCCGAGTCGCCCATGCTGCGGTAGCTGCGGGTGACGGTGACGCTGGAGCTGGACGAGCCCGAGGACATGGTGGCCACGCCCGCGCCCTGCGAGCCCGCCTTGTCGGCCGGCTGGCCGCAGGTGCCGCACACCACGGTGCGCGAGCGCAGGTTGTACTCGCCGGGGTCCCCGGAGCCGCCGCAGCCCTGGGGGGACAGACAGAATGACCTGGAGTCCCTGCCGCAGCATCGTCCCTGCCACAGCACCCTGTCAGTCCTGCCACAGCATCCCCAGCCCTGCCGCAGCATCCTCAGTCCTGCCACAGCTCCCTCAGCCCTGCCACAGCACCCTCAGCCCTGCCACAGCACCCTCAGCCCTGCTCAGCACCCTCAGCCCTGCCACAGCACCCTCAGCTGTGCTCAGCACCCTCAGCCCTGCCACAGCACCCTCAGCCCTGCCACAGCACCCTCAGCCCTGCTCAGCACCCTCAGCTCTGCCACAGCACCATCAGTCCTGCCACAGCATCCTCAGCCCTGCCACAGCACCCTCAGCCCTGCCACAGCATCCTCAGCCCTGCCACAGCACCCTCAGCCCTGCCACAGCACCCTCAGCCCTGCTCAGCACCCTCAGCCCTGCCACAGCTCCCTCAGCCCTGCTCAGCACCCTCAGCCCTGCCACAGCACCCTCAGCCCTGCCACAGCATCCTCAGCCCTGCCACAGCACCCTCAGCCCTGCCACAGCATCCTCAGCCCTGCCACAGCACCTCAGCCCTGCCACAGCACCCTCAGCCCTGCCACAGCATCCTGTCAGCCCTGCCACAGCATCCTCAGCCCTGCCACAGCATCCTCAGCCCTGCCACAGCATCCTGTCAGCCCTGCCACAGCACCCTCAGCCCCTGCCACAGCACCCTCAGCCCTGCCACAGCATCCTCAGCCCTGCCACAGCACCCTCAGCCCTGCCACAGCATCCTCAGCCCTGCCACAGCATCCTCAGCCCTGCCACAGCATCCTCAGCCCTGCCACAGCACCCTCAGCCCTGCCACAGCATCCTGTCAGCCCTGCCACAGCACCCTCAGCTCTGCCACAGCATCCTCAGCCCTGCCACAGCATCCCCAGCCCCGCCACAGCATCCCCAGCTCTGCTCAGCACCCTCAGCCCTGCCACAGCATCCTCAGCCCTGCCACAGCATCCTCAGCTCTGCTCAGCACCCTCAGCCCTGCCACAGCATCCTCAGCCCTGCCACAGCATCCTCAGCCCTGCCACAGCATCCTCAGCTCTGCTCAGCACCCTCAGCCCTGCCACAGCATCCTCAGCCCTGCCACAGCATCCTCAGTCCTGCCACAGCACCCTCAGCCCTGCCACAGCATCCCTCAGCTCTGCCACAGCACCCTCAGCCCTGCCACAGCATCCTCAGTCCTGCCACAGCACCCTCAGCCCTGCTACAGCATCCTCAGCCCTGCCACAGCACCCTCAGCTCTGCCACAGCACCCTCAGCCCTGCCACAGCACCCTCAGCCCTGCCACAGCATCCTCAGCCCTGCCACAGCACCCTCAGCCCTGCCACAGCACCCTCAGCCCTGCCACAGCATCCTCAGCCCTGCCACAGCACCCTCAGCCCTGCCACAGCATCCTCAGCCCTGCTCAGCACCCTCAGCCCTGCCACAGCACCCTCCCAGCCCTGCCACAGCACCCTCAGCCCTGCCACAGCACCCTCAGCCCTGCCACAGCATCCTCAGCCCTGCCACAGCACCCTCAGCTCTGCCACAGCACCCTCAGCCCTGCCACAGCTCCCTCAGCCCTGCCACAGCACCCTCAGCCCTGCCACAGCATCCTCAGCCCTGCCACAGCACCCTCAGCCCTGCCACAGCATCCCTCAGCCCTGCCACAGCATCCCTCAGCCCTGCCACAGCATCCTCAGCCCTGCCACAGCATCCTGTCAGCCCTGCCACAGCATCCTCAGCCCTGCCACAGCACCCTCAGCCCTGCCACAGCATCCCTCAGCCCTGCCACAGCATCCTCAGCCCTGCCACAGCACCCTCAGCCCTGCCACAGCACCCTCAGCTCTGCTGCAGCACCTCAGCCCTGCCACAGCACCCTCAGCCCTGCCACAGCATCCTCAGCTCTGCCACAGCACCCTCAGCTCTGCCACAGCATCCTCAGCTCTGCCACAGCACCCTCAGCCCTGCCACAGCATCCTCAGCCCTGCCACAGCACCCTCAGCCCTGCCACAGCATCCTCAGCCCTGCCACAGCACCCTCTCAGCCCTGCTCAGCACCCTCAGTCCTGCCACAGCACCCCTTAGCCCTGCCACAGCATCCTCAGCCCTGCCACAGCACCCTCAGCCCTGCCACAGCATCCTCTCAGCCCTGCTCAGCACCCTCAGCTCTGCCACAGCACCCTCAGCCCTGCCACAGCACCCTCTCAGCCCCCACCCGGGGCTGTGGCAGCACCAGAGTGACCCTGAGCTCTTCACATCAGCCCTTGGAGAGAGTTTGGCTCAGCTGTCCTCTCCACCACACGGTTCAAAAATAATACAATAGAATCCTTATTATTGTACTGCTAATCCCAACACTGCCCTGCTGCCCTCACCTTGCACCCTGAGCTCTCAGCACCTGAGCTGTGCTCATGAAAACATCCTCTTCCTCACCACTTCATGAGCTGGCAGCTTTCTGATGGGAAATTTGCTCTGGGAAAGGATCCAGCCTCCAGACAAATGGGCAGCACTGGCTGCAGGAGCTTGGCTCCTCTGTCCAGGGATAGTCAGTACAGAAGAGAATCACAGAATCACGGAGTGGTTTGGGTTGGAATGGACTTGAAAGCTCATCTCATTCCAGCTCCCTGCCATGGGCAGGATATCTTCCACTATCCCAGGTTGCTCTAAGCCCTGTCCAGCCTGGCCTTGATGAACACATGGGGCAGCCACAGCTTTCCTGGGTAACCTGTGCCAGGGCCTCACCTCCCTCACGGGGAACAATTTCCTTCCAGTACCCCATCTAACTCCGTGTTCTGTCAGTGAGAAGCCATTCTCCCTCGTCCTGTCACTCCAGGCCCTTGCCCAAAGTCACTCTCCAGCTGTCTTGGAGCCCCTTTAGGCCCTGGAAGAATTTCTAAGGTCTCCCTGAAGTCTCCTTTTCTCAAGGCTACCCCAACTCATCCAGTCTGCCTCCAGAGCAGAGACTCAGCCCTCAGAGCACTTCATGGCTACTTCTGGACTTGCTCCAGCAATTCTTCCTGTGCTGGGGGTCTGAGAACTGGCACTGCACTGCAGGTGGGTCTCACAAGGGCAGAGTGGAGGAGGACAATCCACTGGCTCAATGTGCTGACACCAGTCTTGGCACAGCTCAAGATGCAGAGAACTCAGAGAGAAGCAGATGATGGATGCCCCATTTGGCTCCTGCAGAGCTCTGCAAGTGGCATCCAGGAGATCTTCCAGCACTGAGGCACAGCTTGGCCACCTCCCTGCAGGTGATTCCTGCAGGTCTCTCATGTGCAGGACACACACCCTGCAGGATGGGCTGGTGGGGGACGTGGGCTGCAGCCAGGGATGTTTCTTTGGGAGAAGTGGCTGCAGCTCTGCCCCTGGCAGGCTGCCTGCTCTGTGTCCACTGCCTGCTGCTCCTCCCAGTGCATATTTCAGCACCATATGGGGAGAGACGGGCTGAGAGGAAGGACAAAGCCACCTCTGGATTTGTTCCAGCACCCTCATGAAGCAGAGAGGACAGAGCAGCTGCTGGCAAGAAGTGTTGTCCATCAATTTCCCACCATCCTACCCTCCAAGCAATGCTGACCAGCTCAGCATCCCTCTGACTCTCCTGGCCCTTTTCACAGCATGTCAGGGCTCCTCAGGGCTGGAGACAACTTCCAGCAAGATCTTCAGAATCTCCTCCAGACGCCAGAGGTCTGTTGGCTTCTCTCATGCAGCTCTTTCCACAGCAGCCTCCCCACATGCCTGACCCTGTGCGATGCCGAGCTCCCTCCCACCCTGGCTGAACTGCAGCCCCCAGAGCCTCGGGGCCTGGGGCGCTCCCACTCACATGGTGGTGGCGGTGGTGGATGCTCATCTCATCCTCATCCTCGTCCTCGTCGTCGTTGATGATCACGGTGCGCACCAGTTTCCGCATGGCCACCTCCTGTGGGGGACAGGGGTCAGTGGGGGCTCAGGGCTGTCCCCCCCCCGCCAGGGCTGCCCTGCTCTCACCTCGCCGTTGGAGTTGATGAGGGCGGTGCGCAGGCTGTCCCCGGAGCCCCAGCTGCTCTGGGCTTTCCACACCAAATTGCTGGGGGGGCTGTGGGTTGCTCCAGCTCCTGAGGCCCAGATCTAGAGAGACAAGCAGGAGGAAAGTGACTTCTCAGGTCTGCAGACGGCACAGCCCCAGGATGGGGGTCTGTCACCACAAAAAGCTGCACACCAACCACTCCCTGTGAGCAGTGGCCTGGCAGGGTCTGGGGTCCCGCCTGGATCCTCCCCGGGCAGCGACTCACCGTGACCACCTGGCCAGCCTTCAGTGTGAACTTCGGGGGGAAGCGGTAGGTGAGGGGGGGATCGTCCCCGTTCTGCCGCTTGATCTGCCAGTTCCCCATTGCCTGGTCCTGTGAGAGAGCAGTGACATCAGAGCCCTGGTCCTCTCCAGCCTGCCCCATTCCTGCCCTGCCTGCAGGGTGAGGCACAGTGTCTTGGGTTGCAATGCAGGATGTGGCCAGAAATGTGGATTCTGTCACCATCTGTTAAACCAGGTGGGGCAGTGACCCTTGTCTCCATGGCACACATTATCTGCTAATGGGACAGCTTTAAACCACCTGGGGCAATCATCTTTACCTTTCCCACAGCCCATCCTCCCTCCAGGAGATATCTCCTGTTAATGGGCCACTGTTAAAAACTGGGTGTGGCAGTGACACTTATCACTGTGGGAATATCTCCTGTTAATGGGCCATTGTTAAAAACCAGCTGGGGCAATCATCTTTATCTTTCCCACAGCCCATCCTCCCTCCAGGAGATATCTCCTGTTCATGGCCATTGAGTCCCAGGGCATGACTGATAAAATTACATCATCCCACTGGGAGATGCTCCAGCCAGGGGAGGAGCCAAGCCTTTCCTACCCAGATAAAAACTGACATTTTGGACAGCAAGTTATCCATCTTTCCACTGGATTCCAGAGGAAAACCAGACCTTCCCACATCATCCCTGGACCTTCAGAGGAAAACTGCACCTTCTACAGGAGCACTGCTCCAGCTGAACCACATCTGCCACTGCCACCATTGAATGGGACTGCTGCCAACACCCTGAGTGACTGACAGGTGTCAGCTTGGATTCTGACTCTGGCAGTGTTTTGGGATTGTTCTTTGTAATGCTGCATTTCTATTTTAATTTTCCTAGTAAAGAACTGTTATTCTTAATTCCCCTATTGTTGCCTGAGAGCCCATTAATTTCAAAATTATAATAATAATTTGGAGGGAGGGGGTTTACATTCTCCATTTCAAAGAGAAGCTTCTGCCTTTATTGGCAGACACCTGTCCTGCAAACCAGCACACAGGGCTCTGCAGATCTCCCCAAAGGCACACTCACCTCATTGGACTTGTTCCTGAGACGGACAAACTTGCCCTCCAAGTCCACCTCCTCCACACCAACACGGCCACTGGTGCGGGCATGGTGGGAGAAGCTGGTCCTGCTCTCACTGTCCTCCAGCTTCCGCTTCTTGGAGGAGCCTGGGGTGGCCATGTGGCTTCGGGATGCACCTTTGTGGGATGAAGGGCTGGGGGACAGCCTCAGCCTGGCAGGGGGAAAAGAGGAGATGAGGCCAGTGAGGACACAGGGCTGGGAGCTGTGCAGCCCAGAGCTGTGCCCAGAGCTGTGCTCACCGCTCCTCCTCGCCCTCCAGCAGCTTGCGGTAGGCGTTGATCTCCATGTCCAGGGCCAGCTTGATGTCCAGCAGCTCCTGGTACTCATCCAGCTGCTGCTGCATGCGCGCCCTCATCTCGGCCATCTCCCGCTCCTTGTCGGACAGCAGGCGCCGGTTGGTCTCGCGCTCCCTGGCCAGAATGTCCTCCAGGTCGTGCAGCTTCGCTTCCTTGGCAGCCAGCTGTGGGCAAGGAAGGTGAGGATGGGTCACTCCACCTGGACCATCCCCAGGAGGGGACATCCCCAGTTTGTTGGGTGGATGTGGCCAGAAATGTGGATTCTGTCACCATCTGTTAAACCAGGTGGGGCAGTGACCCTTATCTCCATGGCACATATTATCTGCTAATGGGCCATCTTTAAACCACCTGGGGCAATCATCTTTATCTTTCCACAGCCCATCCTCCCTCCAGGGGATATCTCCTGTTAATGGGCCACTGTTAAAAACTGGGTGTGGCAGTGACACTTATCACTGTGGGAATATCTCCTTTTAATGGGCCATTGTTAAAAACCAGCTGGGGCAATCATCTTTATCTTTCCCACAGCCCATCCTCCCTCCAGGAGATATCTCCTGTTCATGGCCATTGAGTCCCAGTGCATAATTGATAAAATTACATCATCCCACTGGGAGATGCTCCAGCCAGGGGAGGAGCCAAGCCTTTCCTACCCAGATAAAAACTAACATTTTGGACAGCAAGTTGTCCATCTTTCCACTGGATTCCAGAGGAAAACCAGACCTTCCCACATCATCCCTGGACCTTCAGAGGAAAACTGCACCTTCTACAGGAGCACTGCTCCAGCTGAACCACATCTGCCACTGCAGGAGGATGCAACCACCATTGAATGGGACTGCTGCCAACACCCTGAGTGACTGACAGGTGTCAGCTTGGATTCTGACCCTGGCAGTGTTTTGGGATTGTTCTTTGTAATGCTGCATTTCTATTTTAATTTTCCTAGTAAAGAACTGTTATTCCTAATTCCCCTCTCTTTGCTTTAGAGCCCCTTAATTTCAAAATTATTACAATTTGGAGGGAGGGGGTTTGCATTCTCCATTTCAAAGAGAAGCTTCTGCCTTTATCAGCAGATGTCTGTCCTTCAAACCAGGACACCCAGGAGCCCTTTGGTCCCAACTCACCTGCTTCTGCAGCTGGCTGACTTCTGAGGAGAGGTTGTCGATGCGGATGCGGGTCTGCTGCAGCTCCTCATGGGCAGCCCCCACCATGTTGCTGTTCCTCTCAGCTGACTGCTTGGCATTCTCCAGCTGGGGGATGGGATGGGGGATCAGCCTCCAGCCCCCCAGCCTGCCTGCGCTCCGTGAGGGCGGCGTGGGGAGGCTGCTCACCTTGGCGCCGTAGGTTTTCTCCAGCTCCTCCCTGTAGAGGCGGATCTGGGCCTCGTGCTGGCTGCGCAGCTCCTGCAGCGCCTCCGAGAGCTTGCTCTCGAACTCGCGCTGCCGCCCGTTGTCGATCTCCACCAGCCGCGTCTCGTGGCGCCGCTTGGTCTCGCGCAGCTCCTGGGATGGGGAGAGCACCTCAGGGAGGGGACACAGCACAACCACGAGTGCTGCCAGCCCCACGGTGTTGGGGAAGATGAAACAGGGAAACGTCACAAATATGAATGCTCAGATTCTGAAACCATGAGCGAGATTGAAATGAAAGCTGCTTTTGAGACGCCAAGCCTTAGTTACTGAATTCCCATAAAACATTGGGATACCCAGCTAGGGGTTGATAGAACAATGCCTTCTGCTGGAGAGCAACTCCAAAGGTCAGAGAAAGACTTGCTAGGGTCCAAAGAGTAGTTTTTAGAGTTTGAAGTGTAACACACTATGGTAATGCAAGGATTCCTATAGGCTGTATGTAAATGCTATAGAATTTGTATCTTGTATTGCATTGGTTAGTGGGAATTAGAATATTCATCATGGAAGAAAATTTATTGTAAATGGGAAATCGCTCTCTTGCTCCTCTCTTACTCTCTCTCTTACCTCTTCTTCTTTCTCTCTCTCCGTTCTTCTCCCACCCCCTCACCCTCTTATCCCATTGCTCTTTCTCTAATCCCCTCTCACCCCTTGTCCTGCTCTGTGCAGCAGCTGGCAACACTCAGTAGGACTCTGTACTTTCACTCTTACAATAAATGCAACAGTTTTGTCCCTGAGGACCGTCCATCCCAGCACAGACTCCCGCCCCACGGCAGCACAGCACGGCCCACCTCGCTGTAAATGTTCTTCTGGAACTCCAGCTCCTCCTTCAGGGTCTGCAGCCGGTTCTCGGCGTCCACGCGCCGCAGCATCTCGTCCTGCAGCTGCTTCTTGGCTTCGCTCAAGGCACTTTCCAGCTGCCAGGGAATGGAGAAGGGCCGTCACAGGGGCTGGGCACCACCCAGCTGCAGCTGCCCCCCAGCCCCTGGCACAGCAGGGACCTGGCAGCCCCAGGCAGGGGTAAGAACGGATCCCTGGCTCAGCTGGAGACAGAGCTGCCTCTGCTCACCTTGGCCACCTGGCCCCTCAGGTCCCGCACTTCAGTTTCCAGATTCCTCTTCTCACCCAGCGCCGTGGAGAGCGCAGCCTCCTTGGAATTAAGCAAAGCCTCCACATCCTTAAGGCGTGCCTGGGCAGTCAGCAGGTCCCCCTCCTTCTTGGCATTCCTGCAGGGCAAAGGGTGGCACAGGTGAGTGGCACAGCAGGAATAATCATCAGGAAATGACGGAATCGGTTTGCTTCAGAGGGACCTCAAAACACATCCAGTCTCACGCCCTGCCATGGGCAGGGACATCTTCCCCCATCCCAGGCTGCTCCAAGCCCTGTCCAACCTGGCCTTGGACACTTCCAGGGATCCAGGGGCAGCTTCTCTGGGCACCCTGTGCCAGGGCCTCCCCACCCTCACAGGGAAGAATTCCTTCCCAATATCCCATCTAACCCTGCCCTCTGGCAGTGGGAAACCACTGCCCCTTGTCCTATTACTCCAGACCCTTGTCCGAAGTCCCTCTCAAAATTTTGGAGTCCCTCTAAGTACTGGAAGGGACTCTAAGGCCTTGTCAAGCTTCTCACCCATCAAAACCTCCAAGATCTTCTCCTCAGGGCTGCTCTCAGAAAAGCCTGTGCACTGCACCCCAAGTACAAAGAGTGTCACACCTGCCCCTCTGATCACTCCCAAAAGGGCTGCACCACTGTCCCTACCAGCCACACACCAGAGGGACCAGCACACCCGGCACACCCAGCCCTAGTTGGGATGCTGGAAAGCAGGAAGGGCTGGGAATGGCTGGCAGAGCAGGAGGAGTCTCGGGGTGCAGCACCCAAGTGCAATATTCACCCCTGTACTGCAAGAGAGCAGAGCTGAGGCTGGGCCAGAGCAGCACCGTGTGGGACCGTGTGGGACACTGGGCAGTGTGGTGGGCACTGGGCAGTGTGGTGGGACACTGGGCAGTGTGGTGGGCACTGGGCAGTGTGGTGGGGCACTGGGCAGTGTGGTGGGCACTGGGCAGTGTGGTGGTGCACTGGGCAGTGTGGTGGGCACTGGGCAGTGTGGTGGGCACTGGGCAGTGTGGTGGGCACTGGAGCAGGCTGTGGTACAGCAGGCACGATCTGCACTGTGAGGTGTGGCACACACAGGTGTGCTGTAGCACGGCTCAGCACGGCTCAGCACGGCTCAGCACGGCGTGGCACCGTGTGACACGGGGCTGGATGGTGCAGCAGCCGCTGGGGAGGAGCTGGAGCTGCCCCACGGCCGGTGCTGCCCACCCGAGGGAGCCAGACAGGATCTGTGACCCCCGGCCGGTTCCAGGAGCTCGGTGCCTCTCCTGGAGAGCGCGGGGAGCTCCAGGCGCTGGGTGGGGCTGGGGGCTGCCCCGCTGTGCCTGTGCCCCGCCACGGGCTCAGCCCCCCAGCCCGACCTCTGGCATCACCACCCACCCACACCCTGCACATCCCGGCCCCCAGTGCCCCTCTCCTTTCCCTCGAAGCCGCTCCTGACAGAGCCGCCGTGTGACCAGGGGAACCCGATCTAACCGCGCCGCCAAAACACAGCCCGCAGCTATTTTGGTACGTCCTTTAAAAAGAAACGACCCAACGGCCCCAGCAGCCGCCAGGCCCGGCTGGGATTGTCACCCCCCCACCTCAGAACGGGGTGTGGGGCTGGCCAAGGCGGAACTCGCCCGGGGACCGCCCAAGGAGCCCCGGCCGTGGGCGAGGATCCCGGGGCGAGGAGGGGCAGGGACAGCGGGAGCGGCTGCGGCACGGCCGGCACCGAGAGCACCCCGAGCCCATCCCGGGATCCAGAGTAGGATCAGAGCCCATCCCAGAGCCCATCCTGGATCCAGAGCAGGAGCCAGAGCCCATCCCTGAGCCCATCCCGGGATCCAGAGCAGGATCAGAGCACCCCCAAGCCCATCCCAGGATCCCAGAGAGGAGCCAGAGCATCCCCGAGCCCATCCCGGGATCCAGAGCAGGAGCCAGAGCCCATCCCAGGATCCAGAGCAGGACCCAGAGTCCATCCCAGAGCAGAACCCAGAGCAGAACCCAGAGCAGGATCTCAAAGCCCATCCCAGAGCAGGAGCCAGAGCAGGAGCTCAAAGCCCATCCCAGAGCCCAGCCCCAGAGCTCCAGCAATGGCACCAGCACCAGCAGGGACAGCACTCCCAGACTCCCAGACTGGGGATGTTGGAAGCTCCTGGATTGGCCAGCAGCAGATTTTCCTGCATTTCTTTCTGTTTCCTGACCCGAGCCAGCATGGAGAAGTTATTCTGTTATTTTGCAGACTAAAGCAAAAGGTTTCAAACTCCCAGGCTACTGTTTTTAAGTGTAAACCTCACTTCAAATCCCAGGGTATTCCATGTTAAAAGAGCAGGAATTCCACTTAAGGACAGTTAAAAAAAACCAAAACCAAATTCCTACATGTACAGTAACAAAATTCAGAATCACTTATGTCAGGAAAAGCAGAGTCCAAAAGCCTCTGGGAATCCAGCAGCAGCTTGCAGACTTTTTCTTGGAAGCGAGTGAAGATCTATCTTCAATGTCTGAGAGCTCCTCTCCCAGCCCAGAACACTCACTACTGTGGTGTAAAGTACAACATGTTTGATCTGTAATGAATTCTAGAAAGTTTCTGTGGCCAGATTTTCATATTTTAATGTTCGGGGCTCTCAGGTAAAAGGGTCTCAATGATATGCATAGAGTATGATTTCATAGTCCACAAATTCCACAAAACAGCCTCTTTTATGTCTAAATAGCATTTAAGCAGCCTGGAGAATTTGGAGTTTAGCCCAGAGTGGAATAACTGACCAGAAACGCTGGTCCCGTTTTGCAGGGAGCCAGGGGCTCGCTGAGCGCCGGGTCCTTCCTGTCCAGCCCACTCGTTTGTGGCCGTGACTCAGAGCCCGGGAACGGCAGCGGGAGCCGAGCGGGGGCTGGGGCTGGAGCTGGGGCTGGGGCTTGGGGCTTGGGGCTCGGGGCTTGGGGCTCGGGGCTCAGGGCTCGTGGGGCTCTGACTCGGGCTCAGGGCTGGAGCTCGGGGCTCAGGGCTCGGGAGCTCAGGGTTCGGGGCTCTGGATCGGGGCTCTGGATCGGGGCTCTGGCTCGGGCTCGGGGCTCGGGCTCGGGGCTCTGGGGCTCGGGCCTCGGGGCTCTGGCTCGGGCTCGGGGCTGGAGCTCTGAGCTCAGGACTCGGGGACTCTGGAGCTCTGGATCGGGGCTCTGGCTCGGGCTCGGGGCTGGAGAGCTCGGGGCTCTGGCTCGGGGCTCGGGCTGGAGCTCAGGGCTCTGGCTCGGGGCTCGGACTCAGGGCTCTGGCTCGGGCTCGGGCTCGGGGCTGGAGCTCGGGGCTCTGGACTCGGGGCTCGGGGCTCTGGATCGGGCTCTGGGCTCAGGGGCTCTGGCTCGGGGCTCTGGCTCGGGCTGAGCTTGAGCTCGGGCTCTGGCTCGGGCTCTGGCTCAGGACTCTGGGCTCGGGGCTCGGCTCGGGCTCAGGGCCCGGGCTCCCTCGGCCGCAGTTTGGGGCCGCTTTCCCTTCTGGCTCATCCCGCAGCGCCGGCAGGGTCCAGCCCCGCGGCTCCTGAGCTGCAGCCAGCGCTCGTCCCGGTGTTCTGCCAGATGTGCGGGGTTTGGGCACAGCTGGAGGACACTCCTCGGGGTGGGATCCTGGACTCTTTCCGGGACAGCAGTCACTGATAAGTGACAAAGGGAGGGAAAAGCGCTGATGGCCGCACCGGTGCCTGCAGCAGATTCGGCTCTCCCGGGCTCTGGGGAGCCCCGCGGTAAAGCCCAGGGGGCTCCAGCACAAATGGCTCTTCCTGAGAAGCCTCCTGTGCTCAGCTCTGGGCTCTGCTGTGAGGAGCAGAGCCAGGAGCTCGGAGCCCACCAGCCACGGGGCTGAGCTGGGAGCAGCTCTGTGTGGAAACCCAGAGAAATTTTCCCAACTAGCCCCTGTTCTGTTCCCTGAGTCAAGCCTGGGCCCTTTCCCTGTCTGTTCACCTTTTGGTCACTCCCATCCTAATTTTGGACTTTGCCCTGGTCCTTCCCTGTAGCACCCCCGTGTCCCTCAGTAATTGGTCCCTGAGGCTCCTCTTCCCATGCACAAAACCCAGACTCACCCAAGAAGCCTTGCCTCTGTTCCCTGAACTCTGAATTTATGCATGGCTGAAATAAACATCTCTGTAAAACCCTGCAAAGGCCTTTCCTGCTTATTCACCCCAAGCAACACCTGAGATGCAACAGTTCTGCCGCAGGGAGAGGGACAAATCCTCTCCTGTGCTCTGCTCTGGTGGCAGAATTCGGCTCCCTGAGACCTGAGCAGCTCCCCCTGCTCCCTCAAACACACCTGATCCCAAACGTGGCTCTGGGTGAGGCACCAGCACCCAGGTGAGTCCTCCCCCAGGGACCCCCCAATGCTTCACACCAGCCCAGGCTCGAGTTTTCCCTTCTCCTGCCCTCAGGTCCTGCTTTTATTCCCGGGAAGCCTCACAGGCTCCAGCTGGTGCTGGGCTAAAAATAAAAAGCTCCATGGCAGCCGTGTCACTCCCACTGCCCTGGAGAGGAGGATGAAGACAGACCTTCCTCCTCCTCCCCACTGGCCTCTCCATCCTGCCTGCTGCAGCCCACCAGATCCCAGATTCCCCAGGGAAAGGGGAAGCAGAGGCTCATTCTGGAGGGCTGGGTGCCTCCAAATCCCACAGGATTTGATCCCCTGTGCTGCGAGAGCCACGGGGAAAAACAATCCAAGAGGAGAAAAAACAACAGAGGCATCAAATCCTCAAGAAACAAATGTCTCAGGAGAAAAGATGGAGGGGAAAAAAGGGGCCTCAAGATATTTTATTTTTAGCTTCTAAAAGCAGGAAGAAGGAAAAAAAAAAAAGATTGAAAATTGCAGCTGAGCTGCCAGAAAATCCAAATGTTAGTGGAAAGTTGGATCTGCTCTGGCTGTGCTCAGCACAGACGTGATGGATTCAGAGAGGGCTCAGGGACAGCCCCACAGAGCAGCATCTGCCCCAAATCCCAGCCAGGAAACCTGGCAGGTCTGGGCTCTCCCTCTGGAAAAGTCAGGACAGGACAGAGTCATCAGAGCTCCTTGGAGCAGCTCCAGCAGAGCCCACCAGGCTGCTGGAAGGATGCCAGCCCTCTCCACCATGCCAGAGCCCACCCAGTGCATTTTTAGGAAGCACTCTTTGCTTTCCCTCCCCACTATTAGTCCCCACAAGTGTTCCTGAAGCTTGGGCAGCTCTGGGCTTCAAAGGCTGGAAGAGGATCAGTGAGTGGGATGGAGCTCTGAGGCGTTGCCCTCCTCCCCCGCCTCCCAGTCACAGCTGCCCCACCCTGGAAAAGGTGCCAGCTCAGGGAACTGTCAGCTCCTGCCCCACCATAAATAATTGCGGATATCTGCAAAGCCCCAGAACTGCAGTCTCAGTCCCACCTGGCTGCCAGGGGCCACAGCTGCCTGCTCCTGCCCACGCAGGCTGAGAACCATCCCAGAAAAGGCTCTGACTTGTTCACAGCTTGGGAACCCGAGCAGGAGTGGCAGAGAGTGCCCATGGAACCTCAGAGTGCTGGCAGGACCCAGGAAAGCTGCTCTGCCCCACCCTGGGCAGCTGCTCTCCACGGCAGGGATGTGTCCCAGGATCACCACACGTGTTCCAGGGATCACTCCCCCACCCAGGGATCATTCACCCACCCAGGGATTGTTCCTCTATCCCAGGGATCATTCACCCACCCAGGGATTGTTAACCCACCCCAGGGATCATTCATCCATCCCAGGGACTATTCCCCCATCCCAGGGGCTGTTCCCCCATCCCACCCAGGGATTGTTCCTCTATCCCAGGGATCACTTCCCCACCCCAGGGATCACTCCCCCATTCCAGGGATTGTTCCCCCATCCCAGGGGCTGTTCACCAGTCCCAGGGGCTGTTCCCCATCCCAGGGGTTGTTCCCCAGTCCCAGGGATTTTTCCCCAGTCCCAGGGATTGTCCCAGTCCCAGGGACCACTCCTCCACCCCAGGGATCATTCACCCACCCCAGGGATTGTTCCCCAGTCCCAGGGGCTGTTCCCCCATCCCAGGGGCTGTTCCCTATCAAGGATTGCTCCCCCATCCCAGGAGCTGTTCCCCATCCCAGGGATTGTTCCCCAGTCCCAGGGATTGTTCCCCCATCCCAGGGATTGTTCCTCCCCATCCCAGGGATCACTCCCCCATCCCAGGAGCTGTTCCCCATCAGGGATTGCTCCCCCATCCCAGGGGCTGTTTCCCCATCCCAGGGGCTGTTCCCCCATCCCAGGGGCCAGGGCCCCACAGGACAAGCAGCAGGGACAGCACGAGCAGAGGCAGGCCTGGAAAACCTCTGCAGTGGGGCAGTGGGAATGTGGCAAAGCAGCTTCTCCCAGCTGGTGACTCATCTGTGCCACAGCTCCTCTGCCAAATCACCAGGATAAACACGGCCTGTCTCCTAGCAGGGGAGCTGGAAACAGCCAGCATGATGCACAGGGGACAAGGTCTGCACGGGGCCAGCATCCTGCTGGGCACCAGAGCCTGCCAGAGGCATGGAAACAGCTTCCACCTCTGCCACAGCAGTGCCAGAAATCCTTCCTGCTGCCAGGGTGAGCACACACCTCCTGATCCCCTCGTGGCACGCTCGTCCATGGGGCTTGTCCAGCTCTCTGGTGTCTCCCAGGAGCTGGCCTTCCCCTCCTGGAATTGGGATCTGGCCTTTCCTTGCACCTCAGCATGAGCCACAACTGCTGCTTAGCTGGGAACAGGAAAAAGCCTCTCACGGGGAGGCAAGCAGGATTCCCCAAATCCAAGACGCTCCTGTCCCTGCACAGCTCCCACCGCCAGCAGCGCTGCTGGGAGCTGCGGGCGCACACAAACCGGGCGTGGTGGAACCTGCCGGGACTCAGCCACACTCGTCCCGCGGTCTGGAGGAGCTGTTCTCCTCCTGGATGCAGCAGAGCAAAGAGCTGTGCCCTCCTGGAGAAGCCCTTCACGCTCAGCAGCATCGCAGCCAACAGCGCTGCCCAGCGCCCGAGCGCATTGCTGAGCATAGACAGAGCATTAACTGTTAATTGTGTTAATTGTTCGGAGCCCCAGCGCTGCCCGGGGAGCCCCAGCGCTGCTCACTCCCTGCCGGGCTGGTGACTCACCCAGCAGCACAATGGAAATCCCAAATCACCCGGTGACGCTCTGTTTGGGCCAGTCCCCCTTGGAGACAGGACAGCGCAGGGTTTTGGGGGGTGGGTGGCGTTGCCAGAGGGGTTTCAGAGCTGGAAGAGTGGGGTTTGCCCTTTAGCCATGTGGGAGTCACTGGGGGGACGGGAAGGATTTGGTTTTTCCACAGCCCGGTTGTGGTTTTGGGGCAGGCATAGATCTGTGTGTCTGCACAAAGGGCAGGATTTATCCCCCAGCTTGGATATAACACTGCAGCAGGTCTGGCTGCCTGGGAGACCCCCTGCCACCTGGTGGGACCCCCTGCTTCCCACGGAACTCCCTTTCCCAGATGCAGAAAGGAGCAAAGTGCAGGAGGACCAGCCCCAGGAGGGCAGATTTCCCGTGGGGAATGTCTGTCACCAAACCCTGGGTTACACCAGCCTCCAGCCTGGCCTGGCTGCAGAGTGCTGAAACCTGATTGAGCACACCTGGCCCAGCCCAGGACTGCTGGCTGAGCTGGTCCTGAAGAGCTGGGATTGTCTGCAGGGAAACCTGGCCAGGGTCTGTGCAGACCCTGAGAGGGCTGAGCCCGGGGTTTCAAGCTCCTTGCTTGAAAAACTGCATTTCCCACTGACAAAAACCACCAAACTCTTGACCAGGCTGCCCAGGACAGTGGTGCAGTTTCCACAGACACGCAGATGTGGCATTTGGGGACAGTGGTGGCCCTGGCAGGGCTGGGGGAATTGGTGATCTTGGAGGGATTTTCCAACCTGAACTGTTCTGTGATTCTATCTCACTCACTGCCCATTCTGGACATGCCAGCCTGCCTTTTCCAGCTTCCCATGAAACCTCGAATTGGGTTATCTAAAACACACTTGATGGCCTGGAAATGAACCATCCTAAATATAGATTGCAGCAATAATACCCTTTATCAAGAAAAAGAAACTTGCTAAAAAAAGCTGGAAAGAGAATTTTTTTAGACACAACTCCTTCCACACTGCTCAGTTCCACCTTCTGAGGGCAAGATTTCAATAGGAGAGACGAGAGAATAAAGCTTTGAGCTCATGGAATGTCCTGAGATGGAAGGGACCCACAGGGATCAATGATTTCAGCTCCTACTCAGGACAGCCCCAAAAATCCCACAATTTGCTTGAGGGTGTTGTCAGCTTGTTTTTCAAACCCAGAACTTGCTAAGTTTGAAGTGTTGTCTATTCCTGACTAAAGCCAAAGCCTTTGGGAGGAGGAGGGAAGAAGGAAATTCCAAGTTTTCATGGCACTACTCTGAACACTCACCATGGAAACAAGTGAGTTAATTAATATAGTTAATATACCTAATTATAGTTAATATACCTAATATACATTAATATAGTTAATTTAGTGTAATGACAAATTAAGTTTTGAACTGGAAATTTAAGGAGTTTGGCCCAGCCTTGACTATCTTACTCCAACACAGCAAAAGCTAGTTTTAAAAGAATTGGGCTAAAACTTAATAGGAAAATTGTGGGTTTGTTGTTTTTTTTCATTCCACCTAGAACAGCTCTGAGTGTGGAAACCCAGAACATTCCATTCACTTCAGCACATCCTTCAGCAGATGAAGGGGAAATGCTGAGCCCATAAACTCCCAGCTCAAAGGGTGCAGACAAAGCAGAGATTCCCAGTGTTTCCCTGGGAGACTGGGCAGGGCAGGAGCCTTACAAAGAAGTTAAAAACAGGCAGCTGAGTCACTGGTGTTAGTCATGTCTCCAGCACCAGGAGCACTGGGGGGAACACCACGAGCTGGTGTGTGGCTGGGAGCTGGCCACACAGGCAGGGTGAGGAGCAGGGATGGAATCCCAGCCCAGGAGCAGGGGAACTCTGCAGATGTGCAGATGAGGAGCAGGGATGCAATCCCAGCCCCAGGGGAAATCTCTGCAGATGTGTGCAGATGTAGCCCGAGGAGCAGGGAGCTCTGCAGATCCAGCCCAGGAGCAGGGAACCTGCAGGAGCAGATCCCGCAGGTGAGGAGCAGGGATGCAATCCCAGCCCCAGGAGCAGGGGAAATCTCTGCAGATGTGCAGATGAGGAGCAGGGATGCAATCCCAGCCCCAGGAGCAGGGGAACTCTGCAGATGTGCAGATGAGGAGCAGGGATGCAATCCCAGCCCCAGGAGCAGGGGAAATCTCTGCAGATGTGCAGATGAGGAGCAGGGATGCAATCCCAGCCCAGGAGCAGGGAACTCTCTGCAGATGTGCAGATGAGGAGCAGGGATGCAATCCCAGCCCCAGGAGCAGGGGAAATCTCTGCAGATGTGCAGGTGAGGAGCAGGGATGCAATCCCAGCCCCAGGAGCAGGGGAACTCTGCAGATGTGCAGATGAGGAGCAGGGATGCAGCCCCAGCCCCAGGAGCAGGGGAACTCTGCAGATGTGCAGGATGAGGAGCAGGGATGCAATCCCAGCCCCAGGAGCAGGGGAACTCTCTGCAGGTGTGCAGATGAGGAGCAGGGATGCAATCCCAGCCCAGGAGCAGGGGAAATCTCTGCAGATGTGCAGATGAGGAGCAGGGATGCAATCCCAGCCCAGGAGCAGGGAACTCTGCAGATGTGCAGATGAGGAGCAGGGATGCAATCCCAGCCCCAGGAGCAGGGGAACTCTGCAGATGTGCAGGTGAGGAGCAGGGATGCAATCCCAGCCCCAGGAGCAGGGGAACTCTGCAGATGTGCAGATGAGGAGCAGGGATGCAGTCCCAGCCCAGGAGCAGGGGAACTCTCTGCAGGTGTGCAGATGAGGAGCAGGGATGCAATCCCAGCCCAGGAGCAGGGGAACTCTGCAGATGTGCAGATGAGGAGCAGGGATGCAATCCCAGCTCAGGAGCAGGGGAACTCTGCAGATGACGAGCAGGGATGCAATCCCAGCCCCAGGAGCAGGGGAACTCTCTGCAGATGTGCAGATGAGGAGCAGGGATGCAGTCCCAGCCCAGGAGCAGGGGAACTCTGCAGATGTGCAGATGAGGAGCAGGGATGCAATCCCAGCCCCAGGAGCAGGGGAACTCTCTGCAGATGAGCAGGATGAGGGGCAGGGATGCAATCCCAGCCCAGGAGCAGGGGAACTCTGCAGATGTGCAGATGGGGCTGGAACTCCCTCTCCTCTGTCCCACCTGCAGCTCCTGAGCCCAAAGAGGGGATGGCAAGGGAGGAGGAGGTCTCTCTGCTGCATCCTCACCCACAGTGGAAACCCTGAGCAAGAAGGGACAAGGCAGAGAGGAGCCAAGAGAGGCAAAAACAGGGGACAGGTTCAAGGCCTCCTTTCTCTGCTCACCCTGTTTTTCATAAACTGGGCAGGCAAAGCTTCCAGCCAGCAACATTTGCTTAAGAAACAAAGCAGGGGATTGTTGGAGCCAGATGCCACAGGTATTCCTGGGAACAAAAGGGTGTGCTGCCCTGCTCCAGAGCCCAGATAAAGGCACACAGGGTGTTTACATTGCCACAAGGTCTGTTTGCATGTGGGGTGGCAGCGAGGCTGGGGCTGCCCAGCCTGAGTCACTGGCAGCTCCAGCTGCTCCTGGGGTGGCTCTGGGATGGATATGGACAGGATGGGAAATGCAGCCCAGGCTGTGGGATGGATATGGACAGGATGGGAAATGCAGCTCAGCACTGGGATGGATATGGACAGGATGGGAAATGCAGCCCAGCAGGGGGATGGATATGGACAGGATGGGAAATGCAGCCCAGCACAGGGATGGATATGGACAGGATGGGAAATGCAGATCCCAGCACAGGGATGGATATGGACAGGATGGGAAATGCAGCTCAGGGTGTGAGGAGGGATATGGACAGGATGGGAAATGCAGCCCAGGCTGTGGGATGGATATGGACAGGATGGGAAATGCAGCCCAGCACAGGGATGGATATGGACAGGATGGGAAATGCAGCCCAGCAGGGGATGGATATGGACAGGATGGGAAATGCAGCCCAGGCTGTGAGGATGGATATGGACAGGATGGGAAATGCAGCCCAGCACGGGGATGGATATGGACAGGATGGGAAATGCAGCCCAGCATGGGGATGGATATGGACAGGATGGGAAATGCAGCCCAGCATGGGGATGGATATGGACAGGATGGGAAATGCAACCCAGGCTGTGAGGATGGATATGGACAGGATGGGAAATGCAGCCCAGGCTCTGGGGATGGATATGGACAGGATGGGAAATGCAGCCCAGCACTGGGATGGATATGGACAGGATGGGAAATGCAGCCCAGGCTGTGGGATGGATATGGACAGGATGGGAAATGCAGCCCAGGCTGTGGGGATGGATATGGACAGGATGGGAAATGCAGCCCAGGCTGTGGGATGGATATGGACAGGATGGGAAATGCAGCTCAGCACTGGGATGGATATGGACAGGATGGGAAATGCAGCCCAGACTCTGGGGATGGATATGGACAGGATGGGAAATGCAGCCCAGCACGAGGGATGGATATGGACAGGATGGGAAATGCAGCCCAGGCTGTGGGATGGATATGGACAGGATGGGAAATGTAGCTCAGCACAGGGATGGATATGGACAGGATGGGAAATGCAGCCCAGCAAGGGGAGGGATATGGACAGGATGGGAAATGCAGCTCAGCACTGGGATGGATATGGACAGGATGGGAAATGCAGCTCAGGCTGTAAGGATGGATATGGACAGAATGGGAAATGCAGCTCAGCACAGGGATGGATATGGACAGGATGGGAAATGCAGCTCAGCACGGGGAGGGATATGGACAGGATGGGAAATGCAGCCCAGCAAGGGGAGGGATATGGATAGAATGGGAAATGCAGCCCAGCACAGGGTTGGATATGGACAGGATGGGAAATGCAGCCCAGCACTGGGATGGATATGGACAGGATGGGAAATGCAGCTCAGCACTGGGATGGATATGGACAGGATGGGAAATACAGCTCAGCACGGGGATGGATATGGACAGGATGGGAAATGCAGCCCAGCACGGGGATGGGCAGCACCAG
Organism: Luscinia megarhynchos; assembly: GCA_034336665.1. Lineage (NCBI taxonomy): Eukaryota > Metazoa > Chordata > Aves > Passeriformes > Muscicapidae > Luscinia > Luscinia megarhynchos. The sequence goes on from CM067587.1 coordinate 1,747,853, forward strand.
GGGACTGTCTGTGCCCTGCTGTGCCCTGTGCAGAGCTGCCAGCACCTCTGCCCAGCTCCCCTGGCAGCCTGCACCGTGCCAGGACGGAGCCTAGAGCAGGAAACAAGCACTTTCCCCGAGCCAGGGCTGCAGGGCTGGCACCCTTAGGAAGCACAGCCCCAGCTGCTGCTTGCCCAGAGCCCGAGCTGCTCCAGCCTCGCCCCACACCCAGCCCAGCCCAGGCCGTGGCTCCGTGCACTGGGCTGCAGAGCTGAGGCTGGGCTGCACAGAGCAGCACGGCCAGAGGAGAGGCTGCTCTGCTCGGTGCTAAGCCCAGAGCACGCAGGCTCAGCCTAGAAAGCTGCCCCAGTTTCTCCCAGTGCAGACGGTGGGGAGCACCCTCGCACCCCGGGGTGCTGCTGCTCTCCGCCAGCGCGGCAGGAAGGAAGGGGCAGAGCCGGACGGGAGCCGATCTCAGCCCCGCGGTGCCACACCCTGCCCAGCCCGGGGGCACTCGGCTGAGGTGACAGAGCCCTGCGCAGCCCTGCGAGCCCCGAGGGGCAACTGGCCAGGGATGATGGTTCCCTTCGGGCTCCCATCCCTTCTGAGACCCACATTATGCATCCACAGCAAGAGCCTGGGTGTTTGCTTGGGCTCATGTGACTCAGATTATTTATTAATAAATAAAAACCCCAACAAACTGAAAGTCCTGAGCTCCCCTGCAGCGTGGAGGCCGAGCTCTGGCAGGGTGGGATGGCAGGAGGATGTGGGTATGGAGAGCAGCAGCCTGAGCAAGTGGCTGAGATGTGCAAGGAGGGGAGAGCTCTGCTGTCAGCACCCTGCTCCTACAGGGAGCTGCCAGCCCCAGCACAAAAATCCAGCAGCTCCAGGAGGGCCCGTGTGTGCCTCTGCCCCCCTCACACAGCACCAAGGCCTGCAGTAGCACGGCCCCACAGCTGGGGAGGGTGAGAACAGGCAGGGCAGCACCCACCTGGCACCTGCTGGGGAACTTTGTCCCCTGTGCTGCTGCAGTTCCTGGCAGTTCTGTGGGAGGCAGGAGCAGAGCACTGGGGGACACCCCAAGCCCAGGGCAGCTGCACCTCGGGAAAAGGTAATTGGTTTATGACACAGAATGTGGAGTGTTGACTCAGCCTCACCTCAGCAGAGGTGTCCCAACCCCAGCTGGGGTTTGTGGTGTTGCTGTGGGCTGAGTTCAATGCACTTCATTAACCAACTTCCACACCCTTTGGCTTTCCCCAGCACCCACAGCACTGGAGCACACCATGGTTCATGCAGTGACACCCTTCATAGGCAGGAACAAGGAAAAAAAATATATATTTTATTATATATTGTATTATATATTTATTACACTCTCACCAAGGTCATGGGCACAGCAGAATGGCTTTAAAGTGAGAGGGCAGGTTTAGATCAGGTATGAGGAGGAAACTCTTCCCTGCAAGGATGGTGGGGCCCTGGCAGAGCTTGCTCAGAGGAGCTGTGGCTGCTCTCTCCCTGCAAGGACAGAGCTTCTCCTGGTGCCTGAGGGCCTGGCTGTCACACAGAGGTCTCTGCAGTCAGAGCTGCAGCTGCCTCGGCACCAGGTGGGGCTGCCAGGCTCTGCCAGCCCCCACAGTTGTTCAGCTCCACACTGGGGATATTCAGCCCTGGGCAGGGAGGGGAGGGAGCAGAGCAGGTGGGCACCCAGCCCTGACACCGTGCATCTGCTGGCAGCTGCTGGCAGAGGCAGGTTTGACATCCAGCAGCCCCAGCTGCTCGGGAACGTGCTGAGCTGGCACAAAGGAACAGGCTCAGCAAATGTCACAGGGCAGGACGGCCAAACAGGTACTGCAGCCAGTGCTGGGACAGCAGAGGGTGATCCCCAGCTCAGCCTGAGCCCCCGGGCTGACACTTCCTGGGGAATTCTCCAGCACAGCTCTAATTTTGGCCAGGATCAGAGGGAGAACTCTGGTGACTTCCTCCCGTCCTTGCCAGCAGCACAAGAGGAAACTGCATCTCCCAAAGGGCATGAATTCAGCAGAACACCGAGCTGGCAGCCGCCCCGCCCGTCCCACCCTCTCTGTCTGCATTCCTGAGCGCTGGGACAGCCCCTGCCCCTGCAGCCCGAGTGCCGATGGGACTCAGACAAGTGAAGTGACACGTGCAAGGCTGAAAAACACTTGTGGGACCAGGGCAGGCTGGGGTGGATCCCTTCCCACACCAAACCCAGCCCTGATTCTCTTTGCAGTTGCTTCTCTTTAATCCCCAGCGCCAAGGACAAGGTCCTGAATTTACCAGAGTGGATCCCATCTTCCTAAATATATATAAGGCAACAGGAATTCCTCTCACTCCCCTCATCCCTGTGAGGGAATGAGTGGCTGGAAGATGCTGGCAAACACAGCAATGAGGGCAAGACCACAAACCAAAAGTGCTGGAGCATGTTTCTCTGCCACGATTTTTCTGGGAAAAAGAGGGGCTGGATGTTTGCACAGGCGAGAATTCCTCTGCAGTGGGAACAGCTAATGAAAACCTTCACCCCAAAGACACGTCCTGGCCCAGAGCACTCCAGCCCTGCAGCACGCCGGGGGGGCAGGCATGCCCAGCCCCCGGAGTGAGATGTCACAGGGCTGGAGATTGAGGGTGGGGCGTTTCAGAGGGTCCCAGAGGGCTGGAGCAGCCTGGCTCTGCCTGATGACTCCCCCAGAGCATCCCCAGCTGCACAAGCTGCTCTTTGTTTGCTCCGAAAGGGCAAAGCCTCCTCCCAGCCAAAGCATTCCCTCCCTGGCACGGGGATTCCAAGGGGGAGCAGCCCGGGAGCCTGAGGTTTCACCCCACGCAAAATGTTCCAGCACCAGCTCGTCGCTGCTGAAGGGAGCGTGTGCCCCCCCACCCACTCACAGCAGCGAGCCTTAATTCCTTTTCCTCCCTTTTTTCACAACTAAACAGGTTTTGTTTACCTGCTCCTGCCTGGAGGGTCAATGCTGAACAAAGCACGAGGAAAAACCCCCCGGGCTGGGGAGGGCTGTGGACTTCACCTCCCTTGCTCTGCTCCTGGAGGAGCTTCCAGCCTCCACAACAGCGTTTGGGAAACAGGAGATTTGTCCTCATTAGGGGCAGGGATGAGATCCAGGCCCCGGGAGGCACTGGCTTAATCAGGTTAGGGGCTGCAATTCAGGAAGGCATTGCTCACCAGCCACGGGGCTGGCTCCTGCCCTGGAGGGGGGAGCTGGGCACTGGGCGGCCACCACACGGCCACTGCTCGCCCACGGAGTGGGCACTGAATCCCTCAGGGCCTGAAGGTGCCCAAGGGCTGTTTTACACCCCTGCATGCCCAGGCTGCACTGACAAATGTCTCCCACTGTGAGATGGGGTGAACTCTCATGGAGCAAGGCAAGGGCTGGGCTCTGTTCACCCCGCGAGTCAGAAGCCAGCTTAAGGAGAGGGGGCAATGGGCACAGAGCATCTCTGCAGCCTCTGGTGCCGAGCTGGAATCCCGGTGCCCTCCAAGGAGGGCGACAGAAGCTCGAGGACACCAGGGACAGGGGCATTTCAGACTGGTCCTATCTCTGCCATGGCCTGGGAGGGGCCAGCACTCCTGAGTCACCAGCCACCCTCACCGCACCCTCTGCTCTGCCTGAGGCCATCCAGAGCTGGGGACACGTGTGGCGCCGGCACAGGCAGGATTGCCCAGAGGGGCGAGGGTCCCCGTGCTCTTGGGAATCCCCTCCTGGGTCACCACTGGAAGCAGCCAAACAGGCAGTGGGAAAATCCCACTGGGAACCTCCCCTGGAGAAGAGCAGAGGGCAGGAGCAGAGGGCAGGCAGCTCAGACCCCCTCCACCCGCGCAGCTCTTGCACTCGGTACTGGTTAGACTGGTCTCGTGTTTCCACACCTCGTCCCCCTCCAGTCAGCACCTCTTTCCCCGCCCCAGACAGAGCAGCCGGGGCCCGGGATCGTGTCCCATCACCGGCCGTGCCCCGCGTCCCGGCCCCCGCCCTCCCTCTGCGCTGCCGCGACAACCGCGGCGCGGGCGGTGGCGATGCGATAACGCGCCTGCCCTGCGGGAGATACTCGGCGCTTCCCCGGGCTGGCGGCACGGCGAGGGCTGCCGAGAGCTGCCGGTTACTCATTAGCCGAAGCCTCGCTGTGTCCGGGACAGCGAGGTGACCCCGGAGCAGGTGCTGACCCGAGGGCCCGGGGCGGGCACATCCCTGCCCAGCTGCAGGCAGCAGAACATCTGGACCGGGGTCTCTGATCCCCCCCCGCAGTTCTGACCCCGCCGAGGGCTCGGCTCGTGGCTGCCCTATTCCCTCACGTCCCAAAGAGTCGGGACACCCCAAACGGAGCCCAAGCAGCAGCATCGCGGCTCTGCAGCCCATTGCCGCACCGAGCAGGTCCCCAGGGACACGGGATGAGCTGCAGCCTCCTCGCAAGGCTTTTGGGGGTGGAGGGCAGCCCTGGCACCGCGCTCTAGGAAGGCAGGACAAACCAGAGGCGGGAATGAGCAGCACCGGCTTCCCCCGCATCTCCGCTCTCCCATCTCAGCGGCCGTGACTCAGAGATGACTCAGCACGGAAACACCCCTAGAGCCAAAACCCACCGAAACCATCTCTCGAGCACAAGCCGCACTTTGGGAACCCCCGCGAGTCACGGCGCTTTTTCAGGGGATTTGTCAGCGCCCGGGAAGAAGCGCAGAAGCTCCCGGGGCGCAGCCGGCGCAGGGAAAAATTCCACATCCGTTTTCCACACGGCCGGCTCCACAGCGCAGCCAGCGCCCAGCTCCCCTCCACTCGCTGCTGCGGGCCGGGCATTTTTTCCAGCCCTCGAAAGATTGTGGCCAAGATAATTCTGCGTTTGCATAAGGCAGAAAAAAGCCTTTAGACAGCCCAGCTCTTCCTCTCACCAGCATCCGGATGCTTGGGATCCGGGATCAGGGATCTGGCGAGCAGCGAGCCGCCTTATCCGAGGACGAAGCTGCAGCAGCGCACGGGAAATAGAAATCTAAATATAACACATGGCTTTCGGAGGCGGCTGAAACAGCCAGCGCAGCCCCTCCCGCCCAGGTAGAATATCTATGGCATCTAGTAAGGAAGTTAATTTTAGCCTCATTCGGTACAGGCTCAAAACGAGGTGTCCAGAATAAAAGGCAAAAGATCAAATGGAGTAAGAGGGGCTGTCCCGCCGCTGCCCAGCCCGGAGCCGGCGGCGAGCCAAAGCCGATGACGGAAAGGGATCCGCTCGCTCCTTGCTTGGAGCGCGATTCGGGGAACTGCAGGGACACATCCCGACCCTGCACGGGCTGGCAGAGCCCGGGGGAAGCCCAGTGCCAGCCCCTGCCCGGCCAGCAGCGACACCGGCCAGGGAGCCCCGTGTCCTCAGGGGACCTGCGCTGGCGGCCGGCGACAGCCCTGAGCGGGGCAGAGCGGCAGCAAGAAGGGGTCCACGAGGGGGACATTCCTGATGGCAGGGAGGGAAAGAAACGACCCCGATGGGAAGCGGCTGGAGGAGTTCGTGCCTCAGCGCGGACCGGGAGCACCTGGACATCGCCCAGTGACAGCCGGCGGGAGGGGGACACGAGAGCTGCCCGCACACCGCTCCCCCCAAAACCAGGGACCCCAGAGTGGGAGCAGCTTGGCACGGGGAGGGTTAAAGCAAACAAAACCTGGAGCAGGTTCTTTACGCGGTGCCAAAGACAGCAAAGGAAAATAGGACGAGCAGGCGAAGTCCGTAGGCAGGACAGAGGCAGCTGGCTGGCAGCGCTCCCCGGGCTGTGCCGGAGCGTGTTTAGGAATAGCTCCGGCATGACGAAGGCACGGGGGCCGCCAGCCCGGCGCTGGGGCCCGCAGGACACGGACCCGGCCGGGGGCCCAGGGCACGGCCCAGCCCCGGCCCCCAAACCCGCTCCAAGGGCATCCCGGCCAAAGATGGCGCATGGAAGGGGAGCAGCAATGACGGGAGAGCTGCTGTGCACAGACACTCCAGCCCGGCCAGGCCACGGGTTTTTCCTCTCTCCCTGCCTCCTCCAGGTCGCTCCCTCCCGGCTCCCGGCCAAGCATGACGGTAGCGCCCGTCCCGCTGAGTCCCCCCCGTGCGCAGGGCACTCACCGCGCTTTCAGCTCCTTGTGCTCCTCCCGGACTTTGCTGAGCTCCAGCTGCAGCCGCGCTCTCTCCTTGGCCACCGAGTCCAAGGTCTTGCGGGCATCCGCCAGCTCCGACTCGTAGGCAGCCTTGATGCCCGAGACCTCGCGGCTCACCACCTCCTCGGACTCGGTGATGCGGAGCCTCAGGCCGGCGTTCTCCAGCTCCAGCGAGCGCACCTTGTCGATGTAAACGGCCAAGCGGTCATTGAGCTCCTGCAGGTCCTCCTTCTCCTGCAGGCGGGTGATGCGCGTGGGGGACAAGGGGGTCCCCGACGCCCCGCTGCGGGTGCTCCTTTTCTGGGAAGGCGTCGCCATGGGCTCCGGCGTCGAGGCTCAGGCACGGCTCAGGTCACGGCGCGATGTCCCACGCCACCCCCCAGCTGTCGCGGCAGCTCCCGGTGCCTGAGCGACTCGTTTATATCCCGGCCGGGAGGAGGAGCTGCGGGGCGGCGGCGGGTGGAGTTATCCAAAACCTGGGTGGAGACAACTCGCATCAGTCCCAGCCCTTCCCTAGGAAAGGCTGGGAAAATATCCCGGGCTAGGGGGGCCTTGGGAGGGCGTCTCTGGGGGCGCGGTCCGGGGTAACCCCGTTCCACACCTCGGCAGAGGCTGGACTGCAGACTGGGGAGACTTGGACAGGGAAAAGGGCACCCCGAGAGTGGCTGCAATGGGGGTGCGGCCAGGCACCCCCAGGACCCTCGGGCTGAGCACCTCCGGGCCACTGCTGTCCCGCAGGACAGCACCTCAGCAGCACCCCAGGGTGCGGGGGGTCCTGGCACAGCCTGGATGCAGGAGCCACAGGCTGCACAGGACCCGGGTACCTGAAACTCTGGGGTCCAGGGACCCAAATTCAGTCCCAGCTCACCAAAATCACCCTGCTCTGGGTTCCCCTGAATCCTGAGGCGTCCCACACAGAGTTCTGGGGCACCAAAGAATACCCCTACCCACATCCCCGCTTCCTTGCACTGGTTTTACCCAATTCTCTCAGCACTGCTTGTCCTCATTTCCCAGCTCTCCTCAGTGCCGGCTGTGCCAGTTTGTGACTCCCCAAACTCTGAGCTCCAGTTGAGGCCCCACCCCAGTTCCATGTGCTGCTCCCTGTTCTCCTGCCTCCCAGCCCTCTCCAGTCCCCACCACCCTCCCAGTATTGCCGGCTCCCAGCAGGGGTGATTCCCAGTCCTTCCAGGGCCCGGGGTGCTCTGAATCACCCGAAGCGCTGCCGAAACTCGGCAGCTCGTGATTTCCAGATCTGCCAAACATTCCCAGCGCTACCACCCAGAGGGTGTCCCCTTCCCGGACTTCAATCCCGTCCCTGCGTTGTGCTGTGGAGCCAAACCCTCCTCTGTGTGTGAGAAATGGGAATGAAATGACAACGGGAAGGGAAAAGCAACCCTTTTACAGCCTACAAATGAAGGGTGGGCGGGGGTCCCGGGGGTCCAGCTTCCTCCTTGTGAGCTCCCGCTTGCAAAGCTGGGCGGGCAGCCGCACCTCGCAGCTGGGGCGACAGCCGGAGCACCCTAAAATACAACCCCACCCCCATTCCCTGCGAACAGAGGGGTCCAAGGTCAAGGGCACAGCCAACCCGAGGCTCCTCCCGAGCCGCGGCTGCCCGAGCTGCAATCCAAGCTCAGCTCGCTTCTCGGCTCAGGGGGAGCCGCAGAGCCGCGGGCAGGCTGAGGATGACTCACACAGCAACGGAGCAACACACGCAAACACGCGGGGCGCGCACAGGACACACGCGTGTGCCTCTCCGGCAATGATTAACCCGCTGGCAGCCGCCCAGCCCCGCCGGCCCGGCACGGGAGCGGCTGGGGAAGGACCTCGGCAGCAATCCAGGGCCCGACTTTCAAAAAGCAACAGCTCGGCGCACCAGTTCCATTCCGGGAATCGGAAGGGAAAGGGGAGAAGTGGCGGGGGGTGAGGAGGTGTCAGCTGGGGACAGCCCTCCCGGCGCTGCCGTACGGGGGCTGGGATTCTCCCTCCTCCCCGTTCTCGCTCCCCTTCCCCAGCCCGGCTCTGCGCGAGGAGCCCCCGGGCGCTGCGGGCAGGGGGTGGCTGTGCCGCCACCCACCCGGCACCGCTCTCCCCTGCGGGCTCTGCGCCCCTTCGCTCGGTTCCACACCAATCCCTCCTTCCCTGCCTCCCTGCTGTCCCCCCGGGCTGTCCTTCCTTCCTCCTCCCTTCCCCGGCGGGGGGACAGCGCTGGCTGCGGCACACCGAGGCAGGTGACAGCAGGCAGGACCCCGTGGCCGGGCTGTGAGGCCAGGAGCAGCCAGGGCTGGTGGCCGCGGTGTCTCCTGCTCCCACGGCAGGCGCTGCGGGACGCGCGGAGCCGCCCGCCCTGCGCGCCTCCGCTCCGCTCTGCTTTGCTTTTTGCTTTGCTTTTTTGCTTTGTTTTGTTTTTTGTTTTGTTTCAAACCGTGCCCCCGGGGTGCTCCCGTCAGCAGGAGCTGCCCGCCAGGGTCCGGGCACAGCCCAGGCTCCTTCCAGGGTCACCCACGGCGGGACCGAAGCTTCCGTGCCCGAATGTGGGAAACGGCACCCAGGGCAAAGGCAGGGAGGGAGCAGCTTGAGCAACAGCTGGAAATCACAGCTAAGGGTCACTGGCACGGCCCGGCGCTGAGCTGGCACCGCCGGCAGCTCCCGGCTCCTGCTGGAACGGGACCCGGGCTCGGCATCCCGCATTTCACCGCCCGGGGACCGAACCGAGCGCTCCCGAGGGCTGGAGCAGGACAGGACGGGGGAGCAGGGGCAGCCCGCAGTGAAAAAAGCCCCCAGCAGGGTCAGATTCAGCTCCTCTGCAGTGGCTGCTCCACACGCGGCTCCCCGGCAGTGCTGTCCCCTCACTGCCCCTCTGCAAACCCTCCTCTCCTGGAGAGCTCTGCCAGCACCCCCAGGGCCAGGAGCATCCCAGCCCAGCTGGGACGGGGAGCCCAGCCCGCCAGCACAGCCCCGAGCTGCTCCCTGCTCTGGCACTTGTGCGAGGAGAGGCTTTAGCTCAAAGCAGACGGGCCAGGAGGACGGGCTGTGCCCACGGGCACGGTGCTTCAGCCCCTGCCAGGGATCCCTCCAGGCTCTGTGGGCGCCGAGGGGGCTCGGGGGGCAGAATGCTGCAGCAGACACGGCCGGGGCAGGGCAGGGGCAGGGCAGGAACGCCAGGCTGCGGCTGGAGCAGAGGCTCAGCCTGGGCTGGATCTGCTCGTGTGACTCAGGAGGCAGAAAGCAGCCGCAGCCCTGGAATGTCAACGCACTTCCTGCTCTTTAGCCTCCAAAAAAAGCCCAGTTTTGGGGCCTGTGGTTGATGCAATTTCGTGGTACAAACGACACGGGGGCAGTAGTGAAGCTTGGGTTGGGAGCCACACGAGGAGCTGCCATTCCAGGGACCCCCAGGCCCTGGCTGCTCCTCGTGGAGCTGTGGGGCCAGGCACTGTCCCTGCGGGGCCAGGCACTGTCCCTTGGGCTGATTTCTGACGGGTTTGCAGCTCTTTTAAGGCTCTTTGCACAGACCCTGGGGTTCATTCCTAGACTGCACAGATTTTGGCACCTGCTTGCACGGGTGCAGAGCAACCTCTGTTTCCCAGACACCTTCTGCATTCTCTCCCCAGCCAATGTACTCCCCTCCATCCTGCTCCCAGGGCCATTTCTCCTCCCTAGGGCAGACACACCCCATCTTCAAGTGGGGCTTTCCCCTCTAAACCCGTTCTTCTGCAGCCCCATCCACCTCACTACCAGGAGGAGAAGATCCCAGTCTCAAATTTTTCTCCCATCTGATCCCAGAAGGGTGAAAATGGCTGGGGGGGATGCACACAGCAGTCCTGACCCCTCACAGCCCTGCCCAAGATGGACAGATGGATTGTGGTGCAGCAGGAATGGGATGTGGAGAAGGGTGAATGGCTTTAAACCGAAAAAGGGAAGGTTTAGAGGAGATGTAGGGAGGAAATTGCTCCCTGTGAGTGTGGTGAGGCATCAGCACAGGGTGCCCAGAGCAGCTGAAGTGTCCAGGACCAGGCTGGATGAGGCTGGACAGCCTGGGACAGTGGGAGGTGTCCCTGCCATGCAGGGGTGGGATGAGAGGAGCTTTGTGTCCCTTTCACTGCAAATGAGCCCCGTGCAGCATCCTGACCCATCACACCATCCTGCTGGCCCCCACCCAGCTGCAATGGGCCTCAGCTCCCCCACCCAGCACTCCGTGCACATAAGGGGGCTGGGGTGTGTGCACAGAGGAGTTTTAATTAGCTAATAATCTTTAATAGGCTTTAATTGCCTTGTTATAGAAGGTAATTACAGCCATACATCAATTAGAGCTGTAAAATTAATAGATTTACCAGTGGTATTCATTGAGAGCTGCGAGTGGCAGCAGCCAGGGCAGGGCTGGGGGCTCTGCTCTGACACCAGGGAGAGCAGCACCCACCTCCCTGGCAGGGATCCCCCGGGCAGTCTGAGAGCCAGCAGCACCAGAACTGCCCCCACAGCGGGGGGACAGAACGGCCAGAGGGAACGTGGGGCTCTGCAGGGGCAGCCCCAGCCTCAGGGTGTCCCTGACACGTCCCTGGGGACACGGGGGTGTCACCTCTGCTCTGTGGAGATCCTGAAATGGGAACGTGGGGCTCTGCAGGGGCAGCCCCAGCCTCAGGGTGTCCCTGACACGTCCCTGGGGACACGGGGGTGTCACCTCGGCTCTGTGGAGATCCTGAGCTGGGAACGTGGGGCTCTGCAGGGGCAGCCCCAGCCTCAGGGTGTCCCTGACACGTCCCTGGGGACACGGGGTGTCACCTCCGCTCTGTGGAGATCCTGAAATGGGAACGTGGGGCTCTGCAGGGGCAGCCCCAGCCTCAGGGTGTCCCTGACACGTCCTTGGGGACACGGGGTGTCACCTCGGCTCTGTGGAGATCCTGAAATGGGAACGTGGGGCTCTGCAGGGGCAGCCCCAGCCTCAGGGTGTCCCTGACTCGTCCCTGGGGACACGGGGTGTCACCTCGGCTCTGTGGAGATCCTGAGCTGGGAACGTGGGGCTCTGCAGGGGCAGCCTCAGGGTGTCCCTGACACGTCCCTGGGGACACGGGGGTGTCACCTCGGCTCTGTGGAGATCCTGAAATGGGAACGTGGGGCTCTGCAGGGGCAGCCCCAGCCTCAGGGTGTCCCTGACACGTCCCTGGGGACACGGGGGTGTCACCTCGGCTCTGTGGAGATCCTGAGCTGGGAACAGCAGCGGCCAGGGAGACGCCCGTGTCCCCCCACATTCCCCTGCTCCAGTCACCCCATAAACCAGTCTGAGTCTCTTCAGAAGGCAGCAGGGATCCGTGGCTGCAGGTCCCGTGGGTGCAGGTCCCGTGGGTGCAGGTCCCGTGGGTTCAGTACCCGTGGCTGCAGCACCCGTGGGTGCAGGTCCCGTGGGTGCATAACCCGTGGGTTCAGCACCCGTGGCTGCAGCACCCGTGGGTTCAGCACCCGTGGCTGCAGGGACCCGTGGGTTCAGTACCCGTGGCTGCAGTTCCCGTGGCTGCAGCACCCGTGGGTTCAGTACCCGTGGGTTCAGCACCCGTGGCTGCAGTTCCCGTGGGTGCAGCACCCGTGGGTTCAGCACCCGTGGCTGCAGTTCCCGTGGCTGCAGCACCCGTGGGTGCAGCACCCGTGGCTGCAGCACCCGTGGCTGCATTAACCGTGGGTTCAGTACCCGTGGGTGCAACACCCGTGGCTGCAGCACCCATGGGTGCATTACCCGAGGCTGCATTACCCATGGGTGCATTACCCGTGGGTGCAGCTCCCGTGGGTGCATTACCCGTGGGTTCAGTACCCGTGGGTGCAGCACCCGTGGGTGCAGCACCCGTGGGTTCAGTTCCCGAGGCTGCAGCACCCGTGGGTGCAGCACCCGTGGGCGCACATCAGCTCAGAGCACCCCTTTCTCCGGGAGCGGTTTCTGGGCGCTGAGGATCCCGCAGCAGGCGTTTCCTGCTGCCCCAGCCCAGCACCGCGGTGCTGCTCGCTCCTCACCCGCAGCTCTCACTCGGAGCCTGCAGGAAAAGCCGCAGGACCATGGGCTGGCACCAGAGCAGCAGCGTGGGCAGAGGGATGGGGCTCACACACACACACCAGCCTGGATGTGCCCGTTAAATGCCACCCCAAACCCACAGTGCCTGGCAGGACCCTGGCTCACCCCCACCAGTCCTGAGGGGGGACTCAAAGGAGTTAAAAAATCCCTTTGTGCTTTGCCCAGACACCTGGGGCAAATTAGGGGAACCTCAGCACAGCTGGAAACGAGTCTTGGCTTCCCACACTGCAGCAGCAGAGTCATCTCAGCCACGAGGGAGCTGGATCTGCAGCAGCAGCTGCTGGCCCAGGAGCTTCACAAACAGAGCAGCAGAGCTGCAGGAGGGACCTCCTGCCCACTCTTCTGCACTGGAAAAGTCTAGAGTGGGGGTGTCCCTTAGGAGAGAGCCAGGCAGGGCTGGGATGTGCCCGGGATGCCCCCAGGTGGGATGGGCTGGAGCTCTGAGCCAGGGATGGCAGCCCAGGGTGTGTGTGGCTGTGCCAGCCCCCCTGAAATGCAGAACTGCAGCTCTGGGCCTGGGATCCAGCCCAGGGTGTGTGTGGTGTGCCCCTGGCATGCAGAACTGCAGCTCTCAACTCCAGCAGGGATCCAGCCCAGGGTGTGTGTGGCTGTGCCAGCCCCCCTGGCATGCAGGGCACTCAGCTCAGGGATGGCAGCCCAGGGTGTGTGTGGCTGTGCCAGCCCCCCTGGCATGCAGAACTGCAGCTCTGGGCCTGGGATCCAGCCCAGGCTGTGTGTGGCTGTGCCAGCTCCCCTGGCATGCAGAACTGCAGCTCTGGGCCTGGGATCCAGCCCAGGGTGTGTGTGGTGTGCCCCTGGCATGCAGGGCACTCAGCTCAGGGATGGCAGCCCAGGGTGTGTGTGGCTGTGCCTGCTGCCCCTGGCATGCAGAACTGCAGCTCTGAGCCTGGGATGGCAGCTCAGGGTGTGTGTGGTGTGCCAGCCCCCTTGGCATGCAGAGCTGCAGCTCTGGGCCTGGGATCCAGCCCAGGGTGTGTGAGGTGTGCCCCTGGCATGCAGAGCTGCAGCTCTGGAGCCTGGGATCCAGCCCAGGGTGTGTGAGGTGTGCCCCTGGCATGCAGAGCTGCAGCTCTGGAGCCTGGGATCCAGCCCAGGGTGTGTGTGGTGTGCCAGCCCCCCTGGCATGCAGAGCTGCAGCTCTGAGCCCCAGCAGGGATCCAGCCCAGGGTGTGTGTGGCTGTGCCCCTGGCATGCAGAACTGCAGCTCTGGAGCCTGGGATCCAGCCCAGGGTGTGTGGCTGTGCCCCTGGCATGCAGAGCTGCAGCTCTGGGCCTGGGATCCAGCCCAGGCTGTGTGTGGCTGTGCCTGCTGCCCCTGGCATGCAGAACTGCAGCTCTAGAGCCAGGGATGGCAGCCCAGGGTGTGTGTGGCTGTGCCAGCCCCCTGGCATGCAGAACTGCAGCTCTGAGCCCCAGCAGCTCTGGCAGCAGCACAGGAGAGGATGAGGAGCTGCCTGCCTCCCCCTGGCTGTCAGCAGCTTCCTGGCAGGGCAGTGGAGGTGCTGAGGGGATGTTGGTGCACAAGGGAGCTGCAGAGGGCCCAGACCACTGCAGGGCTCAGCCCTGCCCAGTGCCACGCTGGACAAAAGGGGAGAAAAGCCACCCTGCCTGCAGGGCTCCCCACAGCCCTGCTGAACCTGCCCAGCAGCCTCCAGCTGCCAGCCCAGCCCCAAACCTGCCCTGAGGGCACAAGTCCCCGGGCTGGCAGGGCTCCCAGCACCTTCACTCTGCTCTGGGGAAGCCCCAGGACAGCTTCTGGTGTGAGGAACTGCAGCCCAGGGCTGCTGCTGCTCCTGCAGTGAAACAGCCTCCTGCTCAGGGCTCTCCTCTGCTTGGGGCTTTAAGGATCCCACAGGAGAAATCTCCAGGAGGAGCTTCAGGATGAGCTGTTCCACCTCTGTGTGCCACCTTCCCACTTCCCACTCTGCCCATGGGCAGTGCCAGCTGTGCCCCTGTGCCCAGCTGCAGGGAGCAGAGCTCACCTTTGTGGGGCTGTGTGGGAGCAGCCCCAGGCCCTGGGGAAGGGATGGGCACGGGGACAGGGGCTGGGACAAACCCTGGAGCCCACTCTGGCTGTGCAGTGTTCACATCCCTCCCACACCTCCAACGGGCAGAAAGGGGGAGAGGCCCTGGCACATCCCTCCTGGTCCTTGTGCAGAGGGGCAGAGCAGCACAGCCCAAGTTTCCAGGCAATATCTCATCTCCCCAGTGTCCAGGGCTGGCCAGCTCCTCAGGGAAGGGGCCATGGCAGTGACCAGCTGGGAGCAGAGCGACCATTCCACCCTGGCAGGAGGAAACCCAGCCCCAGCAAACTCAGCTATCAACATTCTTATGCCAGAGGTGTTTTATAAACTCACTGCTCCTCCAAACCAGCATCTTATCCCTGCTTGTCCCTTGGCCACCCTGGATCTGACAGCAGTGAGCACCTCAGTGTCAGCACATCCTTCCAGAAACATCCCAAATGTTTTCTGATAAAATGTGGTGGTAGCTCATCCCAGCCCAGAATGACAGGGACATGGAAGTCTCCATTCTTCCTTTCTTTCCTTCCAGATCTGCCACCTCAGCTGCTGCAGAGGCAGCTCCAAGCAATGTCAACAAGCTCAGAAAGCAGGATGCCATGGGAAAAGCCATGGAATGATGGAATTATGATTATTTGATTCCATAGAATTATAGAATATCCTGAGTTGGACCCACAGGGGCCATGAGTCCAGCTGCTGGCCCTGCACAGACACCCCAAGAACCCCACCCTGTGCTGGGAGCCTGGTCCAAATGCTGCTGCAGCTCTGGCAGCCTGGGCAGGGCCTGAGCACCCCTGGGGAGGGGAAAATCCTGACATCCAGCCTGAGCCTCCCCTGGCACAGCTGCAGCTGCTCCCGTGGGGGATTCTCTCCCTGTCCCACGGCTCTCTGTGCATTGAGCATCTCTCAGTGCTGGGGCTGGAGGGAGCCTGCACTGCCAGGGCTGGTGGACACCAGCCCAGGGCAGGGGCTGTGGGGCTCTGAGCACCTTTCCCCCTCTGATTTCCTGGAGATGAGCCACTGCTGCCTGGATTCATCAGCAGGAAAAGCTGCCAGCCCTGCCAGGTGTGTCCTCAGCCACTTCCACTCATTCCCACCCCCAGAGCTTTCTGCAGCAGGGCTGCTTTCCTGCTGTTCACCCCACCTCCCTCCTGCCCACTGGGGTGGAGGGGCACCATGGGGTGGCTGGTTGCCTTCACCACATTTAGTGACCAAAAAAGGCAAATTAAAAAAAAATTGCACTCAGAATAGTACAAATAGTGCTGGGAGAGTCCCTCAGACTGAGGGAGAAAACGAAAAGGGGTTCAGTGGTAGGAATCAGAGCAGGACACTGCAGAAAGCCAGAGTGAGAGGATGGTGAAGTCTTTTCCCAAAACAGGGTGCACAAATCTGCCCCAGATCTGGGTGTTGGCTCAGGGGAAGGGCCTGGAGCCCCAAAATGTCCTCGGGGAGACCCTGAGCTGTGATTTGCAGGAGGAACCCAGGCTGGAGTGTGGGACAAAGGCAGAGCAGCTCCATGGCTGAGCTCACCTGTGCTTCTCACTGGAGCTGCTCCTGCAGCACCCCCAGCCCAGCAGAGGAGCCAGAGTCAGTTTTTTAATGGGGTTTGTAAATGGGGTTTGTTTTAGTGGGATGTAAAAGGCAGCAGAGGCTGGAGAGGAGCAGATTAACATCAAAGGAAAGATGTGATAAAGACGTGCTCCACGCCAGTTTGTCCCAGGCAGGAGGGGCTGTGGCCAGAGAGGCTCCCCGTGAGTCACTGCTGCCAGAGCCAGCACAGGCTGTTTGTTTGCCTGTTGCCAGGGCCCTGGCTGCGGGCTGGGAGCTGGGAGCCCTGGGGCTCAGCCACTCTGTCAGGAGGGTTCGGGATGGGGAGCTGGGGGAGCCCTGCTGGGACCTGAGGGCAGAGCTGGGTGGGGTTGGACCGGGCAGGGTGCAGCTGGTGGTGCCAGGGAGGGAGCAGTGCTGCTGGGGATCCCAACTGCTGCAGAGAGCAGCAGGATGGAGCTGTGGGGGCAGTGGCAGCAGGAGCAGAGGCTGCTGTGGCACACACCAGCCCAGAGAACCACTGCACAGGGGGGCTGGAGGACAGATCCACTGGGAATGACTCATCAGCAACCAGCAATCACCCTTGGCTCCGAGGACAGAGAGCTGCCCTCCTGCTCCATGCTGGAGGTGAGTTCCCCTTTCCATGCTCAGATCTGCCTGGTCTGCAGAGCTCAGCTCAGTGCTGAAACATCCCCTCCCCCTCCAGCGAGGTATGGCATCCTCAGAGCTCACCTGTCGGTGATGCAGAGCTCTGTGCCTCAGTTTCTCCCTTTGCCAGGCTGGGTTCAGCACATCCTTCCATTTTTCCATTCCTCCATTACTGCCTTAGCACGTAGGGGTTGTCTGCACAGAGCAGGTCTCTTCAAGCATGTGGAATCTCAGAATCACAGGCTGATTGGGGCAGAAGGAACCTTAGAGTCCATCTCCTTCCACCCCCCTGCCACGGGCACTGACATCTTGCCCTGGGCCAGGTTGCTCCAAGCCCTGTCCAGCACTCAACCCTTCCAGGGATGGGGCAGCCACAGCTCCTCTGGGTAACCTGGGAAGCGTCTCACCACCCTCACAGGGAAGAATTTCTTCCTAATATCTAATCCAACCCTACTCTTTGAAAGTTTAAATCCATTGCCATGAGCCCTGCTCCCCCTGGCTGTCCATTTCCTCCTTGCCCTTCCAGCTGAGCAGCAGGTCTCCACTCAGCCATGCCAGTCTCTTTTCTTCCTTTCCCGATGTCTTGCTCATGTGGATTGAGAGTTCTTGCACTCTGTGGAAAGACCCTCAAGGACCTGCTAGCTCTGTTCTGCCCCTTGTCCCTAGGGGCAGCTTCTTTGGTCCCATTGACCAACTCCCTGAACAGTTTGCAGTTTGCTTTGCTGGAATTCCGGGTCCAGTCCTAACTGGGATCTGTGCCTGTGCCCATCTCTCAGGGCTGTGAACTCTGCTGCTCGCTGCAGTCCAGGCTGCCTCCAATCTCCCCGTCCCTGACGAGCTCACTTGCACCGGTGATCAGCAGCTCCGTGATTTGTCCTCCGGCAGGAATCCCACACACGGCCCCTTGCACAGCCGAGCCCTGCTGGTCCATGAGGATGCTGGAAATTACCACAATGCAAATAAATCCATGATTGTTAATGATTGCACAGCATCATCCGCGCTGCAGGATCGGCACAACGCTCTGCTCTGTCAGAGGATAAAAGGAGGAGGGGGAGAGGCAGGGCAAAGGGATCGCAGCTGCATCCCGACAGGACAGGGATCGCAGCTCTATCCCGACAGGACACAGGAGGGGATCGCAGCTCCAGGAGGGATCGCAGCTCCATCCCAACAGGGCACAGGAAGGATCGCAGCTCCGGGAACGATCGCAGCTCCATCCCGACAGGACACAGGGATCGGCAGCTCCATCCCGACAGGGCACAGGAGGGATCGCGGCTCCATCCCGACAGGGCACAGGGATCGCAGCTCCAGGAAGGATTGCAGCTCCAGGAAGGATCGCAGCTCTATCCCGACAGGGCACAGGGATCGGCAGCTCCATCCCGACAGGACACAGGGGGGATCGCAGCTCCAGGACGGATCGGCAGCTCCAGGACGGATCGGCAGCTCCAGGAGGGATCGGCAGCTCCAGGAGGGATGGCAGCTCCATCCCGACAGGGCACAGGAGGGATCGCAGCTCTATCCCGACAGGGCACAGGAAGGATCGCGGCTCTATCCCAACAGGATACAGGGATCGCGGCTCTATCCCGACAGGGCACAGGAGGATCGGCAGCTCCATCCCGACAGGACACAGCAGGGATCGGCAGCTCTATCCCGACAGGGCACAGGGATCGGCAGCTCCATCCCGACAGGACACAGCAGGGATCGGCAGCTCTATCCCGATAGGGCACAGGAGGGATGGCAGCTCCATCCCGACAGGACACAGGGATCGGCAGCTCCATCCCGACAGGACACAGCAGGGATCGGCAGCTCTATCCCGATAGGGCACAGGAGGGATCGCAGCTCCATCCCGACAGGACACAGGGATCGCAGCTCCATCCCGACAGGACACAGGGATCGCGGCTCCATCCCGATAGGGCACAGGAGGGATCGCAGCCCCATCCCGACAGGACACAGGGATCGCAGCTCCATCCCGACAGGACACAGGGATCGCGGCTCCATCCCGATAGGGCACAGGAGGGATCGCAGCTCCATCCCGACAGGACACAGGGATCGCAGCTCCATCTCGTGTCTGACGCCCGCAGTGCAGAGCGGGGCTCGCAGCCCCGGGACAGCGCTGGACACAGAACCCCGCCCGCGTCCCGGGGGGGGGCTCGGGGGGTGCCCCGACCCGCGGCAGCCTCACCCTGTGGCTCCTGAAGGAGGCTGGCACTGGGACAGGAGTGGCACCACGGACAGGAGTGGCATTGGGGACAGGAGTGGCGCTGGGGACAGAAGTGGCACTGGGGACTGGAGTGGCACCCAGGACAGGAGTGGCGCTGGGGACAGAAGTGGCACTGAGGACAGAAGTGGCACTGGGGACAGGAGTGGCACTGGGACAGAAGTGGCACTGGGACAGGAGTGGCACTGGGACAGGAGTGGCGCTGGGGACATGAGTGGCACTGGGGACAGGAGTGGCACTGGGACAGAAGTGGCACTGGGACAGGAGTGGCACTGGCACAGAAGTGGCACTGGGGACAGGAGTGGCACTGGGACAGAAGTGGCACTGGGACAGGAGTGGCACTGGCACAGAAGTGGCACTGGGGACAGGACTGGCACTGGGACAGAAGTGGCACTGGGACATGAGTGGCACTGGCACAGAAGTGGCACTGGCACAGGAGTGGCACTGGGACATGAGTGGCACTGGCACAGGAGTGGCACTGGGACAGGAGTGGCGCTGGGACAGGAGTGGCACTGGGGACAGGAGTGGCGCCCAGGGACAGGAGTGGCACTGGGACAGGAGTGGCACTGGGGACAGAAGTGGCACTGGGACATGAGTGGCACTGGCACAGAAGTGGCACTGGCACAGGAGTGGCACTGGGACATGAGTGGCACTGGCACAGGAGTGGCACTGGGACAGGAGTGGCACTGGGACAGAAGTGGCGCTGGGACAGGAGTGGCACTGGGACAGAAGTGGCACTGGCACAGGAGTGGCACTGGGGACAGAAGTGGCACTGGGGACAGGAGTGGCACTGGGACAGAAGTGGCACTGGGACAGGAGTGGCGCTGGGACAGGAGTGGCACTGGGGACAGAAGTGGCACTGGGGACAGGAGTGGCGCTGGCACAGAAGTGGCACCCAGGACAGGAGTGGCACCCAGGACAGGAGTGGCACTGGCACAGAAGTGGCACTGGGGCACAGGAGTGGCACTGGCACAGGAGTGGCACCCAGGACAGAAGTGGCACTGGGGACAGAAGTGGCGCTGGGCACAGGAGTGGCACTGGGGACAGGAGTGGCACCCGAGGACAGGAGTGGCACTGGGACACAGAGTGGCGCTGGGACAGGAGTGGCACTGGGGACAGAAGTGGCACTGGGACAGGAGTGGCACTGGGGACAGGAGTGGCACTGGGGACAGGAGTGGCACTGGCACAGAAGTGGCACTGGGACAGGAGTGGCACTGGGACAGGAGTGGCACTGGGGACAGGAGTGGCACTGGCACAGAAGTGGCACTGGGGGCAGAAGTGGCACTGGCACAGAAGTGGCACTGGGACAGGAGTGGCACTGGCACAGAAGTGGCACTGGGACAGGAGTGGCGCTGGGACAGGAGTGGCACTGGGGACAGGAGTGGCACTGGGACAGGAGTGGCACTGGGGACAGGAGTGGCACTGGCACAGAAGTGGCACTGGGACAGGAGTGGCACTGGGACAGGAGTGGCGCTGGGACAGGACTGTCCCTCGGCTCCGCCCGGCGCGGGATCCTCCGGCCGCCGCCCGCAGCCCCAGCTCGCACAGCCCCGGGCTCCCCGGTGCCAGTGCCACCCCCGGCTGTCCCGTGCCACCCTCCGCGCGGCGCGGGGCGCCCAAAGCACCAGCACGGGCTCATTTTCACAGGCTCGGGGCCGAGGCTGAGACTGCTGCTCGTTCGGGAAGCAGAGCTGGGAGCAAACGGTCCCGCAGCAGGCTGGGGTTCCCAGGGGATGAGGAGAGAGCCATCCCTGTCCCAGTGAGGGGACAACAATCGTGTCCTGACCCCGCGCTGACCGATTCCCCCTCCGGGCTTTGTGCCAGCAGCAGAGAGGGGGGAAGGTTCCCTGGCCAGCAGACAGTCCCGGCGGGCCAGCGAGGAGCCTGGACGGTGCCAGCGGCAACCAGAAACCGGCTGGAAACCAACCCGAGCGAGCCCGGTGCCACCAGGAGCGGCTGGGACGGGGATGGAGATGGGCACAGCGCCCTGAGCATCGGCACTGCAGCGGAGCGCACGGGATGGAAACTCCTGCATCCGTGCCGGACACACGGCCAGGGACCGCGGCTCCCGGTGCCCCCGGTGCCCTTCCAGCCCGGCCCCAGGCGCTCCCCAGGGCAGAAACCCCTCTGGCTCCTGCATCCATGCCGGACACACGGCCAGCGACCACGGCTCCCGGTGCCCCGGTGCCCTTCCAGCCCGGCTGCAGGCGCTCCCCCGGGCAGAAACCCCTCTGGCTCCTGCATCCATGCCGGACACAGGGCCAGGGACCACGGCTCCCGGTGCCCCGGTGCCCTTCCAGCCCGGCTGCAGGCGCTCCCCCGAGCAGAAACCCCTCTGGCTCCTGCCGGCACAGCCCTGGCGCCGGGATCTCGTTGCTCGCACGGCAGAGCGCCAAGCGCTCCGGCCGGGAGCTGCAGGTGTCGGGCTGGCGGCAGCACCTCCCGCTGCTCGGGGAGCTGCTCCGGTTTCCAGAAACAAGATCTCCAGGGAGGCCGCTGGCCCAAGCACCAACTGGCAGACGCGGCGAGCAGGGCGGTGGGGGCGGCCCGGCGGCGAGGTGCTGCAGTGCTGCACCGCCACCTGCCCGCCGCAGGAACGGCCCCTCCCGAGCATCCCGAAGGACCCTGGGGCAGGAGCGAGTACGGGGAGTTTGATGCTGCTCCTGCCAGCTGGTCCCCAGCATCCCTCTGTGGGATTGATTCTGTGTCTGCTCCAGGGAAGGGAACAAGCCCAAGGTGCCCACTGCATCTCCTCACAACGGGGTCAGGAACAGGGCTCCAGGTGTCCTGGAAGGGCAGCAGGGCCCTCAGACAGCTGGAGGTGTCTTTGCCCAAATGCTGAGCTCTTGCCGTGTGCAGGAAACTCCTCCCTGCGCTCACCCACCCCCTCCAAGGCGAACCCAAGGTGGAATCAGAGGGAGGAGCAGGGTAAAACCTGGGATCAGCATTGGTGCCCTGGGTGCTGCCCCCTCTCCTAACCCACAGCCTCCTCCTCGGCATGGCAGAGGGACAGGGTGGCACTGTCCTGATCCTCCTCCCTGCCTCCGAGATGCTGCAACTAAGGAATGGGAGGCTTCAGTCACCGTGAGGTGCAGTGGGATCTCCTGGATTTGCAAAAGCAGGACCAGCCTGCCCTGTGCTCCATACAGGAGTCTGAGCCCAGGGCAGTGCTGAGTGGTGAGACAGCACAGCTGGGGCTGTGGGAGCCTCAGGAATTGCCTCCTAATCCCCTTCCCTTTCCCTGCTGGCTGTGTCCATGTGCCAAACCCCCAGGGCATTTGGTGCTGCCCTGTGCCCCACGGGCGGCCAGGACTCAGGGAGCTCCCGAGAAGCAGGAGGCGCTCCCAGAGCCGAGGCAGTCCCGGCGTTTTGGGAATTCTGCATGGATTTACACGGCTGGGATGGAGCTCTGCTGCTCGCCCAGGATCCGGCCCTTTGGCAGGCTCCGGAACGATCCCAAGCCCCCCTGCTTTGTTATTAAATCAAATCCATCTGGCCTCGACCACAGACGGTTGTTATTCGAGATCCCTCTCCTAGAGGAGCTGGGATTAGCTCCGGGCATGGGGGATTCTCCCTCCCTCCCTCTCTCCCACCGCTCCAGCCCTCCTGCCTCTCTCTTTTGTGTTTCTCCACTTCTGCAGGAGCAGGGGGAGGGAGGCGCGGCCGCGCTCGGCTGCACGATGTCCCCGCAGGACCGCGGTGCCACCGCCCCGGGCGGGTCCCACCTGCACCCACCCACCCCCATCGGGGCAGCAGAAGCCCCGAACCCCGGCAGCGCACCGCCGGCACGGGGGTGACAGTGCCGGGAGGCGTTGTCCCAGCACCTGCCGCCCCGTGTCTGACCCCCGGCAGCCCGAACGCTGCCGGGAGCTGCTGTCCCCGGGGCCCAGCAGCGCTGAGCAGGGTGATCCCCTCTCCCAGCGCCCAGGAGAGCAGGGTGAGCTGGAGTGATGAGGGATGTGTGTGGACCGAGGCTTTGGCTGGAACCTTCACGAGGACCATTGATTTCCACTGCTCTGGCATCACAGAAAGCAGCGGGCGAATGAATTGGGGATGCCAACTCGCCGGCAGAGGCAAGGCGGGGCTCCCAGCCCGCGGGGTGTGGCTGCTCCTGGTGCAGCCCCTGGGGCCACCTGGCTCAGCAGGGATAAGGTGACAGCGCGTCTGCCTCCAGCCCTGCAGGGACTGCCTGAGGTCGGGCAGATGGAGCTGAGGTCCCCACGGGCTCCCCGGTGCTGGGCCTGTGTTCTGGCTGCCAGCAATTAGTGCTGCAGCTTGTTTGGAGCCAGGGCTGGGTAGGGGCTCTCCCCGAGCAGTGGCAGAACTCTGGCTGAGCGGGACCTTGGCCTCTTGCATCTGCTCTGCTGTAAGCTCCTCTCACACAGACATGCAGGTACCCCCACACCCCACGGGGTGCATGGACACCCCAGCCCCTGCACATCCCCCCTGCGAGGAGTGGCTGTGGCACTGTGGGGACAAGGCCAGCTGGGCACAGTGTGATGGGTCAGAGGCCAATTTTAAACATGGCTTCAGAGTTTAAACCCCTTTAGTGTGTAAATGCACAAAGCAATGTGCACGTGTTACCTTCCCAGCCTTGGCAAAGCCTTCAGCACGCCCCAGAAGAGCCAGCACTGATCTCTGCATTTCCCTCTCACCTGAGCCACAGCCTGCAGGCAGCCTGGGGACGGGAAGTGGCACCTGAGCATCCTGCAGGGCCCTTTTGTCCCCGGAACCAAGGTCAGAGCTTTCCTGCTGCCCCCAGCTCTCTGCAGACCTCTGGGATCTGGCACCCTGCAGCCAGCTCCTGCTGGACTTCAGCCTGGCTGCCAGCTCCTGCCACTTCTGCAGCTGGCTGGGAAACATGGAAGGAGACAAGGCACTTTCTGAGGGAGTGCTGGAGTCCAGGGAACCAGCAGTGTGGGAATTAGCAGCAGCACCTTCACTCCTGGGTCACACGGAGGTACAAACATCACCACACCTGCTCTGCTCTCCTGGGGCACCTGCAGCATTTAGGCACAAAGTCTGCATCCCACAGGAACTTTTTAATGGCACAAGGGACTCTCCAGTGACAGAGATGGTGCTCTCATCTTTCCTGGAAGGCCCTGCTGGTGCCATCCCCTCGGGGACCCAAGCACAGCCCCCTTCATCAGCCAGCCCTGCAGTGGGGAAGGGATGAGAATGTGTCCACTTGACGTGCCTGAAAAGCAGCACACGTCTCCCTGTTGCTATGGCAACACTGCTTTTAAAGCAAATTAATAATAATAATTAACAGGATCTATTAAATAATGGTAATAAAAGCACTGGTAATGACTTGTAATTGGTAAAGCACTCAGCACAATGCAGGCTCACTCCTGTGAGCTGCTCCCAGGGCAGGAACTGGGGCTGGGGGCAGCATCTCCCACCACGGGGCAGCCCTGGGAGGGAGGGTGCCCTCTGCCTTCAGCACCTCACGGGCAGGAGCTTAGAGGGATTCAGTGAGGGATCAGACTTTTATCTGGATAATGAGGATGTCTAGACTGATAAGAAGAAGGGGTAAATTGGCTCAGGGCCTGATTCTGCCTTGCCATGTGCTGGGCTCAGCAGCAGGCTGTGGTGCCTGGGCAGTGCTGAGGTGGGCTGGGAGCATCAGGCTGCACCAGGCTAGACAGAGACCTTGCTCCTCCTGCCTTTTACACCCAGAAATCAGAGTATTTCCAGGACTGCTGGCCCCTGGGAGGCAGAAGTGAAGAGAGCTCTGAGAAACTTTTAATGTGCTTGAATTCAGCCTGGAGAAGAGAAAGCTCCAGGGAGAACTTAGAGCTGCTTCCAGTGCCTAAAGGGGGACTCAACAGAGCTGGAGAGGAACTTTGGGCAAGGGCCTGAAGGGACAGGGCAAAGGGGAATGGCTTCCCAGTGCCAGAGGGCAGGGTTAGGTGGGATACTGGGAGGAAATTCTTCCCTGTGAGGCTGGTGAGACCCTGGCACAGATTGTGCCAGAAGCTGTGGCTGCCCCTGGATCCCTGGAGGTGTCCAAGGCCAGGTTGGATGGGGCTTGGAGCAGCCTGGGATGGTGGAAGATGTCCCTGGTGAATGAGATTTAAGTTCCCTTGAACCGTGGTTGCAGCCAAGGGGATGGGGCAGCCACAGCTCCTCTGGGTCCCTCTGCTCTGTCTCTCGTGTCCCCTCAACCTCCACCACCAAAAGCAGTGTCCAGAGAAGAGCAGGGCAAGGCTGAGCCCAGAGCTGGGATAAAACACCCTCTTTTCGAGCTGTGAGATGCTTCCAAAAGGATCTGGAGCTGCAGAGAGAAAATAAATGCAAAGGCCTGACAGCATCACCTGCTTGCTTGTGCCCAAAGTCCCTGTGCTGACAAGGCCTTCTCTGCATGGCAGAGCAAGAACCTTCTCTCTCAGAAAGGCTCAGCATTCCCACAGGAGCCTGCCCAGACAGGTGGAGCCAGGAGGGGAACACCTGGGAGCACCTGGCCCTGGCTGAGGTGCCTGCATGAGGCTGAGCTCTGGAAAAGCAGCTCCCCACTGTCTCTGCTGTGCCCCTGGAGAGGTGCCAGCCATCCCTGGGCTGGCACAAGCAAGTGCAAAACAGCTCCAAAAGTGCCAAGAGGAGTTCCTTGGACTTTCCCCAGCCAGGCTTGACCCCCAGCCTGCCGGGCAGGGTGCAGGAGCAGCACCAGGAGAGCAGCACACCTGCACGGCCCAGGCTCCACCCCATCCCCAGCACTTCCACCACCAGACTAAAATTAGCACTGGCAGGAAGAGCTCTGGAGCACGGCAGGATGATTAGAGCCTGCCTGGGAAGGAGGCATCACCTGCAAGGTAATGACTTCCCTCACCTCTGCCAAAATGTGCAGCAGCCAGTGTGGAGTATGGTGGGAAAAGTGAGGCTGTGAGACAGGGAAAGGTGCTGCTGCAAAATTGGAGTGGTAGCACTTGTCCAGAGGAGAAAAACCAGCCTGGATCTGCTGCATGACTTCCATCAAATTGCTTAGAAAGACACAAAAGGATCATGCATGCCAACTCCACCTGCAATTTAGGAACAGCAAGAAAACACCCAGAGAGAAGGTAAAAAAATCTCTTTTACATGTATTTAACTCTATATGTTGTGAGTGTGAGTAATCAGTGTCACTCTTCTCCAGCACCAAATTCATGCTTCAAAACTCTTTGTTGGCCTTCTATGGCTAAAAATAGCCAACACCACCCACACCCAGGCTCCTGAAATAATGGGATTTCATTGGGCATTGCCCCTCCTATAAACTTGCCCTGTTTTCATCTAAAATAACTCTTAACTAGAAACTTTAAAAGTGGGTGCACTGAGACTCCAAGTGGGAAGATGTCACTGTGCTCACAGAAATGCCAGAGCCACTCTGGTTGCACCTAGTGCAAGTTGGTTTGACTCACATTCCTGTCTTGAAACTGGAAATCGTGGAACCATGGGATGATTAGTGCTGGGCAGGACCTGGAAGCTCAAGTTCCATCCCCTGCCATGGCAGGGACACCTTCCACTGTCCCAGGTTGCTCCAAGCCCCATCCAAGCTGGCCTTGCACACTTCCACAGATGGGCCATCCACAGCTTCTCTGGGCAACTTGTGCTTCACCTCCCTCACAGGGAGGAATTTCCTCCTAATATCTGATGCAAATCTCCCCTCTTTTGGGTTTGAAACCTTTTTCCTCGGAACATGGCTCATCCTCCTCCCTCAGGTGGACCCTTACAGACAGGGCTCCTTTATCAGGATAACAGGAGATGAAGCTGCAGAATTTCCCCTCAAGATTTCCTGGACAGGAACACGTGCACATGCCCTGCACAGCTTGACAGTGGACGTGCAGCGAATCCAACACATCCTGGATCTGCTGGGCACACATGGACCATCTGGCCAGCACATGGGCCAGGGGCTTGGCATGTCCAGGAAGCATCTGAGTGCTGGAGGATGCAGCAGGCAGGCAGGGGAGCAGAGAGGAGAGCTGCCCCTGGCACCAGGCTGCAGTGGGTGTGATGCTCCTGGAGCTGATCTCTGCTCCCCCAGCACTGCTGGGCTGGTGGGAGCTCAGACTCAGGCAAGTGCCAAAACCCCAGTGTGCCCCTGGACAAAATTCAAAGGAGGATGTGCCCAAGGAAACACATGGTCATTCTGATTTTCATTCTAGAAATTGAAACTGGGAATTGTCTGCTTGCAGAAGATGGGATTCCAATGGGAGGAAAACACGTTCCTTGGAGAATGAACTACACGCATAAGCAGCGGGAATAAGGGGAGAGTGTGACCTTGAAATGCAGCACCCCCTTTTGATCCCAGACCTGAGATCATTCAGATTTCAGCAGAAGCTTCTTCAGCAGCCCTAGTGCAGTTTTTATGAAAGAACCCCTCGTGACCAGAAGTCCAAACCCTCCACGTTA
The DNA here is from genome assembly GCA_034336665.1 of Luscinia megarhynchos. NCBI lineage: Eukaryota > Metazoa > Chordata > Aves > Passeriformes > Muscicapidae > Luscinia > Luscinia megarhynchos. The sequence continues at coordinate 1,774,853 of CM067587.1, forward strand.
GGAGCCCAACCAAGGGATGGGGCCTGTCCCAGCGCCAGATTGTGCCTGTAGCTTAGCACCCATCTGCAGCCAACATGCTGAGCTCTTAACAAAATTGAGGGGGTTTAAAATATGGCCTCCTGGGCCTGATCCCATGGCCCTGAGCTCACCAAAACCAATGGACTTCCAGGAGCTTGGGATCAGGCTTTGCTCTAATTGACTTACCTCGTAGAACAGCTTAATTAACAAATGTTTGCAAAGCACTTTAGGATCCTTGCACGGACAGTGAGACTCCTCTTGCTGCCAGCCCATTGACAAAGTAAAGAGGTTTGAGGGCAGCAGGCAGCAGATGATTTGCCTGGGCAGTGGTGGCCACAGGGGATGGATGGATCCAGGGAGGATCAGTCACCACGGAGTGAGCCTGAAGGGCTCTGGGCTCAGGCAGTGCAGAAGGGAGCCCTTACAGCTTCCCAGCATTTGGGATACTTCTGTTCCACATGCAGCTGAGCAGCTCTTGGAATGAGCTGCCCAGGGACAGAGATGTGACATCTCAAAGCACTCGTGGCAATGGTGCCCCAGCTTGAGCTTTCTAACTCAGAGTATTCTAAGATTTGATGCAGTATGAAAATGAAGAAAAGCCTAAAAAAGGTGTCCTGCTCCCAAGCAGGTGTTTGCTCCCCCTGTCCTCCCCTCCATCAGCTCATCACCTCAGTCTGTGGGATGTGGGATGCTTGCACAGCATGAAGCCTTTCCTAGCAGCTGCCACCTTTCCCCCAGAGCTGGGTGGTGCTGGTGGGCAGAGGGAGGCAGCGCCAAATTCGGCTTCACGTTGGTGACACAAATTCACCCAGAAAGTTCCTCTCTGCATTAGCTCTTGGTGGTGACTCTAAGCTGCTGTTTTGCCTAAGGACAGGCTGCTGGCACCTCCTCAGTCGGTGCCAGCTTTATTCCTGCCTCCCACAGAACTTTCTGTCACCAGCCCTGGTGCCTGGCCACCCCTCCCGATGCTCTGGCACCGGCAGCAGCTGCAGTTTGCATTTTCTCGCTTTTCTTTGGAGGTTCTGCAGCCTCCTGCCCCGGGAAGAGGCACGTGGTGCCTCTGCCTGATCCTGGTCTCTCTGCTCAGAGGACTCTGCCACCATCCCTGGCTTTAATTAATACTTTTTTCTTCCCCCTGACAGTAATTCTGGGATGTGGATTTTAAAACATTTGGAAATACCCACTTTTTAACTAGAAACACTGTGTTTCTGCCAAAGTTTTGGCAAGGGTGTTCCTGGAGTGGATGTTACTGTGCAGAGACTACACCCATGGTGAAATCCTCACTGGGAAACCAGCACCACCTGCCCCCCAAAAATAACATTTGACCCTCTATCTGGGGAGCTGGGAATGATCCAGCCCCCAGCAGCCCAGAGACACGAGCCCCTGTGACCTACCCCAGCTCATTGAGCTGGTTCAAGCCACCTGGCAGAGCCAACTTTAACCTGAATTACTCCTGAAATGCAGCTCCCCCAGAGGCAAGGATGCCAGACGGGAGGGAAGATCATTCCCAAGCAGCTGCTATCGCTGGGAAGAGGATCAAAGTCTTGGTTGTAGCCCAGCTACGCCCCCAAAATATTGTATGAACTGAGAGATGCTGCTATCAGGGACCCATCAGGATTAGTCACTGCCCGTGCTGCCAATTGCTGTGATTTTTCTACCAGCGTTTCTGGTTGCCTGAAATTCCCAGCTCTGTGAGTCATGTGAATCTGAGCGAGTAAGAATTTTTGTTTTTTAAAGTAAGTTTCTAGACCTTGTGGCTGTGCAGAAAAGCAAGGTGATGTAACCAGAGTGAAATCCAACAGCCCCAGGAGAAGGTAAAGGAAAAGAAACTCAATTTTCAATACTTTTTTTTGTAGTCACACAAACTTTTCAGGCAGTTTGGTGATTTCTGGGCCTGGCTCATGCTGCTGGCATGCTCAGAGCTGCAGCTCCATAGTTTTTTCCTTTTTCTCTTTCACTTTCTGATTTCCAGGAGCACTTTCTTCTCCTGAGACCTCCGTGACAGAGCTTAAAATGGAGGTGGAAGCAAAACCACGTCCCTAAAATGACGTGCTGCCTCCAGAGCAGGCATTGCTACCAGCCTCACACATGAGATCCAACTTGGAAAGTGAGCCACAGCCAGCAGGTGTGGCAGGGGAACCTGCAGAGAGAGTGTGTGTGTGTGATCCATGTGCATTAAATGCACATTTTTTGGCCATTTAAGGAGCCACAGCTGGCTGAGTGCCTGTGTTAAAACTTGCCATGTGATGTGCATGTGCCCTGTGGAGCCACCACCCACCACATCCCAATACAAACAGACAGCACCCCTTAGAAGAAGGGATCTCCCAAACTGCCCCTCTCAGGAGTCCCATCACCACACAAAGTGAAAAAATGAATAAAGCCTAATTCAGGACACTGTTCTACAACCACAACCACGAAACACAGCTTTGGGTGGGTTCTCCTGCCCTTGGCTTTACATTTTTCCCTCTTTTCTGTGCACAACCACACAAGCTCTAACCCACAGCTGCCCCAGGCCAGCTCCTGCCAGCAGCAGCCCCTCCAGCGGGTGTCCCAGCTCCTCCCTGAGTTTGCACCACGCAGCAGGAAACCTGGGTGCCAAAACCAAACTACAAGCACAAATTTCCCTTCCCAGAGTGGCTGGGCAAGCTCAGAGGGAAAGCTCCAGCAGCACCTTACCGGCTGAGTCAGTGGATGAGCCATCTCCTTGTGCTGGGTGCCCCATCTGCCGAGTTTAGCTGCAGCTGAGATCTGCTGGCAGACCCAGAGAGGGGAGGGGGGAAAGGAAAGGAAAACCTTCCTGTGAGGATCCCAGAGCCGGAGAGAGCAGATCGAGCAGGATGCAGCGGGGAGAGAGGTCCAGCCCCGGGGACAGGACAGCGGTGTCACCGCCCCGGGACAGGGCAGCAGTGTCACAGCCCCGGGGACAGGACAGCAGTGCCACAGCCCCGGGGACAAGGGGACAGTGCCACAGCCCCAGGGACAGGGCGAGAGTGTAACAGCCCCGGGGACAGGACAGCAGTGCCACAGCTCCGGGGACAAGGGGACAGTGCCACAGCCCCGGGGACAGGGCGGCAGTGCCACAGCCCCGGGGATAGGACAGCAGTGCCACAGCCCCGGGGACAAGGGGACAGTGCCACAGCCCCGGGGACAGGGCGGCAGTGCCACAGCCCCGGGGACAGGACAGCAGTGCCACAGCCCCGGGGACAAGGGGACAGTGCCACAGCCCCGGGGACAGGGCGGCAGTGCCACAGCCCCAGGGACAAGGGGACAGTGCCGTAGCTCCGGGGACAGGACAGCAGTGCCACAGCCCCGGGGACAAGGGGACAGTGCCACAGCCCCGGGGACAGGACAGCAGTGCCACAGCCCCGGGGATAAGGCGAGCGGTGCCACAGCCCCGGGGACAGGACAGCAGTGCCACAGCTCCGGGCACAGGACAGCAGTGTCACAGCCCCGGGGACAGGGCGGCAGTGCCACAGCCCCGGGACAGGACAGCAGTGCCACAGCCCCGGGGACAAGGGACAGCAGTGCCACAGCCCCGGGGACAAGAGGACAGTGCCCGGCCCCCGGCGCTCGCCGCTGCCTCCGCCGGAGCTGCAGCCATGTGGCTCGGCGGGAGCCTCGCGTCCCTCCGCATTGTCCCTCTCCGAGCGAGCTCCAGCAATCTCACTTCATGGGGACATCTGGTTCGATTCAAAGGGAAGAAAGGGGCGAGGGGAGAAGGGCGCTCGCCCGCTCGCCGCCCAGCGCGGCCGCCTGGAGCTGGGGAGCGATTGTCAGCGCTGCCCTCCGCGCCGAATCCTCCGCATTTCAATGAGAAAGGCCAGCCCAGGGAGCGGGGCTGTCCCACGGCCCCCAGCACTCCCGGTCTGCGGGAGGGGCTTTGCTGGAGCCACGGCTGGGGAGCCGAGCCCCACCAAGTGGGCCTTGGGGGGCGGGGGGGCTCCCCCTTCCTGTTTGCCATAGTTCCCAGGCCTGGTGGACATGCAGTATTGCCCCTCAAATGCTTGTGGCTGTGTCCATATCGCAAGACTGAAGCCCTCCTGTTTGCGGGGATCCCTTTTGGAAGGCCACGTCCTCCTTTCAAGGACGAAGCAGTGAGCTCCTGGTCCGCGGGAGGGGGTTCCTGCCCCGCTGTCCCACCACTCACCCCGCCGAGCCCGGTGCCCTGCTGGCCTGTGCCCACCCAGAGGTGTCCCTGCTGAGCCAGAGCTCCTCCCCGTGGGTCTCTGGACGGATCCCAGCCCTGGGCACCTCTGCAGCACCGCTCGTGAGTGGGCAGCAACAGGTCCCCACAAAAAGCCTCCTTCACCCGTGACCCTCCACAGCGCGGTGAGTCCCCTTCCACTCATGACCGCTCCACGCCGGGTGCACCCCGTGGCTCCCCTCACAGACCCTCCTTTCCTGGGATCCCGCTATGCTGGCGTGTGCACAGAGCCACTCACGGAGCCCAGAGTGGGTCCCCACGCAGGTCCCTCCACAAGTGACACAGAAATCCCACTGCAGCCCTGTCCACCCATTGCACAGCGGGTCCCACCACAGTCCCCTCCACCCGTGGCACGGCTGATTCCCTTGATTCATTCTCGTGCCAGTGGCTTTTCCCACTGTCCCCTCCACCCGTTCACCGGGTCCCTTTGCACCTCCCCAGCCCGTGTCACAGCGTGTACCCCCACTCCCCGCCCCCATGTCACGGCATGTCCATGGCAGGGTGGCTCCTCCTGCATCCCCCTCCCCCGGCGGCACCGCGCGGTCCCCCGCAGCCCTCCCACCCGCGGCACAGTGCATGGCCCAGAGCCCCTCCATCCACCGCACAATGCGACCCCCGCTCCGCGTCCCGCACGTCACTCCGCCCCCACCGCCGCGGGTGCCCGTGCAGCCGCTCCACTCGTGTCACGGCGGGTCCCCGCGCCACATCCCACACCCACCCGCGGCGCCGTGGCTCCGCACACCCCCCGCCCGTGCCCCGGTCCCTGCCCCCGCCCCGGGCCCGCCGCCCGCCGCTCGCTCGCCGCTCGCCGCCGCGGGCGGGGGTGTGCCGCGGCCGGACTACATCCCCCAGCAGCCCGCGGGCCGGGCCGCTCCCGCAGCGCCCAGCCGCCTTCAAACAAAAGAGTTTCCCCCCGCGGGGCCGCGCTCCGCTCCGCGCCCCCCGCACCCCCCGCACCCCCCGGCGGCGGCGGCCGGGGGCGGGGGCGGCGGCGGGGGGACCGCGGCGGAGGCGGCGGGCGCGGGGCTCGGGTTACACGGGAAAGGGGCTTGGCCAGGCGGGGGGCGGGGGGCGGAGGGTCCTTTTCTCTCTCTCGTTCTCTCCCTCTGCCTTTTTTTTTCCCTTCTCCCTCCCGAGCTCTTTGTGTCCCCCCTCCCTCCTCTCGCCCCCCCCCCCCAGCCCCCAGCCCCTCCCAAGCCTTTGTTAGCCATGCCTAGCCTGGTAGTCCCAGGGATAATGGAAAGGAACGGGGGTTTCGGCGATTTAGGCTGTTTCGGTGGGAGCGGCAAAGACAGAGCGCTGCTTGAGGATGACCGGGCGCTGCAGCTCGCCCTGGACCAGCTCTGCCTGCTGGGGCTAGGCGAGCCTTCCTCCTCCTCCTCCTCCTCGGCCGTGGTGCTGGTGGAGGACAGCAACAACAACAACAATAACCCGCCGCCGCCGCCGCCGCAGCAGCCCCCGCCGCCGCCGCCGCCGCCGCAGCAGCCGCCGCCGCCGCCGCCGCCGCCGCCCCCGGCGGCCCCGAAGGGCTCGGCGGCGCCCAGCGCCGGGGCGGCGGAGCCCAAGTTGTGCGCGCTCTACAAGGAGGCCGAGCTGCGGCTCAAGAGCAGCTCCAACACCACCGAGTGCGTCCCGGTGCCCAGCTCCGAGCACGTGGCCGAGATCGTGGGACGGCAAGGTGAGCGCCGGGCCCCGGTACCCCGAACCGCCGGAGCCGCCGCTCGCCGGCCCCGGGACACTCCCCCCGCGGCCGGGGGGCCCCGCCGCTCCCGCCCGCCCATTGTTCGGGACCGGGGCCGGGGACAAAGCGCGGGGCTCCCGGGCTGCGGGCGGGCGGCTGCGCTCCGGGCGCGGGGGGTTTGGGCACGGTGGGATGGGGGGGCTGTGGCGATGCTGCGGGGGCTGGTCCGGCTGCCGGAGCCCCGCGCGCCGCTCCCCGCTTCTGCCAAAGAGCCGATCTCCGCCGCGCTCTCCTCAAGAAAAAAAAAAAAAAAAAAAAACTGGGAATAAGGCGGGGGAAGGGCGGGGGGTGCAGGCTGAGCCCGGCCCCGCGCCGCGGAGTCCCCCTTTGTTGGCCGGGCGGAGGGGGTGTGGTGGTGCCGGCGAGCGGAGGAGCCGCGCTGCTGCCGCCGCCCCGGCAGCGCGGGGACCCCGGGCCAGGAGCCGCCGTCCCGCGTGGGGCCCCCGCAGCCGCCACAGTGATGCTTTTGTTCTCCTCGCGGCTCCGTTCGGAGCGAGGTGGAATGGAGGAGGGCTTTGAAAAAAATCATATATATATATATATTTATATATATATACCCGTACCACACCCACTCTTAAGTCACCCCTCGCCCACCCCCACCACTCCCGGGTGTGTGGTGCGGGGCCCCGTGCCGCCCGTGGGCACTGCAGGAGCCGGGGCACGGCGCTGCCGAGAGAAGTTTTGAGTCGCTTCAGAGAAAAAAAAAATAATAATAGTGCGGCTAAGTGTTGGGCTTTTTTTTTCTTTCTTCTTTCTCTGAACAAGTAACTTGACGCTCTGGAAGTGCGGTGGGCAGAGCCTGCGGCTCCACGGGCAGATGCTCCCCTGTGGGTTGGGATCGAAGGCGCCTGAGCAGGGGGTTTGTGGTGGGCCCCGGGGGGTGATGACCCCCGTGCCCCGAGAAGGAGCGAGGTGGGCGAGGGGAAGCCACGGGGAGAGGGACACAAGCGGCTCCTTGCTGGGCATCCCTGAGCCAGGGGCGTGCGGCCGGAACAATGGGGCCTGCGGAGGCTCTGCCGGCTCTCGCCCTGCAGCGAGGGTCCGGCTCCTGGGATGGAGGCCGGGCAGGAGTCCGGGGGGCTGCCTCCCCAAAACTTGGGGCGTCTGCAGCCGGGGGGGCAGCTCCTGCTCTGCATCCGCACTGGGATGGGGGCCCCTCCCTGGGGCACGAGGGGTGAAGGTCTGGCCCAGGAGATCCCCCTGATTCTGGTCCTGTTTCTGATTCTGATTTTGATCCTGGTCCTGGTCCTGACCCTGATCCTGATTCTGATTCTGATTCTGATTCTGGTCCTGGTCCTGATTCTGATTCTGATTCTGAATCAGGTCCTGGTCCTGATTCTGATTCTGATTCTGATTCTGATTCTGGTTCTGGTCCTTGTCCTGGTCCTGGTCCTGGTCCTGATTCTGATCCTGATCCTGGTCCTGATTCTGATTCTGATTCTGATTCTGCTCCTGCTCCTGCTCCTGGTCCTGATTCTGATCCTGGTCCTGATTCTGATTCTGATTCTGCTCCTGGTCCTGGTCCTGGTCCTGATTTTGATTCTGATTCTGATCCTGATCCTGATCCTGATCCTGATCCTGATCCTGATCCTGCTCCTGGTCCTGGACCTCACTGTGCTGCCTTTTCACGGCCGGGAGTGGAGCGCGGGCAGACATTGGTGGGCTCAGCACCAGCTCACACGGGAGGGTGTGAGGCCACAGAGAATCAGGCCCCCTTTGTCTCATAAAGTTGGGAAAGAGGGCTCGGCAGGCGGAACCGAGGGGAAGTGTGCCAGGCTGCTTTCCTGCAGGATCTCAGTGCTGCCCCAGACTCTGAGGGGGTGTGTTCCGATGTGCTCAGAACGCAGCACGTGCCTCCTGTGTCCAGAGCCATGGAGGGGAACGTGGAGACCTGGATTTTTTTCCACCATTTTTTGTGTGTGTGAGGGTTTTCCCACATCTGGGAAACTGAAGTGTCAGTGTGCTGGGGCTGTGGGGGTGTGGCTGTGGCTGTGCTCCTGTGGCTGGTGGGGCAGATGGAGCAGCCTGTGCCCCAGCGGGGAGGTGGGTGGGATGGATCCTGCACCGAGGATTCCTTCAGCACTGTCCCTGTAGCTGTGGCTCTTCACTCCAGCAGAGATCGTGGCCCACACTTGTTTCTAAAGGCATGTAGGAATGTCTCCACTGTCTCCTGTGCCTTGTTTTGTGTAGAAGGACAGATTAAGAGAGTCTGGATCTGGGTGTGGGGCTCCCAGGGGGATTGAATCCTGAACTCTCATGGCCAGGAATCCCAGAAACTGCAGATTGTCACCCCTCGGTAGTACTGCTCCTGTGGCAGATGGTTTTGCAGTAAAACAATTGTTTTATGGGTACCTGTGGACAGGGTGATGAACATCTTGAAAAAGGGAGGGGGAAAGAAGTAATAATGAAGCAGAAATTATTTCATGGCTTTGCTTGGTAACAGGGTTTAGCTTTTTCTTCAACTTACTATTTTCTGAAGAAACGCACTATCCCTTCAGATTATTTTATAATAATATCAACCATCTATGAAAATGTTCCTCACAGGCAGGCATGGGTATGAGAGGCCTCAGGGCACAGGGGCCGTGGTGCAGCACTTGGCCTTGGGAACTCCACCTGCCATCAGGCACCCCTCCCTTTGCCAGGGGAGTGAAAAGGCACTTAAGTGTAAACAAGGCTCAAGCCCGATATATTTTTATTGGAGTGTCTGTAAGGGTGGTTTGTGAAGAGGTGTAATTGTGGCAGAGGGGGTGGCTCCACTCCAAGCTAGAGATGCTGCAGGAGCTCAACCTGAGCTTGGCAGCTCCTGCTTTCCCCAGGAGCTGTGAACGTGCCCTCACAGGAGCCAATTGCTGCTGGAACCCTGCTCTGGTTTGAGCTGGGGCTGCTTTGTGCCCTGAATTTGAGCAGAGTGTCTCCAGCAGTCACAGGCTGGGATGGGCACAGGCTGGGAAGGGCACTGGGATGGGGCACTGGCTGGGATGGGGAGCACTGGGATGGGCACAGGCTGGGATGGGCACTGGGATGGGGGCACTGGGATGGGGCACTGGGATGGGGCACAGGCTGGGATGGGCAGGCTGGGATGGGGCACTGCCTGGGATGGGGCACTGGCTGGGATGGGGCACTGGGATGGGGCACTGGGATGGGCACAGGCTGGGATGGGCACTGGGATGGGCATAGGCTGGGATGGGCACTGGGATGGGCACAGGCTGGGATGGGGCACTGGGATGGGGCACTGGAATGGGGCACTGGGATGGGCACTGGGAGGCACTGGCTGGGATGGGGCACTGGGGTGGGCACTGGGATGGGCACTGGGATGGGGCACGCACTGGCCTGGGATGGGCACTGGGATGGGGGCACTGGGATGGGGCACAGGCTGGGATGGGGCACTGGGATGGGGGCACTGGGATGGGCACAGGCTGGGATGGGCACTGGGATGGGCAGGCACTGGGATGGGCACTGGGATGGGCACAGGCTGGGATGGGGCACTGGGATGGGGCACTGGAATGGGGCACTGGGATGGGGGCATAGGCTGGGATGGGGGCACTGGGATGGGGCACTGGGATGGGCACTGGGATGGGGCACTGGGATGGGCACAGGCTGGGGTGGGCACTGGGATGGGCACAGGCTGGGATGGGCACTGGGGCACTGGGATGGGCACAGGCTGGGATGGGCACTGGGATGGGCACAGGCTGGGATGGGGCACTGGGATGGGCACAGGCTGGGATGGGCACTGGGATGGGGCACTGGGATGGGCGGCACAGGCTGGGATGGGGGCACTGGGATGGGCACAGGCTGGGATGGGCACTGGGATGGGGCACTGGGATGGGCACTGGGATGGGCACAGGCTGGGATGGGCACTGGGATGGGGGCACTGGGATGGGCACAGGCTGGGATGGGCACTAGGATGGGCACTGGGATGCGGCACAGGCTGGGGATGGGGCACTGGGATGGGGGCACTGGGATGGGCACAGGCTGGGATGGGCACAGGCTGGGATGGAGCACTGGGATGGGCACTGGGATGGGCACTGGATTGGGGCACTGGGATGGGCACTGGGGATGGGCACTGGGATGGGGCACTGGATGGGGCACTGGATGGGCACTGGAGGTGGGCTGTGCAAAGGTGGCTGTGCATAGGGGATGGGGACATGACTGACTCCTGCTCCACCTGGTGCCCCAGGGCCCATGGCAAAGAGCTGGGTGGCTTGGGGGATGTGCCAAGGGCTGCTTTGCAAACTGGAAAAGGAAGAATGAGGGGGTGAAGTCACAAGGATCCCTTTGACTGGAGCCTGTGAGCCCTGGGCACGGCTGGAAGTGACACCCCTTCCCTGGCTGGAGCTGGAGCATGGCCTCCATGCCTGTCCTGTAGCTGTGAGGAGGAGGAGCAGGGGCTCCTGCAGACCCTCCTCCTTCCCCTGGCCTGTGTGTGAGCTCCAGCTGTGCTGAGGTGACCAGCCTGGTCTGTGCCATGGCACGTGCCCAGGCCTGCCTGGCACACCAGGGTGCTTGGTGGCTCTTGCATTTCTCCTGCCAGCTCACATTGTGGTGTCCTGCCTGCAACAAGCCTGTCATGACTGTGCTGGCTCTCAGGGCCATGCCACTGAAATTGTAGAGACAAAGCACTGGAGGTGTCTGCAGTAGATCTTTGAGGAGGTGGTGGGACATCAGGGGATGTGTGTTGGGATGGGAGAGGTGCTGGGAGGAATGGAGAGTGCATGAAGGGCATCATGTTTTGGTTGTGCAGACTGTGAAACTAGGAAGGGGCAGAAATCCTCAGCCACTGTGGTGTGGGTTCTTCCCTAGAAGTGACCTGAGGTGGGTGTGGATCAGCCAGGTCAAGATTCATATCCAACTTTTCTGCCCACTCCCACGGACAAACTGGGCAGTCAGTGGAGCCAGGGAAGAGCCCACAGGGCACATTTAGGGCCAGATGTTGTGGTTAGGGAGACACAGTGCTGGTTCTTTGTGTGTCTGGTGTGTGCAGGTGTTGGGAGGCTGTGGGGTTGGTTTGGCTTCATTCTGCACCCACTCCCAGGTGACACTTTTCCTGTAAAGATTTTTGGGCTCTCTGAGGATTTTTGGTCCTTCTAAGGGTTCTTGGTCTCAGCACAGTAGTAGCATCCATTGTCACCTGTACTCACAGACACCCTTTGATGCAGCATCTCCCAGCCTGCTCCAACCAGCCTGTTGTAGCCAGGAATGAGATTATGTGAGAGAGGATCTTAACATAAATTGCTCTTTCTTGGCAAGGTGAAGTCAAACAACAAGAGGCCCGGCTAAACCCAGGTGATTGGGCTCTTTGTGTAGCTCCAAACATGCTCCAATGCTTTCAGCATTTAAAAATAGTCCAAGGAAGCCTTTTCCATTGAGGAAGTCTGATGATGGCAGCTCCCCCACCCACCCTGTGGAGGTGGATGTATGCACAGCATCCGAGAAGCAGCGAGGGGGGCAGATCTTCTTGTCTCCTCGCTTCACCGAAATCTTGGAGCAAAAGCCACCGGCTCTGGTGGGGTCTGAGGAAAACCTCCGTCCGCTGCTCCGGCAGCTCGGGATGGGCCTTGAAGGGAGAGAGAGATATTGCAGTCAGTGTCGGGTTGTTACAAAGTGCTAATGAGAATCGGTCTGAATTTTCACAAGGGAAAAGTGCGGAGCGGGATCGACTTTGCGCTGTTTGAACTGGAGGTGGGAGGAGAAAACGGGTCTGTGAGAGAGACAAAGGGAATTTTCTCGGGAGACACGCACGCTGCCCGCGCATGGGATCGGGCTGGGTGCCGCGCTGACCGAGTGAACCGCAGCGCAGCCGCCGGAATGTAGGGCAGTGGGAAAGCGTGTGCTGCCATTGGGTGGGGGCCCCCGCCTTTGTCTGGCAGCCCCCTCCTCCCTCCCTCCTCCCTGCCCGCGCCCCGCCGCTCGCCGTGCCCCGCATCCCCCGTTCAGCGTGCGCTGCATCCCCCGCTCGCCGTGCCCCTCATCCCCCGTTCAGCGTGCACGTTTATCCCGCACTGCCCGTGCCCCGCATCCCCCATTCACCGTGCCCCGCTTCCCTCTACTCGCCGTGCCCCGCATCCCCCCGCTCAGTGTGCACGTTTATCCCGCACTGCCCGTGCCCTTCGCCGTGCCCGCATCCCCCGCTCGCCGTGCCCGCATCCCCCCTTCGCCCGTGTGCTGCATCCCCGTTCACCGTGCCCTGCTTCCCTCTGCTCACCGTGCCCCGCTTCCCTCTACTCACCGTGCCCCGCATCCCCCGTTCAGCGTGCCCCGCATCCCCCGCACCGCCCGTGCCCGTTTGTCCTGCACTGCCCGTGCCCGTTTGTTTCACACCACCCATGCCCGTTTGTCCCGCACCGCCCGTGCCCGTTTGTTTCACACCACCCATGCCCGTTTGTCCCATACCGCCTGTGCCTCACATCCCCCTGCACCGCCCCCGTGCCCGCTTTGTCCCGCGACCGCCCGTGCCCGTGTGCCCAGCACTGCCTGTGCCCGTTTGTTTCACACCACCCGTGCCCGTTTTTATCCCCAGCACCGCCCCGTGCCCATTTATCCTGCACTGCCCGTGCCCGTTTGTTTCCCACACCACCCATGCCCGCTTTTGTCCCATACCGCCCGTGCCCGTTTATCCCGCGCCCCGTGCCCGTTTGTCCCGCACCGCCCGTGCCCGTGTGCCCCCGCGACCGTGCCTCACATCCCCCTGCACGCCCGTGCCCGTTTGTCCCGCACCGCCCGTGCCCGTGCTCAGCACTGCCCGTGCCCGTTTGTTTCACACCACCCGTGCCCGTTTATCCCCAGCACCGCCCGTGCCCATTTATCCTGCACTGCCCGTGCCCGTTTATCCTGCACTGCCCGTGCCCGTTTGTCTCACACTGCCTGTGCCCGTTTGTTTCACACCGCCCGTGCCCGTTTTGTCCTGCACCACCCGTGCCCGTTTCCCTGCACCGCCCGTGCCCGTTTGTTTCGCACCGCCCGTGCCCGTTCCCCCCACTCACTGTGCCCATTTTTCCCCACTCACCGTGCCCGTTTGTTTCCCACCACGTGCCCGTTTCCCCGCACCGCCTGTGCCCGTTTGTTTCACACCACCCGTGCCACTTTTATCCCGCACCACCCGTGCCCGTTTTCCCCCACTCACTGTGCCCGTTTTCCCCACTCACCGTGCCCGTTTCCCCCACTCCCTGTGCCCGTTTCCCCCACTCACCGTGCCCGCTTTGTCCTGCACCACCCGTGCCCGCTTTCCCCCACTCCCCGTGCCCGTTTCCCCCACTCCCCGTGCCCGTTTCCCCCACTCACCGTGCCCGTTTCCCCCACTCCCCGTGCCCGTTTGTTTCGCACCGCGGATCTCCCGGGCGCCGCGGGCACACCCACCCCACGCCAGCATGGCCGGGGCAGCGCTTCCCAACTTTTTTCCACTGCATAAGGCTCTGATTGTCTGTGGTGCTGGGGCTGTTGCTGTTGGGTGTTTTTTCCCTTTTTCTTTGTTTTGTTTTTGTTTGGGTTTTTTTGTTTTTTTTTAAATAAGCAACTTTCATCACAATGTGGAAAAGCGTAAAATCGCCGCGCTGGAACAAGGCAGTCACTGATTTTCCTGGCGTGGTGTGTTGGGTGGTGTTTTTTCCCCTTTCTTGTAAACACAACTTGCATCATCAGGACAATAAACCCTCGGTGCAAAGAGATTTGGTTGGTTGGTTGTGGTGCGTTTGTGTGCGTTTGTGTTTTTTGACACCACTTCCACCAGGTTTTCAATGCAGCAAAACCTTACCCCACAGGCCGGCAGGAGGGTTTACTTGTGAGGTTCTTTGTGTGCTTGTCTTTTAACAAGCCTTTCATCTAAACGGGGAAAAGAATGCCCCACCTTACCCGAGGTAGCTGAGGGTTGTTGATTTTATGATCCTCTTCAATTTTATGACTACAACAGAAAAAAAGACCAAGTTCTAATTTGCCCTTAGACCCTCTTGCACCCCACTAGCGCTGCAAGAAGGGACCGTGTGGGGTGTTCACAGGTGGAATTTGTATCCCTGCAGTGTAACGGTGCCTTGGGATAAATGAGAAGAGGGCTAAAAAGCTTTTGTCTGTAGAGATTACTTTGTATCTGACGAAAACAAGAAATATCAGAACCTGGAGTGATTTGTGGGGTGTGTTTTCCAAAACAAACCACAAGGCAGTCAATGAAACAAAAAGATGCGCCCCGGGGCTGGCTCGGGAGCTGTTGGCTGCGGCTGGTGCAGCTCCTGCGGTGTTTCCAGGGCTGGGGTCGTGCTGGCTGCAGGTGCCAGCTGGTGCCAACTGGGAGTCTCTGGACTGCATCAGCAGCAGAGCATACCTGTGCAGGATCTGGCGTTGTGGCAGCACCCGGGAGAAGGTCATCAGCAGGTCTCACTCTGAATTTGCAAAGTGAAATCATTGGAGGGATGTGCTCCACAGGCACGGCTGCGTGTGCCATTGCACTGTCCTGGTGGCATTGTCACCGTGCTGGCACATCCATTCCGTGCCCTGATCTGTCCTCTGCCTGCTGCTGGGAGCCTTGGTGTGAACCCCACGGGAACACCTTGCTTTGGGGCCGCTCAGAACATTTGGGATGGGCTCATGGACGGGAAATGCAGGCAGCACCCTCGAGTCCCTTGTCAGCAGCTCCTTTGCTGGAGAGGTGAACCAAGCTGCTGGAGCCTGCTCTGCTCATTTTGATGGATTTGTTGCCCTGATGCAGGGAGAAGCAGAGACCAGAGGGTGGCTGTGCATCCACATCTCCCCCTGACCCCCAGCACCCATCTTGGCAATGTCTAGACTCAATTTATGATATGTTTTCAGCCAGAGATGGCTGCTCTGCCGATTAATTCCAGTTAGCTGGCTGGTCTGGGCACCAGAGGCTCTCCATTCCTCCAGGGTTTGGTCCTGTGTGGGAATGTTTGTGATCTACTCAGGTAATTTGCAAACACGTTTACTTTGAGTCAATTGGTAATCAGTGAAATTAAAGAGAAAAAAGGGTGAGGGGAGTAACTGAGCTTACAGCCTCCTTCATTAAATGCTTTGGGATCTGCATTATTGACAAAAACCTGGATAATAGAAGGTAGGCTGTGGGAACACAATGAGAAAGGGCTTAATTCTCTGTTTAATATAAAAATCTAAGTGGCAGGGGTCTGCCAGGGATCGACACACTGATGTCTGTGCCATAACGAGGAGAACATACACCGGGTTATGTGTTAGTATGGCTTTCATGGGTCCTTTTCTTCCCTTAGCTTCATTTTGTCACCACCTGCTAGGCAATTCCCTCCCTGCCACCTCCCTCCCCTTTGAATAATCCCCCGAGTAAAATGCTTTGTTACGTGGTGTTTTCAAATTTCGGTTATCAAAGAGAAAAGAGTGTCCAAAAAACACCCCATGCAGGACAAATTCTGCTTGGAATGAGCACATGGGGGTGTGCTGCCCATCTGGCTGGGATGTCCCAGGCCACATCCTGATCCAGCTGTGCTCCAGCAGGAGCAGGGGATCTCAAAGGAGCCTCAGACCCTTTTTATGTGCAAAGCAGAGTCGGGTGGGGCTGAGATGGGCCCGGAGCTTGGCACTGAGTGAATCACGTTTGAGCCCAGCCTGGTTTCAGCTGCTGTAAACCAGCGCAGCACCCCTGGAAGTTGTGCAGTTCTGTGGGTTTGGGCTGCTGATGGTTTGGCCATTGTCCGTGCCAGTTTAGAGCTGCTGGAGGTCGGGGCCGCTGAGCCCACGGGGCTGCAGTTGGTCTGATTTCCTAGGAGGTGATTTTCTGCTGTTTTTAAGCACAGGATCCCCATCTGTCTGTCTCCACAAAGCTGGCTTTCCCGTCTGCAGGCCCGCACAGAGACCCTCCCTCCTCCCCCTCCCACACCACCGACTGCACCACGCGTCCTTTTGTCCGTTCCGGATCCTCCTTCCCCTCCCTCTCGCCGCTCTCCTCGCCCATCTTCCTTCTGCCCTTTTGGGGTGTCCTGGCTGTGCCTCCCCGCCCCTCCTTCTCCTCCTGCCTCGGGGCGATCAGGGCGTGCCTTTCCCTCGGTTTCCATCACCTTTGCTCCATCCCGTGCGTGTTCCTTGAGCTGCTCCCTTCCGTCTGTCCCCAGCACGCAGCGCTGTCCTTTGTCACAGCTCTGCCTGCTGACCCTCCCTGTCGGCTCTGTGATTGTTGCCCGTCCTGCCGGGCTCGCACCCCTCTCCCCCTCACGCTGTCATTGTCCCACAGCTCAATCCCTGCCCGAGGTCGTTTCTGCACGGGAGATGAGCCCGGGGTGATGCACGGGGAGGCATTTCCAGCTCCCTGCTCGGGAACACCCCTGATTTTCCATGTGATATCCCTGGGGAAATGGTGGCATCTCGGTTAATCTTCCTAAGATGGAATCTCCCTCTTTGGAGTGAGCAGCACAGCAGTGGGGCAGGGAAATGTCTGCCAGCAGTGGGGCAGGGACACCACCTGCCCAGGGTGCCAGAGGGATTAGTGACCTCTCACAGTTTTGTCCAGCTCTCCTTGGGATGAACCTTTATCGTGGGTTTTGCCTGTGTGGTTTGTCCTACAGTTGTGCCTAGCTCCATGAGGTCCTGTCCTTTGGGTTTCCTGGGAAATAATAGCACACCTCTGGGTGACCACTGGTCCACACGGGCTGTTTGGAAACTTGGGAGGGACATCACGAATGTCCCTCATGGTGCAAACTATGGGGAGTAACCCTTGAGCTGCACTGGACTTAGCAGGGGGTAGATTCGGTTTGGGTTTGGGGGTTTTCCCAGATCTGTCTTTGTGCCAGACCTGTCATCTCCATTCCCCAGGAACATGGAATTCCTGTTTCAGAGATGGGTTCAGTGCAGCAGCATTGTGATGTGGAGTTAGAGGAAATTTTGCAGGAGAACAAGGCAGGGGACAGCTATTCCTGCTCCAGAAATGGGAGAGGAGGCTCCAGGAGCTGAAGCAGCTCTGAGGAGTTAAAAGTCACACTGGGAGGGGACATGAAGATCTGATTTACCGGCGTGTGTCCCATGCTGCTGCCAAATCCCTCTGAGGGGCAGTGGGTTCAGGGCTGTGCCAGAAACTGTGAGTGCCTGGGGCTGGCCAGGGCTGTGCCCAGTGCCCGGTGCCCGTGGGGCTGGGCTGAGCTGAGCTGAGCTGGGCTGAGCTGAGCTGGGCTGAGCTGAACTGGGCTGAGCTGAGCTGAGCTGGGCTGGGCTGGGCTGGGCTGGGCTGGGCTGGGCTGGGCTGGGCTGAGCTGGGCTGAGCTGGGCTGGGCTGGGCTGGGCTGGGCTGGGCTGTGCTGGGCTGGGCTGGGCTGTGCTGGGCTGGGCTGAGCTGGGCTGGGCTGGGCTGGGCTGGGCTGGGCTGTGCTGGGCTGGGCTGGGCTGTGCTGGGCTGGGCTGAGCTGAGCTGGGCTGAGCTGAGCAGAGCTGAGCTGAGCCTGCTCCATGCTGAGCTGAGCTGAGCTGAGCTGAGCAGAGCTGAGCTGAGCCTGCTCCACGCTGGGCTGAGCTGGGCTGGGCTGAGCTGAGCTGGGCTGGGCTGAGTTGAGCTGAGCTGTGCTGGGCTGAGCTGGGCTGGGCTGGGCTGAGCTGAACAGAGCTGAGCTGAGCCTGCTCCACGCTGGGCTGAGCTGAGCTGGGCTGAGCTGAGCCTGCCCCACCCCAGGCACTGCTGGATGCAGCAGCCCCTGCGAGCCCAGGGAGTGGCTCCTGTCAGCCCCAGCGGCTCCAGGCTGCTCCCATCACCACAGGTGCAGCTCCAGTTCTTGCCAGTGATCCAGTGATCACCCCGGTGCCACCAGCCCGTGTCTCACAGGAGGAGCTGTGCACGAGTGGCAGCCCTGAGCTCCCAGCCTGAGAGATGCTGTTGTTTATTAGGGTCTGTATCAATAATAATGCTCCAGCCCAGGAGCTGAGGAATCTGCGTTTTGTGGTTGCAGAGGCATCGTTTGCAGGTCCTTGTGTGTTGAAGTGTGATGTGGTGGAGTGTGTGGAGGAAAACCTGCTGGTGTCAGGTAGTCAGAGAGGTGCAGGAGGTGGTCTTTTCTGGGGAGAGAAGGTGGGGTAGGAGGTGCTGGGGGATCTCACAGTGGTCCCAGTGCTGTGTCCTCGTCCTTGTGTCAGACACCCAAATCCTCAGGAAACGGCAGCAAAGTGCTCACCTTACTTCATCTGCGCTGGATAATCACAGGTTTTAACTTTTCTTTGAGGTCTGAGCTCAGGGCAGAGGAGCCCCCATCCTGCACAGGAGCTTGGTGCCAGGCTTCAGGAATGCCTTGGGGACACCAAGTGAGGCTTTTCAAGAGAGGGGACAGCAGCAAAGAGAGCTCCAGGAATAGTTTAGAGAACTGTGCCACATCTGTAAAAACAGTTACTTGATGGCTTCCTGGTGTCATCTGGGAACCTGGAGCCAAACAGCTGGATCAAGGCCCTCCAAAAGATCTTTTGGAAGCCAAAACACACCGGGAAGTGTTTTGCCCTTTTTGGGAAAGCAGAAGGCTGTTTTCTGAGCTGGGGAATGGGCTTGGTGGGTTCTAGGAGTTGGGGAATGGGCTCAGTGGGCTCTGGGACATGGAATGCCAAAGCACCACTTGGCCAGTGATCTCAGGAGAGGGTCTGAGCACGTGGAGCAGGAGTTTGCACAGCCTGCTGGGGGGCTCACAGGAGGGCAGCCCTGCCCCATTTCTGGCTGTTTCAGCCCCAGAGCAAATCCTGGCCTCCTGCTACCCCTGGCCATCAACTCTGCTGGCATTTGCAGTCCTGTCATACCTGCAGTGGGGAGGCCCAAACTGCTGCATCTCTGCAGCTCCCCTCCAAACTTGGCCTCCTGAATTTCACCACACTCACCACAAAACCTCCTCAGTAGTACCAAAATCCTCTGCCTCTCTGGAGTCGTGGCAGGCAGCTCCCCTTGGGAACTGGCACAGGGTGGCCAAGGGGTTCCACACTGGCCGTTCAGGCTGTGCCTCCCCCGCTCCCCTGTGACCCCCAGGCTTCCCCTGCACCAAGCATGGCCGTTGTCTCTGGGGGGTCGCCCTGGGGATCTCCCATTTCTCCGTGGTGTTGGGGTGTGTGGAAGGGAGGTCTTTGGGATGAGTGCTGGGGGAAGGCAGTCGGGGGGATGGTGTGGGGTGCAGCACACACTGGTGATGCCCCCTTTTTGGGGGCTGAGGGAGCAGGAATGGTGAGGGTGGAGCCCCTCTGGCGTTTCCCCTGGGGGTCAGGGGGTTGGGCCTTTGGCACAGGAGATTGGGCCGGGCAGGGCCCCGCTAACCACCGTGCTTCTCTGCCCCAAGGCTGCAAGATCAAGGCGCTGCGGGCCAAGACCAACACGTACATCAAGACGCCGGTGCGGGGCGAGGAGCCGGTGTTCATGGTGACGGGGCGGCGCGAGGACGTGGCCATGGCGCGGCGGGAGATCATCTCGGCGGCCGAGCACTTCTCCATGATCCGCGCCTCGCGCAACAAGGCGGGCAGCACGTTCGGCAGCGCGCCCACGCTGCCCGGCCAGGTCACCATCCGCGTGCGCGTGCCCTACCGCGTGGTGGGGCTGGTGGTGGGCCCCAAGGGCGCCACCATCAAGAGGATCCAGCAGCAGACCAACACCTACATCATCACGCCGAGCCGGGACCGCGACCCCGTCTTCGAGATCACCGGCGCGCCGGGCAACGTGGAGCGCGCCCGGGAGGAGATCGAGACGCACATCGCGGTGAGGACGGGCAAGATCCTGGAGTACAACAACGAGAACGACTTCCTGTCCAGCAGCCCCGACTCGGGCATGGAGAACCGCTACTCCGAGGCCTGGCGGGTGCACACGCCGGCGCCGGGCTGCAAGCCGCTGTCCACCTTCCGCCAGAACAGCCTGGGCTGCATCGGCGACTGCTCCGTCGAGCCCGTCTACGAGACGCCGCGGCTGAACGACCAAAACGACTTCAATTACGGTTACCTCTTCCCCAACTACGGCGTGAACAAGCAGGATCTGTACTACGGGGTGCCGGAGTCGGGGGCCCCGATGTGGGCCGGGCAGGAGAACGCCAACCCCGTCTCGGTGCTCTTCTCCAAGCAGCAGCGCTCCAGCAGCACCGGCGCCATCCACCCCGGCTCGCACCGCTCGCCCTCCTCCCTGGCCGAGCCCGGCCTGGCGGGGCTGCCCCGGCGCTCGCAGGGGGAGCCGCTGCAGGGCTTCTCCAAGCTGGGCACGGCCGGCGCCGGGCGCGCGCCCGCGGGCGGCAGCCGCGAGTGCATGGTGTGCTTCGAGAGCGAGGTGACGGCCGCGCTCGTGCCCTGCGGCCACAACCTCTTCTGCATGGAGTGCGCCGTCCGCATCTGCGAGAGGACTGACCCCGAGTGCCCCGTCTGCCACGCCGCAGCCACTCAGGCCATTAGAATATTTTCCTAAAGAGACAGAGCAGGGCACTGGGTGGGGGGGTGGGGGTAGGAAGGGGAGAAGTTGGGGGGGGTCCATGAGAGAAAAATGATGACGATAATAATAATAATAATGGTGATAATAATAATAATGACATCTGAAGAACAAAAAATGAAAGAATAAATTAATTTAAAGAAGAAGAAGAAGAAGAAGAAGAAAAAGAAATTATTTTACGAGCAATGTATGTTATTTTTTAAAAAAAAAGAAGTGAATAATAAAATTAAAATTAATAGCAAAGCCAGAAATTGTGAAGGGCGAACAATGCTCCAGCCTGCAATGTCTTTTGTACAGCAAGCAGTCAGAACGCACACTCGGATCTCGCCAGCGAAGCGCTTTGGTTCAGTTTTTTTTGGTGGAGAGGTTGCCACTCCTTGGCAATGAGCAAGCCAGGCCACCTGGATGGACCGGGGAGGGAGCAGGGATGCAGGGAGGGCCCTGCCAGCCTTTCTCCAGCCACCTTTGTCTTGGCCTGAAGCCCCCACTCTCCTCCCCCCAGGGTTGTCGGCCCAACTGGGAGCTCAGAAAGAAACAACAGAAAGAAAGGAAAACGGATGACAGGGATTTAGAAGAACAAGAAAGAAACCATCAACCTCTGGGAACCTGTTAGAACGAGGGCACAACTGTATTACCTCAAAGATTTAAACAAAAAAAAAAATCACAGCTAAAGAACTTTTATTGTTTTCCTTTTTTTCTAAAAAAAAACCAAACAAAAAAAAACACAAAAAAAAAGAAAATTAAAAAAAAACAAGGTGAAGAAATAAAAACGACGCCAGTGAAACTGAAGAAGGTTTGCAAGAACCTATTGGGATCACACCAGGCGACGAGCGTTTATTTTGTTATTCTGAGCCACCGTGGAGTCTGGAACTTTGTTCTTTTTTCCTTATCCAAGCAGGGATTTGTTCATCAGTCCAATCAGGAGTCACTAACAGGGTATTTCCAAAGCAGTCCCGAGTTCCCATCCATGGGGGGAGTGCATCGACTTCCACGTTTCATTCTTTTCTCCAAGTGATGCCAGCTGCAGCTACACACACACACACACACAGAGAACATTGTGCTTTTCTTTTCTCAAAAAATAAACCTATTGCACCAAAACCTAAGAGAGACGATCATGCAATACAGGCAATGAGCCCACGTGAAACCAACATGCATCCCAACAGAGAGCAAAAAACCCTGAGTTTATAGAGATAATTTTGTTGTCGTTGTTTTTAAACTGGACCAAAACTTTTGTTACCCAAACCAAGTGGGGAAAAAAAAAAACAAAGAAGAAGTATTTCTTTATGGACCAAAACCTCTTCAGCTGTCCTTTTCCTGGATCTTCCTGAGGTTGGCCACTTTTATATATTATATTTTTTTCAGAACGAAACAAAACAGAAAAAAAAAATTGCCTTGTTGAACATCCTTTAATCATTTCAAGACTCCTGGTTTTGTTTATTGAGATACTTTAAAAGCATTGGGAAGTGGGAGAGGATGAGCTCCAGATCTGGCTCCCGTGCCAACGCATGCAAGGTGCAGGCCAGCACCTTCACTCCATCAGGTTTGTTCAGCTGGTCTGTGGATGCCAAAATGCTGTGATGGTAAAAATGTGTTGGATTGACCTATTGAGTACCAGTACACCCAGCTATAAATATATGTGTGTATATATATATATAGGCACTTAATTAATCAAGCACCTATATATATATATATGTGTGTATATAAACCCATATATATAATTTTTCTCCCACTACCACCGCTTCCCCATTTCCTACCCCTCAACTTCTGCTCACAGATCCTGGACCCTGATTTAGAACTGAACCAACAAGTTTCACAACTTGGCAGAGACAGTTCTAACAGCAAAAAAAAAAAAAAGCAAACAAAAAAAATTGCCTGAGATTTTTTTATTCCCTTCAGTTACAGGAGACTTTATTTTCATCGTAATAACGTTCCTGGGAACATCCTCTCTTCTGCTCAGTTTGCTGCTGCTTGCTCCCAGTTGCTGTCTGTGCCCGGGCACAGGGGGCTCAGGCCAGCCACAGTCACTGGAGGGGCTGAGCTCACTCTGCTGGGGCAGGTGCTGCTGGTGCTCTGTGCTGACAGAGAGATCCCCTTCTGATCTTCAGGCACCAGCTGGAGGGTTTGGAATGGTGGTGGGATGATGGGATGCCTCCACTGTTTGGCATCAACAGTGATGCATTCTGTAGGAGCAGGAGGTGGATTGGAGGGGTGGACAATGTTCCCATGCTGATGTTTTGGAAAAAGTGAAGGCAAATGTAACAATGCCGTGCTAACGGGGCTCTGTCAGGCAGAACTGGTACTCCCCTCCTCCCCAGAGCTTTAAGAAACCCCTGGCCATGGGCTGTCCTGGCCCTGGGCACGCCAGGACTGGGTCGGAATGCGAGCCCTTCCTGGGGAAGGCGCCGTGTGCTGGACCCATGGGGTGGGGGCTGTAGGCTGATGGGGGCTGGGTGCTCTGGATGAACTCCCAGAGCCCCCCTGTCCCAGCCCTGTCCTGGGCACAGCCATCCCTCCCAGAGCCCCCTGTCCCAGCCCTGTCCTGGGCACAGCCATCCCTCCCCGTGACAGCAAAGGTTTCCAGCTCTGGCCACAGCCTTCCTGGAACTGACCCGGTTCTCATTCCAAATCTGGCCTGTTTGGTCCCACCTAAGGGAAGGGAAGGGAGAGGGGGACTGCCTGTTCTCTGGGAACCTCTGCCCTCCCCAGTGCCACCTTCTTCATCACGCCCTGCCCTCCCCACCCCACCCCGGGGCCGTGTTTTATCCGTTCATTGCGCAGAATTCTCCCGCTGACGTGGAGAGAGTGGCTGGAGCAGGAGCTGGGGGGCGGGGGCGGGCAGGGGGTCAGCCACCCTTCCGAGGGGCGCTCAGAAATGTTGGTGTTGGTGCTGGAGGGGCTGAGCCCTGTGTTAGTGAGTGATGAGTAGTCGTTCTTGGCTGAGTGGAGTCTGTTCGTGGTAATGTGAGCAAGTTCTTGATCAATGTCTTTATTTGATGCCAGGTTGTGAAGAGGTGGGTGGGAGTGGGGAGGGGGGAAGGAGACCCCTGTGTTGGGGACCTGGGGTGGGGGGACCTGTTCTAGCACTGACTGTAGGGAGTGGGGAATGGGGAAGGTACAGGGGGCTCGCCTCTGCTCCTTGTACCTCCTCCCTCACCTTAACAAGAGAAAACGATGTAAAAGCCTCCTGCATGCTGAAAAATGTTAGAGAAAAAAACAAACCCCCTTTCTTTTTGAAAAAAAAAAAAAAAAGAAGGGAAAAAAAAATCATGACCCAAACAAACGTCCAATGCTTGCTGTTGGGAACCGGAGTGGGGCTGACCTGGGGGGGCTGCCCCTCTCTGCAGATGAGGTTCCTACTCAAGTCTCCAAGCTGGCCTTTAATAAAATCTTCAGTTCCAATAACCTTTATATATATATATATATATACACATATATATATACATATACATATATATTAAAAAAAAAGCTTGATGTAGCAGTTCTAGTTTAAAATGAATAGAAGTATTCCGGCCCCTGTTTTATTTTGATTTTTTTTCCCCGTTCCCTGCTTCCCGCTGTACCCCCCACCGACTCCATATTTTGATGTAGCAACTTTGGAAGAAAGAAAAAACAGGCGCTGTAAATGCACCGAGAGCTACCTCTGCTCGAGCGGGGGCTGCAGGGAACTCGGGGGGCTCGGGCCTCTCCCTGGCCCCATGGGGCACCCAGAGAGGGGCAGCCTGGGCCCTGCCTGTTGGCATCCATGGGGAGCCCGGTTGCGGGGCTTAAAAAACAAATTTGCGTAATTTTTTTTTTCTCTCTTTTTAAATATATGTATATATATAAAAATCTTAAAAAAAAAAAAATAAAAACAAAAAACAAGAAAAATGCCCACGACCTTAACTATTTGCTCTGACTTGTATCTTCCTTGATAGGTGACTAAAAATGGCTTGTTGGTCTAATTCACCAGCAATAACGATAACTAAAGACAGCCCCCTCCTCCTGCACCCCTCCCTTTTCTGCAGCGCCCATCGAGCTGGGTCCCTGCACTTCTCCCCTTCCCCCCCACCATGAGGATGTAATGTGGACCAGCTGGACTGAGCCTCGCTGGCTTCAGCTGCCCCCACGATCCTTCCCAGGCTTTTGGGATAACCCCCTTGGAGCGCTGAGGTGATGGGGACACCCCAACTGCGCCTGGCCTGGAGACAGGCAGGTGGAGCTGGCACCCGACACACCAAACCGGCTCTGCCTCCGTCTGGATTAGGAGCAGCAAGACCCTTGTGGGAAGCCTGGTCCATGAGACCTCCATCACAAAATCACAGCCCACCAGAGTGGGGTCGGTTCCTGGGAGCGGTGACAGGACAGGGGCACATCCTGAGGGGCGC
This sequence comes from Luscinia megarhynchos, assembly GCA_034336665.1. Lineage (NCBI taxonomy): Eukaryota > Metazoa > Chordata > Aves > Passeriformes > Muscicapidae > Luscinia > Luscinia megarhynchos. Next base: position 1,799,554 of record CM067587.1, read on the forward strand.
CGGTGCCCACGAGCACCGCGGGTTTCCGCTCGCCCGGCTGGGGAGTGGGGAGCTCCTCGGGGTTTGGTCAGCCCCTGGGAGCAGAGCTGAGCCGTGCTGAGCTGTGCTGTGGTGAGTGTTGGCGGTGGAGCCCTTTTGTGAGGCAGCGACACGCGGGCACGAGCTGTGGCACCGAGGGCAGGTGCCCAAAAACCGCGGCTGGGAGCAGAGAGAGCAGAGCTGTGCTGGAAGGTGCCGGGCTGCCGGCAGGACGTGTCTGGCTCCGGGCAGGACTGGCAGGATCAGCCCTAGGGCTGGGGCGGGTGTAAGGCAGTGCCACACTGGGAAGGAGTGCGGCTGTAACGCGGTGCCATCAGTGGGATGGAGCGGCTGTAATGAGGTGCCATCCCCAGGGATGGAGTGGACTGTAACACAGTGCCATCAATGGGATGGAGCGGCTGTAATGCGGTGCCATCAGTGGGATGGAGCGGCTGTGACGCGGTGCCATCCCCAGGGATGGAGCAGCTGTAACGCGGTGCCATCAATGGGTTGGAGCGGCTGTAACACGGTGCCATCAATGGCATGGAGCGGCTGTAAGGCTGTGCCATCCCCAGGGATGGAGTGGCTGTGACGCAGTGCCATCAATGGGATGGAGCGGCTGTAATGCGGTGCCATCACTGGGATGGAGCGGGTGTAACACAGTGCCATCCATGGGATGGAGCGGCTGTAACGCAGTGCCATCCCCAGGGATGGAGCGGCTGTAACACAGTGCCATCCATGGGAAGGAGCGGCTGTAAGGTGGTGCCATCCCCAGGGATGGAGTGGCTGTAACACAGTGCCATCCATGGGATGGAGCGGCTGTAACGTGGTGCCATCAATGGGTTGGAGCGGCTGTAACACAGTGCCATCCCCAGGGATGGAGCGGCTGTAACACAGTGCCATCAGTGGGATGGAGCGGCTGTAATGCGGTGCCGTCACTGGGATGGAGCGGGTGTAACACAGTGCCATCAATGGGATGGAGTGGCAGTGACGCCGTGCCATCCCCAGGGATGGAGCAGCTGTAACGTGGTGCCATCAATGGGTTGGAGCGGCTGTAACGCAGTGTCATCCCCAGAAATGGGGCGGCTGTAACACGGTGCCGTCACTGGGATGGAGCGGCTGTAGCGCGGTGCCACCAGTGGGATGGAGCAGCTGTAATGCGGTGCCGTCAACGGGTTGGAGCGGCTGTAAGGTGGTTCCAGTCCCGGGGATGGAGCAGCTGTAACGTGGTGCCATCACTGGGATGGAGCAGCTGTAACACGGTGCCATCAATGGGATGGAGTGGCAGTGACACGGTGCCATCCCCGGGGATGGAGCGGCTGTAACACGGTGCCAGTCCTGGGGATGGTGCAGCTGTAACGGGGTGCCGTCACCGGGATGGAGCGGCTGTAACGCGGTGCCATCCCCGGGGATGGAGCGGCTGTAACTCGATGCCCGCCCAGTCCCGAGCTGAGATTTCCACCTGTACTTTACCAAACTGCCCCGCGTTCGGCGCTGGCTGCGAACGAGGAGCGGGGCTTTGGGGCTGTGCTGGATTCGGGACTCATCCTACCACCTTTCCTTGTGGGTGTGCCCTCGGCTGGCCGAGCCGAGCCGTGCCAGGGCTGCGGGACCGAGCGCTCCCGCGCTCCCGGCACGGCGCGAGGTGTCACCAGGGCCGGGGATGTCGCGACAGTGCCGCCTCCCCAGAGCTGCGTCCTCGGGCGGTGTTTGGGGCGGGGACAGCCAGGGACGGTGCGCGGGAGCGGGTGACAAAACATAACAAAGGGAAACGGAGGGATAAAGTAATATCATGCTGTGATGTCATCCTCATCGACATAAATTATATAGAGAATAGTGTGTATTATAATGCATCATAAAAGAAAGAAGAAAGAACCAAAATTGGATTTATAGTTAATGAGGAGATACTATAAAAATATCTTGTCCTAGCTCCCATTTGCAAAAGTATTTTTCAGCTGGAGGGATATCTATTATTTTTTTCTCTTTTCTTTCTTTCTTAAAAAAATAATAATCTTCATACGTACAAAGGCTCAGACTGTTAATATTGTTAACCTCTGAAATCAAAATACTCCAACCTGTTTTGTTTGGTGTTTGAAGGGTTTATTTTGATGCATTTCCTGGTGTTTTTTAAAGAGAGAGAGAGGAGGGAAAAAAAGATTAAGATTTTAAAATTAGAACATTTCTTTATAATTTAATATTCTATTTTAATAAATGCATTTATTACATGTAAATGTAGCAAGGAACTGGGCTAATAAAAATACTTTTTATTAGGTAATTTATTATAAGAAAAAAGGATATTTTATTTTATGATAAAGTGATCCTTAAAAGTTTAGAAGGTTTAGAATATATGTAGGTTAAAAAATACATTTGTATCCAGAGTATTGCTTAAAAAGTGTTTTTAATATATGTTTCCTTTTTCGTGTGTGCGTGTGTGTATGTAAAGGTGATAGTTATGGTGCAGATAGCCCTTTCCACAAATAAGAAATTAACACAGTTGGATGTATTTAAGCAAAAAACAAATTAAAAAAAAAAAGGTAATTAAAAGCAGAGAAGTAGAAGAGAAAAACCACTATAAAACCAAGGCTGTGCCCCCATCCTGTGGCTGCTCCATCTGGGAATCCCCCTGGTGAGGGTCAGGTCTGGGTGGGTTTGGCTGTGACCCAGCCCTTCCCTGAGCACCCCAGGGTCCCACCCGGCCTGACCCAAGCAGGGTTTGCTCCTCTGTGGCTCCTGGCACAGGGGCTGAGGGAGCAGGGTTTGCTCCTCTGTGGCTCCTGACACAGGGGCTGGGGGAGCAGGGTTTGCTCCTCTGTGGCTCCTGGCACAGGGGCTGGGGGAGCAGGGTTTGCTCCTCTGTGGTTCCTGCACAGGGGCTGGGGGAGCAGGGTTTGCTCCTGCTCTGGTTCCTGGCACAGGGGCTGGGGGAGCAGGGTTTGCTCCTGCTCTGGTTCCTGGCACAGGGGCTGGGGGAGCAGGGTTTGCTCCTCTGTGGTTCCTGCACAGGGGGCTGGGGGGAGCAGGGTTTGCTCCTGCTGTGGTTCCCTGGCACAGGGGCTGGGGGAGCAGGGTTTGCTCCTCTGTGGTTCCCTGGCACAGGGGCTGGGGGAGCAGGGTTTGCTCCTGCTCTGGTTCCTGGCACAGGGGCTGGGGGAGCAGGGTTTGCTCCTCTGTGGTTCCTGCACAGGGGCTGGGGGAGCAGGGTTTGCTCCTGCTCTGTTGCTCCCTGGCACAGGGGCTGGGGGAGCAGGGTTTGCTCCTCTGTGGTTCCTGGCACAGGGGCTGGGGGAGCAGGGTTTGCTCCTCTGTGGTTCCTGCACAGGGGCTGGGGGAGCAGGGTTTGCTCCTGCTCTGTTTCCCTGGCACAGGGGCTGGGGGAGCAGGGTTTGCTCCTGCTGTGCTTCCCTGGCACAGGGGCTGGGGGAGCAGGGTTTGCTCCTGCTCTGGTTCCTGGCACAGGGGCTGGGGGAGCAGGGTTTGCTCCTGCTCTCTTCCCTGGCACAGGGGCTGGGGGAGCTGGCTGTGCAAGGCTGGCACTGCCCATCTCCCATCCTCCTCCTCCTGGCTGCCAGCGTTGATCCCATCCCAGGCAGCCCGGGGAGCTCTGTCCTTGAGCTGGATGCAGAGAGCCCAGAGCCATGAGAGGGTTTCTGCTCCTTCCTGATGGGGGCAGCTGCTGGGGGCTCTGCAGAGCCTGGGGGGCACTGCCTGTGCCTCCATTTGGGCTCGGGCTCCGTCTCCCTGTGCTGGCCAGGACAGGATTTGGTTCAGGCCATGACCTTGAGAACAGCCCTGGTCATTCTTTGGAGCCTGAGCTGGTTCCATGGGGCTTTGACCATGAGCTTGCACAGAGCTCCCAGTGCCCCAGCTGCCTCCGAGCCTCCCCGAGTCCAGCACAGCCCCAGCTGCTCACAGGATCCTGTCCCAGGGGCTGCCTTAGGGATGTGCTCAGCAGCCACCCCCTCCCCTGGGCTGGGCAGTGGGGAGCCTGTCCCCCTCCCACCCCAAACCCTGCTCCCCCCTCCCAAAGCAGCAGGAAGACGGGGTGATGCTTCTGCTCTGTTGCCTTTCAAAGAAGCGTTTTAAAATAAGAAAAATTTCTTTTTTCCGTTCGTTTGTTTGTTTTTTAACCAAAAAATGAGAAGAAAAACAAAAAAGGTTTGCGTTAATGGGTATTAAAAAAATGTTAATAATAATAAACACTCAAATTTATTTCATATAATCCTAGAGTAAAGATTAAAAAAAAAATTAACTAGTGCAAATAGTAGATGCTATCCATATTGTTTAATCTATAGTAGATCCAAGTGATCCCAGACAGAGCAGAATGTAAAATAAACTTGTGAACATGATCATTGTTAACATCCCCAGGAATTTCATCTTTTTTTGGTACTATTTTTCTGAAGCAAACAAATAAATGACCGAAAGCCTAACAAAATAATGACCACCAACTGGTACCTTCTGTCAATCAAAGTCCTGAAGTTATTTTTATAGAGGGGGAAAAAAAAACAAAAAAAAAAAGGTCTAATAATATGTATTTTTTTAAAAAGATACGTTTAGGGGCTTATGTTGCTTTTTAAATAAAAATAGACAGATTTGGCTAGTCATGGAACAAAATAAGGAAGTTTTAGGCCATTCATTTTTGCCTTATTCTGACTTCCAGCCTTGGGCTTGGAGCAGGAAATTGCAGAAAAACGTTCAAAGTTGCTGTTACTTTCCTTGGGCTGTTCTTGGTTTCTGAACTTCTCCGAGCACCAAAGGTGTGGGATGATGGGCGGGCGGGGAAGGAAAGGCAGATTGGGTGATCTCCCCTCTGTAAGGTGACAGACAGAGCTGGCAGCGGGTGCTGGGTGGGGGCTCTGCCCGGCACTGGGCAGGGTCAGGGCATTAGGGTTGGTTTGTTCCCTCCTGGTTTGTTTTCTCTCTTTTCTCTTGGCTCTCCCTCGCCCCGGGCACGCCGTGCGCTCGGGACGAGCCCGCTCAGCGTGCGGCACCTTCCAGGAGATTTGGGTTTGGGGTGTTGCTTTGCTTGGCCTTTGAGCATCACTTCGGAGCACTGGAGCTGCGGGTGAGGTGTTTGGGAGGGTCCCTGCTGGCTCCGGGAGGGCATTCTTGCAGCCAGGATGGGCCGTGGCACCCCCAGCCCGCAGCCTGGCTCTGCCCTGCGCTGCTCTGCGCTGGGACAGGGACACTCCTGGCACGGGCAGGAGCTGGGGAGGCTGAGGCTGCTCTCAGCAGCACAGCGTGCCGTGCTCTGCGTGGACCCTGAGCCCGCAGTGCCAAAAGCAGGAGCAAGGGCTCCTGGAGCCAGCAGCACTGGGGGTGCTGCGGGGCAAACCCGCTCTGGGCAGCCCAGCCCTGGCAGCTGCTCCAGAGACAGGCCAGCGCTTCTCTCTGGAGCTCTGGTGATGCTTTTCCCTGCACCACAACCTCTGCTTAAAGGAGGGAACTCAGCAACACCCGAGAGGCAGCGCTGTCAATTGGCAGAGCCCAGTGCCACAAAGAAAACACCCCTGGGAGCTGCTCCCTCTGGGTTTAGCCTTTGCTCCTCTCCTCTGTGCTGTGGCTCAGCTGTAGCAAACCCCTGGATCTCCTGCAGCTCAGGAGCATCCCCAGATGCCTTGAGAAGCACGGTGACCTCCCCTGGCTCCCTGTGCCTGTCCTGGGGCTGGGCAGCCTTTACCAGCATTCAGCACTCAAAGCCATGCAATAGGGCAGGACAGGAATGAAGACAGTTCTCACTCGGTTTCTGTATAAATAGCACTGTGAATCTGAGGTCCCTCCCCATGCCCCCCGGGTGTTTTGGGAGGCAGGGCAGGCGTCTCTGCCCTCGGGGGGCTCCTGCTCGGTGGAATCCAGCGCCTGCTCCTTCCCCACGGGGTGGTCAGGCGCCCTGTTTGCTCTTTCCGTTTTGTTTTACCTCATTTGTTTTTAATTTGATACTTGAAGAAGCGTCAGAGGTGGACATTGTGCAGTGGTGCCCTGGACTGGAGAGTGCATGCACTTTAGCAAGGTGTCCTTGGTGGCTGCAGAGCCAGCCTGGGCTGGTTCTTCCAAAACCCTTCCTGGGATGTCAGGAGCAATCTCTGTGTTTTAGTGTGCGTTTTCACATCCTGGAGAAACTTGAAGTCACGTCCTGCTGTCAGCTGACCCAGTGGAAGTTCAGCTGGAATTGTGCTGGGCAGACTTTGGTTTGGCAGCTCTGTCTCCCCCTGTGACTCCCCTGCTCCAGTGGGTCACTCTGCTGGAATCTGGAGCCACTGCAGCCCTGGCAGCTGCAGCATCCCCCTGGATCTGCTCCAGCACCGCTTCAGGGCTGCTAATGGAGCAAATTGAAAGTCACCCCCAGTAAAGTGACACTAATGTAAAATCTGGAGTAGTTCCACTACTGCCTGTGAAAATGAAGTCCCCCTCCAATGGTGGCACCGGGTTGCTGACAGCAGGATGTGCTTTCTGGGCTTATGATGATGCTTTTGAAACAACTTGCAGAGAAATGGAGTGGTGAGAGGTAGCAATGTGGTGTGGCCATTGAGATCTGCTCTTGGCTCCCAAGAGCTGGGATCCAAGATGCAGTCACAGGCTGTTTTGCTTATCTGTGAAAATCAGCATTCTTTTTTCCTTTTTCTTCATGAATTCTGTTCAAGATAATCATAAAAAAGGGGAAAAGAAAAAAGACCAGGGGCTGGATCCTGTTTTGCAGCGTGGGATTTGCTCCTGAGTTAGAAACCAGTGCTAAGCAAACATGAAAGGCAAAGGGCAGGAGGGCTGGCAGATCCCAGGCTGGCAGGTCTAGAGCCAGCTCTGATCCCAGCCCCAGGCAAGCCAAGGAATCCTCAGAGCAGCCCCCAGGCATCCAACTGGGAAATCAGGAGCCTGTGGGGCTGCAGAGCTCCTCTGGCTCTGCCCTGCTCTCAGAGAGATCCAGGCTCCAGCTGCTGCTGCTGGGACTCTGGCAGAGCAGCTCAGTGGGATTTCCCACCTGAGACGTGCTGGAACAGCCCCAAGGCTTTGGGGGGTGCCTGCAGCAGCTGATCTCACCGATCTCACCAGGGCAGCCCTGCCCTGCCCAGCCCTTCATGGCTTTGCACAGCACCACGCTGATTCCCTCTCACCCTCCCCTCAGATGGTGTGAAGTTACCTGGACCTGCTTTCCTGGCTCTGGTGCTGTCCCTCAGTCCTGCCCCACCTCGTGCTGAGCCAGCTGGCCACCAGCCACCCGTGCTGACTCTGTGGCCCTTCCATTCAAACTCCATTCCCTGGTATTTTGAGTTTGCTTTTGCTTTTTTTTCCCCTCTTTTCTTTTAACATCATAGGAAACCTGTAGTCGGGATTGTTACTATTGGAAACCGATCACATGTTCCATCCAGGTATTTTCATCTCTCTGGCATCAAGCAAAACTAAGGGCCTGAGAGAGAGATATAACCGAATATAGAAGTAGAGTTAGGCTTGTTGTCTGAGTTTTGAGGCATATAGTATAATGGGAGAAGGAAAAAAATTAAAATAAAATAAAATTAAAATAATGATGTTGCACAACTTGTAGAAAACAAAGAAGGGAAAGGGTTAATGTATTAAATGTGCTAAATTACATTAAGAACTTAATTTTATTAAAGTATTATTACTTAAGAAACTTGGTGTCTGCTCTTGGTTTGTGTCTGTTCACCCTTTAGGAAGGGCCAGGAGCAGTGGTTGGGAACAAGGGGGGGCTGGACCTCCCTCTGCCACCCCTCCTGCAGCTCCCACCAGTCCCGTGCTTTTGGCAGCATTTTTGGGGGTTCATTAAAGCCCTTGTGAGATGCTGAGCTCCCGAGGCAGCTGCTTCTCCCACTGCTCCTAGCAGGTCCCACATCCATGAGCCACATTTCACCCTTCCCAGTTCTTCACCCCAGCAGAAAACCTCTGAAAACTGGGCAGCCTGGCACAGAGCCGAGTTACCCAGCCCAGAAGTGTCCCCAGGAGCCTGAAGGAGCTCCCCGTGCCCATCCCTGGCTGTGCCTGGCTGCTGGCACGTCCCACGGGACACTGGGCTCAGCCCTGTGCCCATGCAGGGCAAAGCCATGGGGCTGGCATCACCTCCTGGCACCTGCTGTGTGGGGCAGATGGTGTGGGAGGGTTTGGTAGCTGGTCTGCAAGGTGCCAGGGCTCTGCCAGCCCAGCTGGGCATGGGGCAAAGCACAGTGGCCACCATTCAGCTGTGTCAGCCCCAGGGTTTGGCTCAGGGATGGGGCTGCCTCTGGAGGGGCAGTGCCAGGGGGCTGGAGCCCGGGGGAGGTGCTGCCAGGGCTGGGGGGGCTGCACGGTGGGACACCCGTGTGGTGTGGCCACTTCTGTGCCCCTTTCGTGCAGCCTGCACTGCCCCTGAATTCAGGATCCCACCTGAATTTCAAGCTGTCCCCTCCCCTGCCCAGGCTACAGGCACACCTTCCTCCCAGCCCTCCTCCTCCTCACCCTTCACTGCCTGTGGGTGCTCCCCAGCTGCCCCATGTGGGGCTGGCACTGCTGCTGCCCCAAGGAAAGACCTGGCAGAGAGAAAAGGCTTCAACAGCAGCTTTATTTGGGGATTTTTGCCTCGGTTTCTGTTTCATTGATAAATCATGCCCCAAGGGGGAACCCTGGCCCAGATCCTACTGGCACAGCCAAGTGAGGTGCAGACTGGGGGCAGCTGTGGAGAGAAAGAGACCCCCCAAAACCCCACAGTGCAGCAGGGGCCACACTCCCAGGGTCAGGCTTTCCCACCTGCAGCCCTCTTGGCTGACACCTGCCCATCAGCCCTGACTGCAGCAGGGGCTCAGCACAGTCTGCCCCAGCATCCTGGTGATGCCCATGCAGCCACCAGCCACCGTGGCCAAGCCCTCCAGCAGGAAGGGCCAGGCCGTGCTGGGGGTCCCTGCAGCTGGAGCTGAGGGGTCCCCAGCGCTGACAGACTCCCACCCTCTGCCCCCCAAATCCCTGGTGCCCCCTGTCCCCTCCTCAGGGCTTCCCAAACGCCCCTGCCCCCATCTCTTTCCACAGAAGAGTCACAGCTTTCCCCTTTGCTGGGATCATGCCACAGGGAGGGGGTCACAGCACAAAAACATCATCCCCACAGCCCACCCTGGCCCCAGCAGCACCCACAGGTGTCAGTGCTGCAGGGCACAGCTGGCTGCATCACTGCTGGCCTCACCAGGCAGGAGAAGGATGCAGCCAGTGTCCCCCCACGGCTGCACACAGGGTGTCACCAGCAGGGACTCCCCGTGTTCAGGCTGTTCAGTGCCACCCCAGTGACTGTGCCTGCAGGGACAGGGGCAGCAGGGACACACCCTGGTCCTTGCTGCCAGCCTTGGGAGAGGGGACACACCCTGGTCCTTGCTGGGGCTGCAGGCAGAGCAGGGCAGGGTGACAGTGACACAAAGCCCTGCACGGCTCGGGGAGCTGTGGGGGCAGAGGGAGGCTGAGGCACGATGGCAGCCCGTGCTGGGTGCTGAGGGCAGCTGGGGGGAGCAGGGCTCAGAGGCTCTGGCAGCAGGGCTCAGATGCTCTGGGCTCAGAGGCTCTGGGCTCAGATGCTCTGGCAGCAGGGCTCACAGGCTCTGGGCTCACAGGATCTGGTAGCAGGGCTCAGATGCTCTGGGCTCAGATGCTCTGGCAGCCTTGGGGCTCACAGGCTCTGGGCTCAGATGCTCTGGCCTCACAGGCTCTGGGCTCACAGGCTCTGGCAGCAGGGCTCACAGGCTGTGGGTTCACAGGTTCTGGGGCTCAGATGCTCTGGCAGCTCTGGCAGCAGGGCTCACAGGCTCTGGGCTCACAGGCTCTGGCAGCAGGGCTCAGATGCTCTGGCAGCTCTGGCAGCAGGGCTCACAGGCTCTGGGCTCACAGGCTCTGGGCTCAGATGCTCTGGCAGCTCTGGCAGCAGGGCTCACAGGCTCTGGGCTCACAGGCTCTGGGCTCACAGGATCTGGGCTCACAGGATCTGGGGTCACAGAGGCTCTGGGCTCAGATGCTCTGGCAGCTCACAGCAGCAATGGGGCTCACAGGCTCTGGGCTCACAGGCTCTGGGCTCACAGGATCTGGGCTCACAGGATCTGGCAGCAGGGCTCAGATGCTCCGGGCTCACAGGCTCTGGCAGCCTTGGGGCTCACAGGCTCTGGGCTCACAGGCTGTGGCAGCAGGGCTCAGATGCTCTGGGCTCACAGGCTCTGGGCTCACAGGCTCTGGGCTCACAGGCTGTGGCAGCAGGGCTCAGATGCTCTGGGCTCACAGGCTCTGGGCTCACAGGCTGTGGCAGCAGGGCTCAGATGCTCTGGGCTCACAGGCTCTGGGCTCACAGGCTGTGGCAGCAGGGCTCAGATGCTCTGGGCTCACAGGCTCTGGGCTCACAGGCTCTGGCAATGGGGCTCACAGGCTCTGGGCTCACAGGATCTGGGCTCACAGGATCTGGCAGCAGGGCTCAGATGCTCTGGGCTCACAGGCTCTGGCAGCAGGGCTCAGAGGCTCTGGGCTCAGATGCTGTGGCCTCAGATGCTCTGGGCTCACAGGCTCTGGCAGCAGGGCCCCTGCCTGCCCTCCTGCTGCGTGGGCAGCACCCGGATGGGCTCGATGGCCGTGGAGGGGCCGAGCTCGGGCTCGGGCTGGCCGCTGATCTGCCTCTGGGACACCGTGCGGTAGATCTCTGCCCGCAGAGAGAGAAGGGAAACATTCCTTGGGTCAGCACTGCAGCGGGGATCTGCTCCCTCCACAAACACACAGCTCCAGGGGGGCAAATGCCCGCCTGTCCCCATCCAGGGCAGCGGCATCCCACCCCAAACCCCATCCAGAACAGCCGGGGGTGTCCCCTGAGAGCACACAACACCAAAGCCATCCCCACTGCTGCCCTCACCTGAGAGGATGCTGTGGAAAGCCGTCTCCACGTTGGTGGAATCCAGAGCAGAGGTCTCGAGGAAGGACAGCCCGTTCTTCTCTGCAAGGACAGCGCGCTCAGGGGGAGCCGTGAGCCGGGGCGGGCGGGGCAGGGCGGGGCGGGTACCTGCGAAGCCGCGGGCCTGCTCGGTGGGCACGGCCCGCAGGTGCCGCAGGTCGCTCTTGTTGCCCACCAGCATGACGGCGATGCCGGCGGCCGCGTGGTCCCGCAGCTCCTGCAGCCAGCGCTCGGCGCTCTCGTACGTCAGGTACTTGGCGATGTCATAGACCAGCAGCGCCCCGACGGCACCGCGGTAGTACCTGCGGGGCGGGGCACGGGGGGGACGGGTCACGGCCGGGACGGGGTCACAGGGGTCACAGAGGGGACGGGGTCACAGGGGTCATGGTGGGGACGGGGTCATAGGGGTCACAGCAGGTTCAGGGTCACAGGGGTCACGGCAGGTTCAGGGTCACAGCAGGGGACAGGGTCACAGGGGTCACAGCAGGGGATAGGGTCACAGGGGTCATGGCAGGTTCAGGGTCACAGCAGGGATGGGGTCACAGCAGGGGACAGCAGGGATGGGATCACAGCAAGTTCAGGGTCATACCAGGGGACGGGGTCACAGGGTCACAGCAGGGTCACAGGGGTCACAGCAGGGGACAGGGTCACAGAGGGGATGGGGTCACAGGGGGTCACAGCAGGGGACAGGGTCACAGAGGGGATGGGGTCACAGGGGGTCACAGCAGGGGACAGGGTCACAGGGTCACAGCAGGTTCAGGGTCACAGAGGGGATGGGGTCACAGGGTCACAGCAGGTTCAGGGTCACAGGGTCACAGCAGGGGACAGGGTCACAGAGGGGATGGGGTCACAGGGGGTCACAGCAGGGGACAGGGTCACAGAGGGGATGGGGTTACAGGGGGTCACAGCAGGGGACAGGGTCACAGGGTCACAGCAGGGGACAGGGTCACACCAGGTTCAGGGTCACAGGGGTCACAGCAGGGGACAGGGTCACAGAGGGATGGGGTCACAGGGGTCACAGCAGGGGACAGGGTCACAGGGGTCACAGCAGGTTCAGGGTCACAGCAGGGGACAGGGTCACAGCAGGGGACAGGGTCACAGGGTCACAGCAGGTTCAGGGTCACAGGGGTCACAGCAGGTTCAAGGTCACAGCAAGGACAGGGTCACAGGGTCACAGCAGGTTCAGGGTCACAGGGGACAGCAGCCCCGGGGCACTCACGCCGAGGTGATGGCCCGGTACCGCTCCTGCCCCGCCGTGTCCCAGATCTGAGCCTTCACCGTCTTGTCGTCCACCTGGATGCTCCTGGTGGCAAACTCCACCCCGATGGTGCTCTTGCTCTCCAGGTTGAACTCATTGCGGGTGAAACGTGACAGCAGGTTGCTCTTGCCCACCCCTGAGTCCCCGATGAGCACAACTGGGGGGCAAGGGCAGGGTCAGCTCCATCTGCCCCCAGGAAAGGTGGGGAGCTCCCCATCTGCCCCCAGCCCCTCTCATCCAGGAGAGCAGGCCCAGCTGCCTCCCAGCAGCATCCCTGCTGCCTGCAAATACCCCTGCAACAATCCCTGCCCTCACTGGGAAGTTGCCAGAAGCTTCTGTCCCTCGGGATGGGAAGCTGCACTGATGTCCCCAAAACGGGCAGAAATCCAGGGTCAGGACCTGTGTGGGGGGAGCCAGGCAGAGCTGGGGCTCCTCTGCCAGCCCTGTGTGCCCTCCAGCCCTGAGGGCACTCTGGAGGACTCAGAGATGTGGTCTGGAAGGAAGCATCCTCCTCTGCAGCTGCTGGTCCAGCCCACGAGCTGGGAAGTCCCTGGGTGTGGGTTAAATGAATTTTCTGCCAGTCCCAGACCTGGCTGCTTCCTGTAAAACCTGGTGAAACAGGCTCTGGAGAGCTTTATCACACACCTCCCCAGTCAGGTTTGTTGAGTTTATGACTCAACAGGTTGTTTTATTTTTAAATTTATTTTTAATTCCCTCACTGCCGATCCTGTTCATTCCCCAGGTGTACTCAGACACTTCTCCCACCTGTGGGACACATCCCCCCACCAGGGCTGAGGGCACAACCACCCAGTGAGCAGGGCAGTGAGGACACAGGAACAGCAGCACCAGCAAGGGATGCCACACACTGCAGGAGCCTCAGCCAGGCACAGCTACACTCCAGGCTCAGCAGGCACCATCCTGCCAGGACGTGCCTCCATGTCCTGATATCCCCTCCCCACCAGCTCCAGTCATGGATGTGGCTCCCCTGCATGGTGCAGAGCCCCCAGCAGTGCAGCCACCCCATCCCAAAACCCTCAGTGCCAGCCTGGTGCCAGCAGGGAGTGGAACAGCTCTCTAGGATCACTGAGGGAAGCTGCAAGGGTGAGGGAAGGGCAGCTCCTCCTCAGCACCACTGTTTGGGTAGATGGGACTGTTGTTCCAGCAGACCAGGCTGCTCCAGGCCCTGCCAGCCTGGCCCTGGACACTTCCAGGGACCCAGGGGCAGCCACAGCCTCTCTGGGCACCCTCACAGCCAATAATTCCTTCCCAATATCCATCAACCCTGCCCTCTGGCAGTGAGAAGCCACTGCCCTTGTCCTGTCCCTTCAGGGCTTTGTCCAAAGTCCCTCTTCAGCTCCCCTGGAGCCCCTTTAGGCACTGAAGGGGCTCTGAGGTTTCCCCAGAGCCTTTTCTTCTACAGGCTGAGTATCCCCAGCTCTCCCAGCCTGGCTCCAGCCCTTGGAGCATCTCTGTGGCCTCCTTGACTTCTTCCTGGAGCTCCACATCTTTTTCCCAAGCTGGAGGCAGCTCTGCAGGGGAATCTCACCAAAGTGGAGCAGAAGGGCAGAATCCCCCTCCCTTTGCCTGGCTGCTGGGGAGACTTCTCAGCTGCACAGAGGTCTAGAGGGCCACAACAGCCTGGACTGCCCTGGACAAGGCAGCAGGAAATGCAGGCCAGCAGTGACCCAGGTTCCTCATCACCTTCTGAGCCTTGAAGTTTTGATCTGAGCTGTTTTTTACCAACAACAGGAAATGGCTGCTCCCCCAGCTCACTGCCCCAATCCCCGTCCATGGCAGGCTCTGGAGGGCTCTGGAGCACAGCAGGGATGAGGGTGGGTGGGCAGAGTCTGCAGCCTGTGGGGGGATGAGCCCCACGCCCCTGGGCTCGAACAGCTCGAGGGGCTGCAGCAGCACCCCCCAGCCCAGGCACCAAAAAAAGCCTTTGGCCCATCCTGTCCTCACTGCCCCAACCCTCCTCAGCACTGCAGGGATGGAGAGAGCTGGAGCTGCACACAGGGCCCTGAGGCAGGCTCCCAGCCGTGCCCAGAGCTGCTCCCAGCAGCATGGGGGCCTTGCACAGCTGGAATGTGCACTGGGCTTTGCAACAGCTGATGGATTCCGGTGGAGCTGGGGATAATGCTGCTTCCAGCTGTGACAATCTCCCTTCCCTCAAGGGGGAGGCTGGGCTCACAGAGCTCTTGGGCCCTGGGAGCACTAGCCCAGCTCCATGACCCCTGGACACTGCTTTGGAAGGGATGAGCTGCCCGTGCATTGAAAACTCAGTTCTATTTCTTAAGAACTCCAGGGACCCACGAGGCCCAGGAGGGGAATGAAGAGCCTATGGTAGCTGCTCCCAGCCCTGGCTCCTGCAGGATGACAGGGGGTGGACAGACACAGGAGGACCCTGTGCTGAAGCCCCCTCAGAGTCAGCACAGGGGGAGGCACAGAACAGAGAGCTGGCAGAGCTCCTGCCTGGGCAGCACACTTGAGGCACCACTTAGCACCAGAGTTTCCCCCACACCAGGTCCCAGAGTAACTCCAGGGAGGAGGATTTTCCTGGGCAGCAGCCAGGGGCTACCAGCACACTGCTGGCTGGAATTTCTCCTGTCGGTGGCTAGAATTACCCTGAGGGCAGGGCTGTGGGGCAGGCTGACTCACAGGCACCCTCCGCGGAGCTCACACCCTGGGTGCCATGGCTCAGGAGGCTGTGCCACTGCTGAGATGTCCCTTTGCTGCCCAGCACCTGCTTGGGCCACGGCAGAGCATGCACAGGGGTGGGGGATGCTTCACGGGGATGCTGGGCTGCCACCAGCAGAAACCCCAACGCTGTGTCTCCAGGAGACTGCCCCAGTACAAACCCCAGCTCGGAGAACTGGGAACTGAGTGGCACACCCCAGTACAGCCCCAGCTCTGAGAACTGAGTGTTACATCCCAGTACAAACCCCAGCTCTGAGAACTGGGAACTGAGTGCTACATCCCAGTACAAACCCCAGCTCTGAGAACTGGAACTGAGTGTTACATCCCAGTACAGCCCCAGCTCCCCAGAACTGGGTGTTACACCCCAGTACAAACCCCAGCTCCCCAGAACTAGGTGTTACACCCCAGTACAAACCCCAGCTCCCCAGAACTGAGTGTTACACCCCAGTACAAACCCCAGTTCCCCAGAACCGAGTGTTACACCCCAGTACGAGCCCCGGCTCCCAGTCCCACGCCGGGGGGGCTGTGTGGGGCCCCGAGGGCAGCGGGCTGAGCCCGGGCACGGGCAGCACACCCACCTTTGAAGAGATAATCGTACTCATCGTCCTTGCCCCGCATCTCGCCCAGCCCCGCAGCCCCGCTCCCACTGGGCCAACTGGGATTTCCGGGCCTCGTCCAGCCCTGCCTGGGGCTGTCCCCCGCCACCCATTGGTGGCCGCAGCCTTTCCTGCTCCACACCATTGGCGGCCGGGGCTGCCCGTCAGCACTCAGGTGCGCTCACCTGCGCCAGGTAAGGGCGGGGATGCTGCGCGGCGGCGGGGACAGGCCACCACCTGTGCGGGGACAGGGACGGCCACGGGCTCCACGCACAACCGCGGGTGTGACACGGAGCGGCGCTGGCACGTCTGGCTTGGTGCAAAGGGAAAGCGAGGGAAGACATGGAGAATCCAGCCGGGATTATCCCGTTTCCGAGGGGAATCAGATAACTGGCATCGTTTGAAGCGATAAGGTTCAAACAGGGGGTGCAAACTGGGGAGGGGCGCAGGGGGAGCATGGCTTTAGGGTGCGAGGGTGTGCAGGGGGTCACACATCGGGGTAGGGGGGGCACCTGGGCTGCTTTGGAGGACATGATCTTCAGCACATCGTGAAGGTGGGGACCCAGGGCGTCGACCACAAACACGCAGGAATTCCAGCTCAGTACACCTGCATTTCACAAGTCCTTTAATGATTGTGTCACGCCCGTGCTGGACACAGAGCTGCTCCCAGCCCCATGGCACTGGGCCCTGTCCCCCATGCAGGCAGCAGGCACCTCTGCTTGGTCCTGCATTGCCCATGTCTGGGGATGGACAGATGTCTAGGGATGAGACAGCCAAGGGCTGAGTGCTGCCACTTCCCACCCTGGGGCTTGGCTCAACTCCAGAGCAGTCCCTGGTTGGTCAGCCACGTCCTCAGTGCATGGCACAGGGCAGCCCTACAGGAGCATCCCCAGGGCCAGAGGAAATCAGAGAGGCTCCTGTTGCTGGCATGATCCTGCCCAGAACCTCCTGGCTTCTTCCCCAGAGGTGCCTCAGGGTGTCCTGGTCCTTTTGCTCTGCAGGTCCAGGAGGGCTGATACAGTATGTGACAGTGGTGATGCTAATCAGGGCCCAGCAAAAACGAAACAGAGAAGAGCTCCTGGAAATGGTGCTTGTCACTGTTTATGGCAGAACTTGGCCCCTGTCCAGGCTGCTGGTCCCCACTGCACCAGGACAGGGGTGGCAGTGCAGGCAGGGTGACACCAGCCCCTGCTGTGTCCCAGGGCTGTGGGGCTCCCTGGGATTTCCTGGGGTGCTCAGAGGGCCACACAGCACGGGCGCTCTCCGCCTGTGCTGGGGCTGTGCTTGCAGGGCTCTCGCTGCCCAGTGACACCGTGTTGCTCTGGCTGCTCCTCTGCTTCTGCTTCTGCACTTTGTAGAAGATTTCTGCAAAAGAAGAAGTGCCAGGGGGTCCCTGCATCAGCCAAGCCCCCCCTGGGATGCAGGGACAGCAGCCTGCAGCCCCCACAGCTCAGCATGCTGGTGGCTCTCCTTCCTCTCTGCACAGCAGAGGGGTGACTTGAGGGGTGACAAGGGAGCAGCTCCCACAGGTTTCATCCCTGCAGTGCTTGGAGAACACCCTGTGCTTGGGCAATTTCCTCTTGCCCAACCTGGGATTAGTGCTTCACTCTGTGCTGAGGCTGGCAGTTCACTGGGCCAGGCTGGCTCAGCACTGCCTGGCACAGCGTGGCATGGAATAGCACTGCCTGGCTTGGCATGGCTCAGCGTGGCATGGCACACCTCGATGCTGCTGGCTGCCATTCCTGGAGAGCTGCTCTTGGACTCCAGCCCTCGCCCCCCAGGTTCCCACGGCCGGTTTGGCAGGATGCTGGAGACACCAAGTCATGAGCCCAGGACAACAGGAAGGAGACTGGAGATTATGGGGGAGAAGCAGCCCCTGGGGCTTCAGGGATGCCCAGGGGCCGTGAGAACAAAGCTTCGGGTGTGGGGAGTGAACCGCCCAGCACCAAAGGCTGAAAACCAAAGCAGCCAGAAAGACAATATCAAAAGAGCTCATGAAACCAGCCCCAAATAGCTCAAGTGGAGCAGGGAGAGAAGTGCTGCACATCATCTGCCCAGCTCTGCATCCCCAGAAAGGGCCCCTGCAGTGCCCTGGGACCCTGCTGCACCACGGCACCAGTGCCTGTACCCTTCAGGATGGTCTCAAACGCCTCCTCAACGTTGGTGGAGTCCAGCGCCGAGGTCTCGACGAACAGCAGCCCCTTGTTGTCTGCAAGCAGAGGAGCCCTTGAGGTGATGCAGAGCCCAGTGAGGACATGGCTCCAATCTGGAGCAGCTTTAGGGATGTTCAGGTGCCTGCACTGCTGCAGCTCCACGCTCTTGGGGAGGTTCTCAAGCCCCCAGCCCTGTGGCAGGGTGCCAGCCTGTACCTGCAAACATTTTTGCCTCTTCCATGGGCACCTCTCGAGCCTGTGCCAGGTCGGTCTTGTTCCCCACCAGCATGACAACGATGCTGGCCTCGGCGTGGTCGTACAGCTCCTTCAGCCAGCGGTCCACCACATCGTACGTCTGGTGCTTGGTGATATCAAACACGACCAGGGCACCCACAGCCCCGCGGTAGTACCTGTGACAGAGCCCCACCGTCACTGCACGCTGCCATCCCCCTCGCCAGGGCTGAGCAGGAGGAGCAGGCTGCCGTGCTCACGCGGAGGTGATGGCGCGGTAGCGCTCCAGGCCGGCCGTGTCCCAGATCTGAGCCTTCACCACGGCCTCTCCCACCAGCAGGCTGCGCGTGGAGAACTCCACGCCGATGGTGGTGCGGCTGTCGTGGTTGAACTCGTTGCGGGTGAAACGAGACAGCAGGTTTGTCTTTCCCACCCCAGACTCCCCGATCAGGACCACTGTGGAAGGAAGGAGAAATCCCACCTGACTGCCCCAGCTGGGCACTGGGCATTGCCTGCTGCCTGATGAGCCCAGACGGGGCACAGGCCGGGCAGGGTTTAAGCCCTAGTCCCCACGGGAGCCCAGCTGTGCTCCCCAGCGCTGCTGCAGCCCCAGAGCACGGCCAGGACGTTGGTGAGCCCTGGCTCACCCTGCTGCAGTGGGCACCCAGGACAGGTGGCACAGCACAGCCTGTCTCCACTTGCCCAAAGCGAGCACTGAGCCCCAGCAGGGTCCAGCCAATAGCACCTGGCAGAGACCAGAGAGCTCAGCACGGGAGGTGTGAGGCCGTGCCCCCGTTTCTCCAGCTCAGGTTTGACCCCGTGTCCCCTGCATGTCCCAGTGCCCAGGTCACCACAGCAAATGACTTTCCAATGCCCACTGCTCTGGGGAGTTACAGGCTCTGTGGCATTTACATCTCACACACTCAGCCACGGCTTTCACAGCCCCCACATCCCACAGCAGCAATTGGCCTGGCACTGCACACCTGCACTCTTGGGGTGAGAATGGATCTCCCTCGGGTCTCTGGGGACCCTGGTGCCGCTCACCAGCCCTGGCCTCACTGCTGTCACTGGTCGGTGCCTCCCCATGCCCTCCACAGCTCCGGTGCCCATCCCAGCTGCAGGGACAGCCAACACAGACACAGCCGCTCTGCGGAAAGGGCACCCTGCTTCCCTCCCCGCTGCTCCCGGCTTTCTGCTCCACCCCGTCTGGGGCCGGGGGCTCGTCGGAGCGCAGGACTCACCCTTGAAGACAAAGTTGTAGTCCTCCTCGGCGCTGCCCATGTCGCCGCGCTGCCGCCTGCCCTGGCAGGGCCGCCCGCGTTCCTCGTCGCCGCTGCCGAGCCTCGAGCGGGCGGCGGGGCGGGCCGGCTCCCGGGGCGCCGAGCGAGCCGACGGAGCCTCCGAAGCTCCGCTCTGCCGGCAGCCAGCGGCACAGACGGGCCCGGGGAGCGCCGAGGGTCCGGGACAGCGGCGGCGACAGAGGCCGAGCTGGCGGCAGCGCGGCCGGCTGACTCAAGGGGTGGGACCGGGTGTCGCAGCGCAGGTTGGGCAGGTAGTGTCACCCCGGGGACCGTCACGGGGCGGCTGGAGGAGGAGCCAGGGCCCGATCCCCAGTGCAGGGCAGGCTAGGGCAGCGAGAACAGCGGGAGCGGTACGGGCAGCATGGGGCAGGAGGGGTGCGAGGGTGGCACGGGCACGGAGGATGGCACGGGCACGGAGGATGGCACGGGCACGGAGGGCACGGTGACAGCCTGGGGACGGGACAGGGGCCATGGCATCGAGGGCACGATGGCACAGCGGGGAAGCAGAGCAGGGCACTGTGGGGTGTGATGGCAGCATGGGCAGAGCAGGGCACTGTGGGGTGCGAGGGCAGGAGGATGAAGGAGCAGAACCCCTCCTCAGCCCGGCTGCTGCCGCTGTGAATGTTCCCTCGCCTCTGCTGCCATCGTGTGAAAGCCAGGGAAATTGGGACGGGAAGGAGCCCCCACCACCCCCAGCTAGCCCAGTGTGACCAGCAGGGCTCTGCAGGGGCTCGGCTCTGTTAGAACCCCTCTCCTTTGACAACAGCCCAGGGCACCTCCCAAACACTGCCCAGCCGGGTTGTTACCCCTCAGCTCCCCCAACAACAGAAGCCATGGACACAAGCATCAAACACACGTTTATTCCCCGCAGCCTTTGTATTCCTGACACCTTATTTTTAAGAGCACACTGGAGCTCCGGGATGCCCGTGGGGCCACTCACGCCTAACCCATGCCAGCGATGGTGCTGGGGCTCAGTGGCACCTCAGAGCCCTCCACTGCCTGCTCACGATGCAGCCACCTGTGTGAGCGGCTCCTCCAGGTACTGGACCAGCGCCTGTGCCTGCAAGCAGAGAATGGCATGAGCCACGCTCAGGTGGGTTTTGCAGCCTGTGTGCCCACTGCCCACTCGCTCATTGTAATTTATATTTCAGTTTAGAACCTTAAAATGGTGTGGTGCAGTGCCTAGGCAGGCATGGGGGACAGAGGAGTCTCTGCAAGGTGCAAAGAGTGTCCCAGGCACAGCAGCTTCCTCCAGCCCTTCCATCCCAATCCTCCTTCAACAGCTCTTTCCCACATCAAAGCAGAGGGTGCAGCCCTGCTGACCCCCAGCCATCTCCCCACCTGCTTTACCTTGGCTTTCAGCATCCCAAATCCGACCGTCTCCTTGGCGTACATGCAGAGCAGCAGGTTTGCCACCCGTGTGATGGCCACTCGCCCCTCCTGCCCAGGGAGAAACAGCACCTGTGGCACCCCAGCTTGGCCTGCCCCCACAGCCAGGGAGGGCAGGCAGGCCCCAGCCCCACGTACCATGCAGTCCATGAGGATAAATTTGAGGTTGTCCTCATTGAAGGCCTGGTGCCCATTCTTGTCGTAGGCCACCCAGATGTTGCTGGCGATGGCCGCAGTGACCCTGGCGTCGGTGTCCCCGTAGCCCGAGTAGGCAAGCAAGGACCCCTCGTTGTTCAGCAGCCTGGCAAGGACACGGCAGGGAAAGCTGATGCCTCCAACACCAGACCCCCTTTCAGCATAAGGGGCACAGCAAACCCCCCACCCAGTCCCAAGCACTGCTCCCAAGACACTCCCACTCTGCAGGGGTTTGGGAGGGCTTCAAAGCAAGGAGAGCTGTGCAGTGGCCCCAGGCACGAGCAGGGCAGTGCAGGCTGTGGTGGCTCTGTCTGTTCAAGCAGTGGGACCTGCCACAGGCTGGGCATGAGCCTGGGGGACAAACACTGTGCACGGCCCCAGCTCTGTGCATGGCCCTTGCACGAGGCATCCCAGCACCAGACATCAGGAACAGTGCAAGACCCCGGCCCCACACACTGTGCACAGTCCCAGCACCATGCAGGATGTGTGCCTCAGTCCCACACCTGCCCTTGGAAGAGCCCCTCGCCTTCCCCAGGCAGGGCCAGGGAGCATCCCTGAGCAGAGGCTGGGGACAGGGGAATGGCAGGCAGCATCCTTGGGCAGGGGCAGCACTGCCAGGGCAGG
Source organism: Luscinia megarhynchos (assembly GCA_034336665.1). Taxonomy (NCBI): domain Eukaryota; kingdom Metazoa; phylum Chordata; class Aves; order Passeriformes; family Muscicapidae; genus Luscinia; species Luscinia megarhynchos. Next base: position 1,820,901 of record CM067587.1, read on the forward strand.
AGCAGGGAGCATCCCCGGGTGCATGGACAGGGGCAGGCAGCATGCCTGGGACAGGGACAGGGGCAGCATGCCCAAAGCAGGTGCAGGGAGATGGGCAGGAGCAGGGACAGGGTGTGGGGCAGGAGCAAGGGCTGGGGCAGGAGCAGGGACAGGGTGTGGGGCAGGAGCAAGGGCTGGGGCAGGAGCAGGGACAGGGTGTGGGGCAGGAGCAAGGGCTGGGGCAGGGAGCAGGGACAGGGTGTGGGAGCAGGAGCAAGGGCTGGGGCAGGAGCAGGGACAGGGGTGGGGGACAGGGGTAGGCTGGAGCAGGGACAGGGGCTGGGGCAGGAGCAGGGGCTGGGGCAGGAGCAGGGACAGGGTGTGGGGGCAGGGACATGGGCTGGGGCGGGGGCAGGGACATGGGCTGGGGCAGGAGCAGGGACAGGAGCAGGGACAGGGGTGTGGAGCAGGGACATGGGCAGGAGCAGGGATAGGATGTGGGGCAGGAGCAAGGGCTGGGGCAGGGACAGGGTGTGGGGCAGGGACAGGGTGTGGGGCAGGGACGGAGGAACGGTAGGCAGCATCTCCGGGCAGGGGCAGCACTCCCTGGGGCAGACACAGCGGCAGTATCCCCGGGCTAGGTACAAGGGAAACATCCCCGGGCAGGAAAAGCATCTCCCCGCAATGGCGTCACCCCGCATCAAGCACCGCCGGGGCCCGCTCGCGGAAAGCCGCCCCCCGCCCGGCGCCCCGCACTCACAGCGTGCTCTGGACGCCGCCGGTGTTGGCCTGGCTGAGCACCTGCGTCAGGGCCTTGGGCCGCAGCATGGCCGCCGCCGGCACCGCGGGGCGGGGGTGGGGCCGCGCCGGGCGGCGCCGGCACGAGGGCGCGCCGCGCCCGGAGCATGCCGGGAGCTGTAGTCCCGCCCGGGCTCTGCCCGAGTCCCGGTGAGTGGGGGCCCCGAGCATGCCGGGAGTTGTAGTCCCGCCCGGGCCCTGGGCACCGGGACTCCAGAGGGGCGTCGGCAGCAGAACGGAGCACGGGGCAGGGCGGGATCGCGGGGGTCGGGGATGGGGCCGGTGAAAGGGGGGCCGCTGCGGGCACCGGTGGGGCCAGGGCATCACCCCCAGCCCGCTCCGCCCTCCCCAGGCTCTGCCCGCTCTTCCCGTCCTGCCTCTCCCGCCCCCGCGCTGCCGCTGTCCCTCCGGGCCGCCGGGGGGCGCTGTGGCGCGCCGAGGAGGCGCTGTGGCGCCGCTCCCCGCTCTCTGTGGTGGCGGCGGCCCGGGCTGGCGGCGGGCGGCGAAGATGGCGGAGCCGAGTGGCGGCGGCGGCGGCGGCGGCCCCGGCCCCGGGCCTGGCGGGGACGGGCAGGCAGGGCCCGGCGGGACGCTCATCCGCGTCACCGTGAAGACCCCCAAGGACAAGGAGGAGATCGTCATCGCGGACGGCGCCTCCGTGCGCGAGGTGGGGGCGGGGGCAGGCCGGGGAGGCGGAGAGGCCTGGGGGGCACTGTCGCGGGGGTTGAGGGGCGAGGGCGGCTGCTCTCAGGGGAAGGGGGGCGAGGGATCGGCGAGTGGGGTGACGGGTTTTTGGGAAGGGACCTGACTTTGGGGCCGGGGAGGAATTTGGGGCGGGCGTGAGGGCAGGGGGAAGGGGGCTGTGGGCTGGGGGGCGGTCCAGAGGGTCGGGGGGCCCTGGGAGAGCCGGATCGGGGCTGGGGTTGCCTTTTCGGGGCACCCCGGGCTTTTCGGGGCACCCCGGGCTCCTGGCCCTGCTGGAGCCAGGGAGGGAGCCGGGAGATCTGAAGGAGGGCATGTGCTGGAGGGTTCGGGAGTGGAAACAGTCCCGAGGGCGGGAGGTGGTGCGGGGGGCTCGCCTGTGGGAGGGTCGTAGGTGTGGAAACCACAATAATTGAGGGACTGGGAGAGCGGCAGTGGGAGCGGTGCGAAGGACCGGGGCGGGGTCTGGGGGCTGCGTGGGAGAGTGTTCCCTGAGCGGAGCTGTGGGGAAGGTGTTGGGATTGCGGGCAGAGCCGCTCGGTGCGTGGGGAGCGGCCGGGGGCACATCTGGGGGCACATCTGGGGGCACATCTGGGGGTCCTGGCGTAGGTCTGGGCTTCTCTGGAGGCAGATCCCCCGGGCGAGCGGAGAGGAGCCGGGCAGATGTTTGGATGAGGTGGAGGAAAGGAAACATCGACCCTTCCACGGGCGGGCTGGGGGAACTGTGCACCTGCTCGGGAGCGGGAGAGGGCTGGGATTGGCAAGAGCTGGGGTGAGCCGAGGCTGGGATTGGCCCTGGGCTGGTCCTAGCGGCGAGGAAGCGGCGATGCCCACTGGGACAGGGTGTCACGGGCTGGGTGCTGGGCTGGCTGCGCCCTGTCGGACACAGGGCACGAGGTCGGCGTGTGAAGGGCTTGGCAGGGATCTCCGGGCAGCAGTTCAGCGTGGGCAGAGGCTGTGCATGTCCCTCCTTCTGTTCGGGGGGTGTGGATCAGGGCTTTGTGCATGGAGCTGTGTGTGGGGAGAGACACAGGCAGGCTGATCTGGGGCCAGGGCTATGCCATACCCAGCCTGGCTTTTAGAGTTCTGGTGCAGAGGCTGGGAGCTCTGCAACCAGTGTGCTTCACTCTCCATCCTGGCCTTCTCCTCTGAATTCCCTATAGTTTGTGTTTTCCAAGTACAAGGCTTTATTTCCTCCAAGTCAATCTGGGAATGCTCTGGCAGGGCCAGCAGTGAGAGTCTTGCTTGCAGGTGTAAATCCCAGCACAGCACACAGTAAGGAAGAGGTGGCCATGCTCTGTGGCATGCTCACAGGGAATTCAGTTGCAGAAATAGGAATTGGAGAAGACCTAGTTTATTTCCATTGGCTGATAAAGGATTATTCCCTTTTCCATAGAGCTCTGTCCTGTATTAAATCAGAGTTTGGCTTCCTTAGGAAAAAAAAAAAAAAACTCAAATGAGCAGACGAAACCAGTTCAGTCATTCAGGATAAATGGTGTGTTTGGGTTAGGCCTGAAGCACAGCTGGTCTGGCTTTGGAACCCTTCAGCTATTCTGAGGGAATGGCTCTGCTTTTTCTGAGATTTACTCCATAGTTTGTGATTTCAGAGCTTGTCTTTGCTTTGTTTTGGTTTTCATTAGCACCTCGGACATCAGCAGCAACTGGTGACTGTGTGGTGCCTTCTTGGGCTCTGAGGGCTTGTCAGTTCCTTGTGCTGTTCCCAGAGAGGATGTGATCCCCAGAGCTTTGTGTTTCTGGTACCAATCCTTTGGCTGAAAAATGCTCTGTTTGTTTTTCAGTTCAAAGAAGAGATTTCTAGGCGGTTTAAAGCCAAACAAGATCAGCTGGTTCTGATCTTTGCTGGGAAGATCCTGAAGGATGGAGACACGTTGAATCAACATGGGATCAAAGATGGGCTCACTGTTCACTTGGTCATTAAGACTCCGCAGAAGTAAGAGTTTGGTCTTGGGGTCAAATGGGGGCTGGGAATAACTGGTTGTGATGGTCCTGGTGAGCTTTCCCTGCCCCAGCTGTACCATGCAGCAGTGGGGTTTGTCACAATGGATGACACAGCTGTGATGGTGCATGGCAGCCTGGAGGGGCTGGTCCTTTGACATTACTCGTGTGTGTGTGTCTCAGAAGAACCCATCAGAAATGGAAACTGGCTCTAGCAAACCAGCAAAACGTCCTAGAAAAAGTTGCTGGTAAAAGAAATCACTTTCCCAGTGAGTTTGTGTTGCTGTAGAAGCCAGTTCCTGGGTTTTCTGTCACCTCCTGCTACATACCCAGCTCTGAGCCTGTGCTCAGGCTCTCTGAGGTGCCACAGGAGGCACGTGGCATGTGAGCCCTGTGGGGCACCTGTGTGGCTGCACAGGCCAGTGCAGCCAGGGGATGCTCCACGTGGGGCTGTGCAGCCATGGGGCACTGGGGGTGCTTGTGTGGTGCTTGTGTGGTGCTGTGGGTGCACCCAGGGCTGCTCCCAGTGGGGATGTGGCTCGTGCACCACAGACCTCAGACTGAGAATGGGACACAGGGTCCTGTGGGTTTAGCTCTTCCCAGCACTTTCCAGAGGGTGGTGGGCATGGAAGGGTTTTGGGAACAGCTGCTGTGCTTCGGTTGCAGCCATATTTCATTGATCACAGCCATGCCTCAGGCTCTGGCTGCACCGTGCCCCAGCTGCTAGGGGAGCTCCAGGGCTGTGTCTCTGTGCAGTTCTGCTGTCCCCTGGGAGACCTGCATTAATCAAGATAGGTTTTTTCCCCTTATTTTTCCCACCTGTTTTTTTACAAACACAGGGAAGTGTACTGTCAGGTTCTGCAGCCTCTCCTTGGCTTCTGCCTCTCCAGATAGCCTGAGAGCCTGTGGATGTTTCTGCTGGGTCCCCTATAAATGTGGTATTGGTGAACCATTTCAAAGGGTGAATCAGAGCTGTCCTAGGCTGCTCATTTTTCTCCTGCTAATAGTCCTAGATAAGTTACTTACTGAAGACATTACAGTCTCTTTCTGTGAGAAGAGGCTGAGAGAAACCAAGTGCCCTTTCTCTAGCTTCCTTCTTCCTTTCTTGTTCAACTTCCCATTTGCTTTGTTTCCTTACTCTTATCCTCTCTCAGTGGCCACTGGTTTTCAGCAGCAGTCAGGTTAGTCTGGATGGTGGACAGGGACCTTCAGGGTTGATTTTTCAAGTTCTAGAAGAGTGAAAAAGGAAAGGGAGATAAAGAAAAGGAATAATTCTTGGTCTGGGAAAAAAAATCAGGAAATAATTTTGCTTCATGTCAGAGGTATAATAGCATTATTGAGGTGAGTAGAGTGAATTTTGTGGTCTAGTTTAATGAAAGCTCTTCAACACTAGTCCAGGATTCACTGTTGTGACTGCAGAGGTTTCAGAAAATCTTTAAATGTTCTCTTTCAAATTCCTGTAACACTCTAGAGGAGTAACTGTGGTAACAAGGTACTAACCTGGATTGGTGTATTCAGCAAAGTTGATGTCCAGCACCTGCTGTGTGGTGGCTTACAGCACAGTGTTTGTGTGGGTGTGTTAAAAGAAGCTCCAGACAACTTATGTTGGAGCAGGAGCCTTGCATCAAGGTGCAGCCAGTGGCAGAGCTGGGAATTTGCAGCCAAGCTGGCCAGAAATGTTCCATGGCTTTGTGAGACAGCTGCTGGCTGCCTCGTGCCTCAGTTTCCCTCCTTGTACAGTATTGCTGATACTTCTTTTTGCCTGAGAAGCACTGATAAGAATATTCAGAAGTGAACATTGTGTTTACCCCTTGCACTAGCCCTGCTGTAACCTCCTGTGGTTCCTGTGGGAGCAGCAGAAGGATTTTCCTGTTTGGAGCACAGTCATTGCTGAAGGATATGGCTGCAGTAAATAATTCAGTGGGATTCAAGGAACAGTTGGATACAGCTTAGGGTGAGAACTGTCCAGCCTCTCTGCGTGGGCCAGGATGTGTCAGGGGCTGCAGTGCATCAGGATGGGAGGCAGATTCCAGCAGATGGAAGCAGCTGGGAGCAGAGCAGTGGATCAGTGCAGGCAGAGATGGGCTAGAGGCTGGGGCTGGCTGCTCTGGGGATGCCTGGTGTGCTGGGAGCCCAGTGATCGTGGGGTGCACATCCTGTATCCCCTTGCCTTCCCTGCTACCAGGAGTTTAATACTTTTTATCCTTTGCAGGGTCCAAGATTCAACATCTGCTGCTTCTGCCCCCAATGCTGCTTCTGCCCCCAATGCAACCCCTTCTCCTGCTGCCCCATCTCAGCCCTCGACATCCAGCAGTGCTGGTTCGGACGCAGGGAGTGGCAGCAGACGGAGCAGTGGCTCGGGAGGTCCTGGAGATGGAGGCCCCAACAGTGCTGCATCCATCCTGTGTAAGTGGGGGCTGTGAGAAGGAAGAATTTCCTGGGATCAGTCCAAGGAGTTGGGGTTCTTGGCCCCTGTTGTTGTCTCTGCTTGCCCGTGGGCTTTGCATGAGTCACTCCCAGGGCACATCTTTGTGTCCCTGCTCAAGGTGATGTCACTGAGTGAAGTGTGTGTGTGTAGGGATATCCTTACTCAGAGCTGGCTGCCATAGACATACAGGATGCCCCTGGATTTGTGGGGATGCAGTTCAGCTGATGTGCCTGTCCTCTTCTGCAGTTGCTGACAGTTACTGACTCACTCCTATCTTCCTGTGTCTTGTTCCCTCTCCAGCTGGCTTCGGTGGCATCACTGGGCTGGGCAACCTTGGGATGGGCTCTGCCAACTTCATGGAGCTCCAGCAGCAGATGCAGAGGCAGCTGATGTCCAACCCAGAGATGCTTTCTCAGATCATGGAGAATCCCTTAGTGCAGAACATGATGTCTAACCCTGACCTCATGAGGCAGATGATCATGGCCAACCCCCAGATGCAGCAGCTCATGGAGCGAAATCCAGAGATAAGCCACATGCTCAATAACCCAGAGCTCATGAGGCAGGTGAGTCACACCAGGGCTCAGTAAAGAGGGTTGAGGAGAGTCTTTGTGGACCAACAGCAGTGTCTGCACTGTGAGGAGAAGCAGGAATGCCAAAGCAGTGATTTTGGAGATCTCTTCCTTCCTGCTGTGAGCTCCCCACAAACAGATGGTGGTCTTGAGTTACGTGAATGCTGTTTACTCAGCCCACATCCTTGCAACTCTTATCCCTTTCAGAGCTATTGAATCCATAGTGTACTGGGAAAAAAAGGGATGCTGGGATTTTCCTAGCATGCTGACTACAAGGCTACTATGTTGTGATTCAGAAATGGGAGTAAAAGCAGTGCTGGAGAAGTGGCTCTACTTCAAAAGCTCTTTGTTTCTCTCTAGTTCTCTTGACAGATTATGTAGACACCACAGCTGTACAGTGAGTGTGTCACTACTGTATCAGTGGGGAGCACTAGTGTAGACTGGGATCCCAGAGGACTCTCATTTTTCCCAGAGCAGAGAGGATCTCTGTTCAAGAGGACTGGCTGTCTGGAAGACCAAAGGTTCATCACAAGGGAATCCTAAGGGATCAGTGAGAGTCTGGGTGTTAATAGCCATTGACAGGACTCTGCTGTTTCATGGGAAGGCTTGTCAAGAGGGTTGTGCTGCGTGGGCCTAGTTTCCATCTGCTTCTCTGTTATCCTGCTTTCAGCTGTGTTGGCCATATATGAAATTCCAGAGCTGCAGGACTAAATTGTGAATAATCTGTACTTAAGCAGTTCTTCGAATGAGACCTGGATATTCTTTGTGCAGGGGAGACCCATCAGAAATCTGGAGAGGGTGGAAGCTACCACCTTCCCAGTTGTTGTGTGTAATCCATCCAGTCTGAGTGGGAACATATGGGTACTGGATGTTTGGATGTCCTGATACTGCTTAGGAACAGAACAGTCTCATCGAGCTGAACCAAGGCTGAGAAGGAAGAGAGCTGAGCAAGGCTGGGGAGGAGCCTGGATCCCTGGGCTCTCTTTGCTTGGATAAATGATCTCTCTGCTCTCTGCCTGTAAATTGGGTTTAATTATCCTCTCTCTTCTGGGAGCTGAGATTTAACTCTTCCAGTGCTTGGCTGCTGACCAGGCTCTTGATCCACTCTGGCCCTTCGTGGTGCATGTAGGCCTGAGCTTTCCCCCTTTTCCTCCTTCTGGCAGACCATGGAACTGGCTCGTAACCCTGCCATGATGCAGGAGATGATGAGGAACCAGGACCGAGCTTTGAGTAACCTCGAGAGCATTCCAGGAGGATACAACGCCCTGCGCCGGATGTACACGGACATCCAGGAGCCCATGTTCAGTGCAGCCAGGGAGCAGGTACTGCAGTGTCCTCAGTGTGCTGTGGGGTGGGAAGGGGCCTTTCCCTGTCCCCTCTGCTGCTGGGGCAGTTACAGAGCGTGGCTCTTCATCCCTCCACTCAAGTGGCTGGAGAACATGGTGCAGAGCCTCTGGTGACATGGGTTGAGGTGTTGGAGGAGGGACCTGCTGTGGCTCCTCCAGTCTCCCAGCAGGCTGGAAGCCAGCCCTGACCTACAGTCAGGCCCTGTCACTGTTAGCACAGCCCTCTGCTCCCTGGATTAGCTGGAGCCTGATGCCTTTGGAGCAGAGCTGGCTCAGATCCAGTTGGCTGGTAGTGCAGGAGGAGGGAGCACAGCTCTGGCTGCAGAGGGCTGTGCAGACACACTCCAGCATTACCTACTGGCATGTCCGGGTGCTAGTTTTACAGGGGCATTTTGAAGCCCTGCATTTGGGAGCTGAATCTGGAGCTGTGGCCACTCCTGAGCCTGGTCTTTTTCTGAGTGAGGTGTGTTGTGGATTGCAGATTTCTCAGGAGGCAGATCATGGCACGTGTTTAGCAAATTCTGGACTTGGCTGAATATGATCGGCTGTTCCCTGGCTTGCTCAACACTGGGGTTGGTCTGCTGGGACTAACTGATTCCATCTGTTTCTTTTTTTTTTCCCTCTCTAGTTTGGCAACAATCCTTTCTCTTCCTTGACGGGGAATTCTGACAGCTCGAGCTCTCAGCCTTTGCGGACGGAGAACAGAGAGCCATTGCCAAACCCCTGGAGCCCCACACCCCCTGCTTCCCAGAGTCAGGCACCCAGCAGTGAAGGGAGCACGGGCTCAGCAAGCACCCAGGGCACCCCGACTGTGTCCAACCCCTTCGGGCTGAACGCTGCCAGCATCGGCGCTGGTACGTGGGCGAGGAGCCGGAGGGTGCAGCTCCCCCAGCCTTCCCTGGGGGGCCAGTTCCTTGGGCATTTGAGCCTGGCTGTGGCTGTTGTCCAGTCTAGCCTACTTGCAGGCACAAATGAATAATTCTGATGCACTTGTTGAATGGTTCCTTTGGGAACTCTGCTGTCCCTGAAGCTCTCAAGAGCAGGAGAGTGGCTGTCCCCAGCTACTAGATGGCAGTGCTGTCACCTGTCACATTGCATTTCAGGCAATGCAGTGGTGCTCAGGCTCATCAGGGGTTTTCCTTTGTCTTCCCTTCTCCTTGCAGGCATGTTCAACAGCCCAGAGATGCAAGGACTCCTGCAGCAGATTTCTGAAAACCCTCAGTTGATGCAGAATATGATCTCTGCCCCCTACATGCGGAGCATGATGCAAACTCTTGCCCAGAACCCAGACTTCGCAGCACAGGTAAAAGTGTTGCAGCTGTCTGCTGTTGCCAGGCAGGCCATGAGCTCAGTGTGAGGTCAGTCTGCTGCTGGGGTCAGACTGGTTCCTCTGCAATACACAGTTTGGTTGTATTTCTTGATAGCCTGCTCTGAGCCCTGTGTGTTTTCAGAGCCCCTAACACAAGAGATGGCTCTCAGAGGGACATGGGAATGCCCCTTCTCTTTGCCTGTGGCCAAGTGGCCTCTGTTCAACACTGCTGTCAGGAATTGAGCTGTCCTGTTTTGATCTCCCTTGGCAGGGGAGCATGTTGAAAGCCCAGGGAGGGAGTCAGGGGCCCTATAACTGACCTGTTCTTCATGGCTTAGTTGCATAGGGTTTAACAGCAAGTGGCAGCAACCCTCTGACCCTACCTACATGTGCTGTCTCTTGCTAGATCATGGTAAATGTCCCCCTCTTTGCTGGGAATCCACAGCTTCAAGAACAGCTCCGCCTTCAGCTCCCTGTCTTCTTGCAGCAGGTAAAGGCCTCTGGTTGGCCCTGTGCTGCCCTCAGCCCCTGGCTCCAGAGCTTCTCCCCCCACTGTGGGCAGGCAGGATCTCAGCTGCACTAGGGAGCATGTGGGCTTGGGGGGGCTGAGGAAGGAAGGGGGTTGCACAGGGGAGACAAAGAGGAAGAATTTGGTTTGACAAGATGGTCTGAATAACTCATCTGAATTACTGAAAGGTGGACTCCAGGTTAGGCTTGTTAAGCTACTTGGAACCCCTGTGTAGACAGTCTCACTGTGTTGAGTTTACGAAAGTTACACAGCTAATTGTGCTAGAGCAGCTGGTTCTCAGGTAAATCAGAGTCCAAAGGCATGTGTCCCCAGTTCTAATGTGGTTGACCCAGTTCATTTAGGAAACCTGATGTGAGCTCTGTGAGTGTCCCTGCAGGTGAGCCCTGCAGTCTGGAGCCTCAGAGGAGGATCTAGACACGAAGGCAGCGCTGGCTGCTGGCTCAGCTGTGGCAGTGGTGGAGCTCTGGCTGCCTGGGCTCTCACTGGGTGGTACCCTGGTGTCTCTCTGCCTTGCTCCCCAGATGCAGAACCCGGACTCCCTGTCCATCCTCACCAACCCCCGCGCCATGCAGGCCCTGCTCCAGATCCAGCAGGGGCTCCAGACGCTGCAGACAGAGGCGCCCGGACTGGTGCCAAGGTACAGAGTGCTGCTGGGAGGGGCTGCTGGGAGGGGTGCTGGGCACAGGGACAGGGACAGGGACAGAGCTGTGTGCCCAGGGACAGGGATAGGGACAGAGCTGTGTGCCCAGGGACAGGGATAGGGACAGAGCTGTGTGCTGAGGGACAGGGACAGAGACAGAGCTGTGTGCCCAGTGCCACAGAGCTGCTGTGCCCATGGACAGGGACAGAGCTGTGTGCCCAGTGCCACAGAGCTGTGTGCTGAGGGACAGGGACAGGGACAGAGCTGTGTGCCCAGGGACAGGGACAGAGCTGTGTGCTGAGGGACAGGGACAGAGCTGTGTGCCCAGGGACAGAGCTGTGTGCCCAGTGCCACAGAGCTGCTGTGCCCAGGGTCAGGGACAGAGACAGAGCTGCTGTAGACAGGGACAGAGACAGAGCTGTGTGCTCAGTGCCACAGGCAGAGCTGCTGTGCTGAGTACCAGCAGGCAGAACTGGCTGTGGATTCATCTGGGAGATCTGCTTAGGGCACTCTGCAATGGGGAACTTGTGCAGGTGTGTGCCTGCAGGCCTCTCTGAGCTAGCTAATTAGCACTTGTTGCTTGCTTGTACTTCACTGGGAAGTCCTTGACCCTTTCTTTTTGGAGAAAAGGTTGGAATGCACTTGGTCCTTCCCCCATCCTTTGTTTGCTGCATTTGGTATGGACTGAACTCAAGGACTTTATCCTGCAGAACAGGATGACACAAGGCTGGGTGGCTCTGCTGGGGCAGGCTGATCTACTGGCAGCCCTCAGCTCTCTGCTTGCTGTCACCATGGGTCACACTCCATCACAGCAGTTCTGTGCAGGCTTCTGTTAGCTCTGCTCACTCCGTGTGCCATGTGTGACCAGAACATGGATGCAGCTGGTTCAGTTTTCAGAGCTGCCCTGTAGCAGCTCCCTCAGTGAGGGCCAGCCTGGCTGAGCCTGCTGGCTGCCCTGCTGCCCCACTCTGGGGGGCTGACCAGAGTGCCAGTGTCACCCTGAGCATGGCCTGCCTTCCCCTGCAGCCTCGGCTCCTTCGGCATGCCCCGGATGCCCCCGGCCTCCACAGGAGGAAGCACAATCCCGGAGAACCCCGTTCCCTCCGCTTCCACGCCGGCCAGTGCCTCTCCAGCTGGGGGTGGGAACCCTCAGCAGCAGCTGATGCAGCAAATGATCCAGCTGCTGGCCGGAGGAAGCTCTCAAGTACGTAATGCCCAGTGGTGCTGGCATGGGCAGGGAGGTCTCTGGGGGGTCCCCAGCTCACCCCATTTAGGGTATGTGGTCCCCAACAGTCTCTTGTGCCTGTGGTGCTCTAGGCCAGGTTTGGTGTTGGGGTCTGGCTGACTCTTTGGGGTGTTGAACACTTTGAGGGGTTTAAGCTCAGCATGCTGGGGATCCTTCTCCCTGCACTGCTGCCACTGTGTCCTGGTTGGAAGGACAGGTGTCCGCCAATAAAGGCAGAAGCTTCTCTTTGAAATGGAGAATGTAAACCCCCTCCCTCCCAATTATTATTATAATATTGAAATTAAGGGGCTCTCAGGCAAAGATATGGGAATTAGGAATAACAGTTCTTTACTAGGAAAATTAAAATAGAAATGCATTACAAAGAACAATCCCAACCTTGACAGAGTCAGAATCCAAGCTGACACCTGTCAGTCAGGGTGGGTGTTGGCAGCAGTCCCATTCAATGGTGGCTTCCTCCTCCTGCAGTGGCAGATGTGGTTCAGCTGGAGCAGTGCTCCTGTAGAAGGTGCAGTTTTCCTCTGAAGCTCCAGGGATGATGTGGAAAGGTCTGGTTTTCCTCTGGAATCCAGTGGAAAGATGGATAACTTGCTGTCCAAAATGTCAGTTTTTATCTGGGTAGGAAAGGCTTGGCTCCTCCCCTGGCTGGAGCATCTCCCAGTGGGATGATGTAATTTTATCAGTCATACACTGGGACTCAATGGCCATGAACAGGAGATATCTCCTGGAGGGAGGATGGGCTGTGGGAAAGATAAAGATGATTGCCCCAGCTGGTTTTTAACAATGGCCCATTAACAGGAGATATCTCCTGGAGGGAGGATGGGCTGTGGGAAAGATAAAGATGATTTCCCTGCCTAGTCTTAAACATGACCCATTAGCAGATAATATGTGCCATGGAGATGAGAGTCACTGCCCCACTCTGCTTCAACAGACAGTGACAGAATGCACATTTCTGGCCACATCCTGTGTTGCAGCCCAAGACACTCTGTCAGTACCGAGCCAGGACTGACTGCTGTGGCTGCTGGGACACAACCCAAGGGGAGGTTGAGACTGTTCCCCCAGGAGCCTGAAGCTGTGCTTGGGGCTCCTGCTGGCAGTGCCCCTGTGCAGTGCTGTCCCTGACTCCTGTCTCTGTCCTTCTGGCAGGCGCAGAGTCCCGAAGTGCGATTCCAACAGCAGCTGGAGCAGCTGAACGCCATGGGCTTCATCAACCGTGAGGCCAATCTGCAGGCGCTCATCGCCACCGGCGGGGACATCAACGCAGCCATTGAGAGACTGCTGGGCTCCCAGCCTTCCTAAACTCTGTCCTGCTGCCCCACAGGCGCCAGCACACGCATCCATACACATGCACAGGGGATCTTTCCGGAAAGCCCGCCATCATTTTCATATCTGACAGCTGTCCATGTATTTAAAACAAAAAGATACAGCTTAACCCCTGACCTTCCTACTAAGTTAAGATTTCATGTTGAAATGCTCTTTAACTGGCTTGTATGTGGATTCCAGTTCTCATCGTGGCCACAGAGACTTCAGATGTGTATTTTTTCCTAAATATGCCCTGTCTCAGACACTCTTCTCTCTCTCTCTAGATGGTAGAGGCGATACTTCTAGTTACTTACCTGAATGATTGTGTTTTGAGTAGCTTGATTTTAACTGTACATGATTCCTTCCCCTAGCCCTCCTTTCAGGCAAATATTTAAAATATTGAGCCAAGTTTGGGGATTGGTTATTTCTCTCAGCATCTTATTGGGAATGGATCAAAAGAAAAATTGAAATTACCTGAGAATTTCTGATGTCATTTGTCTTAATGTTTCCTGGGATGAACCGAGCCTGTGGCCCTCACTCACAGGTGCCTCCAGTCTCCTGGTAGAGGGTTAATGGGTGGGAAACCTGTGTTTGAAGTGTGGCCTGTTTACACTCTGGGGGTGGTGTAACGGAGCCCAGGGGTGTGCAGTGACCAGGTGTGCTGTTCTTGAGCTTGAGTAGAAGGTGCTGTGCAGAGGAAGGTGTTCTGAAGGTGTGTTTCTGCCCAAGTCATGTGGTTCCTGGTCGGAGGTGTCCGGGGGCATTGACTCCTGTGCTCAGTGGGCTCAGTTTTACAAGTGTGAAAACTAAAAAAGGAAATGGAAAATAAGCTAACGGTCTTTTCGCTTCACTGGAAAGTGTTGAAGTTCGTGTTCTTCCCAGTTTAGACCCATCCTCCACCCCCTTCCATTCTGGTGTGTTCGAATGTTCCGGCTGTCCAAGAGACTCCCAGGACCAGCAGGGTGGTGTTTCCCAGGAGCCTCCATGGCTGTGTAATTTGCATACACCATTTTTATCAAAGGAAAATAAATGCGCACAACCATCTGTCTCCCTGCATCCCTGTCTCATCCTTGCCTGCCTCGGCTCTGCTCAGCTGGGCCAGTTCCTTGGGTTTAACCTGTCCTGTCCTGTTCCCTGTGCTCAGTGCAGGCGTGGGGGTGTCACACTCCCTCTCCACCTGGCCCAGCTGCCTTCTCTTGTGGCCAGGAAACCTTTGCCACTTCAGGAACACTGCTGAAGCTTCCCAAACACTGGTCCTAAACTGCTGGTTTGGAAGCGTTGAATTCCTTTGAAGCAAAGAATTCCTTTGAACTAGAATGACAATTAGAAACCCTTGGAACTGTTGAGAGCTGGGAGTCAGTGTTATTTGATAAGTTTCTTTCAGTGTGGGAGGACTGGGCAGAGAGGGAACAGGAGGTTTGCTGCATACCTGTAAAACCTGCTGCACCCAGCTGGCTCTGTAGCTGGAACTGGAATCGATGGGTGTTGGTGTTGCTGAGAGCGTAGGTGGTGGTGGTGGAGAAAACATGGGGCTGGAAACACTCCTGCCTCTGTGTGTGCATCCTAATGAGACAGCAATCCCTTGGAGGAGGATTTAGAAAGCAGCTTTAACCTCTTGTGGAGGCTGTGCACAAATGTGTGGATTGCTTTGTGCAACCTCTCCTCAAATGTGGGAAGTCTTCACGGAGCTGTGTAGGGATGGGACTGGAGATCCTGATTGGCACTGGCAGGGTCAGAGCTTTTTCCAAATGTTACTGATTGGCCCCTTTGCAGCTGAAAACAGGCTCCTGAGAAAGGCCTGTGCAAGCCTTGGGATCTCTTCAGAGTCCTTTGACAGCACTAAAGTGTGTCCCTGCACAAGCCAGCTCTTGTAAGGAATGTGCTTGTGGGAGGATGGATGGTGCAAGCAGGGAAGGGAGGGTGCAGGGGGGTGCACAGGGTCACAGGGAGTGGGGATATCACCCCATGGTGAGTTTGAACCTCTGAGGAGCAAAATTACTCCCACCAGTGTTGTTTCTGGCCAGGCAGAAATCATCCTTCCACCCCCTGAGTGTGTTGGCCAGGTGTGACATGGTAGTGTCACCACAGTGCAAGGAGTCTGTGTGTGTGAGGGGGTCTGGGTTGGAACAGGCACTTGGAGGGGTGGAGCAGTTTGGTGACTCCAAAGCTGGCTGGAAACAAACCCCTGCCTGGTGGGGGAATCCTGCTGCAGTGCGTGCAGATGGCTGTGAACCCCTGAGGAGACTCCACGGGAGTTTGGGAATCCCAGAATGGTTTGGGTGGGAAGAGACCTTGTATCCTCATAGCTCATCTCATTCCACACCCCTGCCATGGGCAGGGACACCTTCCACTATCCCAGGCTGCTCCAAGCCCCATCCAGCCCCACCTTGGACACTTCCAGGGATCCAGGGGCAGCCACAGCTTCTCTGGGCACCTGTGCCAGGGACTCACCACCCTCACAGGGAAGAATTTCTTCCCAATGTCCACCATAAGTCTTCCTTCTTTTGGTTTAAAACCATTTCCTCTTGAGTCATCATTATCTGCCCATATAAAAAGACTTTGACCCTCACTTTCACAAGTTCCTTTAACTCCTGAAAGGCCACGATGAGCCCTCACAGGCCATCCAGTCCTTGGTGTCTCTTGCTTGTTTAAGTGGGAAAACACTTAAGCAGTTCTTCTGTCTCCCCACATTGTATCATCTGCTCTCGTGCCACTTTGGGATCATTTCCTGCTGCCAGCCCACCAGCCAAGATGTTCAAATAGAGACACCAGGCAGCCTGCAGCTTCTTGTGTCCACCTGATGGCACCTCCTGGTTCTCCAGCCTCCCCAGCACTGTGGCACAGCTGCCCATCCCACGCTGCTCCCAGGGGCTCTGCTTGCTGCGCTGCTCCGTGCTGGGAAGGAGAGCTGGGAGGGTTGCAGTTCCTGCCTGGTGGGACACAGTGAGGCTGGGAGCAGGATGCAGCTGGTCTGGCCTTTGGTACCCACAGGGGATGCAGATCTGGTCTTCCCAGGCTCCAGAGAAAAAGGCACTTTGAAGGCTCGTGAGAAGGAATCTTTTAGTGAAGCCTTAATCCCCCCCAGAGCTTTCCCTAATCCCTGGTAATGTGCTGTTCAAAGCCCCACTTCCAAAGGAACGACTGCCCTTTCTCACTCCCATAGCTCTCCTTCCCCAAGGAACTGCCCAAAGGTGCTCTTACTGACTATTTCCTCTCATTTTACTCTGGCAAACAGAATTAATTCCTTTAAAACATAATTTCTGCAGCAGGTAGCGGCAAATCCTGCTGATTGATTGGGAGAGATTTCTGCTGTCAAGAATATATTTTCACTTCATTCCTTCTCCTTTCCCTGGAGGGAATCTGCAGCCTTTCCCCCCAATATCCCAGTGTAACACTTCCAACTTTGAAATCAAACCTGTAAAATGTGGAGGAGAGAAAGATGGCAGGAATCAACACCTACATTCCTTTCAATGAAGCGTTTTTTTGGTTACCAGCTTCCATAGTATGGGCAGTTTCCTGTGGCCACAGCCCTGACTATGGAGGGGCAAGTTCACAGTGACTCAGGAGAGGGTCAGTAGGGGAATATCCTGGGGTAGGAGGTCATGGAGTAGGATAGGTTGGAAAATATATATGTGTGTATGTGGAACTGCTGCAGCACCTTTGCTCAGCCACAGGAGCCATGAGCAAGGGCTGAATGATGCTCCTGAGCCTCTCTGCTGAATTCTGCAGCATTTAAGGGCAGAAAATCATGATTTAGAGCACGGTTGGGCCATAGCCAGCCCCGACAGTTCCCTGTTGCAAGACCTGACCATTCACATTTAGGGCCATATTCATGTTTCTCTGACATGGTTTATTTTTAATTCCACCAGCAAGCTGACACCTGGTTTCCTGTTGCTGCCTGGCAGGTGCTGGTCGTGTTCACCAGAGTTTGCTGTGGGTTTTTGAGTGTTTCCAGCTTGTAGGGTTGGCTATATCAGAGCTGATATGCCCACATGTCCCCGTGTCCCTCTCCCTGTCCCCATGTTCCTTTGCTTGTCCCCATGTCCATATCCCTGTCCCCATGTTCATATCACTGTCCCCATGTTCATATCATTGTCCCCGTATCCATGTACCCCTGTCCCCACATCCCTCCCCCCTGTCCCCATGTCCCTCTCCCTGTCCCCGTGTCCCTCTCCCTGTCCCCGTGTTCATACCTCTGTCTCCATGTCCCTCTCCCTGTCCCCATATCCCTATCCCTGTCCCCGTGTCCATATCCTTGTCCCTGTGTCCATATCCCTGTTCCTCTGTCCCTCCCTCTGTCCCTCTCTCTGTCCCCGTGTCTCTCCCCCTGTCCCCATGTCCCTCTCCCTGTCCCCATATCCCTATCCCTGTCCCCGTGTCCATATCCTTGTCCCTGTGTCCATATCCCTGTTCCTCTGTTCCTCCCTCTGTCCCTCTCCCTGTGTCCATGTCCATGTCCGTGTGTCCATGTCCCTCCCCCTGTCGCCGCGTCCCTCTCCCTGTCCCCGAGCCCCGCCCCCTGTCCCCGAGCCCCGCCCCCCTGCCCCTAGCCCCCTGTCCCCGTGCCCCGCCCCCCTGCCCCGTGCCCCGCCCCCGGCGCGTTCCCGGCCCCGCCCCCGGCGCATGCGCACAGCCCCTGCCCGGCGGCCCGGCCTCGTGCGGCGGCGCCGGGACCGGCGGGACAGAGCGGGAGAGAGCGGGACACACCGAGACCCGGCGGGGACACACCGAGAGCCACCGAGACCCAGCGGGATCCCCCCGGAGCCGCCGGGCCATGAGCGCCCCGGAGCCGCCGGGCCGCGGGATGCTGTTCGCCGAGACGCAGCTGAGGCGGCACGGCTGGCAGCGAGGTGCGGCCGGGCGGGGTCCGGGCCGGGCGGGGGTCCCGGGCCGCGCTCCCAACCCCAGCGCCTATCAAACTGCGATCCCCAAAACCCCCGGCTCCCTCAGACTGCGATCCCCAAAAACCCCCGGCTGTCCTCAGACTGCGATCCCCCAAACCCCGGCTCCCCTCAGACTGCGATCCCCCAAAACCCCGGCTGTCCCTCAGACTGCGATCCCCCAAACCCCGGCTGTCCCTCACACTGCGATCCCCCAAACCCCGGCTGCCCTCAGACTGCGATCCCCCAAACCCCCGGCTGCCTCGAGACTGCGATCCCCCAAACCCCGGCTGTCCCTCAGACTGCGATCCCCCAAACCCGGCTGCCCTCAGACTGCGATCCCCCCAAACCCCGGCTGCCCCTCAGACTGCGATCCCCCAAACCCCGGCTGTCCCTCAGACTGCGATCCCCCAAACCCCGGCTGTCCTCAGACTGCGATCCCCCCAAACCCCGGCTGTCCTCAGACTGCGATCCCCCAAACCCCGGCTGTCCCTCACACTGCGATCCCCCCAAACCCCGGCTGTCCTCAGACTGCGATCCCCCAAACCCCGGCTCCCCTCAGACTGCGATCCCCCAAACCCCCGGCTCCCTCAGACTCCCCCAAACCCCGGCTCCCCTCACACTGCGATCCCCCCAAACCCCGGGCTGTCCCTCAGACTGCGATCCCCCAAACCCCGGCTGTCCCTCAGACTGTGATCCCCCAAACCCCTGGCTATCCTCACACTGCGATCCCCCAAACCCTGGCTCCCCTCAGACTGCGATCCCCCAAAGCCCCATCTCCCCCCAAGCCCCCAGCTCCCTCCCTTAGCCCGATCTCCCTCCCCAAGCCCCAGCTCCCCCCAAGTTTCAGCTCCCCCCAAGCCCCATCTCCCCCGCAAAGCCCCAGCTCCCCGCAAGTAGACCTGGGGACCCTGCAGCCCCCGTTAGCCCCCAGGTCCCCACCCCAGACCCCGGTGGTCCCAGAGCCCGGCTCCCCGTCCCCCTCCCGGTCTCCAGCTCACCCCGACCCTCGGGCCGTGCAGGGCTGACGGTGCCGTGTCCGCAGGGCAGGGACTGGGCCGGCGGCAGGACGGCATCGCCGAGGCCATCCGGGTGAAGGTGAAGTGCGACACGGCGGGGGTGAGTGCATCCCCCGGGGGTGAGTGTGCCTCCCCTCCTGAGCCCCGCCCGCTGCCCAGCGCAGCCATGCCGGCAGCTGCTCTGCCCCCCGCAGGTCGGACACGACGCGGCCGAGCCCTTCACCTTCCACTGGTGGGACCACGTCTTCAACAAGGCGGCTGCCAACATCGCTGTGGAGGCTGGGCAGGTGGGAGCGCTGGGGCTGGTGGGGGTTGAAGGCAGGAGGGTGTTTGGGTTCCTTCGGTGGCTCCTCTACTGCCACTGTATCCCCCAAGCAGCACCTTGCACAGGGGCTGTGGTGCTGGAGAGGTGCTGCTGGAGGGGTGAAGCCCCTTGGACAGATCATTTCCAAGCCCTTTGCCTTTTCTCCCCCAGGATGGCATCTCTGTGAAGGCACTTTCTGAGCAGGGAGGCAGGATCAGCAATAAGAAGCCACGCAAGGCTGGCAGCAGTGGGAGCCTGCTGTACGGCCACTTTGTGAAGGTAACCTGGAGCCTGGGGGCTGCAGGGCCCCCAGAGCCCCCTTCTCCTCGTGCCCCTTTCTCACAGCCCCTGTCTCTGTGCTGCAGTCAGCCACGCTCACAGCCTGTGGGGAGGAGTCCACAGCACTGCCCACCAGCTCTGAGAGCAGTGAGGAGGAGGAGAAGCTGGACCTCTCTTCGGTCAGGAGGTGAGGCTGGGCTCCATCCCTTGATGGAGCCCTGCTCTAGACCCTGTTCCCCCCCAGAGATGCTGGGGTGACAGCTCCTGTCTGTGTCCCACGGGGTGACAGCTCCTGTCTGTGTCCCAGGGGGTGACAGCTCCTGTCTGTGTCCCACGGAGTGACAGGCCCTGTCTGTGTCCCACGGGGTGACAGCTCCTGTCTGTGTCCCAGGGGGTGACAGCTCCTGTCTGTGTCCCAGGGGCTGACAGACCCTGTCTGTGTCCCACAGGCTGACAGACGAGCAGCTGGTGCAGGCGTGCGGGGGCCGCACAGCACACAAGTGAGTGAGCCTGTCCTCTCCTCAGAGGGGCTGTTGAGCAGGCTGGGCTGGGCAGCACTGCTGGGGAGGTGCCAGTCCTCACTGCCTGCCGTCATTGCAGGGGTGCCCGGCACGGCCTGACCATGAGTGCCAAGCTGGCACGCCTGGAGGAGCAGGAACGAGCCTTCCTGGCCACTTACCGGCAGCAGGAGCCCCCAGACAGCAGCCAGGGCAAAAAGAAGAAAAGGAAACAACCCAGGGATGGAGCCAACCCCGGGGTGCCACAGAGCCAGGAACCAAACACAGAACAGGAGGAGGTGTTGGAAGAAGGAAAAGGTTGTGAAGAGGAAGAAAAAGAACCGGGGACCAAGCAGAGAAGAGGAGCTGACAGGAGAGGAAGAGGGCATGAGGAAGAAGAAGAAAAAGGTGGTCACAGAGCCTTGTGGAGAAGAGGTATCAGGAGAGGAGGGGAAAGTCATGAAGAGGAAGAAGCCAGAGCTAAGCATGGATGAGGAGGTGGTAGAAGAGGAGGAGAAGGCTGCAAAGAAGAGAAAGAAGAAAAAGAAGAAGAAGCAGGAAGAGGAGGACAAAGAAGAGCCAGCTGAAACAGACATACCTCTACAAGACACAGAGGAGCCAAACTTGGGACACAGCCCTACAAAGAAGAGGAAGAAGAAGAAGAAGAAGAAGAAGAAGAAGAGGGAGCCTGAGTGAATAAGTGCCATGGCTGCCATGCATTTCACACCTGCCAGTCCCACCTGGCTGTCAGGGTCCTGATCCTGGTGCTGGTGGGTGCCATGGGGTGCTCTGAGCTCATTCCAGATGGAGTCCAGCACTGTGGCCCAGCTGCCTGGGGTTGCTGGGCTAGGACAAGTTGGTCTGGAGCTGGGTCAAGCTTTACTTCACCACCTGAACCTCAGGGGTGACCCTGGTTCCCCCCAGACCCTGGGGCAGGGACCCATTTGCCACAGGCCTGTCACAGAGGGACACAAGGACACACCCTGCAGAGTACTCAATTTTTTTAAGGGCATGAATAAATCTTTATTGTAATCAGATTACCCTGAAGTGTGAGTGGTGCCGTGAGTGGCAGAGCCCTGGATTCCAGATCAGCTTTACACCTGTAGCACTTGGATTAGGCAGCAACCCCAAACAGAGCTCCTCACCACTCCTGGGCCTTCTGATCCTGCTGGCAGAGCCTTGGGCAGACTTGGCCCTGGTGTGAGTGCTGCTGCCAAGCCTGCCCCAGCCCCCCAGCCCCGGCTCTAGGTCAGCTGCAGGACGCAGTCCGTGCCGGGGAACGCCGGCAGGTTCAGAGCGTATTTCTGCTGCAGCGCAGGGGGCACGAACCTGCCCCCAAGGAAGTGGTACCGGCCCGTGAAATGCATCGCCGCCTTCTTGGGCGCCGTCAGGGAGATGAGCATGTCAGGCTGCAGGCCGTCTGCCTTCCCCTTCTCCACATCCCAGCCTGCAACAAGCCCAGGGCCAGGCTGCAGCCAGCACCAGCCTGGCTGAGCCCCTTCCCCCTGGCCGGTGCAGCTGTGACTCACCTACAAGCCCCAGGGCCAGGCTGCAGCCAGCACCAGCCTGGCTGAGCCCCTTCCCCCGGCAGGTGCAGCTGTGACTCACCTACAAGCCCCAGAGCCAGGCTGCAGCCAGCACCAGCCTGGCCCAGCCCCTTCCCCCAGCAGGTGCAGCTGTGACTCACCTACAAGCCCCAGGGCCAGGCTGCAGCCAGCACCAGCCTGGCTGAGCCCCTTCCCCCGGCAGGTGCAGCTGTGACTCACCTACAAGCCCAGAGCCAGGCTGCAGCCAGCACCAGCCTGGCCCAGCCCCTTCCCCCGAGCAGGTGCAGCTGTGACTCACCTACAAGCCCAGAGCCAGGCTGCAGCCAACACCAGCCTGGCTGAGCCCCTTCCCCCGGCAGGTGCAGCTGTGACTCACCTGAGGGGATGTCGATGCTGGCAATGGGCACGGTGATGTGCTCCAGCGTGCTGAGGATGCTGCCGAAGGGCTCCCGCACTGCTCCCTTGAAGCTGAAGCCGAAAATGGCATCCACCACCAGGCCATAGAGCTCGTCGATGAAGGCAGCCTGCAGCAGGGATGGCAGCAGCTGAAGGAAGGCAGTCCTGGCCACAGCTCCAGGGACAAGTGCTGCCAAGCTGGGGGCTGCTCCTCACCTCAGCTGGGAACTCAGTGAGGAAAGGAATATCCATCTTCTTGCACTGGGTGGTCAAACCTTCGAAGAGGGGCTTGCTGGGCTGCTTGGGGTAATACACAGTTGGCTGGTAGCCCTGCAAGAGCAGAAGGGACCTGAACTAATCCCACTCTGGCACCAGCTGCAGCCAGAGGAGTGGGAGCCTGGAGCCCACAGGTACAGGGGTGCACAGAGACCAACACCCTCGTGGGGACCCTGTGCAAGACTCACAAACATCTTCAGGTGCCGGGCGCAGACCAGCCCATCGCCACCGTTGTTCCCTGGCCCGCAGATCACCAGCACAGCGGGCTGGCTCGTGGTGAAGGAGCTGGCTGGGTAGGCCTGATGGGGGCAAGAGGCACAGGGTTATCATGGGGAAGTGGGCCCATGCCATGGGGCCAGGATTTGCAAGAGCCCCAGCTTGGCACTGGCATGTCCATGGGACTGGGACCATTCCCAGGATCACCATCTGGTGCCCACCTTGGTGGTAGCACAGCTTGGTACACAATGCTAGGACCCTTCCTTCCCCCCAGGGCCCCCACCTTGTCGATAGTGGTGACAGCACTCAGCCTGCAGTGCTGGAACTCTCCCCCAGGGTTTCCCACCACCTCCCAGGCACCCGCCCAGGCCGTGGCACAGCTCAGCCCACAATGCCAGGACCCCCTTCTGTCCCCCAGGATCCCCACCTTGGCAATGGCAGTGGCACAGCTCAGCCCTGCCAGCTCCATCAGCTGGTCCACGCTGAACTTGTACTCATTGAAGAGCTCCTGGTCGATGGCCTGGGCCTCCTCCTGCCTGGAGTGGGAGATGGCACCGCTGGGTACCCCAAAACCCAGCCAGGGGGGCTGCTATGATCCCCTTGACTTTGCATGAGCCAGGGGGGAAAACACCCAGAGCTGTGCCCCTGTGTCCATCTGCACCCCAACCCCATGTCCTGCCCGAGCCCCTGCACCCTCATTGTGCCCCTGCCCTGTCCTGTCCTGTCCAAATCCCTGCACCCTCATTGTGCCCCTGCGCTGCCCTGTCCTGCCCGAGCCCCTGCACCCCTCACTGTGCCCCCTGCCCTGCTCTGTCCTGTCCAAACCCCTGCACCCTCATTGTGCCCCTGCCCTGCCCTGTCCTATCCAAACCCCTGCACCCTCGTTGTGCCCCTGCCCTGCCCTGCCCGACCCCAGCCCGGCCCCTCCGACCCCAGCACCGCCGCCTCCTGTCCCACCTCCCTCCTTGCCCCGGCCCTACCCCAGGAAGCGGAGCCCGGTGGGGCCGGGGGACGTGCATGGCTCGGCGGGGCAGACACTGGCACAGCTCCCGGTCGCGGTCCCAGCCCCGGTCCCAGCGCCGGTCCCGGCACCGCCCGCCCGCCCGCGCCGCCGCCACCAGCAGCCCGAGCCGCAGCAGCGCCCGCGGGCCCGGCATGCAGCGGGCACGGCCCGGTACACCCGGGACAAGCCGGGACAAGCCGGGACAGCCGCACGGAGCAGGCGCGGGGCCGCCCCGGGGCGGAGCCGCGCAGAACCCGCCCAGAACCGGCGCAGAACCCGCCCAGAACCGGCGCAGAACCCGCGCAGAACCCGCGCAGAACCCGCCCAGAACCCGCGCAGAACCCGCGCAGAACCCGCCCAGAACCCGCGCAGAACCCGCGCAGAACCCGCCCAGAACCCGCGCAGAACCCGCGCAGAACCCGCCCAGAACCCGCGCAGAACCCGCGCAGAACCCGCCCAGAACCCGCGCTCCCGTTTCCTGCCCCGCGCCCCGGTGTGCAAAGCGCGGCGGAAACGGAGCGGGGACAGAATTGCCAGGAAAATTAATCCGCAAACACCAGAGGTTTATGTCCAAACAGCAGACAGAGGAGTCCTTTTTGCTGTATTCGAATAAAGGGAGAGGCCATGGGGCATTCCCCTGGGATATCTCAAATTTTTGGAGGACGCAGCCTCCTTTTTATCCTATTTTTCCCATCTGCATTTCCCTCTCTCTTTCCCCATGGGCTGAGGTACTTGAGAGGCACAGGCTTCCCAAACACCTGATACCTGAGATTCCCCTTAATGTAAAACCCTCCCTTTTAATTTTTAATTCTTATAGAATCCATAGTTTTTCCCCGTTGCTTCTTTCATCTTCCGATATCCAGTTTCATTTATCAGCAAACCTAGTTTGTTTGTAGAGGCAAATATCTTTTCCCATTCATCAATCAGTGGGATCCATCCCATTGTTTCTTTTATATCTTAGCGCTGGTGTTTACCTACCAGCAGATCTACAGCTCGTTTGTAAAGACAAATTCCTCTCAGAACGGTGTTGGCTCAGCGCCCCCTCCTCCCCCCGGCTCGGCGGCATTTCCCCGCTGTCCCGCTGGTCACACGAGGCTGCAGAGCAGGGACAGAGTCCTGGTCCCCGTGCGGGGTCCCCGGCGGGACCAGCAGCCGGCAGCAGTGGCACTGGGGTCATTGTCGAGGCTGCGAGGTCACGGAGGCAGCACGGGCAGCGCGGGTGTCCGGCAGGATGCAAAACGGAATAATGCAATTGCAGAGTCACAGACTGGTTTGGGTGGGAGGATCTTAAAGCTCATCTTGCCCCACCCTCCTGCCATGGCAGGGACACTTTCCACTGTGCCAGGCTGCTCCAAGCCCTGTCCATCCTGGCTTTGGACACTTCCAGGGATCCAGGGGCAGCCACAGCTTCTCTGGGCACCCTCACAGCCAAGAATTCCTTCCCAATATCCCATCTAACCCTGCCCTCTGGTAGTGAGAAGCCATTGCCCTTGTCCTGGCACTCCTGGCCCCTGTCCAAATTCCCTCTCTAGCTCTGCTGGAGCCCCTTTGAGCACTGGGAGGAAGGACTGGGTAGGAGGTTCCTACCAGGGTCCTGGAAACCACCCTGCCCCATCCATAGGGGTTTTGGTGTTGGCTACGAGGTGCCAAAATCCCCAGCCCTGTGACTTTTGGATTGGGGTGGCACAGGGGTGACCCAAGCCCTGCTGGGGTCTCCACCTGTGAACCCTCCCATCAGGGGACACTCTGGAGAACAAACCACTCCCTTGCCCACTGCCCCAAGGCATCACCTACCTCTGTGGAGGCCTGGCAGGGAGGGTTTGGTGGTTTTGGTGCCCTGGGGAATGCAGTGGGAGCCCCTCAGGCCTGGGCTCGCTGCTGGAGGAGCGATGTTCTGGTTGTGTGTGGTTCTCAGGGAGCTGGAGGCTGGCATGGGGTGGCTTGGCTGAGTTCAGGGTGGTTCTCTTACTGAGAGACAGGTGAACCTCACATGGGGTGAGCATCTCTGACAAACTGCCCCCTATCACATTGTGACTGAACCCTCCCTAGGATCCAGCTGGAATTGCCCCAAACGCACTCCCAGAATTATGTATCTGTTAAAAATATCTGGATTTTCACAGAAGTGCTGCAGAGGTATTTGGGTGCCAGGGGCTGTACTGAGGTGCCTCCCCCTTGCCTGCCCACCTGTTAGCCTGGGGCTCACTGTGATACCCTGGAGCTGAGCTGGGACCATCATCATCCTCCCCAGAGGTGCCCAGGAGGCCATGTGGGATGCAGGGCTCCAGTGTGAGACCACCAGCCAGGGCCACTCTTGTGCCTCCAGGAAGGAAGGACAAACAGGCAAGAACACAGTCTCAGACTGTGCCAAAGCCTCAGCTCCATCAGGAATTGCCTGGATGGCTCAATCCCACCTTTAGTTCACACCCTCTCACCTGAAAACCCAGCCTGAGCTCCTGGTGTACACACAGACAGCTCGTCCTCAGCCTGGGCTTTCCCCCTGAAGGACATGGAGTGAAGGGAGGCTTGTCTCCTGCGTGGTCTGGAAACTCATTGCAGAGGAAGGAGAGAGAGGATGGCAGCTTTCCTACTCACAGCTCGCTCCCCTGGAGCTGTGTCCTGGCCCGGGGCAGCGTGGAGCAGAACCGCAGCTGCCGGGGCTCCTGGTGGGATTAACAGCCAGCAAACTCAGGCACCTCTTGAACTGGGCCCCCAGCTCCCAGAGTGTCCCGTGGCCCCGGGGATGCTCACCAGGGCTGGGGAGGGTGCCCAGCCCCCCCGGCAGGAGAGGTGGCAGAGGTGGAGTTCGGTGCTGGATGGCGTCTGTGAGCTTGTGCACGACCCGTCTGTGGGCAGCTCTGGGGCTGTCCTGTGGCGGGGAGAACCGTGTGTGTGATGGGCTGGGGCCAGTGCCCCAGGATGCACGGGAGGGTCTGGCCCTGGGGGTGCCCCCCCAAGCCTTACCTGACAGTGGGAAAGCAGAATCAGGGCCTCCTGGTAGTGCCCGATGGCTTTCTGGGGGTCTCCCATGTGGAAGCAGGCTGCACCCAGCCCCTCGCACGCTTGCCACTGGCCCTGCAGGTCCCCTGGGAGGCAAAGGGCTGCATCAGTTCCAGCACTGCTGTGTTGGGTTGGTGTGACCAGAAATGTGGATTCTGTCACCATCTGTTAAACCAGGTGGGGCAGAGACCCTTATCTCCCTGGCAAATATTATCTGCTAATGGGCCAGCTTTAAACCAGCTGGGGCAATCATCTTTATCTTTCCCACAGCCCATCCTCCCTCTAGGAGATATCTCCTGTTAATGGGCCATTGTTAAAAACTGGGTGTGGCAGTGATCCTTATCTCTATGGGAATATCTCCTGTTAATGGGCCATTGTTAAAAACCAGCTGGGGCAATCATCTTTATCTTTCCCACAGCCCATCACCCTCCAGGAGATATCTCCTGTTCATGGCCATTGAGTCCCAGTGCATGACTGATAAAATTACATCATCCCACTGGGAGATGCTCCAGCCAGGGGAGGAGCCAAGCCTTTCCTACCCAGATAAAAACTGCCATTTTGGACAGTAAGGGACCTTCTTTCCACTGGATTCCAGAGGAAAACCAGACCTTTCCACATCATCCCTGGCCCTTCAGAGGAAAACTGCACCTTCTCCAGGAGCACTGCTCCAGCTGAACCACATCTGCCCCTGCAGGAGGATGCAGCCACCATTGAATGGGACTGCTGCCAACACCCTGACTGACTGACGGGTGTCAGCTTAGATTCTGACTGACAGGGTAGCGATTGTTCTTTGCAATACCATATTTCTCTTTTAATTTTCCTAGTAAAGAACTGTTATCCCTATTCCCATATCTCTGCCTGAGAGCCACTTAATTTCAAAGTTATAATAGTTTGGAGGGAGGAGGTTTACATTCTCCATTTCAAAGAGAAGCTTCTGCCTTTATTGGCAGATACCTGTTCTTCAAACAGGACAACAGCTCAGAGATCCCTGGTGGGCAGCATGGCCCAGCTTGAGCCCGCTTGGGTGCTGCAGACTCCCCAGGGGCTGCTGTGCCTCTGCTCACCCGAGTCCTGGAAGGCTTGCAGGGCATGCAGGTAGCTCTCGGCAGCAGCCCCGTGGTTCCCCAGCTGGCTGCAGGCGTAGGCCAGGTTCCCAAAGCACTGCCCCTGAGCTCTGCGGTTCCCCAGAGCACCTGGAATTGGGAACAGGGGGTTCCACGCCGAGCTGCGGCGCTCAGGCCCGGCCAAGAGGCAGAGACAGCGCTGTGAGTTACCGTGCAGCGCGGCCGCCCGCCGGTGCCAGCCCAGCGCCGTGCCAAAGCTGCGCAGCCCGTTGTGGGCAGCGCCCAAATTCTGCAGCAGCGCGGCCGCCCGGCGCCGCTCCCGGCGCTGCTCCCCCCGGCACAGCCCCAGCGCCCGCTCGAAGCTCTCGGCAGCCAGGGAGAAGAGCTGCAGCTGCGAGTAGCCCAGGCCGATGTCGCTGTAGAGTTTCCCTGGGGGCAGAGAGGAGAAGCAGCAGTTGGAGCTGCAGGGATGAAAAGCAGCAGTTGGAGCTGCAGAGAGGAGAAGCAGCGCTGAGAGCTGCAGGGAGGAGAAGCAGTGACGGGAGCTGGAGAAAAGAAAAGCAGTGCTGGGAGCTGCAGGGATGAAAAGCAGTGGGGAGCTGCAGGGATGAAAAGCAGTGCTGGGAGCTGCAGAGAGGAGAAGCAGCGGTGGGAGCTGCAGGGAGGAGAAGCAGTGACGGGAGCTGGAGAAAAGAAAAGCAGTGCTGGGAGCTGGAGAAAAGAAAAGCAGTGCTGGGAGCTGCAGGGATGAAAAGCAGTGGGGAGCTGCAGGGATGAAAAGCAGTGACGGGAGCTGGAGAAAAGAAAAGCAGTGCTGGGAGCTGCAGGGATGAAAAGCAGTGACGGGAGCTGGAGAAAAGAAAAGCAGTGCTGGGAGCTGCAGGGATGAAAAGCAGTGACGGGAGCTGGAGAAAAGAAAAGCAGTGCTGGGAGCTGCAGGGATGAAAAGCAGTGACGGAGCTGGAGAAAAGAAAAGCAGTGCTGGGAGCTGCAGGGATGAAAAGCAGTGACGGGAGCTGGAGAAAAGGAAAGCAGTGCTGGGAGCTGCAGGGATGAAAAGCAGTGACGGGAGCTGGAGAGAGGAAAAGCAGTGCTGGGAGCTGCAGGGATGAAAAGCAGTGACGGGAGCTGGAGAAAAGAAAAACAGCGGTGGGAGCTGCAGAGAGGAAAAGCAGTGGGGAGCTGCAGGGATGAAAAGCAGTGCTGGGAGCTGCACTCAGGCTCTCGGAGCCAGGGGCACAGCGTTACCTCGCAGGGCCGGGTCGGGGACGCTGTCGCAGAGCGAGCGGCAGCGGGCCAGCACGCCGGCGATGTCGGCGGCCCCGAAGCGGCGGCTCTGCAGCATGGAGCCGCTCGCCCTGCTCAGCGCCACGGCGGCCGCCCCGGGGCTCTCGGCCGCCGCGAAGCTCCGCGCCGCCTCCAGGAAGCAGCGTAGCGGCCCGGGCCGGCTCCTGCATGCCCAGGTAGCAGCAGCCCATCTGCACGCAGGTCCCTGCTCGGCCATCAGCGTGCCCGGAACGCCGCAGAGCCTTTGGAAAGTCCTGGAGCCCTTCGTGAGCCGCCCCGATGCTGAAATAAAGGCTCCGCAGGTGGTCCCCGCTCTCCACCTCTGGGGGCTGGGCCTGGAGGAGGAACTCAAGGCCCTTTTTGGGCTTGCCAGTCTCCACGTAGGCAGCCCCCAGGTTGAAGGCACAAGCCCTGTGGAGCTGGGGGATGGCCGTGTCCCGGGAGAGGAGCAGGGCCCGCCTGAAGCAGCCCAGTGCCTCCCGCCCGGCGCCCAGAGCCAGCGCCCGCTGCCCGGCCCGTGTCAGCCCCTTGATGGCCTCCACCCGCCCTGCCCCGTCCCCTCCCTCCCCAGCAGCTTCCCTGGCCTCCTTCTCCTCTTTCTTCCTGCTCTTCTTGCAGCTGGTGGGGGCTGCAGGGCTGGTGCTGGTGGTGGGCTGCACTCCCAGGTCAGCAGCCTCTTCTGAATCCATGGGGAAGGGCAGCAACCCGCCTGCAAGGGAGACGTGCTCGGGCAGCCACGCCAGCCGGTCCTGCCACTTCAAACGAGCAGTGTTATTTTATGTCATTTATGAAAAATTAGGGATGTCTTGTAGCCTTTTGTTTGCTATTAAGTTTCAGGAAGCAAAATGGCCTTTCCATGGAAGAACCCAGGAGAGAGGAAAGAGGTCACTGGGGGAGGAGGAGGGACAGCACAGCGTGGAGTGGGATGGTGCTGGGGTGCCTTTTCGGGAGGCAGAATGACCCAGTTGCTCACACTTACTGTTTGTTCTTCAGGTGGAAAGGGTGCTGAGAGCAGGGAGCAGAGAGACAGGGCATCTCTGGCGCTGCAGCTGCATCTCTGCTGCATCCACGGCTCTCTGCTGGGGGAAGGACGGTGTCAGCGGCGCCTCCGCACCTGGGCTGCCCGGAAAACTCCTGGAGAGCTGCCTGGAGCCTGGGGATGGAAGCCAGCACCTGGGGCTGGAGCACGGCCGGGTTCTGAGGGACAGGAAGGTGACAGGCTGGGACAAAGCCAGGCTGTTCCTGGGAAAGCAAGTCCCACAATGGCCCCGCTGGCTCCAGTTTCATCCCTGTCACCAGGGTGGTGTGCAGTGCCATGGCAACTCAGCGCAGCCGTGCCAGGGGGATGGATGCATGGGGAAAGGGTGTGATGGGCAGGACAGCCGTGCAATGGATGGCACAGCCGGCTCCTGGCTGTCTCAGCAGCTCGTGCCGGGTGCTGGGGGCTGTTCCAGGCAGGGGCATGTCGGAGCTGGCAGTGCACAGCGGTCAGGACAAACTCAGGCGCTCTCTATATTCTGGTTTTGAAGTTTGCAGTTTATTCCATCGGGCGTGGGTGAAAAGGGCTCAGCTGGGAGCTGCCAGATGCTGCTCAAAGCAGGCCCAGAGGAGAGAGATAACAAAGGGGGTAACAGCAAGGGTGAGGGGTGCAGGGACAAGAGCAAGGGAGGGTGTAAGAGCAAGAGAGCAAGAGAGAGTGGTCTCCTTTTACAAAGTCTTAATCTCCTTCTATGTTGAATATTCTACTCTTTCACTAACCAGTCTAATACAAGATACAAATTCTCTAACATTTACATACAAACTATAGGAATAGCTACATTACCATGTTTTACTGCTTTCTTATCTCTAAACCTTATCTTGGACCCTTCCTGTCATGCCTGGAGAGGGTCTCTGCTGCTCTTTGGTATATTTGTAGCAAATGACACTATCTTAACAAAGGGAGAAGACCTTCAGGCATCCACATTGCTGCTCTAACACTGCTTTCATTTCCATCTCACCTACAGTTTCTACATTCTTAGCATCTTTTGCTAGGCAATCATATCTATAGAGCATCCCTATTTCCTCCTCCCTTACATCGGCAGGTTCATGCTTTGGAGCAGGCTGATGGATGGGCTCAGAGCAGTGATGGTACGGGTCACCCCGGCCCGGTGGCACGTCTGACCCCTGGGCACAGCCCGTGGGGTGCCCAGCACCCCGTCACCCGCTGGGTTCCCAAAAGCTCCCCCTGCAACCCGAGGCTCCTCTCGCTGTGTCACCTCCTGGCACACCCCGAGCTCCCCAGTGTGTGTCCCACGCTCTCCCCCCGGTACTGCCGCTTCCCGGTGTCCCGGCAACCCGCTGTGTCCCGGGATCCCGGTCTGTCCCCGAGTGTCCCACTGTCCCAGTGTCCTGGTGTGACCTGGAGTGTCCCGGTGTGTTGTGGTGTCCCGGTGTTCCGGTGCCGCCCCTCCCTGGGGTCCCGGTGTGTCCCAGTGTGTTTCGGTGTCCCAGTGTCCCGGTGTGTCCTGGTGTGTCCCGGTATCCCGGTATATCCCGGTCTGTCCCGATCTATCCCTGTCTATCCCGATGTATCTCGGTCTACCCTACTCTGTCCTGGTGTGTCCCGGTCTCTCCCGGTGTGTGTTCTGCTGTATCCCGGTATCTCCCGGTCTCTCCCGGTGTGTCCCGGTATACCCCGGTAAGTATTTCGGTGTATCCCAGTGTCCCGGTATGTGTTTCGGTCTATCCCAGTCTGTCAGCTCTCTACCGGTGTGTCCCAGTCTGTCCCGGTGTGTCCCAGTATGTATTTCAGTGTATCCCAGTCTCTCCCGGTGTGTCCCAATCTCTCCCGGTCTCTCCCGGTTTGTATCCCGGTGTATCCCGGTGTGTCCCGGTATGTGTTTCGGTGTGTCCCGGTCTATCCCGGTGTGTCCCCGTGTGTCCCGGTCTCTCCCGGTATGTGTTTCGGTGTGTCCCGGTCTGTCCCGGTCTGTCCCGTGTGTGTCCCGGTATATCCCGGTATGTGTTTCGGTCTGTCCCGGTCTGTCCCGGTCTGTCCCGGTGTGTCCCGGTCTCTCCCGGTATGCGTTTCGGTGTGTCCTGGTCTATCCCGGTCTAGTCCCGGTGTGTGCCGGTATGTATCCCGGTATGTGTCCCGGTGTGTCCCGGTATGTATCCCGGTATGTGTTTCGGTGTATCCCGGTCTGTCCCGGTCTGTCCCGTGTGTCCCGGTATATCCCGGTATGTGTTTCGGTCTGTCCCGGTGTGTCCCCGTCTCTCCCGGTATGCGTTTCGGTGTGTCCTGGTCTATCCCGGTCTGTCCGGTATGTATCCCGGTATGTGTCCCGGTGTGTGCCGGTGTGTATCCCGGTATATCCCGGTATGTATTTCGGTCTGTCCCGGTGTGTCCCGGCAGCCCCCGCGCGGTCACGCGGGCGGCGGGAGATTCAAACCGCGGGCGGAGCCGCCCGAGGCAGCGCGGCCATGGAGGGAGCGGGGCCGGCACCGGCACCGGGGCGCTGTGAGTCACCGGGACAGGGCGCTGGGGCACCGGAGCGTGCGGGGAGCAGCACGGGGGGCAGGGGGGCGGGAGGGGACAAGGCTGGGGTGCGGGGAATGTGAGGGGACAGACGGGCCGGGGGCGGGGGGTGTGAGGGACAGGGGAGTGTGAGGGACAGGGGAGTGTGAGGGACAGGGGGAGTGTGAGGGAAAAGGGGAATGTGAGGGACAGGGCAATGTGAGGGGGCAGGGGAGTGTGAGGGACAGGGGAATGTAAGGGGGCGGGTAAGGGGACAGGGGAATGTGAGGCCACAGGTAGGGCTGGGGGGGGGGCAGGGGAACGGGAATGTGAGGGGACAGGTAAGGCCGGGGGACAGGGCAGTGAGGGGGACAGGTAAGGCCGGGGGGACAGGGCAGTGTGAGGGACAGGTAAGGGACAGGGCAATGTGAGGGGCAGGTAGGGCTGGGGGAGCAGAGGAACGGGAATGTGAGGGGACAGACGGGCCGGGGGGAGGGGGAGTGTAAGGGGACAGGGAATGTGAGGCGACAGGTAGGGCTGGGGGCAGGGAACGGGAATGTAAGAGGACAGGTAAGGCCGGGGGGACAGGGCAATGTGAGGGGACAGGTAAGGCCGGGGTGCAGGGGGTGACAGGGACTCTGGATGGGGGAACAGTCGGTTTAGGGGTGCAGGGGGTCTAGGGCTACAGGCACGTCTGCATGCGCCTAGAGGGATGGTGATGGCAAGGTGCCAGACCACTGGGGACAAACTGGGGGGACTCATTTTGGGGGGCAGCCAGGTGCTGCCCCAGCACGAGCAGTGTCAAAGGACCCAAACTGCAGCTGTGTTCCCTTCCCCACCTCCTCCCGGGTGCTCGTCCTCCCCCACTCCAGTGCCAGCTCTGGTGGCTGTTACTGGGAAAAAGCGAAATTGGAAACTTTCCTCCTGCTGCCAGAAGGGCCTGCCTGGTGCCACTGTGACGTGGGAGCCACTCCCACGAGGGCTGTGGGAGGCTGCTGCACACAGAGCCTGGCTTCTTTTCCCAAATCTTAGTTTCAGTGGCCGTGGGGGCTCCAAGGAGCCTCCCTGAGCAGGGGTCTCTGATGGGCCACCCCCTTTCTGCCCAGGTGAGCGCCTGACTGCAGACGAGATGGATGAACAGAGGAGGCAGAACGTTGCCTACCAGTACCTGTGCCACCTGGAGGAAGCCAAGCGGTGGGGCTGCACTTGGGGAGATGCTCAAGCTTAGATTTGGGGAGAAAAGGGGTGTTATGGGGAGGGGTGGGGGAATGGGTGGGAAGTGGCTATAATGCTGCAGAATGCTGCCTGGATCCTGGGGCTTTGTGGCTCTTCAAAGCTGGTTGTGTTTTTGTGGAGGGACACTCAGCCCTATACCCAAACTGAAAACCACCCAGCAGCAAAAGCCTGAGGGCTGAGCTCTCCTGCCAGGGAGGATTTATTGGAATGGGGTTTGGGGGGATGCTGTTTGGGTGCTTTTCTGCTCTGTGGGGTGCTGGCAGTCCGTGATGTGCCCTGTCTCTGCCCTGGCAGCTGGATGGAGGCCTGTCTGGGTGAGGGGCTGCCCCCACCCACGGAGCTGGAGGAGACCCTGCGCAATGGGGTCCTGCTGGCCAAGCTGGGCCACTGCTTTGCCCCTGCTGTTGTCCCAGTGAAGAAGATCTACGACCCTGAACAGACACGGTACAAGGTATGGCTGCACAGAGGGAGGGTGCAGTACCCCCTAGGGTGTGCCCCCAAACCTTTCCCTTGCTGCTGACAGCAGGCACTGAGGGACTGCTTTGTGGCAGGTGGCTGCAATGGGGTCCTTGAGCTGTGGGTCACAGGATTGCCTCTGTCTTTAACCTCCTGCCTTGGCTGCGTTGGTCAGGGGGCCAAGGGGCACCCCAGGGATGGGAGAAAGGGGGGTTCAGCCTGATCTGAGCTCCTCTTTTCCAGGCAGCCGGGCTTCACTTTCGGCACACGGATAACATCAACCACTGGCGCCGTGCCATGAGCCACGTGGGGCTTCCCTCGGTAACGAGTCCCCTCTGCTGTCCCCAGCCAAGGGACACCCTGGCCTCTGCCAGGGGGGTATGGCCAGGGGGGCTTTGTCTTTGCCCCCAGCCCACCCTCGGGACTGTCTCGATGCCATTGCCCCCTGAGTGTCTCTTGTCTTGCTGGCAGATCTTCCACCCAGAGACCACTGATGTCTATGACAAGAAGAACATGCCCCGGGTGGTGTACTGCATCCATGCACTCAGGTGGGTGCCCTGGCCTGGCTCCCATGGAGCTGTTCATGCTCATGAGCCCCTTGGTGGTGTCACCTGTCAGCCTCAGGAGGGAGAAGCAGGTGATGTCACGGTGTGGGTTTGTATTTCAGCTTCTACCTCTTCAAGCTGGGGCTGGCTCCTCCGATCCAGGACTTGTATGGGAAAGTGAACTTCACAGGTATGGTGCTGGGCTGGGAGTTGCTGAGGGGGGTTTGCCATTGATGTTTTGGGCACACGTGGCAGATGGATGAAATGAGGTCCTTGAGCTGTGCTACCCCTGGGGCACATGGGGATGTGAAAGTCGTGGATGCATTTTGCCAAAGCTGCCTCAGGGATACCCACCCCAGCGTGGGGGTTTTCTGCACCCCTCTTGCTCTGGCAGGGGAGTGGGGGCTCTGCTGGCTGCCCCTGCTCCAGTGCTGGGCTACAGGGCTGGTGCTGAGCACTGCTGCCTCTGCTCTGCTCCAGAGGAGGAGATCAACAACATGAAGCGGGAGCTGGAGAAGTATGGGCTGCAGCTGCCTGCCTTCAGCAAGATCGGCGGCATTTTGGCCAATGAGCTCTCAGTGGATGAAGCAGCAGGTGCTGGGTGCCTGGTGGGGAGTGGGGATGGGTGTCAGCCCATAGCAGGATCTTGGCTCAGCCCCTGAATGCCAAATCCGGGGCCAGCAAGCTGGGAGGGAGTGCTCTGGGAGGCGAGGGTGGTCTGGGAGGCAGTGGGAGGCCCCTGGTTCTTCTCTTTCAGCCTGGCACAGGGCTGCAGGTGCTGGCACAGCCCTTTGCTGGGCAGCAGCAGCTGGGGCTCTGCATTCCCTGGGCTTGCTGCGAGGCACAGACATCCTGGGTGCTGGAGACTGCAGCCTGCCTCCTGAACAGGGCAGGTTCCCGCCATCGCCCGGGGAATGTCCTGTCCCACTGCATGCACGGATAGAGCAGATGGTCCATCTTGCCCCTCCATGTCCCATCTCACCTCCTGCCTGCCTCCCCTGCAGTGCATGCTGCAGTGCTGGCCATCAACGAGGCGGTGGCTCGGGGGGTGGTGGCCCAGACCATGGAGGCCCTGCACAACCCCCACGCCATGCTGCTGGGGCTGCGGGAGGAGCTGGCAGCTGCCTACCAGGAGGTGCTGCACCAGGCCAAGCTGGAGAAGGGCAGCAATGCCAGAAACAGGGTGAGGAGGGCATGGGGTGCTCGGGGGGGGCTGGGAGAGGAGCAGCCCCTTTGCTGATGGGCAGGTGGGTGCTTCCAGCTGGAAGGGTCCCTCGGCCAGAGACCATATGCAGAAGATGGGGGAGATGATTCCTCTTTGGGGGCTGGTTCACCCAGGGCTTGGGGGTGGGAAATGAAATCTGCAGGGGACCCCACTGTACATGGTGGGGTGTGCTTGGGCAGAAAGCTCAGGCTGGGGAGTCCCTGTCCCCAGTACCTGCAGGTGATCCCCGAAGGAGAGGATGTCTACGACTGGTGCCTGACCCAGGCTGAAATCCAAGGGAACATCAACAAAGTGAACGGTGAGCAAAGCTGGGCCTTCCCTCTGGGGGTGCTCCAGGGCTTATGGGGGGACCGTGGTAGCCAAGGGCATAGCAGAAAGAAGTCTGCTCAGGCCAGCCTCAGACCTAGAGGGAAGAAGGGCTGGGTATGCATTTCCAAGGGGAAGTTAAAATGATGGATATGCAGGCTTTAGCCACAGCTACCTTTGCTCCCTGGAGCTGTGGGAGGATTTACCTGCTCACCTCTGGGGTGCACTGGCCTCTTGCAGTGCGTGGGGCTCTGGAGGAGGTGGACAATGCCCTGGAGAGACAGGATGTGCTGGCACTGCACCGTGCCCTGCAGGACCCCGCCCTGGCCCTGCGCTGCCTCCAGCGCGACCACCTCGAGCTCTACTTGGAGCAGCTCAGCACGGACCGGGAGGAGAAGGCCCTGGTAGGCACTGGCAGGAGCCTGTGCTGCAGGGTGCTTGTGCTGGGGCAGCCATGCTCCCCAGGAAGAGGGAGATCCCATGGGCTGGGGAGTGGGTGGCTTTCTGCCAGGGGTCTGAGCCTGGCTGCTCTGTCAGCACGAGCATGGTGAGCTGTCAGACTGACACCCCTCCCTGCCTGCTGCAGGAACTGGGCTACCTGGAGCTGCTGGAGCAGGAGGAGGTGCAGGCAGGGATCCTCACAGCAAACCAGAGGCAGGAGAAGGAGCGAGCCAGTGAGTGCCTGGGAGAACACTTACTGCAGGTGCTGCTGCCCAGGGGGTCCCAGGAGCTGGTGGGCCTGCTGGCAGCCTGGCCCTGGGACAGGGCACTGCCACCTCCTGCAGCCCTGCCTGTCCCTCAGTGCTGCAGGCTGTGGGCCGGATAAACGCTGCCATCCGCCGAGGGACGCCAGCAGAAACCCTGGAAGCACTGATGGACCCTGCAGCCCAATTGCCTGATGTGCACCCCCCTGCTGCCCCCCTGTACCAGCACCAGCTGGCCCTGCTGCAGGGCCAGCACCCAGGGGTGAGAGACCCCCCATGGGTCACCTTGATGATGGGTGGGTTGGTCCCTCTGCTGGGACTGGAGCAGGATGGGGGATCACTGTCTCTGCCTGTCCTGTGCAGGGCGAGTTGGCACAGGAGGAGCTGTTTGTGGCTGTGGAGATGCTCTCAGCTGTGGCACTGGTTAACCAAGCCCTGGATGCCAAGAACCCCAACAGGCTCTGGAGCAGCCTGGTCAGCCCTGCCCTGGGCCTCTCAGGAGTTGAGGATACAAATGCACAGCGGTGAGTTGGGCTCTGTGTGAAGAAATCTTGTGGAAAGGGGTGGCCAGGGAGCCTGGGCTTTTTATGGGCTTGTTCCAGCAGCCTCCCTGTCCTGTGCCTTGCCTCTCCCCTCTGAAGAGCTGGGCAACTCTGGCAGATGCCCTGCTGCTTGGAATGCACCAAGCCCTCCCTGGAATGCACTGAGCCCTGCTTGGAATGCTCCAAGTCATTGCCCTGTGTCTCTCCTGCAGGTACTTTGATGACTTGTTGCAGCTGAAAGGCCAATTGAGGAAAGCAGGAGCTGAGTTCCTGAGCTGGAATGACATTCAGGACAGCATCAACAGCACCAATTCATCAGTGCAGGATGAAAACGACCGTGAGTCCTGCCCAGATGAGGTTTGGGCGTGCAGGGGGTCTGCAGATATCCTTGGAGGGAGGTTGCACTGGGATTCCAGCCCCGATGAAACAGCAGGGAATCTTGCACCTCCATGGGCTGTGACTCCCTGGGGTGCCTGGGGCATTGCAGGGGTTGAAAGGCACGTCCTGTCCCTGCACACAGGAGTCCATGCAGTCCAGCTGGTGAACGAGGCACTGCTGCAGGAGGACCCTGAGAGGACACTGGCAGCATTGCTGCTGCTGGCACCTGCCCTGCCTGACATTGCCCTTCCAACTGCCCCACGCTACCACAGTGTGCTGTCCAGGGCACGGAGGCACAAGGTCCAGGTGGGGTGGGAGTCATCAGCTGTGGAGTTCCTCCATGGCAGCATGGTATCCCCCTTGGTACCCTGCCTTGGTGACAAGACTGTGAAGTAACCTCCCCATCCTAGCAGGAGGTGCTCAAGGGGGCTGCCCAGCTCACTAGACCCCATCTCACAGGTCACAGAGGACGATGGAGCTGTTCTTTGGTGGGAAGAGATCCAGGAAGGGGTCTGCCAGGCCAACCAGGACACAGTGGCAGCCAGGAGCAGTGAGTACTCTCCCCATGTGGGTGCTGCTGGGGGTCAGGGGACATGAAGGGGCTGATGTGAGCCCCTCTGCTCCCACAGTGGCTCTGGGCATAGCTGCCATCAACCAGGCCATCAAGGAAGGGAAGGCATCACAGACACTGAGGGTGCTGTGCAACCCTGATGTGGCCCTGCATGGGGTGGTGGATGCCTGTGCTGACACCTACCAGGAGCAGCTGGCAGCTCTGATGGCCACCAAGAGACCAGCAGGTAAAACTGGGGGCTGCAAAACCTCCCCTGCCCTTGGAACCTGGGATGTACCCCTGGCCAGGGTGTTCAGGGGGAGCAGCACCCTCCAGCAGCTCCCACCTGTCA
Source organism: Luscinia megarhynchos (assembly GCA_034336665.1). Taxonomy (NCBI): domain Eukaryota; kingdom Metazoa; phylum Chordata; class Aves; order Passeriformes; family Muscicapidae; genus Luscinia; species Luscinia megarhynchos. The sequence goes on from CM067587.1 coordinate 1,859,257, forward strand.
CACAGGGAGCGTGAAGCCATCCTGGATCCGGCACAAACTGCTGGATGGTGCCGAGTTCTACCTGAACCTGCAGACCCTGGAGGGCAGCTGGCAGTGCCCACACAATGGCAGCTTCAACACCACACACCTGAGCCGGGAGGAGATCCAGGTATGGGCAGCAGGATGGGGCTGGGTGGGGTCACCATCCGCTCAACCCCAGCGGGAGTCGTGATGGCTCGTTCGACCCCAGGGTGCAAAAGAGAAAAGGCAAAGACTCAGGCTTTGTTCAGCAGAAAGCAGTAATGCAGTTTATTTCATGAAAACAATTCAGTTTTGTGATAGAAGAGAGAGACAGAGAGGTAAAGGAAACAAAGGAAAAGGGGAGAGAGAGAGAGAGTATGGGGATATAGCTACCAACAGAAGGGACATGTCCTTGTGGTCGTCCAATGATAGATGCATCTTCAATTCGTTGGGGAGAAAGATCTCAAAGTCTCTTTAGGAAAGTCACTTTTTATAGTCCTTTGCCAAAGCAAGAGGCCTCTGGCCAAAAGATGGGGAGGTTTATTGTATGTGGAGATCATTGCTCCAGTAACAGGTGCAGGAACAGGGCACTGGAACCAGTACCAGTGGGGATCATTGCTCCAGTAACAGGTGCTGGAACAGGGCACTGGAACCAGTACCAGTGGGGATCATTGCTCCAGTAACAGGTGCTGGAACAGGGCACTGTAACCAGTACCAGTGGAGATCATTGCTCCAGTAACAGGTGCTGGAACAGGGCACTGTAACCAGTACCAGTGGAGATCATTGCTCCAGTAACAGGTGCTGGAACAGGGCACTGTAACCAGTACCAGTGGGGATCATTGCTCCAGTAACAGGTGCAGGAACAGGGCACTGTAACCAGTACCAGTGGGGATCATTGCTCCAGTAACAGGTGCAGGAACAGGGCACTGGAACCAGTACCAGTGGGGATCATTGCTCCAGTAACAGGTGCTGGAACAGGGCACTGTAACCAGTACCAGTGGGGATCATTGCTCCAGTAACAGGTGCTGGAACAGGCACTACAAGCAGTGCCCTGCTCTGGAGCAGCGTGCCATGGCAGCACCAGGCACACCTACAAACAGTCCCTGGCAAGCATCCGCCTCGGCCAGGCCACAGCTCAGGTCCCGAGTGAGAGGTGTGGTCTCAGTCTGTGCTGATGGCCGTGAAGCAGATCAGAGAAACCTCGGACCGACTCCCCAGGTGGGCAGCAGAGGCAGCCCGGGGGCTGAGCTGGTGCCTCGTGTCCTTGCAGGCTGTGGTCAGCAGCGCGACAGCGGCGCAGGAGCGGCGGCGCGTCCTGCAGGAGCAGGGGCCAGCTGCACTCAGGATCCAGGTGACACAGTGATCTGTCCCTCCTCTGAACACAGCCACACAAACTGGAGCTGCCTGGGCTAGGGTGGTTCCAGCTGCTGCTGGGTCTGGATAGCTCTGGGGGCCCCTGAAGCAGAATTCAGCTTCTCAGCTAGCAAGGAGCAAGACTTTGGGAGTTGCTGTAGAGGTTCTGAAAGGAGCTTTATTTCTTAGAAGAGTTCTACCAGCAAAATCTGGTTACATAGCACAGCAAGGGGTCTTTATAGGTGTTAGGGGGATTGAAATTCTAACCAGTAAAATTATAAGTTGAGAACTGTCCAATTACTTGAAGATTCTAGGTGAGAAAAGACCAATCATCTAGTAAAGTCAAAGACCAATAGAAATCCTAAATGATAACAGAGGTTTTGGTGGGGGGGGGGCATCTCTCATGAAAGGTTTCATTGTCTCAGGGCACAAAATCCCAAGGGCCTTTTTCAGGGACAGTTGTATCATCCACAACAAACCAAGGGCAGCTGCTCGCAGCACCTTCCAGCAGGTGCAGGGAGTGCCAGAGCTGCTGCTCTGTGGTTTTACTGCCAGGACACCTGAGGTGCTGCAGGGCTTGTTTCTCTCACAGTAGCTGCTTTGGACGTGCTGGTTTCCTCTTTCCCCATGCTGTGTTATTCTTTTATGTGCTCCCTGAAAAACCAATGGAGTCACAGTGACCTCACACAGGTCTCTCTACCTGGTGTCTTCTTGTGCCCAGGCTTGTTGGAGGGGGTACAGGCAGCGCAGAGCTTACCTGGAGAGGCTGCACTACCTGAAAGCCAACACAGAGGCTGCAGTCAAGGTTTGGGAGATTCTTCAGCCTTTGTTCCCATGTGGGGCATTGTTGCCTGCTTGTTCAGCTTGCAAGGGTGGCATCTACCCCTGCCCAGTGCAGGGGAGCCAGGGGGGATTGTGGCAGCTGGGCCAGGCAGTGTGTGAGGGGCAGGGGAGAAAAAAATCATAGAATAGAATTGTTACCATGGGCTCACTGAGGCTGGAAATGCCCTTGGAGATCACTAAGTCCAACTGTTCCCCCAGCACTGCCAGGGCCATCACTAACCCTGTCCCCAAGTGCCACATTCCTACGGGTGTTACATCCCTCCAGGGATGGTGAACCCACCACTTTGCTGGGCAGCCTGTGCCAATGCCTGACCACCCCTTCTGTGAAGAAATTTTCCTTGATATCCAGCCTAAACCTCCCATAGAACTCCTCATGATTATTCCCCTCCACCCATTCCCTTTGGCCAAGCAAGTCCTTCCAGAATCCAAATTCTGTTTGAACATCTCTGCCAGATCCAGGCAGCTGTGAGGATGTGGCAGGCACGGAGGAAGTACCAGGAGAGGCTGCACTACTTCAGGCAGAATGTAAGTGATGGGATGGGAGTCAAAACTTCTGGGTGGGGATGTAGGGGATGATCCAGAGTGCACAATGATCCCTGAGTGCTCACAGTGCAGCTGGAAGAACTGATTCATCCTGGCAGGGGGACAGATGGGAAGGAATAGGTACCTAGTGGATCTGGAAGTCAAACTCTCAGGTTTTGTAAAGTGTGAGGGGAGGAAAACCACTCCAGTTCCACCAAAAACCAACGACTTAAAATTGCCCATTAAGAGGGGAAGGAAATTTTTTGGGGAAAAGACGGGGTATCAGCTGCAGGAAGTGAAGTTGCGCCCCTGGAGTTGCTGCAGCTTCTGATACTCAGTGAGTGGAGGGGAATGACAGTGAGAAGGGTAGAATCCCAAAATCCCCTGTGCTGTAGATACCTTCATCCCAGGCCTTAATACATTCCTGGCAGTTGGGACCAGGCAGTGATGTGCATGTGCAGCTTTCCTTCACTCCCTGTGTGGGTTAGGGACACTGGAAAAGCATCTCCCACCCCCTTGTTTGTCTTGGCAGATTAAAGCTGTAGTTAAAATCCAGGCTTTTGTGCGAGCCAGCAAGGCCCGTGGGGAATTACAGGATGCTGGGTAAGTGCTCTTTGCTGCTCTGAAGGGTGATGGCTAATTGGGAGGGGATTCTGCCTCTTCCCTTGCTGGCCCTGCACAGGCAGGCCAGGCAGGTGGCCCCTTGGCAAGGACAGGAGTGACAGAGCCTTGGTGTTTCTTTGGTTGGCAGCCCTGGGGCTGCTCCTCTGCCCCAAAAGCTTCCTGGAGGCTGTTGCACAGTGTGGCCATGTGCTGTCCCATGTCCTGGTTCTGCAAAAAGATGCTTTTTGGGGAGGAGGACGGGGTGTCTGGGTGAATGCTGGGCTCTGAGGGTCTGTGGTGGGAGCAGCCACTCCATCCACCTGCAAATACCCACGGCATTACTGTGCATTGCCAGTCCACACCAAGAGTCCACCCTTGGCCATCGTCCGGCCGCTTCATCCACCTGCTGGAGCAGAGCCAGCAGGACTTGTGGGAGGAGTCGGAGGTGCTGCGGCTGCAGGAGGAGCTGGTGAAGAGGATCCGTGCCCTAGGGCAGCTGGAGAGCGACCTGGACCTCATGGACATCAAGATTGGGCTGCTGGTCAAGAACAGGATCACACTGCAGGTAGAGAGAGTGGCGGGAGGACTTGGTTTCTTCTACCCTGCCCTCCATGGCATTGCAGCTTGGACTTGTCTCTGCTTCACTTCTTAAGCACTTGGAGGGGCTGGGGAGCACTGGGGTGCCTCTGGCTCTCCAGAAATGGTCAGAATACCAGAGACCCCAGTGCTTCTCTCCCTGCCTGTGTGCCTGCAGGAGGTGGTCTCCCACTGCAAGAAGCTGACCAAGAAGAACAAGGAGCAGCTGTCAGAGATGATGTCCCTGGACAAGCAGAAGGGGCTCAAGTCGCTCAGCAAGGAGAAGAGGCAGAAGCTGGAGGCCTATCAGCACCTCTTCTACCTGCTGCAGGTGGGGCTGGGGGGCTCTGCTCTGTCCCCATGTGTCCCCATGAACCTTGGGTTAGCTTAGTGTCCCTTCTCCCTGCAGACACAGCCAGTCTACTTGGCCAGGCTCATCTTCCAGATGCCCCAGAACAAGTCCACCAAGTTCATGGAGTCGGTGATCTTTACCCTTTACAACTATGCATCCAACCCACGGGAGGCTTATCTGCTGCTGCAGCTCTTCAAAGTGGCTCTGCAGGAGGAGATCAGGTGGGTGTCCCTGGTGTGGGGGCAGGCCCAGGGAAAGGCTGAACTGCATCAGCTTGGATGCTGTCTTGGTTTGCAGGACAGGTATCTATCTGCCAATAAAGGCAGGAGCTTCTCTTTGAAATGGAGAATGTAAAACCCCCTCCCTCCCAATTATTATAATTTTGAAATTAAGGGGCTCTCAGGCAAAGATACAGGAATTAGGAATAACAGTTCTTTACCAGGAAAATTAAAATAGAAATGCAGCATTACAAAGAACAGTCCCAAAACACTGCCAGAGTCAGAATCCAAGCTGACACCCGTCAGTCAGTCAGGGTGTTGGCAGCAGTCCCATTCAATGGTGGCTACATCCTCCTGCAGTGGCAGATGTGGTTCAGCTGGAGCAGTGCTCCTGTAGAAGGTGCAGTTTTCCTCTGAAGGTGCAGGGATGATGTGGGAAGGTCTGGTTTTCCTCTGGAATCCAGTGGAAAGAAGGTCCCTTACTGTCCAAAATGTCAGTTTTTATCTGGGTAGGAAAGGCTTGGCTCCTCCCCCTGGCTGGAGCATCTCCCAGTGGGATGATGTAATTTTATCAGTCATGCCCTGGGACTCAATGGCCATGAACAGGAGATATCTCCTGGAGGGAGGATGGGCTGTGGAAAGATAAAGATGATTGCCCCAGCTGGTTTAAAGATGGCCCATTAGCAGATAATATGTGCCATGGAGACAAGGAATCACTGCCCCACCTGATTTTAAGGATGGCGATGGAACACACATTTCTGGCCACATCAACCCAACACAGGTGCTGTTATCTCTTCTGTCTGCTGCCTCCTGCTTGGAGAACACACGGTGCACCCCTCATCCCATCTGCCCCACCTGTGTCCCCAGGTCCAAGGTGGATCATGTCCACGACATCCTGACGGGCAATGCCACGGTGATCAGGCTGGTGGTCAGCTTCTACCGCAACGCGCCTGGGCAGAACGCCCTGCGGCACATCCTGGCAGCCCCAGTGCAGCAGGTGCTGCAGGACAGGACCCTCAGCATCCACACTGACCCTGTGGACATCTACAAGGCGTGGATCAACCAGACTGAGTCGCAGAGTGGGCACAGAAGGTCAGACCCTGGTCAGAAGGCTTGGCTCGGCCGCAGGGTGATGGGCACTGGGATGGTGATGGGGTCCTGTCTTCCCTTCACAGCAAGCTCCCATATGAGGTCAGTCCTGAGCAGGCCCTCAGCCACCCCGAGGTCCAAAGGCAGCTGGACATTTCTATCAGCAATCTCCTGGCAATAACAGACAAGTTTGTCTCTGCCATCACCTCTTCTGTGGACAAGATCCCGTAAGTATCCCGATGGTTTCTGTGCTGCTGGATCTAAGTGTCTCCAGCAAGGCCTCAGAAAGGAAGTTGGGTTGTGGGGGCTTCCTGGCCCCTTTGCTGCTGTAGGACTGAGTTACTGCAAGGGGAACCCCAAATATCAGCAGAGCCTTATGGGCTGGCTTGTTTTTCTGCTCTGGTTCCAGGGCAGTTTGCTGCTGACATTGAGATGTCTGCCAGGAGGAAACTGAGCTCTGTGGTCATCTCAGAGATGCCTGGGTGGGGGCAGGAGCTGAGGGGTGCTGTAGCTGCCAATCCTACCTATGGGCTTCTCCATCACCCCAGGGCTGGGGGCTTGCTGCTTCCTGGATGATGGGTAGTAAGCAGGACTGGGTCATCATGCTGATGGTCCTCTCACTACATCTCCTCAGCTATGGGATGCGCTACATGGCCAAAATCCTGAGGACATCCTTGGTTGAGAAATTCCCCAAGGCCCCAGCAGAGGAGGTTGATAAGGTACTGTGGGGCTGGGGCACCTGCATGGTTTGGGGGGGTTCAGCTGTCTGTACATGGAGGGTCAATACCCCTCCACAGCAGATCAGGTCCTCTTGACTTCCAAACACCTTCCAAGCCAACATTCTCCTTGAGCCACTGAGGAAATGCCAGGAGTGGGCTTTTTCCTGCACTGCCATTTCTTCTAGGAGGCTCCATGAGGGAGTCTCAGAGGCCCTGGCAAGGTGCCCAGGGGTCCTGGGGACTGGATTTAAGTCCTTGGAAAAATCTACCAACATTGCAGGAAGAATTACAAGTCACAAAAAATAAGTAGAGTATAAATTAGATTGTTAGAAAGTAGAGAATTTTTAGAAATGTTTGAAGCTAAGAGGGAGGATTTTAGGCATGGTATGTCTTTCTTCTTTTTCATGCCATGCATGTTAGGTGCCAGGCTGGCATTACTGGATTGGACAGTGTAATAAAATTGTCATGTATTGGAAAGTAATTGTAAATATTAGGTACGTAATTTATAGTATACAAGATAAGTCCTGCCCCAAGGACAGGCAGTGTGCCTCGGATCTCAAGCTGGACAGACAGCAGTTAGTTAGATAAGAAAGAATAAACAACCCTGGAAACCTCAGAGAACAGCCTCCTGAATCTTCTTCAATGATCAGCTGGGAAAGCCTGAACTTTTAAAGCACCTGTATGTCCTGCTGTGAGGATCTCAGGCAGTGACACAGCCCAGCCTGTCCCATCCCCAGGCAGTGACACAGCCCAGCCTGTCCCATCCCCTAGGCAGTGACACAGCCCAGCCTGTCCCATCCCTAAGCAGTGACACAGCCCACCCTGTCCCATCCCCAGGCCGTGGGGAACCTGCTCTAGAGCCCCCCAGGCAGTGACACAGCCCACCCTGTCCCATCCCCAGGCCGTGGGGAACTGCTCTAGAGCCCCCAGGCAGTGACACAGCCCAGCCTGTCCCATCCCCAGGCCGTGGGGAGCTGTTCTAGAGCCCCACAGCCCAGCCTGTCCCATCCCCAGGCAGTGGGGAGCTGTTCCTAGAGCCCACAGCCCAGCCTGTCCCATCCCCAGGCCGTGGGGAGCTGTTCTAGAGCCCCCAGGCAGTGACACAGCCCAGCCTGTCCCATCCCCAGGCCGTGGGGAGCTGCTCTAGAGCCCCCAGGCAGTGACACAGCCCAGCCTGTCCCATCCCCAGGCCGTGGGGGAACTGCTCTAGAGCCCCCAGGCAGTGACACAGCCCAGCCTGTCCCATCCCTAGGCAGTGACAGAGCCCAGCCTGTCCCATCCCCAGGCCGTGGGGAACTGCTCTAGAGCCCCCAGGCAGTGACACAGCCCAGCCTGTCCCATCCCTAGGCAGTGACAGAGCCCAGCCTGTCCCATCCCCAGGCCGTGGGGAACTGCTCTAGAGCCCCACAGGCAGTGACACAGCCCAGCCTGTCCCATCCCCAGGCCGTGGGGAGCTGCTCTAGAGCCCCACAGCCCAGCCTGTCCCATCCCCAGGCCGTGGGGAGCTGCTCTAGAGCCCCACAGCCCAGCCTGTCCCATCCCCAGGCCGTGGGGAACCTGCTCTACTACCGCTACCTGAACCCGGCCGTGGTGGCCCCCGACGGCTTCGGCGTGGTGGACGTGCCGGCCGGCGCCGCCCTGCGGCCCGAGCAGCGCCGCGGCCTGGCCGCCATCGCGCGGCTGCTGCAGCACGCCGCCGCCCGCAGGCCCTTCCCGGGCAGCAGCCCCCACCTCTGCCGCCTCAGCCAGCACCTGCAGCTCGCCCACTGCAAGTTCAGGTGGGAGCGGGGCGGGGATGGGGGGCGGGAGCTGCTGCAGGGCTCCGGGGCTGACCGCAGGGCCCTCCCTGCAGGAGGTTCATCTCTGCTGCCTGCTGCGTCCCCGAGCCTGAGGAGAGGTTCGACATGGACGAGTACTCGGAGATGGTGGCAGTGGCCAAGCCAGTCATCTACATCACTGCGGGGGAGCTCATTAACACACACAAGGTCAGGGCATAAAGCTCTGGTTCTCCTTCTCCCACCTCCTGAGCTTTCTGCTGCCTTTCCTCCCATTCCTCTGTATCCCACCCCAGCACAGCTTCCCTCTTCCTGACCCTTTTTTTCTCCTGTAAGCAAGGAGATAACCTAGATTGTGCAGGTTTGTCCTTTTGCAAACCCCATATCTTCTCCATCCCCTCTCGGGTGCAGAGGCTGTCGAGTCCCTCTGTCACTCTCCCTTTGCATCTCCCTTTGCCACTGACTCATCCCTTGCACTGTCCAGCTCCTGCTCGAGCACCAGGACTCCATTGCACCACACCACAGTGACCCCCTGCATGAGCTCCTGCAGGATCTTGATGAGCTCCCTACAGTCCAGTCCCTGCTTGGTAGGTTGAACTCTGGGACCCACCACCTGCCCTGATGGCAGGAGGGTGGATGTGGGCACATTTTCCTTGCTCAAAGCTTGAGCTGGTTTGCTTTGGGCATGGGAACACAGCTAGCAGGGCTCTCTCTGCCCTCACAGGGGAGAGTGTTGCCAGCCTGGGAGATGGTGCTGAGCAGGTGCTCTCCCAGCTCAGCAGAACAGAGATCTCCCTCACCCTCACCAACAAGCTGATGCCAGTGGCCAGCAGTGAGGAGAGTGACACGAGGAGCCTGCTGCTGAGGTGAGGACAGACTGGGAGGGTACTGGGGCTGTTTGAAGGGTACTGGAGGCTGGGATGCTCAGAGTGGGCAAGGAACCTCTGGGAGGTAACTGAATATTGTGTGGAGGGTGATGGTCTGGAGTGGATGCCTGACATCTCCCTGTGGTCTCTAGCACCAAGCAGATGCTGGTGGATTTGATCCAGGTCCAGCCAGGAAATTCCCTCCAAGAAATCCTATGGACACCAGCCTCAGAGCATGAGGTGGGATATGTGCTGCTGGGGATGAACTGAGCAAAATTTCATGGGCAAACAGCAAAAAAATTCTCAGCAAAGAGCTGCCCTGCTCCTCTCAGAGGTCTGGCCACTTGTGATCCAGCAGTGACTGAACTCTGGTTTTCAGAGAAATCACACTTTCTGGGCCAGGAGACACCCACATTAAAGTGTGGGTGAAGGAGTTTAGTTGCTCCATTGTAGCTGCCTGAGCTAGGGTGGTTCTAGCTTTGGGCTGCTATGGGGTTTGGATAGCTCTGGGTGCCCTGAAGCAGAGGGTCAGCTACTCAGCTAGCTGGGAATGAGACTTTGGGAGTTGCTGTAGAGGTTCCAAAAGTAGCTTTATTTCTTAGAAGAGTTCTACCAGCAAAATCTGGTTACACAGCATAGTAAGGGGTTGTTATAGATTTCAGAGGGATTAGTTAGTGAATTTCTAACCAGTAAAATTATAAGTTGAGAACTATCCAATTACTTTAAGATTCTAGGTGAGAAAAGGACCAATAATCTAATAAAGTTTAAAGACCAATAGAAATCCTAAATGATAACAGAGATTTTGGCAGGGAGGGGGGACATCCCTCATGAAAGGCACAAAATCCCGAGGGATTTTCAGGGCCAGCTGTATCACCCACACTCCATCTCTGGAGCACAGCTGGAATGGACACAGGCTGACCTTTCTCCTCGCTAGGAGGCTGCCCACGAGCTGCTGGTGCGCCGGAGGGCTCTGCGGGACGGCCGGGGCTGGGACGCGCAGCTCTGCACGCGCGACAAGAAGCGCAGGGTCATCCGCAACCTGCGGCGCCTGGAGAGCCTGGGGCTGCTGAGCCCTGCCCACCAGTGCCAGCAGCTGCTGGAGGAGCTGGCCAAGGTGGGCTGGGGGTACAGTCAGGCTGCTGCGGGGTTCAGATGGCTCTGGGGGTCCTGAAACAGAGCTCAGCTTCTCAGCTGCCAAGCAACGAGACAACGAGACTGGGGGAGCTGCTGTAGAGGTCCCGAAAGTAGCTTTATTTCTTAGAAGGGTTCTACCAGCAAAATCTGGTTACATAGCACAGCAAGGGGTCTTTATAGGTTTTGGGGGGGATTGAAATTCTAACCAGTAAAATTATGAGTTGAGAAACTATCCAATTACTTGAAGATTTTGGGTGAGAAAAGACCAATCATCTAGTAAAGACCAATAGAAATCCTAAAGGATAGCAGGGAGGGGTGGCATCCTTCATGAAAAGTTTCATTGTCTCAGGGCACAGAATCCCAAGGGGTTTTCAGGGACAGTTGTATCATCCACACTGGGGACACTGAGTTGGGAATCACCCCTGAACCCCCCAGTCCTGCTGCTCATGGCATCTCTTGGCTTTCTGGCACTGCTGTTCCCCAGGACATCCGGAACCAGCGGCGGCACCGGCAGCAGCTGCAGGGAGCTCCTGAAGCTGAGGCAGACCCTGCAGGGCCTTGATGCCAAGGCTCTGTTTTATGAGGAGCAGATTGATTATTACAACCAGTACATCAAGACCTGCCTTGACAACCTGGCAGCCAGCAACAAGTGCGGTTCCTCACAAAAAAATCAGTAATTTAAACAAAAATCTTTGTTTTCATTGCTCTCTGGTTGTTATGAGTCCAAGGAGCCATGGATGGCCAGAGATGAGCTCTCAGCATGTGGCCCCTTCTCTTCCAGGGTCAGTGGGAAGAGCAAGAAGCTGCCATCACTGCACTACACAGCAGCCCAGCTGTGGGAGAAGGGGGTGCTGCTGGAGATCCAGGACCTGCCACCCAGCCAGTGCGTACCCCTGCTCCAGGGCAGGAGCTCTTGCCTGGGGTTATTCAGTGCAGGGCCAGGAGCTGGACTTACTGCACTCAGTGCTCCCTTGGGTCCCTTCTGACTCAGGATTCTATGAAAACATGGGCAGGTAGGGGAAGATAACCAAGAAGGAGGATGCTCAGTTGTCCTGCCACATGGGCAAGTTGTTTTGTGTAGGAGAGTGCAGGAAAGTTGGGATTTGGGCTATGGGTCTGGCTGCTGTGCTGAGGGTGGGTGATCTGCTCCTTAGTTATGTTAGAGCTGTGAAGTCCCTTTTGGTAACAAGTGGCTCTGTCTTCCTCAGGCTCAAGAATGTGATTTTCGACATCATCCCCTGTGAGGAATCAGGCAGGTTCCAGGTGAAAGCCAAATTCATGGGGATCGACATGGAGTGCTTCCAGCTGCACTACCAGGTGAGGAGCCTGTCCTGCAGCTGCTGGGGGTCAGAGAGATGAGGGCAGTGGGGTGTGTGGGGGCACACCTGCAGCTCTGTGGGAATGTGGAGCCCTGCCCTGAGCTGCTGGGGCAGCCTGGCTGTGCATGTCCCACTGCACACCCAGCTCCCTTCCCCAGCTGGGCTCTCAGGGGTCACAGCCCTGTGACAGTGCCAGTCCCCTCTCCCACAGGACCTGCTGCAGCTGCAGTACGAGGGTGTGGCAGTCATGAAGATGTTTGGTAAGGCCAAGGTCAATGTCAACCTGCTCATTTTCCTCCTCAACAAGAAGTTCTTCAAGAAGTAAAGGGCTCAGGGGTGGGGGGCAATGTAAAGCTGCCAAAGAGGCCTGAGGGGCAGGGTCCCAGGGCAGGGAAGCTGCTGCTGGCCATGGAGCTTTCTGCATGGCTGCAGTGTGCTTGAGCTCTGCAGCCAGCACTGCCTGAGTGGGGAACACAGGGCTCAGCCCCAGCCCTGGGCACCCCCAGCTTGGTACCAAACCAGTGCCCAACCTCCCTGCAGGAGGATGCAGCTGCCAAAGCTTTTGCACCATGTGTTAGTTTTTAAATCTATTTTATCTGGGTATTTTGGCTGTTTAATTCCTGTGGTGCCAACAGCCAGTGCCCAAGGACACTGTATTTCTGGACACTACAGAGGTTTTACTGATGTAATAAAGGTATTTTAATATATCTATATCTATCTATATCTATCTATATGTATGTATATATTTCTTCCTCACACTAAGGCTGGGGAAATGTCAGAATCAGTCTTTATACAGAGGGGTAGGGAGAGGCCAGAACAGAGGCAATAACTGTTTGTGGAGACACCTGTGAGCTCTACTCTAGTATGCTGAGGTACAATAGAAGAATTTTGGTTTTAAAGTGAATTTCACTGCTCATCAGCCAGGCTGAAACCAGAGAGAGGCTCAGTGCCACTGCTGTCATGGCTGCTTTGAGGGACTGGAGCAGGGAGCACACCCCTGGACACACTGGCATCTGCCACAGCACCATCTCAGTAGGAATGGTGGTGTCTCTTACTGGTTTGCTCTGGTGTTTAACTGGTTTTCTAGTGTGGGACAATGACTGTTTGGCCATGGCTGCATTTAAAGCACTTTCTCTCCATGTGAGCTCCTCCTCCAGCCCCTTCCATGGGATGGGAAGGGAGCTGCTGGCAGTCCCAACCTCCTCCCAGCCCCTCTCCTTCAGGCACGGGAGCAGCAGGTCCCAAACCTGCTCTGCAAAGGAAGTTTTTGGGGGATTGGAATAGGAATCTCCCTCTCTGCTCAATAACTGTGGGACCTTGAGGCAGCTCAGTGGTACCTGATCTATTGGTATCTGTCTTGTCTTTGGAAAGTGATGTTTGTTTGTGAGGTTTTTAAGTGTTTTTTCTTTCCCTGCTCTCATATAAATGCCTCAAACTGTGCTTATTTTGTCCCCATCCATGCTGGATTCCTGCTGTGCTGCCTCTGCTTGTTTACTCTAAATAAAGATGTACCAGAAAATGCAGAATTTCTCTGGATGATAATTTCCATGTGCTCCTCACCTGCCTCTCCCCTTGCTGGCCAGGGTCCCTGGGGCTGGTGCCATTGCTTTTTCCCAAAGCAAGGTGCCCCCTTGGCTTCTGCCCAGGGCCACCAGGGACTGGCCCTCACAGCAGAGCCCAGCCAGGTGCTGAGGCACCAACTCAGCTCTTGCACAGGGAATTCAGGCCACTTTCAGACACACTTAATTCTTAAATAAATACTATGATTATGTTTCCTAAAGACTATGATTATATCTCTACAGGAATGAAGTGGGATCAAGCTGCAGCACTTTTCCATGTTTAAAATAGGCCTGGGCTGCCATTAACCTGTTGGATGCTGCACCATCTGCAGGGACAGGACCCTGGGCAACTACTGCACATGACCCATTACCACACTGGAGTTTTTATCTTGTGGTTACCATAATTGTTTATTTTTTCTCCTTCCTTGCCTTTACAGGAGGATCCAGCCTGTCTCTGGCTGTGGCTCAGTGTGGTTTGTTGCTGCCAGCAACCAAGCAGCCATTGGCATTGCACCAGCAACATTTGGCATGCTGAAAACACTTTTTTTTGGGGTGCTTTGGGGGTAGAGGGGAAGCTGAAGAACTCCACCTAATAATAGTTAGTCCCAGCTATTCACTACTATTGCAGCATGGGCTGGAGGGGACTCTGTCGCTGTGGAAAAGGTGATTTTTTTTTGGCTCCGGGGAAGCTGTGCTGTGGCCAGCCATGACTCACAAACAGGGTGCCACCTCTTGCCTCCTGCCCACATGTTTTGGAGAGAAGGTCAGAGGGGAAAACGAAGCGCAGGGAGTGCAGGAGCGGCTGAGCTCCTCCCGGGCCCGCTCCACTAGATGTCATCGCGAGCTGGGGAAAAGCGCCGGGCTCAGCCCCGCCCGGAGCGCTCGGGGGCCCGGCCCGGGGAGCGCCCAGCGCAGCCATCCAAACCAGCCCCGATGGGGACAACAGGGCTGGGGCTTGCAGATGCCAGGAGCTTGCAGCACAGGCTCTCCTCAGCTGTCCTGGAGCGCTGGGCTTGCTGGGCACACTGGGCTCACTGGGCACACTGTGATCTCTGGGCTCGCTGGGCTTACAGAGTTCACTGGGCTCTCTGGGATAATTTTGGGCTCTCTGTGATCTCTGGGCTCACTGAGCTTACAGGGCTCTCTGGGCACACTGGGATCATTGGGCACACTGGCACAATGGGCTCTGTGGGTTCACTGGGCACACTGAGCACTCAGGGCTCTCTGGGCTCACTGAGCACACTGGTCCCACTGGGCTCATTAGGCTCACTGGGCTCTCTGGGCTCACTGGGCTCTCTGGACACACTGGTCTCTCTGGGCACACTGAGCTCTTTGGGCTCACTGGTCCTACTGGACTCTCTCTGGGCTCACTGGGCTCTCTGGGCACACTGAGCTCTTTGGGCACACTGGACTCTACTGGTCTTATTGGACTCTCTGGGAACACTGGGCTCTCTGGGCTCACTGGGCTCACTGGTCCTACTGGACTCTCTGGGCACACTGAGCACACTGGGCTCACTGAGCTCTTTGGGCTCACTGGGTTCTCTGGGCTCACTGGTCACTCTGGGCACACTGGGCTCACTGGGCTCTCTGGGCACACTGGGTTCTCGGGCTCTCTGGGCTCACTCTGGGCACACTGGGCTCATTGGGCTCACAGGATTCTCTGGGCACACTGGTCACACTGGACTCACTGGGTTCTCTGGGCTCTCTGGGGTCTGTGTGGTGCCATCCCAGGCTGGGACAGTGAAAGGGGCTGGCAAAGAAAATCAGGTCCTGCCCCAACCTGTCCCTATGACCATCCTGAGAGGTGTTATTTGGGAAGGGGGAGAAAAGGAGAAATTTGGGCTCCCTCTGGGGTTCCTATTTCATACCAGAGAATCCTACAGTGGTTTAGCTGGAAGGGACCTTAAAGATTATCCAGTCCCATCCCTGCCATGGGGGACACCTTCCACTCTCCCAGGTTGCTCCAAGCCCTGTCCAGCCAAGAAAAAAAAAGGAATTAGAGAGGGTTAAGAAAACTATATGTGTAGGTATGTGCATGTGTATAGATGTGTGAGAGGGAGAGAAAATTGGCACCAGGGTACAGGATAAGCATTCAGCATTTCACACCTCACCAGGCTGGTTTGGTGTAAGTGCTGCAGCCTGTGGCACTCAGCACGTGTAGGAAAGTGCAGTCTGTGGAGAAAGGTGCCCTGGGCTGGGCTGGGAAAGGGGCTCCTGGGATCTCCCAGAACTTTGTGAGGGAGAGGTGAGATAGAATGAAGGAATTTTGGGAGGTTCACACCTGGGAGCTCGCTGTCCCTGTCCCACTCCAGCCTGCTCATGGGAATCCATCACCCCGAAGGGATGACAAATGGTTAAACTGGGCTCAGAAAGTGCTGCTGCAAGTCCTGACCCCGCCAGCTCGGGGCTGCCTGGCCTGGGGAGAAGATGGGAGCTGGAGCTGGTTCTGGGAGTTGGGTGCTGGGGTCTGGGTGTTGGTTCTGGGTGTTGAGTGCTCTTGCTGGATGCTGGTTCTGGGGTCTGGGTGCTGGTTCTGGGTGTTGGGTGCTATTGCTGGGTGCTGGTTCTGGGGTGCTGGGTGCTGGGTGCTGGGTTCTGGGTGCTGGTTCTGGGTGCTGGGTGCTGGGTTCTGGGGGTCTGGGTGTTGGTGCTGGGTGTTGGGTCCTGGTTCTGGGTGCTGGGTGCTGGTTCTGGGTGTTGGGTGCTATTGCTGGGTGCTGGTTCTGGGGTCTGGGTTCTGGGGTCTGGGTGCTGGGCACTGAGCACCCAGCTCGAAGGCAGCGCTCCTGCAGTGCCACTGTCCCCCCACAGAGTTGCTAATCCCATTTGGAAGGCCAGCACCCCAAGCTGTGCCCACCAATCCCCCCTGGTGCCAGGGCTGTGGGGCTGGGGCTGTGCTGTGACACCCCAGGGTGCCCCTGCCCCTCTGCCAGGCAGGCCTGGGCGTGCTCCTGCTGCTCCTGCTGCCAGTCCGAGATGCTCAGGTGCTTCCTGCCCTGTGCAAGAGGCTCCTGAGCCCCGCTGGGCAGAGGCTGGTGCACCCGCAGCTGCATCCCCTCAGTCTGCGGAGAGGAGGATCCGGCTGCTTGGCCAGCCCTGGTCACTCAGAGCAGCACCTGGCGCAGGTGAGCAGCTGCCCGCGGCAGAGGCAGGGCTCAGCTCGGGCTCCTCCCAGCAGCAGCAGCAGCTCCCCGGCAGCGCTGGAGCTCCGCACAGCAGCTCCTGCTGCGGTGGCTGCGCTGGAGAATAATGTTGTCGTTCCCTTCTGATGGCAGCAGCTTCCTTGTGGGAGAGGGGAAAAAGCACAAACCGAACTGGGGAGAAAATAAGAGGGGAATGTTTGCCGACTGTCTGCCGTGTGTTGCTGCTGTTTGTTGTGTTTCTGCGGTTGCTTTGGCAACCCTGGGACGACACCCAGGCTGCAGCACGGCGGGTACCAGCGCGGTGCGGAGGGGAGCTGGGGCGCTGCTCCCTGGGGATGAGCTGGGGCGCTGGGCGGCTTCAGACGGGACTGATGGGGTCACCTTCGTGCCCGGCTCAGCTCCTGCCCTGCCGGGGAGCCTGGGCTGGGAGCTCGCTTCGCATCCCATGGCCCTCCGAGAGGAACCTGGGTGGAACGAGCAAGGGCAGACAGGCTGAAGGGTCCATGGGGCTCACCCTCCTTCTTGTCTGGAGGAAAGGAGTGGGGCAGCAGTGCCGGGGAGGGGCAGTGCCACCCTGAGGAGCTGCGAGAGTGCCAGGCAGCGCTGCGTGTGACCTGCGCCCGCCAGGAGCCGCTCCCTGCTCCGGGAGCTCAGCCGGGCAGGGTCCCGCTGCTCGCTGTCCCGTGCAGGGGGGATGCTCCCCGCAGCGTCCTGCCCGCATTTCGTGGGGTGGAGGGTCCCGAGGGCACTGGGGGAGCCTGGCAGAGGAGGGGCAGCTCGGGGAGGATGCGGAGCTGGCAGAGCCCCCTCTCCTCCCGCAGCCCCGGAGCCGTGGAGTGACAGCGCCAGAGCAGGAGCTGCGTGGCCCGCGGCACCCCCGGGGCCCGGCAGGCAGGGCTGGGGGAGGCTGTGCCCCGGGAGCCAGGAACGCTCTCTGCAGCTCCAGACCCTGCTGTTAACTCTTTGGGGTCTGCGGCGGGCAGACTGAGCCTGCACATCCCGCCTCGGGGTAGAGACTCCTGCAAGAAAATGGTCTGAGGGCTCTGCTGCTTCCCATCCCACCCGGCACCGAAAGTGCCACCGTGGGAAGGTCTCAGCCTGTCACTGGTCAGAAGTGCCAGTTCAATGAAATTGTTTGACTGCTGCATCTCCAAATGATGATTTTTTTTTAACTGAGAGGCTGATGAAGAATCCTGCCCTGAACTGGAAGCTGACTCATTCTCCTTGCAGTCCCGGGGTCATTGTTGGATTGCAAATAAACACAGCGAATTCCCACTGCTGGCTCTGGGAACGTGCTCCTGGCCCTGCTCGGAGGGCAGGGTCCCAGGACGGGGCTGGTCTCTGCTGCCTCCCGCCCTGGGAGCAGGGAGGGGCTTTGGAGGCACCTGGAGCTGCCTGGGGCGAGGGGAACTCGGCTTTAACACTGATGGGGGGCTGGAAAATCCCAAAGTGCAGAGATTCTCTGCCCTGTTCCCTCTTTGAAAAGCAGAGAGCACGAGCCAGGCCCCAGCTCTCTGCCATCCCTGAAGCAGCTACCAGGCCAGACCAAATCCCATTTCTTGCTTCCAGCATCTCTGGGTGCAGCTTCAGCCCAAGCCCCGGTCTGGGGAAGCAAATAAAAACTGAAGAAACAAGAGCTTGGAGCTGGGACTCGAATCCGCATCCCGAGATGGGGGGTGGTGAGGGGAGGGCAGTGCTTTCCGCCCCAAAAACCTCTCCAAAACCACGGGGCTGAGCAGAGCCGGAGGCAGCGTGAGTCACCCCGCGGCGCTGCCAAGGCAGGAGCGACCTTGCGCTGCCGGGGGAAGCTTGTGCTCAGGCCGGATGCTCCAGGGGAAAGAATGAGCTCCGAGAATGAAAGCGCTGGCCAGAGAGAGCCGGAGCAGTGGCTGCGAGCTCGGGGAGAGCATCGGAGCAGCAGCGAGCGCGTTTGGGCTCTCCCGCTGCTCGGGGCTCGGCGAGCGCGTCTGAGCCGCTTCCCACCAAACTTCGGGAAAAGCAGATCCGTCTCCCGCTGCTCCTGCCACCCTGTCCTCAGCCTTGGGTCCTTCCAGGCTGGTGAGCGTTTCCCCCTTTGACTTGTCCCGCTTGAATCAGCGGACGTGACTCACCGGGAGGAACGAGGGCGCTGCTCGGGCGCGACCCCCGGGAGCAGAGCGGGTCCCGGGGCCGGTCCCGGTCCCGGTGCCGGTCCCCGTCACTGCCAAACCCGCAGCCAAACCCCGCGCTCGCATTCCCCCCGTCCCTCCCAGCGCCCAGCCCAGTGGGTGCAGCAGAGGGGGAACTGGTCGAGCCGGCGCCGGCAGAGAGGGGAGATTCCTCCGCACCCCTGGGGGGCTGCGCCTCTGTCACCACCGCGCCCTGAGCGCTGGGGACACGCGACACCCGCCCGAGGGACCCTCGGAGCGGGGCTGCGCTTTGTGGGTGGTGGGAGATGGGGAGAGGTGGGAGATGCACATTTTGGGTGGGTGGGAGATGGGGAGATGCACTTTGTGGATCAGTGGGAGATGGGGAGATGCACACTTTGGGTGGGTGGGAGATGGGGAGATGCACTTTGTGGATCAGTGGGAGATGGGGAGATGCACATTTTGGGTGGGTGGGAGATGGGGGAGATGCACTTTGTGGGTGGGGTGGGAGATGGGGAGATGCACACTTTGGGTGGGGTGGGAGGTGGAAAAAGGGCTCGGGGGGGTCACTGCTGGCGGCACTGGGTCAGGGGAGCAGCCCAATCTCGGCTGGATTAGTTCAGGAGATCGAGCAGCTGAGGGATTAGGGAGTCAAGAGAGCTCCGGGGGAGGGCAAAAGGCAGGAGGGAGAAGGATGTGGAGAGGTGTGCAGGGCCTGGGCTCTGGAGCGATTAGATAAGTGAATCAGGGCCTCGGGGCGATTAGAGAAAGAAATCAGGTTTTACACCAATTAGGCAAAGTCCCCAAGCGATTAGACAGCGAGGAGCTCTCCCAGCAGTCCCTGGAACTGATAGGGCCCAGCATTGATTGAAGGAGCATCAGAGGCTGAGAGCAATTCGATAAGAAAACAAAACAGTGGATCAATTAGCCTGGGAAAAGGAGAGGGCTGGGTGATAATGGGAATGGGGAAGTGGGGCCAGTCCAAACAACCCCAACAGCTTTGAGAGTGGAGCTGCAGGGTGGGGAGAGGGGAGGTGGTCCCAGCTGGGGCTCCAGGGGCACCTGGGGTGGGACTGGTGGGGGGCTGTGAGCTCCCACCTGGCCTGAGGATGGGCTTGCTGCTGGCTGTGCCTGGTGTGGCCCCCTCTCAGCTCCTTGTGGGCTGCGCTGGAGCATCACCAGGCAGCAGCAGCAGCAAGTTCTGCATCTCCCAGAATCTCAGAATCAGCCTGGAAGGGACCTTGGAGCTCATCTAAGTGCCTGGCCTTGGGCTCTCCCAGGGATGGGGCAGCCACAGCTGCTCTGGCCAACCTGAGCAAGAGAATTTCAGAATTATTCTGTTTTTCCTGAGCAGGTTTTGCTCTGGGCTCCCACTCTCACACACCTGGAGCACTTTTATCCACTGGGAGGGAAGTTGTACCAGGATAACTCAGCCCTGTGCCCTGTCTCAGATGCTCTGGGAGTTTCCAGATACGGGTGCCAGACGAATAAGCAATTAAGGAACTCGATGGAGCCTTGAAATAATTAGACCCAGGAATGCAGCTCCAGCAGATGAGTTTAGTGAAGAAATGGGAGTGTTGGAGAGATGGAGATGAGAAGGGTGATCAGGTCTCAGCACAATTATCTGGAGAAAGTCTGCTCCAGACTGATTAGAGGAAGGGAAAAGAGCTTTCTGGGCAATTAGGTGAGGGGAATCAACTCTGGGCAGGAAGAAAATAGACTGTGGAAGAGATTGGGGTGGGAGATGGTGAGTTATCTCTGCCCTGAGCTAGACAAGGGAGCTGGGTCAGGGCTCTCTGAGGCAGAGGTGGGGATGAGGATCACGGGGCAGGTTCTCCCTGGGGCTGAGCAGGGGAAGCTGAGCCCTGTCCCCGAGGAGCAAAGCCTGGGGATTAGAGTGACAAACCCCAGCCAGGGCTGCCGGCAGCTGGAGGGGCTGTGGCTGAGCGGGGAAGGGCTGGGGCACTGTTCCCACCTGGGCACGTGGCAGGATGGCTCCTAATCTGGAAAACAGGATTAGCCCCCCGTGCCCAGCAGAGTCTTTCTGCCGGGTGACTTTGACTTCAGGACAGAGAATCCTGCAGGGAGGGAGCGAGAGCAGGGCTGAGCAGGGGAGGGCAGCCCTGGGATGTGCCCAGCAAGGAGCTGTACCCCAGGTTTTGGGGTGCTGGGAGCTGTACCCAGGTTTTGAGGTGCTCAGAGAGAGGTGACAATGGTCAGCTGCAGGGTTCTGGGAGTTTTACCCCAGGTTTTGGGGTGCTGGGAACTCTAGCCCAGGTTTTGGGGTGAGAGAAGTGACAGTGGTCAGCTGCAGGGTTCTGGGAGCTGTACCCCAGGTTTTGGGGTGCTGGGAGCTGTACCCCAGATTTTGAGGTGCTGAGAGAGAGGTGACAGTGGTCAGCTGCAGGGTTCTGGGAGCTGTACCCCAGGTTTTGGGGTGCTGGGAGCTCTAGCCCAGGTTTTGGGGTGTTGGGAGTTTTACCCCAGGTTTTGGGGTGCTCAGAGAGAGGTGACAATGGCCAGCTGCAGGGTTCTGGGAGCTTTACCCCAGGTTTTGGGGTATTGGGAGTTTTACCCCAGGTTTTGGGGTGCTGGGAGCTGTACCCAGGTTTTGGGGTGCTCAGAGAGAGGTGACAGCTGCAGCTGCAGAGTGCTGGATCCTTTGGGAATTTGCTCTTTGCCTGGCCTGGATGGCTGCTGGAGCAGATTTTGCTCCTTTCCTCTCTGAGCTGGCCCTGCCCTGAAGTCACAGGGTGCAGTGGGCTCAGGCTGCTTTTTCCTTCTTTGCTGCTCTCCTTCCTTCCATCCCTCCTCCCCAGGGCAGGGAGGGAGCAGCATCACTGGGGCACATGATGCTGACATGGTGCTGTGGGAAGGGGAAGCTGTGGTTTGGCTGCCAGGTCAGGGTTTGGGGAATGACCCCTTGGAAAGGGAAGCTCCAGGCTCAGGCAGAGGCTCAGCAGCCCCTGGGAAAGGGGCAGCACTGCTGGGGGTGCTGCAGGGGCAGTGAGAAACAAACCCCAGCTTAAACCAGGCACCTGTGAGGTCATGGAGAGTTTTCAGATATTAATTTTTTTTTAATTTATTTTTGCCCCAGCTGCCAGTGGCTGCTGCTGAGTGACAGAGAGCAGTGCTGGGGCCACCCAGAGCCACTGGTCCCTCCTGGGTGTCACAGCCCTGCTGTTCCCAGCAGGAGGGGGCTCTGACACATCTCCTTCATCCCCTGCTGAGCTGCTTTCTGTGCTTGACAGCGTTATCTGGGACACAGGCAGAGCCAGGCTCCACTTTGGTCCCTGCTGCCTGGCTGCTGTGGGTATCCCATGGAGACAGCCCAGCAAATTGTCTCCTTGGGGCTCCATGGGCCTCATCTCCCAGCACAGGGTGGAAACAGGGAGGTGCAGAGCCCCAGAGGCCTGGGAGCATCCCTGGGCCCGTGGTGTGTCCTGCCCCACTGCTCAGACACTGCTCTTGCTCCAGCCCTAACGTGCATTTCAGCGTTCTCATGGCTTTTACAATTTTTTCCCCCTTTTCCAATTCTGATGAAAAATGTATTTGGGGAAAATAGAAATATTTAGACATTTCCCTGACAGGCAGCAGAGCTGGAAGAGCTGTGCTACAGCACCATTCACGTGTGCTGGTGGAAGCTCAGCACAAAGAACCAGCCTGGGGGATGCAGCATCAGTGCTCACCCCAGAGCTCACTCCTCTTGCCAGCAGCCCAGCACCAAGCTGCCCCCAAAATCTGGACAGAAAATGGGTTTGAGCTGGTTTTGGGGAGGTTTTTAATGTGTGTGTACACATTACACACATACATACAGATATATGTGTGTATATATATTTGTGTGCACAAAAATACATGTACTACATTAAAATATGCTATACAGCATATTAAACCTCACTATAGGAGTTTAGCATTAAATAAGTAGCAGTGTATGTATTACAAATATATATTTTGCATTATGGTGTGAGGAAAGGGGTTTGGGGTTGTGGCCCATTCCAACCCCCCATTCTCCCATCAGGAGGAGTCTGGGCCAGTGGAGCTGCAGGATGCTGTGGGGCCCTGGGGCTGTCAGGGAGGGACAGAGCTGCTCCTCCCTGTGCAGATGGCTCTGGGATGAGCCCAGGGAGAAAATCCCCAGCCCCAGCATCTGCCTTCCCCACCCCATTTTTGTGCTGCTCACACCCTGGGGTTGGGTGTCAGCTGGAGCAGAGGGCAGGGACAGTGCCCAGGCTGCAGCCCACTCCCCATTCTGTGTCCCCCAGGCTGGCCCTGCTCTCCTGGACGTGGGGGCAGCTCTGCAGGGCTGGCTGTGTGGGGCTGCTGAGCTGCTCCTGGGCAGTGACAGGGGCTGGAGGCCACAGAACCACAGAACCGTGGAACAGTTTGGCTTGGAGAGCCCTTGGAGCTCATCTGATTCCACCCCCTGCCCCTGGACCTTCCACTGCCCCAGGCTGCTCCAGCCTGCCTTGGACACCTCCAGGTGCTCTGGGCAACCTCTTCACTTCCATTGCAAAACACTTCTTCCCTCATATCAAACCCAATTCAAACTCTTTTAGTTTAAAAATGCTCCCCCTTGTCCTACCCCTCCTCTTGCTGAGCTTAGGAAGAGGAGCTCAAGGCCCCTGTGCCCAGAGCTCTTGCAAAATCATTTTCCTGCTTGAATTCTGGGGAGTGTCCCCACAGAGCTGTTTGGTTCCCCCTCCCTTCCCTCCCTTTTCTAACTTGCTGGTGTGGGGGGAAAATAAATGCTCTAAAGAGTTTTGTGGCTGCAGCACCTCTGGGTCACGCTCAGGGTGATGTGCTGGGCAGAGGGGTCAGCTCTCCATCGCTGGTGGGCAGAACAGGCAGAGCTGATTCCAAACCACCAGAGAAGCACCTCGGGGTGCTCATGGCCCCTTGGGACAGGTGCTGCAGGTTTTGCCCCAGAGCCACCCCAGGTTTGGGGGATGCTCTGTGGGGGGAGGGACCAGAGACCCCGGCAGAGCAGAGGGGGTGGCAGGGCTGGAGAGGGAGGTGGGGCAGCCCTGGGGGGCCCTGTGAGCTGCCCCATCCCTGGGGGCACACGGGGCTGTGCAGCCAGGGCTGTCCCTGCATCTCAGGCTTGGGGTTTGGACAGGGAAGCAGGGATGGTTTTCCCACCTGTGGGGGCTGCTTTTGGGGGGAGGGGGAGCAGTGTGGGGCCATGGCTGGTGGGAGCTGGGGCTGGCTGTCCCTCCTGCAGCCCCCACTCCCCTGAGCCCAGTTCTGGGGCTGGCTGTCCCTTTGTGCAGCCCCACACTCCTGGCTCTATCTCCATCCTGACCCCTGCTCTGGGGCTGGAGCTGGGGCTGGCTGTCCCTCCTGCAGCCCCCACACCTCTGCTCCATCCCCAGCCTGACCCCAGTTCTGGGGCTGGCTGTCCCTCCTGCAGCCCCCACAGCCCTGAGCCCTGCTCCATCCCCAGCCTGACCCTGCTCTGGGGCTGGCTGACCTTCCTGCAGCCCCCACAGCCCCCCACAGCCCTGAGCCCCTGCTCTGATGATGGAGCTGGGGCTGGCTGTCCCCAGAGCCCCCACAGCCCCCACAGCCCTCTGCTCCATCCCCATCCTGACCCCCAGTTCTGGGGCTGGCTGTCCCCTACAGCCCCCCACAGCCCTGACCCTGCTCTGGGGCTGGCTGTCCCCCAAAGAGCCCCCAGAGCCCCCACAGCCCTGACCCCATATCTGGGGCTGGCTGTCCCCTGCAGCCCCCACAGCCCCCACAGCCCTGACCCCATATCTGGGGCTGGAGCTGGGGCTGGCTGTCCCCCAGAGCCCCCACAGCCCCCACAGCCCCGCTCCATCCCCAGCCTGACCCTGCTCACTCTGCTCAGGATCCGCAGCGCTGCCGTTGCCCCAGCAACGTGTCGTCGCCACAGCAACCGTGACAACCTTCTGCTCATTAATTTAAAAAGGTTCCCAGTGTAACAAATGAAATAGTTATAAGCTTGTCAGGGTGCTAAGGAGCAGGGGCTGACAACTTGCCCCCCTTGCCTGCGGTGGCAGAGCAGCCGGGAGGTGCCCACCCCAGAGCTGCTGCATCCCTGAGGCAGCAATTCCTTCAGGCCGCCCCTGGAGCATCCCAGCATCACCCAGCGCCCTCCCCGGGAGCCTCCGGGGGCCAGGGGCAGCTGGGGGGCTGTGGCAGAGGTGGCTTTGGGGGGTTTGGAGCAATTCCTGCTGATGTCTGGGATGGAGCCAGAGTTATCCTGCTGTCCTTCTCCAGGGTCAGCACAGGGTTTTTAAATTGTTTTAATGTGACACGTAGCACCTCAGTACCTGCACTACTAAAATGAATATCTTTACCTTTGTACCTAATAGGATTGAGAGGGGGAGGATGAACAGATCAAATACCTGACTATACACACACATATTCCTTAGGACACATCACAGATGCCCTGCATATCCTCAGCTGGGGGAAGTTAATCCCAGCTGGCTGACCCTGGCAGCTGAGCGAAATCAATGTTTCCCTTGAAGTCCTGGGCCAGGTTGCTGACAGGTACAAAGAGGTATTGGAAAGCTGAAGCTGCTGAAGCCAGGGCAAAGGACACCAGTTGAGGATTTGGCTCTTGCTTCATTATACACCATTTTGCTGAAATTCCAGCAGATTTCAAGTTGACCAAACCCCTTTAATCTCAAATAAAGGCCATTCTCTGGCTTTTTGTAAGTGGAAACACGAAAGGAACTGGTTATAAAAAAAAATCCTGCCATCTCAATTCTGCTTGGCAAGCTGAGAATAAGGTCATTTTTCAGCAAGAAAAGTGTCCGTTCAGTTAAAAATAAAAATGGTGAATTCTGGGCCACATTCACTCCTAGTGGAAGGCAGTGCTGGGATTGCACTGGTTTTTGGGAGCTGGGACCCAGCATTTCCCAGCTCTGACACAGTCCCTTGTGCCAGTGCTGGTTTGGGAATGGGTTTGTCCCGTTTGTCCCTCACCCAGCAGCTCCAAGCCCAGAGCTGCTCCCTCCACCCCTGCAGGCAGCACTGAGCAGGCTGGAGCTGCTGCCAGAGGATTCCTGTGGCTAAGGGGAGCTGGCAGCTGCTGGGGCCCTGCTCCCTGCCCTGCTTCAGGCAGGGAAATCCATGAGCACCCCAAGTGCTTGTTTCCTTGCCTTCAAGTCATCCTCCAATACCTTTCTCAATAATTAAACAAGCAAGGCCTGAAAATAGCAGCAATATCTATTATATGTGGCAGAATAATTTAAGGGGAGAGCAGGGAAGGAAGTGTCCTCAGTGTCCCAAAGTTCTCCCCCAGCCCCAGTGGGCTCCAGGGAGGCTGCTGGGTGTCAGGAGCCCTGGTGTGGTGGCAGGTGCCTGGGGTGCCTTCCAAAGCAGCCAGCTTTGGGGAGGTTTCATCCCCTGCCAGAGGCTCTTTGGCAGCTTTTTATGCCACGGTGGTTTTTGGAAGGGTGTGGCAGCTTCAGCTGCAGGGAGGAAGGTCTGGGACTCACACCCCTCTTGTCTGCCTGGGCACTGGCAGTGGGCACCCCAAAATAAGCTGGTGGCACAGCTGGCCACCCAGCACATGGTGTGGGAACAGCATCCCTGGGAGCAGCAGCTGGAGCCTTAAATCTGCACTCTCCTGAGCTTTGCTTATCTCCAAAGCTGCCGGCGCTGAAGAGGGGCTGGGTGGAGCAGATAAAGCCACTGCTTGGAAGGGGCTGCTGGAGCCTTGGCTGGAGGGAAAGGCAACGAGGTGAGGCCCTGGGCTCGGGGAACTCAGCTCAGGTGCTGGAATTTGGGGCTGTGGTCCTTGGAGGGGCTCACAGAGCCCTGACTCATGTGGGGAACCAGAATGGGGAACCAGCACCACGGCACTGCAGCGTGGAATGGACTGCCACACTGAGGGGTGGTGATGGTCCTGGCTGGGAACCAGCTGGGGTAACTGGGATGGCAGGCTCAGCCAGGGTGCTGTGCCAGGGACTAGCCAGGGTGCCACAGCAGGGTTTGTCAGGATTCTGTGCCAGGGATAACCAGGATATTGTGCCAAAGTTAGCCAGGATGCTGTGCCAGGGCTAGACAGAATGCTGTGCCGGGGTTAGCCAGGATGCTGTGCCAGGGATAGCCAGGATGCTGTGCCAGGGATAACCAGGATGCCACAGCAGGGTTTGTCAGGATTCTGTGCCAAAGATAGCCAGGATGTTGTGCCAGGGATAGCCAGGATGCAATGGCAGGTTAGCCAGGACTCTTTGGTGCTGTGCCAGGGTTTACCAGGATGCTGTGCCAGGCTTTATCAGGATGCTGCAGCAGGGCTCACCGAGGTCTGTGGTAGGGTTTACCAGGATGCTGTGCCAGGGTTAGTTAAGATGCTGGGGTGCTGTATCAGGGTTTATCAGGATGCTGTGCCAGGGTTTACCAGGATGCTGTGCCAGGCACACTGTGAGCTTGAAGAAAGCTCTTCCTGCAGCATGGAGAAGCCATGCAGGGGGCAAGGCTGAGCCCTGGGGGACACCTGGGAAGAGGAGAAGGGGGATGGATTAGGAACAGGCAGCAGGCCCTGGGGCAGAGAGGAGGGGAGAAGCAGCGCGCAGCTTCTCGATCCCCGTTTGGGGCATCCCAGGAGCTGCCCATTGCCCAGCCTCCCAACACTCCTCACAGAGAACGGCAAACAGCTCAGCCGTGCGTTGCATAACCAGGAAAAAGGCGTCCTCGTCCTCAGCCGAGTGGCTGCCGGCCAACTGCGGCATTAAAGGGGAGCAGAGGGCCCGGGAGGGCAGCGCGGATTAGGCGGCAGGAGGCGGATCAAGTGAGCAGCAGCGAGGGCAGGCTGGCCGCAGCTCCGCAGGGTCGCGGGCCCGGGGCGGGGACCAGCCTCTCCCTCCGTGCCCAGGATGGGCCGGGCCGGCCGGGCTGCCTTGACTCACGGCTGATAAGGAGCTCAGCCAGCAGAGGCTTTTGTGTGCGATGGGCTCGGTTTGTGCAGGTTGAACTGGCCGGGCAGTGGGGAGGAGCCGGGCCCTTCGCTGGGGCCGGTGGTGTGTGCAGGGAGCACGGAGAGCACCCCAGGGAGGAGGGGATGGACACACCCGTGCTCAGCACCGAGCTTCTGGCTGCAGAGACCCGGTCTCAGCTTTCTCTGAGCTGCTCTGCATCTCACACTGATCCAGCAAGACCTGAAGGCTTGTAACTTTTGGGAGTTTTGGAAATTGAGCTGCTCCTAGTCAGCAGCTACTCCTACACACGGAGGAGATGCTTGGGGAGCTTCTGGAGCTCCACCACTGGCTGCTGCAGCCACTGCCTGCACCAGAACGGGGCTGCAGCTTTATGCTGGGAAGAAAAAGGAGAGATCAAGTTAATTTAGATTGCAAGGTGCTCCAAAGTGCTCCCAGACTCCATTAGCTGATAAGCATTGTGCTGGGCTTAAGCCTCCTGGGTGCTAAAGATGCTTACCTAGCTGATAAACCCCCAGCAGCAGGAGGTGAGGGGTTCTGCTGTGCCTCTTCTGCCCCAGGAACTGCTGCTGTCCCAGCTGGAAACCTCCAACACAGACCAGCAAAGCTGCTGCCAGCTTGGGCTGAGCTAAACCCCAGCTGGGTTTGCTGCCTGCAGAATCACAGAATTATAGACTTGTTTGGGTTGGAAGGCACCTTAAAGCTCATCTTGTTCTTCCCCCCTGCCATGGGCAGGGACACCTTCCAGTATCCCTGGTTGTTCCAAGCCCTGTGCATTCTGACATTTAACACTTCCAGGGATGGGGCAGCCACAGTTTCTCTGGATAACCTGTGCCAGGGCCTCATCAACCTCCACAGAGAAGAATTTCTTTCTAATATCTCACCCTCTGGACTCACTCCAGCAGCTCCATGTTCTTCCTGTGCTGGAGGCAGCTCTGCAGGTGGGGTCCCACCAGACTGAGCAGAGGAGCAGGATCCCCCTCTTTGGGATGAGCCCCACATGGGACAGCACTGTTTGTATTGGCTGCCAGCTGGTATTGCCAGGTCACATCCAGCTCCTCATTCCCAACAGGCCCCAAGTCCTTCTCTTTTTTGGACAGGGTCTGGCCCTGAGCTACCCCACAGAGTGCCAGCCCTGGTGAGCAGGTCTCAGCAGGATGCTGGGGTTGTTGGCCAGCAGTCCTGACCAGTGGCCAGGCCAAATCAACACCGATGCTTTCCAACAGCAGTGGGGACCTCCCCACCCCCTTGAATTTATCAGGTGCTCTGCAAACCTAGCAGACACGGTAGCCCAGCTCAGGACTGATAGCTCTCCCGCTGATAACCTCCTGAGGGGTGTGTCAGGCAGGATGAGGACGGTCTGTCCCAGTGAGTGAGCTGCTGGCCCCGGGGATGCTCGCTCAGGGCTGCCTCTGCCTGTTGCCCATAAAGGATGGCCCCACTTAGGGCGGCAGCTTTCTGCAACTTGAGTTATTTTAATTTTCCCCCTCTTTCTCATGGCAGCTCCTGTTTGAGGGCTCACCACGATGGTTCCCACTCACCCATCTGTGTGCCTTTGGAAGCTGAGCATTGCTCAGGCTGGGTGCGAGCGTGGCACTGCTCTGGGCGGGGGATGCTCGAGGGGAGGAGATTCAGGGCTGCAGTTTGTGCCATGGGGAGCTAAGGGCGGTGTGTTTGCACTCAGCTTTGCATCAAAACCAGGGTCAGAGCCAGGAATCTCTGTCCCCCAAGAGCCTTGCAGTGCCAGCGCCCATGGCACGCTGCCCAGGCTTCCCGGCCTTGGGTCCAGGATCAGGGCGAATCCCGTTTTAAGGCAAAAGGTTATGGGCGGGAAGGAAGCAATCACAAAGCAAACACCACAGCCTCCTCCAACCGCACACGGCTCTGGCACAATAAATAGAAGGAAAGGGACAAAAATAGCCCCCCCGTGTTGCAGCACGGACACGAGCAAGGAAGCAGGGCTGTGCTTCGGGGTGGGGGTGCTCTCCGGAGCCACGGGGACGTCCTGCAGCGCTGAGGCTGCCAGGCGATATCCTGGAGCAGAAATGATGAGTGGGCTTCGGGGGAGGGACCTGAGCCCTTGTAAAAGTCACTGCACCCCGCACCTGAGCCCTTGCAAAACCCGCTGCATCCCACGCGCCGGCAGAGCCCTGGCGCTTCCCCTGCGTGCGAACCCCGCTCCCAGCCCCCTGCACCCAGCTGAGCTGCACCGTAACTCGGGCAGAGGCAAAGCCCAGATGTGAAGGCACAAGGACTGGCTGGGGGCCCAGCAGCCGGGAAAAAACCACGCGAGTCTGGCTCTGGCTTCGGGGAGCTCGCACGTCCAATGCAAGCTGCCTTCCCCGGCCAGCAGCGCTGCTGGTCCCCACCTGGCGTGGGTTTGGAGCACGGCGGGGAGGGGGGATGCAGGCATGGACCTGGAAGCAAAAATGTGCTCACGCTGCTATGCAAGATGAGCGAGAAAAAGCCTCATTTTCCCGCAGCCTGTGCTAATTGCCCCGGGATGAGGCAATAAACAGCTGCCGGTGCGAGCAGGAGCCGGGTCCCGTTTTTTGGGGGGCTCGGGGTGCCAGCCCCGCAGCCTGCGCTGATTGCCCTGGGGGAGGGAGCCGGGCCCCCTTTGTTGGGGGCTCAGGGGGTGCACAGCCCCGCAGCCTGCGCTGATTGCCCCGGGGGAGAGAGCCGGGTCCCGTTTTTTGGGGGGCTCGGGGGTGCACAGCCCCGCAGCCTGCGCTGATTGCCCCGGGTGCGGGAGCCAGGTGCCCTTTGTTGGGGGGTTCAGGGGGTGCACAGCCCCGCAGCCTGTGCTGATTGCCCCGGGTGGAGGAGCCGGGTCCCGTGTTTTGGGGGGCTCGGGGGTGCACAGCCCCGCAGCCTGTGCTGATTGCCCCGGGTGCGGGAGCCGGGTCCCGTGTTTTGGGGGGCTCGGGGGTGCACAGCCCCGCAGCCTGCGCTGATTGCCCCGGGGTGCGGGAGCCGGGCCCCCTTTGTTGGGGGGCTCGGGGTGCCAGCCCCGCTGCGGGGTGCGCAGCTGGAGCCCTCCCAGGGCCCTGCCGCTTTAACCTGCCTCTCCCACGTGCTGTCTGGTTGTGCTGGAGACGGTGACGCAGGCAGGACGTCAATGGACGCTGTGGGAGAATTTAGACTTGGAGAGGAAGGGGGGCAGGGAGGAAGGGAGCGTTGGCAGGAGCGGGGGGTGCACGGCCGGGGCAGGACGGAGCCCCGCTGCCAGCCTCGCAGGGTCGCCCTGGAGCAGCCCGGTCCGTGCAGTGTTCCACCCCCTCCCTGTCCCCGGCATATGCTGGGGGCTCGGCAAATAATCCTCCTCATCCTCCTGCCGTGGCCAAGCCGGGCTGGGCGGGGGGGCCGCTGAAGGCGGCGCCTCCTCGCCGCCCCCCCGGCCTGGCACCGCACGTGTGCCGCTCTTGTCCTCGGCTGTGCCCTGGGCACGGCTGGCACAGACGGGGCTGTCCCTCGGCTCGGGGCTGGCAGCTGGGAGTGACCCCTGGGAGCATCTCCGGCCCCACCCCGGGCCAGGGTCCAGCTGATGTGGCATGACAGGACCCCCATCCCCCTCCCTCGCTCTCAGCTCTGCATACCATAAGGGCAGTGCCAGGGACAAGCTGGCAGCAGCACTTCCACTCCAGTGAGAGATGAGATGAGCTGCGAGCTCTGATTCTTCCATGCATCCAACCCCAGTCTTTGGAGAGCCAAACTGGTCTCCCCAAAACTCCCATGGAACTCTGCTCCCATTTGGCTCAGAGGGACGAACACTGGCAGAGAGGGACAAAAAGTTGTGGCAAGGAGGCTGGAGATGCTGCTCTGCCATACCAGACTCTGCTCTTGGCCTCTTGGCTGTGCCACCAGCCCTCACCCCACTCCCCTGAGATTTGTGCAGGAAAGGAACAAATGTCTTCCCCACTTTAGATTTTTGGGTGCCTTTTTTTTTTAAATAGCCTGAAGGGTGTAGGTGGCTGCATATCTTGGAGGACCCAGGAGTCCTGCCTCCTTCCTGCTGGCATAGGACAAGGGAAAGCAGTTTCCACTGTCAAGAGGCTGCACACCAGCTGTACAAAGCAGCAGCCTGGTGTGGGAAGGGAGTTACTCAGCATTCAGTTCCCAAGAGACAAAAAAAAAAAAAAAAAAAAGAAAAAGCAGCTCAAACTGACTTTCCAAAAATACTTTGAGGTTCATAGTAATGTTCTTGTCTTTGTCTCATAAATATCCTGGGTTGGATGCTTCCCTCGTTTTCATCCCATAACTCACAGAGAGGCACCAGAGCGCGGCTGCTGCGTATTATTCTGACTATTTTTATTTTTTATTTCTTTGGATACATGATCTCAGTTGATTGGAAAACAAACCCCAGAGAATCCTTGAGGAGAGACTGCAAACAGCTCTTGGTGAGATGACTAATCCCATCTCTATCTAAACCAACAGTGTGCTAAAAATAGCCTTATTTCTAACAATAAATATAATGAAATAACTAACTGACAACAAACAGCCCCAAAAAGCCAAACACACTGAAAAGTCCACTAGAAATACATATTGGGATGGGGGAAGGAGCCAGCAGGAAACTGTGTCACTGAGTCAGAGGGGTGGCTGTGGCTGAGGTGCCCATGCCACCAGCGATCTCGGTCAAATCCTCTCTGTTGAGACCATCGCTGCCTCTCGCCCTTGTGCCTTTGCTTTCTTTGCCTCTCAGTGTGAGGAAGGTCCATGGGCAGCAGACCTGGGGAACTCATCCCAGAGTCAGTGTCCTGGCCCTGGAGTGGGACCCCTACCCCGGCTCTGGGTGCAGGTCCATCACCCCTGGCTCGCCCCGTGCCACCAGCCTCCCCGGCCCTGAGCTCACCACACACCTCGCATAATTTGGATAATTTGCCGCCTACTTTCCACACACCAGGAGCCTCCCACACCCAGAGTGTTGCAAAACAACCCCCTCAGCTGAGTCACTGGCATCGGGGAACTTCTTCCTGCCCTCCCAGCCTGGGATGGGGCTCAGGGCAGAGCTGGCCGTGATGGGAGCACACCCCAGCCCCATCCCGTGTCCCCCAGGTGTTTGGGGAGGAAATTGGGTGTTTGGGGCTTGTACAGTGCCCTGTGTTGTGGAGGCTAGAGGAGGACTATGTGCTGATGATGCCTTAATGGCTACAGGCATCATCTGGCTGAGAACACAGGGACTCTATCCCCAAGCCCAGGAGCTGCCCTGTGCTGGTTTTGTGCTCCAGTGACACTGGGAGCACTCATATTCCCAGTGCTCCAGCTGAATGTGACCCAGCAGGGCTGGGACATCCCTGTCACTGCCCCCTAGCCCCCCTTGAGCTGGGACAGTGGCTTTGTACACGGCAGAGCCATCACTCTATTCTTAGGGAGCACTGGAGCTGCACCAGACTCGTGCTGGCTCCATGTCACCATATGGAAGGTGGGCTGTGTTCTGCCAGTCAGGAGAACCCATGAAACATCTACCACGGAGGCTCTGACCCCTGGCACCAGTCTTTTTCTGCCAGGAGCAGTCCCACACCAGCCTGATTTTTATTTTTTCTGCTCTGAGTGGCACGTGGGAGCCTGCCCAGGCCCGCCATGCCACATGTGTCCCTGGGAAAGCAAAACCTGTGTCCCATGCTGACCCCCAGCCCTGCCACATGGCACTCCTCCAGCATCCCAGCGGTGGGAGAGCTCACCCAGTGGGATCACCAGCTCCCACCACGCCACTCAGTGCAGACCTGGGGTATAGGTGGGTGGTCTGCATCCCCCCAGCCCCAAGGATGCTTGTGCCCAGCACCACCTGCTCTGAGGCTGTGGATAAGCAGTGCTGAATATGCTGGTGAGACAGGAACAGAACCAATTCCCCAACCCCCTAAAAACGAGATCCCTGCCCAATTCACAGCCCTAAACTGTCCTGGCACAGAGATAGGAGCTACTGTTGGACCTGTTGGATTTCTTGCAGGTAGCACAGAGTGATTTACCTGGGTTGCAGCTACTTTAGGAGCTGGGAATGCAGAGCCTCGGCTTGGAGCAGGGTGTGAATGCTCGAGGAGCACAGGGTTGGTGGATTGGTGCTGTGGGAAGGGCTGGGTTAGGCAGGGAGCCCAGCACAGTGAGGACACCAGAGGCAGGAGCAGCCCCTGGGCTGGTGTCCGGGCACACCAAACAGCATCGCACCCACGAGGGCTCTGTGCTACTGCCAGACACAGAACTGGGACTTCCACTGCATCCCAGTGCTGGACGCAGCATCCCGGCAGCACAACTGGGACCTTCACAGGGCAGCTGATGTCAGCTTTAGGGACACCTGCACCCCACTGACACACTGTCCTGAGCCCGACCCCCCAGGCAAGCTGGGGCAGAACCCACCGTGCCCCACACCCCGGGGCTGGCGGGCACCGCTGCCCGCCCTGGGGAAAACCAGTGGGGCCGGGCCAGATCGCAGGGTGGGAGAGGGGAGGTCCGGGCCCAGCCGGCAGCGATTCCCCCTCTCGGCCCAGCACAGCCCCGGGCCTGGCTCGGCCCCGCTAGGCCTCGATTCGCCCTCAGCTCAGCCCCCTCGGCCCCGGTTCCCCCTCAGCTCAGCCGCCCTCGGCCCCGGTTCCCCCCTCAGCTCAGCTCCCCTTGGCCCTGGTCTCCCCCTCAGCTCAGCCCCGCTAGACCCCCTCAGCTCAGCCCCCCTCAGCCCCGGTTCCCCCCTCAGCTCAGCCCCCCTCAGCCCCGGTTCCCCCTCAGCTCAGCCCGCTAGACCCCTCAGCTCAGCCCCTCAGCCCTGGTTCCCACTCAGCTCAGCCCCACTAGACGCGGTTCCCCCCTCAGCTCAGCCCCCCTTGGCCCTGGTCTCCCCTCGGCCCCAGTTCCCCCTCAGCTCAGCCTCCCTCGGCCCCCAGTTCCCCCTCAGCTCAGCCACCCCTCGGCCCCGGTCTCCCCCGGCTCGGCCCCAGTTCCCCCTCAGCTCAGCCCCTTGGCCCTGGTCTCCCCCCGGCCCTGGTTCCCCTCAGCTCAGTCCCCGCTAGGCCCCGATTCCCCCCGGTCTCTCCCCCTCAGCTCAGCCCCCCTCACGGCCCTGGTCCCACCCCGGCTCAGCCCCCCGGTTCCCCTCCAGCTCAGCCCCCCTCGGCCCTGGTCTCCCCCGTTCCCCCCTCGGCCCCGGTCCCCCGGGTCCCCCCTCCTCGGCCCCGGTCCCCCCGGCTCCCCCCGGCTCAGCCCCTCGGCCCGGTCCCACCCCGGCCCGCTCGCTCCCCCCGCCCGGCCATTGGCCGCGCCGCCGCCGCCGCCGCCCCTGACGCTGGGCCGGGCCCGGCCATGGTCGCTCCCCGCCGGCTCCGCCGCAGCCCCGGCAGCGGCCGGTCCGCGCCCCGCTCAGGTGGGTCCCTCCCGCTCTCGCGCTTCTTCGCTGTCCGCTTATTTTTTTCCCCCTCCTTCTAATCGTTATTTTTAATTATTTTTGATTTCTTTTAACGTTTCGCGATTCTGGCGCTACTTCCGAGAACGCCCCCCCCCCCCCCCTTTCCCTTCCTTTCCTCGGGCGGCCTTCGGGAGCGGAGCCCCGCTCGTCCCGGCGGTGTTTGGGGTGGGGGGAACGGGGGCACCCCCCGCGCCCCGCGCCGCACGGAGCCGCCCCGAGGCGCGGGGCTGGGCGGGGGCGGGAGCAGCGGCGGCGGCGGCGGCAGCGGCACATCCTCCCCCCGCGCCCCCCTCCTTCCTCCTCCCCCCTCGGCTTCAAAACAAACCGTCACCAAAATGGTGCAGAGGTGAAGGAGGGAGCGGGAGGAAGGGGAAGAGGTGGCGGCTCGGCCTGAGCGCCGCGGGGACAGGTGAGGGCGGCGCGGGACGCGGGACGCGGTGGGTGCGGGACGCGGGGGGATGCGGGACTCGGTGGGTGCGGGACGCGGAGGGATGCGGGTGCCGGGTGCGGGACGCGGGGATGGTCCCGCTGCGTGCTGCCGGTGAGGTGGGGGTGCGCACCCCGCTCTGGGGCGGTGGGCAGCGTGCCCGTGCGACCCCCGTGGGGACACACCGTGAGCCCACCCGCGACACTGCGTCCACCCGCTGCGGCCTGGCGGGACCCGGAGAGAAGCAGGGCCCGGTGGGTTCCGGGGGCTGGGGGTGCCCTCCCTGGCAGGATGACATGGGCACTGTGGGGGGACCCGCCGGCGAGGCTCCGGGTGCCGGGTTTGATTGGCAAGAGCAGATTTTGGGAGAGCCGGCGGTAAATCGAGTCCTGGAGCGTCCATGCCTTGGCCGTGAGCCGGCTCCGGAGCCGACAGCTGGGATTGTTTGTCCGGGGGGGCTCAGCGCCTCAGCTCCGTCCCACGGCGGCCGGAGCAGGGCATCGTGGTGGGGCAGAGCGCGTCGGCGAGCCGCGGCCTCCCCGGGGTGCCGAGCACTTCCCTGGGCACAGGCACCGGCGATGCTGAGCGGGGATGCGGTGACAGCGCGGCCGGCATCTCTGGCAGCTCGGCATCTGCGACGCCGGTTCGCCTGCAGCTTTTCGCTTCCCAAACCCCTTTGGCTTTGTCGTTGGTTTTTATATTTTTTTATTTATTTTCCTTTTCTCCCCTCACGCGCAAGAGCAGCACGGGGTCAGTGAGACACGCGTGTGCCGAGCGCGCCGCTCTGCCCCCTGCGCCCGTGGAGCCCCGTGGTGCCCCCAGCTCTGCACGGCCCCCAGCTGGGCTGTCCCCGCCTCTCCACCCTCAAGTGTCGGAGCTGCCACGCAGTTTTGGCTGGTGACTCCCCCTTGCTGTGGGCAGGGGTCTGGGCAGCGACAGACACACCTGTGCTGGTGCAGATTGCCCTCGCACTTCAGCGCAGCACCTCTGCCTGCTCCCACCCCGGGAGGGCCGGATCCTCTCCCTCCACAGCCCCTTCTCCCGCGGTGCCTGGCTGTGTGTGGATTTTTGAGCTGGCATTGCTTGACCAAGGTGGGTGTTCTCAATCCAGCCAGCCTGAAATCTTGCTGCTGCTGATGAGGCTGTGCCGGCCTCAGTGCGATGGGAATGCTCATCAGGCCAGGGGTGCGGGTTTTAGGTGTAGGTTATTAGGGTTATTCTGGTTATGTTCTGTCCTTCCCTGAGCTGAATTGGTGCTGGTGGTCCTGGCCTGGGGGTGCTGAGCCGCTCCTGTCTCTTTGGACCTCTAAAGTGAGCTGCTTTTCCTGCCCTCAGGATCAGTGCCGCGGGCTCCTGAAGGTCACAGACCTCTGGATGGGCCTCATGAATTCTCCCTTCCACCCCCACCACCTTGCCCTTCAGCCCCTGCAGTTGTCAGGCTTTGCCAAGCTGAGGCATCTGCACTTGTGCTGGCTCCGAGCAGGTGGCCAATGTCCCCGCAGCAGTGGGGGCCACTGCTCGGGTTTCGCTGGTGCCTCCTCCACAGCAGGGATTTAACGTGCTCGTGTCGAAGGGGCATTGGCTCCTGTGTCAGGTGGCTCAGGGCTTCCACTCCTGCCCGGAATCTCCCTCAGCACAGCCAGCTCGGGGGTACTTCGTGCTGAGTGGTCACGTCCCTGTGTGTGCTCAGTCCTGCTGGGGGGCTCTTGGGACCTTGGGAAGTGCTGGCTTTGTCAGTAGGTGACCTTGGGCACATCCCTTTGCTTCCCCACGCTTTGGTGTTGTTCTCGGAATGAGGGAGGTGGTTAATGTATTTAATCCCCCCCTCCTCACTGCTGTGGGGCTCCTGGCTCCTCTTGGGAAGTGCAACTGCAGGGCTGGAAAGGGCTGTTGCTATTTTGTGCTGTCCCTGAGCGGGCAGGGCGGAGGCACGGATGGTGCTGGAGTCACCCAGGGTGGATTTTTCCCAGGCTGCCAAGTGAAACAAGTGGGGTCTGAGTCTCATTTAATGCTGCAGCCCTTTACTGTGACTCTGGCAACATAAAGGAGCCTAAATATGGTCATAAACTGCATCCACTTCAAGGTCCCTTCGTGCTGCCAGGGCAGCCTCACGTCGGCTTTGTGAGAGGGAGAACAAAGCCGAAAGTGTGGGACGAAAAGTCCGGGAGCGGGACCCGGCTGCCGTGGGCTGTGTGTGCCGGGAGCTGGTGCTGGCAGCTGCCTGGCAGGGAGGTGTCCCTGCTGCTGCAGGCCCTGCCTCACCAGGGGAGGATGGACGTGAGGGTGGGGGAGATGCTGCCTGGCACATCCCGGATGAACAGGAGGGCTTCAGCTAGGTGTGGAGAGCTCAGCTACAAGCTATGCATCTGGCACCCTGGGCGAGTCATCTGAACCTAAAAAAGCATCTGTGGTGAGGGGCAGAAATTGCTTTTCCCTCTTTTTTTCCACGGCAGAGTGCTTCCCAGGGTCAGGCTGGCATTGCCTGGAGTGTGCTAGGGAGGAACCCTGCCGTGGGGTGCTGCGTGGCATCTCTGCTCTGATGGATTGCAGGGACATTTTGGGAATGAAAGGAAAAGAGGGACAGGGCTGTGGGTTGCTGACATTGCCTCTGCTCCCCCGGACCACTGGTGCCCCACTGGGTGCCCCTGGCAGCGGTGGTGAGATGCCGTGTGGAGCTGTGATGGTGTGAACTGGCCTGGAAGGTGCTGCCTGAGGCTCAGGAAGTGAGCAGGCAGCATCCCATTAAATCCTCTTAATGCCGGGAGTGCACGGGAGGTGACCCAGGCCCGGTGAGCTGCAGGGGCGGCGGTGGGGCTGCCCTGTCGGTGCTGTGCCGGACTTCCCCATCTGCAGCCGGAGCTAAAAATACTCCCCTGCCTCACCCCGCCGCCGTCCCGTCTGTTCCGAGGGTGAACTCCTCGGGCCAGGGGCTCTTTCTTATTTTTGTGGCTATTTTGGCAGTTCCTGGAGGCTGAGCCGTCCCGAGTTCAGAGGTGACTCTATTGTAGATGACAGTGCTGCTCCCGGGAAGGTTCAGCTCTGCTGCTGAGCCCGACGCGGGGAGCAGAAAGCGAGGGAGGAGGAGGAAGGGGAGGAGGAGGAAGGCTGGGGAGGCATGGAAATGTGTGGCTGTGCTGGTGCCACGGGGTGAGTGCTGGGTGCCCTCCCTGTGCCAGCAGGACTGTGGGCTGCATTCCCCCCTCAGCTTCATCAGCACTGTCTGGGACTTGACCACTCGATGCGACTCTCAGGGGTTTGGTTTTGTTCTTTCCTTTCCTTTCTTCCCCTAATTAGAGAAGCTTTCAGTAAAAAGCTGAGATTTGTTAATCACTTTGTTTGATCAGAGCACAGGCAGTGCTGAAGACCTCTAGGTTTTTCCCTCTGCCTGTGTGAGCAGCAGTTTGCTTTTGCTTTCAAGATGGATCTCGCCGTCTGCCTGCCAGCAGCTCTGCCTCCCTGGATCTGTCGGTTTGCATCTTGCACTCCACTTTGCTTTGCTTGTGGTTCTTTAATTTTTCCTTTCCCCTCACTCTCAGTGTCTCCCTGCTGTAGCTCCCCACTGCTTGCAAAGACAGACAAGAGTCTGAATCCTTTAAAAAAACCTAAAGTGCCCACGTTGAGAGCAAAGGTTTGACAAATAGTCCAATTTGGAGTGATTTATTTTTGGGGGGGTGGGGTCTAGGTTTGCTTTCTCAAAAGATGGGGGGCTTGGGTCTCTGAGCTGCAGGGAACAGTTTTTTGGGGAAACTTGTCCTGTTTTTTGTGTGGTTCATGACAAGGCTAGGGGGGACACAGCAGCTGCTCCAGGATTCCCAGGCTGCTTCTGAGCACCCGAACACCTTCCCCTGTATAAAAGGGGACAGTGAGATGAGGTGCATGCAGTGGTGGTGGTGCTGCCACCCATTTGTGTCGCCCTTTGGGAGATGTCCTGGCTGTGGATGACTGCTGGAATATTGGAACAGCTGCTGGGGCCTGTTGCCAGTGCTGGCTACTGCCGTGAAACAGCTTTGTGCCCCTCCAGTCCCCAGCACGTGGTGCTGCCAAATCGCAGCAGCCGGAGCGGTGCCGGGCGGTGTCCTGGAAGGGTGGGATGGTGCCTGTCTGTGCTGGGATGTGTCACCGCCCAGGAGGCACCGTGGTGTCCCATCCCCAAGCAGCCAGAGTGCACGTTTCACTCTTTGTCCAGCAGGACACGCAGGGTGTCCCAGCTTGCAATTAGCCCTTGGTTTTCCTGGGGCACACACGGCCCTGCCCGTGGCTGTGCGTGGAGGGCTCGCAGCACCCGTGGCCTGACCCTGCTTGCTTTGGGTGAGCAGCACTGGCTGGAGTGCAGAGAGCTGAGCCCTGGCTGTGCCCTGGCTGTGCTGGCTGTGCCCTGTCCTGCTGGCACAATGGCTCAAGGTCAAAGCCCTGTGGCTTTGGGCAGCTGCTGGGCAGGAGCCCGAGCAGGGTGGAAGCGCTCCCACCTCCTGTCCTGAGTCAGTGGTGGTTGGGCTTGGAAAGGGGGTAATTAAATTACCTATTTCTGGGCAGGGAGGAAGAGGAGGAGGAGGAGGAATTGTTTCTCTTTCCAGAGCTTCAAACAGCTTCCTGCAAGCGTCCGGCACAAACCCCAAACCGCTTCCAGGAGGAGATGGCTGCAGCTTGGGCCCAGCTGGGGGCTGTGGGGAGGGGTGACCTCCCACTGCAGCACTGCTGTTGCATCAGCCTTTTTCTTTTGGAAGGAGGCAGGACAAATCCATGGCTCCCAAATTATATTTTTACCTTTTTTTCCATCCCTAAAAAGTAGTAATGAGATTTGGGGAGCAGCAGCTGCCTGTGGGGCCAGTCCTGACCTGAGCCCACCCCAGGGCTGCCAAGGGATCATCTTAGGATGCCTGGTGGGATTCCTCCTTCTCCCCTCTCCTCCTTCTGCCGTGGGGGGATTATCAGCATCTCCTGCATGATGGATCCTGCAGCTCACGGCCCTGGGGCCTGGGGGTACCTGCTCTGGAGCATGTGGTGGAGCTTCAGGTGCAAGGAGTTATTGATGGATATAAGCAGTGATAATAGCCCTGCTTGGAAATTTTCATCTTCTTTTTTTAAATGGAAGAGCTTTTTGGAACAAAGTGACTTTCTTCCATTGTTTTCAAAAGCATCTTTTTCCTTTTCTTATTTTGAAGATGAAATTTTTCTTTTTACTTTTACATTTTTTCCTTTTCAGTTATTGGAAGGCTTCAGGGAAAAATTGCTAGGTGCCATAACCAGGAACACATCCCATGTCGTGCAGGTGGGGAAAATATGTGGGGTCAGATTTACCTGGTTTAGTTTTCCTTAAAAAAGAAATAGAGAATTAGAAATGTTTATGGCATGAGTGAGAATTTTCTATCAAAGCAGACAAAATTTGAGGGGCTGAAAAAACCTGAGTTTGCTTAAATCTGCTGCATCAAATGTAAAAAAAAAGATAAGTTAAATAAATTAATTGGATAAAGAACTTCTGTTCAGTAAAAGGCTGGCAACATTTCTGGGTTTCTTTCTGGAATTTTTCAGTTGTAAAACCTGAAATCCTCCCCCACCCCTAGCAGTAACCTTGAGACATGGTGCCGGAGCAGGAGTTTCCACTAGCAGGGAAGAAAAAAATTACAATAAAGAATGTGGACAAGTTATTTTGACCGACCAGCCTTTTTCTATTTTGCACAGGCAGTCACCGAGACCGTCCTGCAGCACAGCTGCTGTGCTCAGTGCTGGGAGCAGGAGATAATGTCTGTGGTGAGGGGCAGGGAATGGCAGGGATGGGGCTCCAGGCATGGCTGCTCTTGGTCCATGGAGACATCCATGGGGAAAAACCATCTGCAAGCTTGGGATGGCCAAGAAATGGGTGTTTTCCACCCAATTTAAATATACAGAGGCAGAGAGTGGTGTGTGTTTGTGTAGCTATAGGTGAGGGCTGAGCTGTCATGCTTTGTGTAAATGTGATAAATGGCCCCGTGGAGCTGGTGCCCGCAGGCTTCTTGCTGGCATCTGAGTGAGCTGGGAGGAACAGCCCCCTTTGTCCAAATGCCAGAGCTGGGGAATGCTGTCCCTCCCTGGGGTGCAGTGTCCTGTGGCACCCCTGGCACCTCCTCTGGGTTGGGGACCCTGGTGCTGCTGGGCTCGATGATGGGTGACAGGTTGGAGGGGCTGAAGAGCCCACAGCTTGTTAAAATCCTGGTGTTGCTGGAGCCTGGCTCTGCCACAAGCACCCTCCTCCTGCTGGGAGCTGTATGGATTTTTGGCCTTTAGAATTCCCCTGCAGGGAGCCCTGGCTTTGGCTCTGTCAGACATGGAGCCTGACATGCAGCAAGCACTTGGACTGGTTCAGAGAAGAACCACGGGGGAAAGGAAAGTGTTTGTGTGGCACCACTGGGAAGGTCGTGGAGGTGAGGAGGTGCCTCTAGGCACAGTTACCACAGACACATGGAATGGTTTAGGTGGGAAGGGATCCTAAAAATCATTCCAGGCCTCGGGTTTATCCCAGGGGTAAACCACATGTTCCCTGGAGACACATCTCTGCCCCTAGGGAAAGCCTGCTGTAGCAGCAAATGTATTTAATAATTGGATATGGAAGGGTTGGGTGAAGGCAGGGCTTACTTGGACGTGGGCTTGGGGCAGTTTTCCATCGAGTGTTCCGGTGAGGAGCAGCACTTGGGCAGTGGGGGCATGGCCAGTGTGGGGGCTCCCACAGGGGCTCAGCCAAAGTCAGGCCTCACCTCCAGCCTTATCCCTAGCTCCCTGTGCCACTGGACATCTCACTTTGCACGGCTTAGGAGGATTTGACACCCCATCTCCAGGGTTTTAAGCACAGGGATCAGTCACGGATCCATCCTGAACCTTCCCGGCTCGCCGTGGCCGTCCTTCCCACGCGCCGGCAGTGAGCCGCCGGGAAAACTAGCACCTCTCGGCTCGCTGGAGCAAAAATATCCCCAGTCCTGCGTGGATGCTGCTGCCAAGATGGGGAGTGGAGCCTCTTAGCAGAAATGTGTCGCCTTGCTCGGCGGTGGGGAGGCTGGGAGGGAGGCTGGGATCCGCCGAGCCCCAGCGCTTTCGAAAATAGCAGCAGAACAAATGGTTGGAGCAAGATGCTGGTGCTGAAGGCAGCCAAGGCCTCTTCCCGTGGCAGCTGGTGGCTGCTTCTTGCTCCTCCATCAATCCTCTCCCCAGAGCTGGCGTTTCCTTGCGGGGGGTGTGGGGGAGAGAGGAACATCTGGCTCTTGGGGCGGCCTGGGGCACAGCGATGCTTTATTTGGGTCGGTGTGGTGCCCCGGGGTTTGGAACAGCTGAGCTCTGAGTGAGCTGGGAGGATGGCAGGGCAGGAGGGGATGCAGTCAGTGTGAGATAAGGAGCAGACAGGGAGTCGGGTGGAGCCAGTTCCCGAAGGGACTTTGTCCCAAAACCGTGGGACAGGTGCTGGGTTGAGGCACGGGCACCAGCAGGTGCTGACCTGGTGTCAGACAGCTGAGCACAGAGAGCTGCTCTCCTGGCAGGGGTGGGGGTCCCAGGGGATGAGCTCCTGGGGGTCTCACTGGGATGAGCTCCTGGTTCTCCTGGGAGTCCCAAGTGGGATGAGCTCCTGGTTGCTCCTGAGGGGTCCCAGGGGATGAGCTCCTGGTTTATCCTGGGGATTCTGGTGGGATGAGCTCCTGGTTACTCCTGGTTGTCCCAGTGGGATGAGCTCCTGGTTTATACTGGGGGTCCCAGGGGATGAGCTCCTGGTTACTCCTGGTTGTCCCAGTGGGATGAGTTCCTGGTTCTCCTGGGGGTCCCAGAGGATGAGCTCCTGGTTTATCCTGGGGGTCCCAGAGGGATGAGCTCCTGCTTTATCCTGGGGGTCCCAGGGGATGAGCTCCTGGTTTATCCTGGTTGTCCCAGTGGGATGAGCTCCTGGTTCTCCTGGGGGTCCCAGGGGATGAGCTCCTGGGGGTCCTGGGGATCCTGGTGGGATGAACTCCTGGTTTATCCTGGGGGTCCCAGGGGATGAGCTCCTGGTTTATCCTGGTTGTCCCAGTGGGATGAGTTCCTGGTTGCTCCTGGGGGTCCCAGGGGATGAACTCTGGTTGTTCCCAGGGGCCCGA
Organism: Luscinia megarhynchos; assembly: GCA_034336665.1. Lineage (NCBI taxonomy): Eukaryota > Metazoa > Chordata > Aves > Passeriformes > Muscicapidae > Luscinia > Luscinia megarhynchos. The sequence continues at coordinate 1,902,270 of CM067587.1, forward strand.
GGGGATGTGGGAGCTGCATTCAGGTGCTGCTGGGGAAAGGCCAAGGGCTGGGTTCCTCACCTCCTGTTTCCCCATGGGCACTGCTCCTGAGGAGGTGAAGCTGCCTGGCCTTGTGCCAGCCACTGGCACCCAGGAGAGGGAAATGGTGAGCCCAGCTCTCAACACAGATTGAGAGAGTTTGGAAAAATCCAGTTAGTCTCCCTCAGGTCTTCCAGCCTTAGGGCTGGGTGTGAATGTGTGCTTTAGCCGGCAGGATTTCACACCTGCCCTTGTGCTGGAGAGAGGTGCTCCAACTGCACGAGGTGGAAGTGGGAAGGTTGGGAAGATGCTTTCCTTATGGGAAGATGTTCTTGCCTTGTCCTTCCCAGTGGAGAGGACGAGCTCAGCATCTGCCTGGGTGACCTTCATTGCCTTTGCTTGGCGAGAGAGCCTGCTTTGCATGTCCTCTCCCCTGCCAGCAGCACTTGCACCGAGCATCGGGGTCTTTTTGTTATGCAAATACAGCTTTGGTTTTAGCTTCTCTGAGATAAATACCTTTGAGGCTAAATTTGGAGCTGGGGCACTGCTGAAAGCGCCCTGATGGCCCAAGGCCTGTCAGGTCAGATGCTGAAGATGGTAGTTTGGGGCTTTGGCTCAGAAACAAAACAGTCACAGTATTTTTTCCACTGGGGTTATACGAGTTTTTTTGCAGTGAAGAACCAGCACTTTGGGTCCTGGTGGGGGTCCTTGGCACCTGCTGCCACCCCACAACTGGAGCTCCCACTCTTGCAGTGATGTGCTGTGGTTTTATTTAGGCTTTTAGAGCTCAGGACACCCTTTGTCCCAGCATCATGCTGGGATTGGAGGATCCCCACTGAGCTGTGCCCAGGCATGGGGGGCTCCAGTGCAGGACAGTGATGTCTCAGAGCCCCCTGACACTGGCCACATGGATTTTGTGGTCAGGATCTCTCTGCCAGCCCTTGGAGAGGCTGAGTGCCATGTGCTGCACACCAGACCAGGGCTTTTTCTCACCTTCCCCCTTGTGCATGGTGTGGGCCTGGCACCCCCTGGGGCAGCCTGGCTTCCTCTGGGACCCTGTGAGTCCCTGCAGCCCATCTCTCTTGTGATGGGGTCATGGGCCGTTGCTCTGGCTTCAGGCAGAGCTGTTTGTGTGTGATCTTATTTTTATTTGTGCGTCTTTCGGAAATCTTTGGTCACAGCAGGTGCCGGTTCAGTGCCTGGCAGTGGGGCAGGGAGGGCTGTGAGCTGGGGTGGAAACGTGGCTAGAGCTGGTGTGGCTTCTGCTTGTACAGTTTTGCTATTTGTGTGCCACAGGAGAGCTTGAGGTCCCCAGGGTCTGGGGGGGCTGAAGGTGTTGGGCTCCTGGTTCATCCCTCCCGTGGGGTCTCAGGTCACCTACCAGCCTGAAAACTCACAGACACCAGCCCAGGGGCTCTCTAGGGCTGAAACAAAGTTCTGTGATGCTAAAAACACCTAGAGGTGTCTCATGTGCTTACAAAATCATGGGCAGTGTTGGGTTTTATTCCAGCTGAGAGCTGGACAGGAACACAGGCTCTCATGAGATACCTCGGGGACCTGCTATGGGCAAAGCAGGCAGAAAGGGAAGGTGGCAGCAAATAGAGGTAAAAAAAGGGAGGGCAGCTCCTTTGGAGTTGCTTCTTTCCAAAGTTGTGGCATCTGCTGGGTGCTGAGCTGTGGAGGGCTGGGCTAAGGCCACCCCAAAACAGGGTGCTCCTGCTCCTGCCTTGGCTCCACAAGGTTTTCTGGGAGATTTCGGATTTGTCGCTGTGTCCTGGTAGGGTGGCAGCCTGTGTCCCCCCAAAGCCCTGTGGGGTCTGGAGTATCCATGCCCAGGGAAGCTGCTGTCCTGACAATGCCCCAAAATGGGTACTCTGGCCGAGGGACAGGAGCATTCCAGGTGCCCATTCCAGGGAAGAGAGTGCTCCAGGTAAACCTCAGAGCCCTTCCAGAGCCTAAAGGGCTCCAAGGGAGCTGGAGATGACTTTGGATGAGGGCCTGGAGTGGCAGGACAAGGGGGGAATGGCTTTGTGCTGACAGAAGGCAGGGTTGGGTGGGATGTTGGGACGAATATACTCCCTCTGAGGGTGGCAAGGCCCTGCAGAGGTTGCTTAGCTTTCCCCTGGATCCCTGGAAGTGCCCAAGGCCAGGCTGGACAGGGCTTGGAGCAGCCTGGTCTAGTGGAAGGTGTCCCTGCCCATGGCAGGGGGTGGAACGAGACCATCTTTATGGTCCCTTCCAGCCCAAGCCATTCCACAATTCCATGATCCCCTGCATCCCTTCACCTGTGACACAGCCCTGCTCCTCCAGCCTCTGCTGCCCAAGCCAAGGTGCTGCCTTGGTTCTTTCTTTTTTTTAAATTCTTTTTTTCCCCTAAATGCATCACCAGTGCAGCTCATCCATATTTCTACCACCTTCTCCCTCCTGTTCTCGCGCTGAAGTCTATAATGCTGAAATTATAGCATCCCCCTCGTCACCATGGCAACGCTCAGGGATGTATTTAAAAAAAAAGAGACCAGAAGCCCTCCAAGGATTATGACTTCAGTGAGGGATCAGGCTGGAGGGGAATCTGGGTCACGGCTGGAGCAGGCTTTTCTTGCAGCCTGTCTTCAGTAATTCCCCTCACAGCGCCCGGGGCCGCGTCAGGGCAGGGCAGGGCAGAGCTGCCACTGGCACCCATGGGTGCCCTCCAGGGGCTCCAGTGCTCTGGAGATGTACACTCTGGGAAGGAGCATCCTCTGCAAGCTCAGTATTCCCACCCAAAACTGAGGTGTTTTAACTGAGCCTTTTTGATTCCCAAATGCGTGGTGCCTGCAGGAGTGCCAGAGCCTCGCTCCCCCTCCACCCCTCTTTGTGCAGTGCAAGCTTTCTCTCTCATCCCCCAAAATAAACAGCACTTTATATATATATATATATATTTTTTTTTTTTACTCCTCTTCTTCTTTTTTATTTTTTTTTCCTCCCTTTTTCCACACCCCCAGAGCCGCTGTTGCTGGTGGCAGGGAGCCCAGACTCTGTAGGAACTCAGAAATGCTGCGAATCCAAGCCCTGGCTGCCCTCTCCATTTCGCAATCCTTTGGAAGGGGGGAGAGAGAAGGAATAAAATAGGAGGGGATTTTTTTTTTTCCTTATTAGAGATTTATAGACTTTCCCACCAGTAGGGACAAGGAGCTGGAGCCGAGCAGCCAATTTCCTACAGTAAGTTTCCAACACTGCTCCTCTCTGGCCTCTGCAAAACCCTCTGCAGCCTCGCCTATGGTGGGTTGGGTTGGGTAAATTTTTGTAAAACCATCGGAAATGCTGGTGGGGGGTTGGCAGGGTGAGGGGCTGCTGATGCTGGGGGAGATGGTGCAGCACAGTGGGTTAGGTGATGCTGGGGGCTGGGAAAAATCAGCTCAGGTGGTGTTTTTGGGCTGTTAAAGCCTTTTTTCGACCTGTTTTTGGTTGCATGAGAACCCTTTGGCTTTGGTGGTGCCGTGACAGCTGCTCATGGCTGGGCTGGCTCCTCCAGGCAGGCTCGGTGCTGCTGGGGCACGTTCCCTGCCATCCTCATCCCCCTCAGCCATTTGGCCTCTGGAGGTTTGTGGTCCATTTATTTTTAGGTAATTGCAGTGTCCGGGCGCTGGAGAGGCCGGTCGGTACCACGCAGCTGGACAAGGGAGGGGTTTGTTGGCCAGGGTATTTTAAGCAGTTGGTTTATTACAAGTGAGAGTCTGTCCAGCTCCTTGCACTGGTGTGGAGGGGCCCAGCCAATGCCACGGTGGCTCCTGTCCCCACAGATGTCATTTTACCCATGCCTGGTGCTGGGCATGGGGCAGGGTGCTGGGTTCAGCTCCTGGCCCTTCTCTGCACCCTCGTGCAGGATCTGACCCTCTGCCAGTGCTCCTGCTGGAGGAAAAAATCCTCCCTTAAGCTGTGCCGGATGAGATCTGAGTGCTGGCAGCTCTGCTCCCAGTATCCAGTGATTAATGGGATTAAATTGGTGCCCCTAGTGAGGTTTTTTTATTTTGCATCTGGTTTTCTCAAGACTTTTTAAGCAGGGGGAGGCCAGGGCCATGTCGCACTGAGATCTGATTAGATAAGGGAGAGCTGCCTGTGAACAAAATTCCTACCGGATAATTATTTATACCTCCGTGTGCGTCACTAATAAACATCTGGATCTGCTCCAAACATCTTCATTTGATTTGTTTTGTAGTCTCTCCACAGGGATGTTTCTCAGCTCCCCACCTCCCCCTGGTCGCGTGGCTTTTGAGGACTTGGCTGGAGTGAGGGGTGGGTTTGAGCAGCTGCCCCATTGCTCGTGGGGTGAGTCCACCCCCAGCACAGCCTTGCTGGTCCATTTTCCCCTGGGTGTTTGCACTCTTGGGGCTGGTTTAGCAAATTCCCATTCCTGGATTCCCGTGATGGGGTGACAGTCACGTTGCCCTTTCTCAGGAGGAGAAAAATTTGTGGTGCTGGTGGTTGCAGAAAAAATTATGAGTGGTCAGAACAAGCCAAAAAGCAACCCCAGATGTGTTGCCTTCTATTTTAAACCTCCTCGTTTGATTTGGGGGTGAACCAGACTCCTGACCTTTCGGAGCACGTGGGGCTGGCAGTCACGCCAGGCTCTCCCAGGCCAGGGCTGACTTCTTGCTCTGTTTGTGTAGAGCCAAGAAATGACTATTAATAACTTTCCCTGAATGAGAGTTGAGTACCTGCTTCCCTGGGGCTCCTTGGAAGGCTCCGGCTCGGGATAACATCAACAGTCATTATGAACGGGACTGAGCATCGGGCGCAGCTGGGATGCAGATGGGAAGGGACTGCTGTGGGAGGGGAGAGATGAAGGAAGCCTCTGGCTGGCTGTGAAGCGCCTTGGGCAGGGCTTGCAGGCGCCACGAGCCATTTTTTGTGTGTTCCTCCATCCTTTTTACAGCCCTGGCCCCTCTTTGCACAAATGTGATGCAAAAACCATCCCGAGCCGCCGGAGCCGGAGTTGGCTGTAATCTGTGTCTCACCTCTGATGGGCTGTCAGGAAAAAAAATTAAATAAATAAAAAACTTTCAGTGCTACACCCAGACTTAATCTCTTTAAACTGCATTTCGCTAATCCTTCATTAGGATCTCATTGTGAGCTTGTTATCCCGTTAGGGCTGAGCCGTGCGTGGCGGCGCCCGCCGAGCCGGTGGAAGGGGCTGCGTGGGCTCTGCCAGGCCATGTGCTGCACCAGGATGTGCCAGCAGTGCCAGAGAGGTGGGCTCAGCTCGGGGGGATGGGTGTCGGTGCTGGGGAGCTGCTGGGGTGTTCAGCTGTGAGCTGTGGGCAAGTTGTTGCTGTTTTCTTCCCCTGCGTTCCTTGGTGTGCCCATTTCCTCGGTGTGCCCGTTTCCTTGGTGTGCCCGTTTCCTTGGTGTGCCCATTTCCTCGGTGTGCCCATTTCCTCGGTGTGCCCATTTCCTTGGTGTGCCCAGTGTTGGAGCTGGGGAGAGGGAGTGCCATGTAGAAAGTGCTGGTTTGGGTTTGTACCGAGGCTTGGTCAGTCTTTGGAGCGTTTCTGGGAGTACCTGCAGCACCGAGGGCAGGGTTTTAGCTGGGGTTATTATCCACGAAGCTGGTGGGAGGTGATGCCAAGGGTTATGCCAAGAGCAGGGCAAACTTGGTGTGCACTGATTGTCCTCCCTGCATTAGAACAGGGCTTCAGTTGGACCTGGCATGTTCAGATTCCTTCCTTTAGTGAGAGGTGCTCTCCTGCTGGACCCTGTGCTGGTGCCCTGCTTGGTGCTGTCCCAGGGGGCACAGCCATGCCAGCACTTATGCACCTTCTCAGAGTGACTGGCAATGGCAACAGCTCTGCAGCACCCCGAGGGCTGGGATAGCTGCAAGCCATATTTCTGGAAGTTCTTGGAGGAGGAGAGTGGCTCTGCACAAGGCTGTAGCTGGAGAAGTGAGAAGTCCACCCTGCTGGATAATGGAGCTGGGCTGAGCCTTGCAGGCTGCCGTGGCAGGAGCAGGATGGGCTGCAGAGCCGGTGCAGAAAGCAAAACAAAAGCCACACACCCACACGTTGCCACATGCACGGGCTCACAGGCAGGGAGGGGGTCTGCCGGCAGCCAGAGCCCAGATCCAGTTCATTTGGTGCAAAATGAAAACCATTGTGGCAAGCGAGAAGGTTCCTGGCTTTTCTTTTTCCTTCCTCAAAGCAAACCTGAGGTGGGATTTTTACCTTCCCAGGTTTTGTTTTTGTGCAGAAGAGTGGCTCTGAAGAGGAGCTGGTGGTTCAAGAGTTGCTGTGTGTTTTGTGCTTCCTCCCCTGCCGGAAGGTCTCGTGGGCACACGTGTCACCGTGTCCTTGTCCACTTCTGAGGGCTCAGGGGAGGGAGGTGGCAGCTGTGACACTGCTCAGCAAGTGGCAGTGAACTCGGCTCTAAGCCTGCACGTGGCTTTGCCCAGAGCTGGGCTGTGTTTGAATTAATGCACGTTTATTGGGGAGCATCTCTGTGAGCTGTGCTTTTGGGCAGTGCTGGGGCAGAGGGCACAGCCAGGGGCTTGTGGCATCGTTCACCTTTGGGAGATGGGGCTGTGCAGGCAGCCCTGGCAGCTCAGATTCCAGGTGTAGGACTGACAGACTGGTTCTTGCTGTGGCCAGGGTGGTGCTGTACTGACCTCAACCTGTGCCAGGGCAGTGGGGCTCCCCCTACACCAGAGCACTTTGGAATTGTCAGCTGCTGTGAGATGAGATTTATGCTGGCTCTCATCTTCCCACTAAGTGAGGTCAGTGAAGTCCAGCAGGATGAGATTCACTCTCCTTCCCTGACTTTTGGGGTGCTCCCATCAGGGGCTCAGCTGTGGCCATGCTGCCCTGCTCCCCTGGCTGGGAAGGTAGAGCTTTTCCAAATGCCTCTCTCCCCTTTTCCTGTGCCTATAATTAGCCCTGGCTCCCTGCCACCATATACTGTACGATCCTGGAAAGAGGTCATGGCTTTGCTGAAATTCTTGGGAACAGAGCTGCCTTTGCAGCTGGGAAAGCAGTGCAATTTCCAAGCAGATAAGAAATAGGGCAAATGCAACTCTGTTCCCTGCTGTAATTTATGGGCTCTGGGGATGGCATCCAACAGCCTCCTTCCTCCTCTGGCTCTCCACGTGCTTGGGAGAGCCTGGCTTGGTGAAGAGGTTCCAACTGGTTCCCAGCTCTGGTGTGCTGTCTGGTGGTTCCTGTCTTCTCCTGGACTGCTGGGTTTGGTTTTCCCCTTCTGCTGGATCCTGCTAGGTCTTGCCCAAGGCTGGAGAAGGGAACAAACCCATTTCTGGGTGTGTGTGGTCCTTTTCACTTCTAAAACTTCTCATTTTTATCGAGTTCCCCAGAATGGAACTTCTTTTGCAGCAGGGAAAGGATCATCTTCATGACCTTAAAGGTCTTTTCCAACTGAAATGATTCAGTAATTCTGTGATTCTCTGGGCAGGTGAGGAATAGGACTTGGCTTTTCTCCCAAGGAGGACAAAGCCACAGAAGCAGAAGGGTCTGCAGGGGCTGGGGAGGGTTTTCCCACCTCCAAACCCTCCTGTGCAAACTGGTGAAAAACTCAAAGTGAAAAGAGTATTTTGAAAAGAGAAAACTCCCCTCTGCAGAAAAGAGATACAGAAACACAGCAAAATCCCCTGTTCAGAAGTTTCCCAAAGTTTTGCTATTGTTTCTCTGCCCCTGGCCAGTCATTTTGAAAAAAAACCAGGATAAATCCACCTGAAAGGACAGGATTGGAGAGCAAGGACTGAAGTTTCCATTCCAGCCAGGACTCCACACGTGCTGTATCCCCCTGGCAGCATCCTGCTGCTGAGCTGATCGTCCCTTTCCAAAGGAGAGATTAGCTAAAAAAATCATGAGATTAAAAAGGAAAACACTTTCCATTTGTTGTAATTGGCTTCTGGGCCAGCGAGCTGCTTCCCTTCCCTTCCCTTCCCTTCCCTTCCCTTCCCTTCCCTTTTCCCTTCCCTTCCCTTCCCTTCCCTTCCCTTCCCTTCCCTTCCCTTCCCTTCCCTTCCCTTCCCTTCCCTTCCCTTCCCTTCCCTTCCCTTCCCTTCCCTTCCCTTCCCTTCCCTTCCCTTCCCTTCCCTTCCCTTCCCTTCCCTTCCCTTCCCTTCCCTTCCCTTCCCTTCCCTTCCCTTCCCTTCCCTTCCCTTCCCTTCCCTTCCCTTCCCTTCCCTTCCCTTCCCTTCCCTTCCCTTCCCTTCCCTTCCCTTCCCTTCCCTTCCCTTCCCTTCCCTTCCCTTCCCTTCTTCTCTGAATTTTTCTTTAGTGTCTGAAGGGTTTTGATGCTGAGGTCCCCTGGCTTCTGCTGGATCCCCTTTGACCACACTATGAGTTTTTCTGGTGATTCCAAGACTTGATAAATCCCATTTTTTTTTTTTTGTCATTTGTTGTTGCCAGTGTGTTCAAACTGAGAGATTTGGAACTTTTCCAATGGTCACTGCTGTGCTTCTGTTAGAGGGAGGTGGTGCTCGTGCTGGCCACAGAGGTTTTGTTGCCCCACGAGGGACTGAGTTGTCTGGGGAGCACAGGACAGTCTCCTATGGATTCATGCTGTTTGGTTGACTGATTAACCAAATTATGCAGAAATATTTTTTTTCTCTGTAGGTGCCTGTGAACTCCCTTCTGCTCCCCCCTTGCCGTGGTGTGTGTGGGGGTGGTGTAGGAGTTGCTGACGATGGCATCGAATGTGCAAGTGTTTCTCTGCACCTCACTGGGGAGAAATAATTTAATCTTTTTTTTGTTGTTGTTGTTGTTTTTTTAGTTTTTTTTTTAATGGTGGATCTGAATTTCGGGGTGTAGGTGCCCTCCCCACAGAGATTTGCCAAGGATGCAAAAGGAGCTGGGGCTTGAGATTTGGGTAACCCCAAGGATGATTTTGTCTCTGGGCAGCAGAGCAGCAGCCCTGGCCATAGCTGGCTCCACTCCAGACACCCTGGAGGGGCTGGAGCAAAACCCACAATTAAGTGGGAGTCTCCCAGGTGCTGGTATTTGACCATGGAGCCCCTCTCCTCCCCACAAGGAGCTCTCTTTTCTTGTTTGTGAATTGCCCTTATAATCAGGTTTAAAAAAAGCTCTCAGCTTCCAGCAAGGTGACAGGGCTGGGCCAGGATGTGTCCCCATTCCCTGAGTGGGGGACAGCAGCAAGGGGAGCTGGAGGTTTGCCTGGTCCCCCAACCTCACACGTGCCCACCTCCTCCTTCTTCCTTTGCAGTGGTGCTGGCAGGGATTTTGGGGGATCCATGCTGGGAAAGCCCGTGCCAGCCCAGCATGTCACCCAGTGGCAGCTGAGAGGTGTCTTAGGACCTGCTACCATCTGTCAGGGTGGGGAGATGGATGGGCTGGCAGTTCTGGACACGGGTGATGATGTTTGTTTGGTTTCCATGGGGAGAGGCCAGTGGCTGGAGGTAGCCTGAGCTGCCTGCTGAGGCTGTGGCAGTGCAGAAGGTCCCCATGGTTGGTGGTTCCTGACTCAGGTGATGGCAGAGCAAAGGCCATGAGGGGCCAGGGCTCTTCCCTTGGACGTGGTGATTGTCTCCCCCAGCTGGCTCTGCACTCGCTGCTGGGCCACACCTCACCCTGTGGCCCTGGAGTTTGGACCTGTGTGGCAGAGTCAGAGCTGGGGTGGAGGCAGCCAGAGCAGCTGGGTTCCCAGGCTCTGTGTCTGCCTGGGCCAGCTCCCATGGGGTCCTCGGGGACCTGCCCAATGCAGGATCCTTGCCAAAGCTGGAGGTGAGAGGAGCTGGCACCCACTTGCCATGCTGGGCATTGACACAGCAGCTGCTGGTGCCTTCCCTGAGCTGCTCACATGGGTGGAACCACGTCAGTGCTGCCACATGTGAGCCATGGTGGTGGCCAGGCTGGTGCTGATGTATGTGCAGGTGTGCTGGGTCCCCTCCAACATCACCCTTGTGCCTGTCACCCCTGCCAGGGCCTCTGGGGATAGTGGCAGCCCTCCATCTGTGTGTTGAAGAACCAGGCTCTGTGCTGATTGTCCTCTGGCTCTGATTGTGTAACCCATGGGCAGTTGTGTTAGTCAGTGGCCACTGAGTGTCAGGGATGAATTGCTGGTGTTTGTCAGCATGTGTGCAGGTGGGATTTCCACTCCCCCATGCCTCACTTTGGGTTTGTGTGGATGGCTGGCTGCAAGGATGGCTGCAGAGCAGTGGCAGAGGATCCACCCCCCTGTGACAGAAGGGAGAGCATGGCCTGGGAGACAGGTGGGAATTAGATCCCACTCTGGGGAGAGGCAGCAGCAGTCAGAAGAGGTTGTTGTGGCATCAGGAAGGCTTGCAGGGATCTAGGGGGCAAAACAGCTGATGGTGCCATCTCTGCTTTACCTGTGCCTTGGAAATGCCAGCAGGAGCTGGAGCTGCAGATGTGGAGCAGCTGTCATCGCTGCTGTGAAGTCTCCTGCACCCCTGGAGCAGCACTTTCACATGGTGCCCCAGCATGGGGGGTGTGAGGCACCCACAGCCCCTCTCAGCACCTCTGAGATGGGTTTGGGTGGCACACCCACTGTCCCAGGTTGCCATGAATTTGGATGAAATGAGCTGAGGAAGGTGAGCTCTGGCTGCTGCAGTTGGATGTGGCAGGGGCCCAGAGCTGATACCCAGCCCAGAGCTGCTGGCTGTCTCCATCCAGGAAGGTGCCACCAAGGAAGGTGCCCCCAGGGCTGGTGCCAGCAGGTGGCATTGTGGCCTGAAGTATTGTCACTGTCACCGGGCTGAGGGCAAGCACTGGGTGCTTGGGGTGTGGGACACCCACATCTTGTATCCCTGTGCTCTCAGGAGAGCCCCCATGATGTCCCTGGGGGTTCTGGGGTCAGTTTTGGGTCTTCCTTGAGCTGCTGCATCAGCAGGTTGGGACAAGGAGGGAGGTGAGTGGCTTGCTCAGGGAGGAAATTGGGATTTGGGGGATGCTTGAGTGCCCAGCTCTGTGGTTTGCTTCCTTCTGTGTGCCTCAGTTTCCCTGCACCTGGTTCTGCTGCTGCTGGGACCACTCCATGCAGGCAGTCATGGTCCTGCTGACCAGCACTTGCCCAGGGGCTGGGATTGCCCTGTCCTGCAGCAGTGTCAGCCCCTGGACAGGCTCTGGGAGTGGGTCCATGCCAGCTGGAGCCTGCCCAGGTGTGGGTACCTGCATGCCCAGGGCTATTTCTGCTCCACAGATGTGCTGGCTCCAAGGAGATGGGCAGAAGCAAGATGGGTGCTGTGAGCCAGAGCAAACCCTTGTCTGCTCCTGATCTCCTGCTTCCCCTGGTGCCCCAGCAGCCTTGGCCCCCGTGGCGGTGCATGGCTCTGCTCTGAGAGCTGTGCTGGTCCCTGCTGCAGCTCCAGCCGCCCCCACGGCCATGCAGCTGGAGGTTTCAGTTCTGCATCTCGCTGCCCAAGGGGAACTCAGCCAGCCAGAGTGAAACTCAGTGGCTCCAACGGTTGCACTTGTGCCCCCCCAACACCCCCACGTGTCCCCTAGGTCCTGGCAGGGCCAGCAGCTGCTGTTGCAACACTTGCAGCGACAGCTGTGCCCCTTGGCTGCTCTGACTTCCTTGGAGAGTGGCTTCCAGCTCCCCTCCCAAATCCCGGGGGCTGGGTTTGCTCCATGTGAGGCAGCACCTCTGCAAGGTGACCTGGTGCAGCAGGACCCCACAATTCCTGCCCTGCCTTCATCAGGGGAACCTTCCCCCCATCCCTGGGTGGGGTTTGGAGGAGCTGCAGTGCTGGTGCTCACGCTCTGCCTGTTGCCCATTGGCACAGCTGTTCTGTGCCATCATTCCTGGCCACTGCTCCTGCTGCATTGTCACACTGGGCAGCTGAGCCTCCTGTGCCACTGGAGGGGGATTTCCTCCTCCTGGCCCCCACCTGTCCCCTTTCCACAGCCCCTGTGCTGCTGTGCCCTGGCACCTCAGGATGGTTCTCACTGGGGCTCCTCACTGTGCTCAACATCCAGCCTGTCCTGCCTGATGCTCCTGCTTGCAGTCAGATCTCTCCCAGTGTGTTCCTTCCCACCTCTTGGTGTCAAGCCAGAGGAAACCCAAATGGAAAAGACTCAACAGGTCTAATTAAACCCTGGGGATATTCCCAGTGGCTTGTGCAAAACTGAAGGTTGGGCCATGGCTGAAATGTTTTAGTTTTGTGGGCTGGGGAACTTGAGAAAAATGGAGAAAAATAGAGAAAATTTGAAAAAAATGGGGAAAATACCTTTTTTATTTTAATGTTTTTTTAAAGTATTTTGTTTGCTCCTTGCGGTTGTTGGGACTCCCTGGATGGCACAGCTCTGGGAAATGGGGTCTGGAGTCTCCCTGGTTTGGGGTGGGAGTCCATGAGCACCTGGCAGAGGAGCAGGAGGCTGAGATGGGAGCCTGAAGGGGGGAAATTTGGGTTTGGCATCCAAATGTTTGCAGCCCCAAGCCCGTTGCTAGAGGAAACATGAAAAAAGAGGAAGGAGAGATTGTGGTCACAGCTCTTCCCCTCCGCAATCTGCACCTCCCTCTTGGCCCCTCCAGCTCCAGAGCTGCTGATCCTGCCATCCATCCCCCCTTGACATTCCAGCTGTGTGCTCCTGGCCTCTGTCCAGCTCCAGAGCTGCTGATCCTGCCATCCATCCCCCCTGACCTTCCAGCTGTGTGCTCCTGGTCTGTGCAGCTCCAGAGCTGCTGAAACTGCCATCCATCCCCCCCCTTGGCATTCCAGCTGTGTGCTCCTGGTCTGTGCAGCTCCAGAGCTGCTGATCCTGCCATCCATCCCCCCTTGGCATTCCAGCTGTGTGCTCCTGGTCTGTCCAGCTCCAGAGCTGCTGATCCTGCCATCCATCCCCCCTGACCTTCCAGCTGTGTGCTCCTGGTCTGTGCAGCTCCAGAGCTGCTGATCCTGCCCATCCATCCCCCTTGGATTTCCAGCTGTGTGCTCCTGGCCTGTCCAGCTCCAGAGCTGCTGATCCTGCCCATCCATCCCCCCTTGGCATTCCAGCTGTGTGCTCCTGGCCTGTGCAGCTCCAGAGCTGCTGATCCTGCCATCCATCCCCCCTTGGCATTCCAGCTGTGTGCTCCTGGTCTGTGCAGCTCCAGAGCTGCTGATCCTGCCATCCATCCCCCCTGACCTTCCAGCTGTGTGCTCCTGGCCTGTGCAGCTCCAGAGCTGCTGATCCTGTCCATCCATCCCCCCTTGGCATTCCAGCTGTGTGCTCCTGGTCTGTGCAGCTCCAGAGCTGCTGATCCTGCCATCCATCCTCCCTTGGCATTCCAGCTGTGTGCTCCTGGCTCCCCATGGCAGTGGCCATAGATTATTTATTTAGGGGTTTTATAGGTATATATGTTGTAGGGATTGTTCATATTTGGAATTTATATACAGGGAATAAATATATATTTGGGAGTTTATCTATACATATGGGAATAGAAATATATTTGGTGGGTTGCATATGTGCATTTTGAGAAGGCTATGTGTATGGGAATATATATATATTTTGGGAAGTAATATATGTGGGAATATATATGTGTTTGAGGGTGTAAGCAAAGACCAGCTGTGGCACAGGGGCTGTTAAGCATCAGCTGAGCAGATATCCAGTGAAGTCACCAAAAGCCATTGCTGCACATCCTCAGGATCCTTATGGGCAGCTTGGAGCAGCTCCCTGCTGCCTTTGTGTGGCAGGTTGTGCCAGCCTAACTTCATCAGTTAAAAATGGGAGTCTCGGGAGGTTCCCCTCATTCTCCTGCCCTCAGGAATTCTAGTTTGTTACTTGGGAAAACCAAAGCTTTGGTTTTCAAGAAGGAACAGTGTTAGCACCTGCTCAGCACTTCTGCCCCAAAGTCTTGTCTTTACCCCTTTTTCTCCCTTCTTTTTTCATTCAGGAAGGGGAATTCACTTCCCCTTTGCTCCCTCCATCCTTCCCTATGTGTTTTTCCCCCCTCAGCTTATAAAATAACAGAACATTTTGAAAACAGGATACTTTTCCCCTCCCTTGGGCAGCATTTCTCTGTTCATAACAAGAAGGCTTTGAAGGCACATGTGGGGTGGGGTGAGAGCTGGGAGCTGCCCAGGAGCCCTGGGGTGGCCAGTGGCCTGACCCAGCCCCAGCCCCTCACCAGGGCTGCCCTCTCTGTGCAGGTCAGCTGTTTGGTCACCTTTTGAAATACTGCAAAGCCTCTGGGAGCAGTGCCAGGATCCTCTCTTGGCGGGGCAAAGGACGTGCAGGGCCGGGCAAGGGAGCTGGCAGTGCCAGAGACTCAGGGCTTTGCTCCTCTGGACAGCTCAAAATGTTGCAAAATGGGGACTCGGGGATTCACTGGGATTTGCTGGGGCTGGATGTACCACCAGGTCCAAAGGGCAGAGGCTTCTGCAGCCGGGGTGGGGCATGCAGCAGCCCTGGAGCTGTTGGGCTGGAGAGGGACAGGCCTCAGGACTGTCACCCCATGTGTGCTGTTCACCCCTGTCTCAGATGACACTTGGCTGCAGCCCTGCAATGTCAGAACTGCCTGCAGCCTGAGCTCCCCAAGGCCAGTCCTGCTCCCCCTGCATTGCCCATCTTGGCTCTGCCAGACTGGGTCAGCAGAGGCCCTGATTTTGTCTCAGTCTGGGGACTGTGGCACAGCCAAGGCTGCACGGGCTCGGGTGTTGTGCAGAAGTTGTTGTCCTGATGGCCTGGTGGGCTGTGAGAGCCAGGGATGTGGCTGCTGGATGTGGCAGTTTGTCAGTGTGACAGTCTGTGAGTGGTGGCTGTGCCATGGGCAGTTTGTCAGTGTGACAGTCTGTGAGTGCTGGCTGTGTGGCTGTACTGGCTGTGCCATGGGCAGTTTGTCAGTGTGACAGTCTGTGGGTGCTGGCTGTGTGGCTGTACTGGCTGTGCCATGGGCAGTTTGTCAGTGTGACAGTCTGTGGGTGCTGGCTGTGTGGCTGTACTGGCTGTGCCATGGGCAGTTTGTGAGTGTGACAGTCTGTGGGTGCTCACTGTGGCTGTACTGGCTGTGCCATGGGCAGTTTGTCAGTGTGACAGTCTGTGGGTGCTGGCTGTGTGGCTGTACTGGCTGTGCCATGGGCAGTTTGTGAGTGTGACAGTCTGTGGGTGCTGGCTGTGTGGCTGTACTGGCTGTGCCATGGGCAGTTTGTCAGTGTGACAGTCTGTGGGTGCTCACTGTGGCTGTACTGGCTGTGCCATGGGCAGTTTGTCGAGTGTGACAGTCTGTGGGTGCTCACTGTGGCTGTACTGGCTGTGCCATGGGCAGTTTGTCAGTGTGACAGTCTGTGGGTGCTCACTGTGGCTGTACTGGCTGTGCCATGGGCAGTTTGTGAGTGTGACAGTCTGTGGGTGCTCACTGTGGCTGTACTGGCTGTGCCATGGGCAGTTTGTGAGTGTGACAGTCTGTGAGTGCTGGCTGTGTGGCTGTACTGGCTGCCCCCTGGCACCATGGGCAGTGTGACAGTCTGTGGGTGCTCACTGTGTGGCTGTACTGGCTGTGCCATGGGCAGTTTGTCAGTGTGACAGTCTGTGGGTGCTGGCTGTGTGGCTGTACTGGCTGCCCCCTGGCACCATGGGCAGTGTGACAGTCTGTGGATGGTGACTGTGTGGCTGTACTGGCACCATGGGCATCCTGGAGCCTGTGGAAACCAACATTCCTGGCTTGTCCAGCAGCATCTCCCACTGACAGAAGCAGCTCTGTGCACAGACATCTGAGGTGTTGCCTGGCCACACGTCCCCCATTGTGTCCTGGTGGGCTGTAGGGCTGACCCCAAGTCCCCCACAGCAGAGCCAGCCTGGCTGGCCACATCCTCCACTCAGCCTGGCCTGTGGTCCCTGGTCCCCACGTGGCTCTGCCACCAGCCCTGCAAGGCACTGCAGTGCTGAGACCAGTGAGAGCTGCAAGGACACCAAGAGGAGCTTCAGGAACCCACTGAGAGACCCTTTGCATTAACCACCATTCCCTCATCCTGGCTGGCAGCGTGGCACTTGCAAGTGGTGCTTAGTGGGTGTTCCTGTCCCCACGTGGTCAGTCATTCTGCAGGACACTGTTTTATTCAGGGAGATGAAGGACTGGTCCACACTTCTTGTGTGGGTGTAGCTGTCCCCAAGTGGTCAGTCGTTCTGCAGGACACTGTTTTATTCAGGGAGATAAGGATTCAGGAGATAGGACTGGTCACTGCAGCTTCATCAGTGGTTCTGCTGTTCGCTGTCTCTGTGGCTCCGTCCCCAAGTGGTCAGTCATTCTGCAGGACACTGTTTTATTCAGAGAAATAAGGAGTGGTCCTGGGGTGATGGCAGGTTGTTCTGGGTATAATGGGTGCACGGGGTCAGTTCTGGAGTGTCCCCACTGCTCCCCCGTTGTGGAAGACAGGCTCCTGTCTGTGCTGCTGAGGATCCCTGTGGCTGCTCTGCTCACAGAGCCCCAGCCCAGTGAGGAGCCCCCTGCAGCTGGGCTGCCCGGGGTGTGCTGCTCCCGGCTCCCGAGCCCGAGAGGCGCAGCCCGGGCGGGCAGAGCGCGCTGCTCGCTGTGCCTTTGTTCGGGCTGGTTTTGTAATGCCAGGAAATGAGCTGCCTGTGGGAGGGGAGGCAGCCGGGGGAGGAAGGCTGGCTTTGTGGTTGGAGCGGAGGATGAGGAGGCCGGAAAGCTGAGCACAATTCCTTGCTCTGGTGCAGGTGCTGGGGCTGAGGCTGCAGCTCGGGAGCCTCCGTGCCTCAGTTTCCCTTTTGTTCGGCCCCGTTCCTCTCGTGGCACTGTGCTGTGGTGATGGGCTCTCAAAGGGCCAGCTGGTTGTGGCCATCAGAGGGACCAGCACAAGCCACTGGGCTCTGCTCCATGGGTCTCCTCCCATCTCCTGGTGGGAGTGGGATGAGTTTAGGAGCTGTTTCCTTCTGGGCCGTGGCAGTTTCTCCTTGGGCCGAGCACATGTGCTGTGTGCATTCCCTGAGCAAACAGATCAGTGCTTTCTTTTTCTTCTGGGGTGTGCTTGAGAATCTTCCCAGAAAACACAAAGTTCACCCAAACTTTGAGCAACTCTCTGCCGGCCACGCTGTCTGCCTGGGCCACATCCCTTGTTAATGTTAACTTTTGGTTTAGGATTTGTTTCATTCTTGAACTCTCTCTAATTTCTTTCCCTCTGCTCTCACTGGGATGCTTCCCCCATTGCACAGCCCCAGGGCTCCTGGTTCCCTGGATCCCTGCAGGTGCCTGGCCAGGTCCCGTGCAGCCTGCATGGCCCTTGCAGTGATGCTGAGGATCAGGGCAGTGCAGGGGGGACCCTGCAGCCCCTGTCCCATCTGCCAGCTCTGCAGGGGATGCTGGGCTCCCCTCACTGTTCCCTCCATGTGGCTGTGCTTGGATGGGACACGTGGGGAGTCCTGTCCTCGCTCTGTCCCCTCAGACTGACAGCTGCTTGCTTTGTCTTTGCAGTTGCCTTGAGGAGCGGTGGCTGCAGCTCATCCCTGGCAGGAGCTGAAGATGCAGGAGGCTGCCTAGCAGGTATGGGGGAGATCCCAAACTCTGGGTTCCTGCTTTCCCTTTGGGTTTGCTTGGCCACATGCAGGATGGGGCAGCAGAGCCTCCAGAGCAGGGCAGGGAGGTGGCACCCAACAAGTCCACTGCTGTTCTGCAGTGCCCATCCTCCCCTTCACTTCCCCATCTGGCACAGCTCTGATGGCTCCAGCCGTAGCCACAGCACTGATTTGGGGCTCTTGGGCTGTTTTGCAACACACTGTATCAGTGCAGAGGAAGGTTTTCCTGCCCTGTTTTCTCCCAGTGTAGACAAGACTTGTGGCCAAAGCTGCTGTTATTCACTCTGAAATAAGGTGCTGTGGGGAGAGGGCCTCGTGTCCAGATTTTCTTCCTTTTCAACCTTCTTGGCCTGTTTATGGCTCTTACAGTAAATGTTTGTGTCTCCTGTGTCTGCAGTGAGGTTGTGGTACAGACACCACCTCAGGCTGGTTTATGAGGGCTCTATGGTTTCATGTAATGCATCTTCTCTACCTGAGAGTGAAATCAATAAAAGGAAAGACTTTTAAAAATAATATGCCCCCAGCTCCTGAACGGAGGGGGCTCTGTCACAACTGCTTAGTGAGCGGTTTTGTGGGGTTGTGATGGCTTTTAGTCCTGGAGAGGGGGCAGGTAATTTATTTGGAGGCCTGGTGGTGGGAGATGGGGCAGCATCACTGCATCCTCTGCAAGGTCAACACCAAGGACTTCATCTGCTGATAGAAACCAAGGCTGGGTCAGGGAGTGTGGCAGGACCCTGCTGTGTCTCAGTGGTGCTTGGTGTGTGCCTGTGGCTCTCTGGGCCATGGTGTGCCAGAGGACAGGAGGCTTGGAGAGCTCGGCCAGGTCTGAGCTGTGGCTGAGCTGAGCGTTCTGGGACCAGCTCTGACCCTCTCAGCCTGGGCACAGATGAATCTAGCTGAGGGACACGTGTTTCTGTGTGGTCAGTGATTGCTTGCAGTGTTGGGGCCATGGCTCTGGCTGCTGTGTGTGTGTGTGGAGGGCAGGACCCTCTTGGCTCCCAAACACTGCAGTGCTGGTGGAGCGTGCCCGTTCCATCTCCCAGCCCGGATGCTGTGGGTGGTGGCAGGATCTCTTGGTGACTGCCTTCTCCCCCACATGGCTGCCTGCTGCTGGAGACACGAGCCCTGACCAGTGACAACAGCTCCTTGTTTTCTAGTTTCACACAAATTCTCGGGTTAGGGCTTGGCAGTGTCCTCCCCCAAAGCCCTGGTACTGCCGGTGGTGCCAGCACAGAGTTTTGAGTGGGGAGGAGCAGTTCAGTGATTTCTGCAACTGCAGAGCCGCTGGCTCCAAGGAGCAGCTCAGCAAGTGGTGCGCTGGGGGAGGAGGATTTTGAGAAGCATCTCTGGGGACTGCTTTCAGCTCGTCCCCTTGGCTCTGCCAGTGTCAGGAGCTGAGCAATTAGAGGAGCAGTATCGACCCAGGCGGCACCGGGCGATCTCATCCCAGTGCAGCCACGTCCCCACGTCCTGGGCGTGCCTGCCATCAATGGGCATTTTGGCTGAGGCCTGCCCCGTTTGAGGCGAACCAGGCAAACCTTCTTCTGTGACAGAAGGCTCTTCTAGGGCTGTGACCTTAATTGAATCGACTCGTTCATGTCCTCGAGACGGTGACATCTCTCGCTGCAGCCATGCTCGGTAAATCCCGTCTCTGCATGCACCTGCTTCTCTCCCCGTGAGATTTTGCAGCCTGAGGATCATTTCCAGCTGCTTGGGAAGAGCCCTTGGGTCACCAGGTCTGTTCCTCTGCTGCCTGAGGCCTTGCCTGTGTTCTCTTGAAGGTTCATTGGCAGCTGGAATTTGCATCTTCCAGGCTGGCACTGTGCTCGAGGTGTGAGCGTGCCACCTCACCTGGCACCTGGTTCTTTGCATCTGGAGAGATCCTCCTGATCTCCAGGGAGAGCTTGTAAAATCTAGTCAGTGGGTGCACTGAAACCAAATCCCCACTCTTGACCCTTTTGGATATGGAATACTGAATTTGGTAAAGCTGTGTTTGCCGCAGCTGAAACGTGGCTGAGCTGCTGGAGGTCACCTTTGCAGTCCCCGTGGAGCCGGGTGGCCTTCTCTGGTCACGGCTCTGCCCTGCACTTTGGGTTCTGAGCTCATCCTCTATTTTGCCGCTGGCGGGGAAAAAAAAACAACAACTGTCTTCAAAGCCCTTTTCCCTTGGGGAGAAGCCAGCGTGGTCAGAAACGTCCGCGCAGAAATGTCATCTGATCCCGCAGCTGGCTCGGCCTCCCGGGGGTCCTGCGCGTCCCCTCCCCGTGTCCCGGCGCTGCTGCAGGAAGCGAGCGCGGCCGCTGCTTTCGGCGAGCCCCGGCCTCTCCCTGCCCCCCTCGGCCCTCGCCGCCCCCGGCGCCTCCGCATCTGCCCCTGCCCTTCATCCAGCCGAGCGCGGCTCTGGGCTCGGGGCCGGCGGGGCGCGGGATGGGCTGCGGCCGCCGCTTCCTGCGGGCCGCCGGTCAGCCCCGCGCAAGGACGCAGCCGCCCTGTCTCCTGTAAGTACCTCTCACTCTTTCCACTGGAGAGTTAAAATTAGCAACTTCTTTTTTTAAAGCAGGCGTCGCTTTAAACCTCGCCAGCCCAACTGGGTTTCCTTTTATTTCCCCCGTCCCCCGGCTCATTTTCTCTTGATTTTTTTATTTTTTATTTTGTTGTTATTGTTCACCGTATGCATGCACTTTTCTCCCTTTCTGTTTCTTTCTTTATTTTTTTATTGCACCCCCCCCCTTTTTTTTTTCGTTCCTTCCTATTTTAAACACGGGTGACGCTGCAGTGTCGGTGCGGAGTTCGGAGCCAAACAAGCAGCGCGGCGCTCCCCGGCTCCGATCGCCTTCCCGAGCCCAGCTCCCGATTTAGCCCCTTATCTATTGTCAGGCTGCGGCCGCCGCTGCTCTGCCAGGGGGTTGCCCCGGACCCGTTAGTGGCTCCTGACACAGATCCTCGCTGTGAGTTTGCCGCTTGTTGTTTTTCCCTCTCCTTTGTGCTCGTGGTAAAGCACAGAAGTGCCCGTAAATCAGGACCCGTTCTTTTTTTTTTTTCTATTTTTTATTTTTTTTCCTCCAGGGCTGGGTGGGCAGGGAGGGAGAAGAGAGTCTGAGTGCTGTGGGCTCTCATGCTGGAGAGAGGGGGAAACTGAGGCACAGAGTGGGGCATGGCTCCATTATGGGGAGTGGGTGAGCTGGGATTTCCTCTTTTCAGACTCAAAACAAACACAGAGCAGGAAGGCAAAGGCAGCAGGCACGGGCTCAGATGCAGGATCAGTACCTGTCCTGGGGGATAAATCCCTTTGGGAAGCTTGTGCCCACGGTGCCCTGTGGCAGGGACATTCCCTGGGCCCGATGTGGGGGTGGAGGGTGCCACTGCCAGCACAGTGCCACTGCCACTGTCAGCCTGGTGCCACTGCCAGCACAGTGCCACTGCCAGCACGGTGCCACTGCCACTGTCAGCCTGGTGCCACTGCCAGCACAGTGCCACAGCCAGCACGGTGCCACTGCCACTCTCAGCCTGGTGCCACTGCCAGCACAGTGCCACTGCCACTGTCAGCCTGGTGCCACTGCCAGCACAGTGCCACTGCCAGCATGGTGCCACTGCCACTGTCAGCCTGGTGCCACTGCCAGCACGGTGCCACTGCCAGCACAGTGCCACTGCCAGCACAGTGCCACTGCCACTGTCAGCCTGGTGCCACTGTCAGCACGGTGCCACTGCCAGCACAGTGCCACTGCCACTGTCAGCCTGGTGCCACTGCCGGCACAGTGCCACTGCCAGCATGGTGCCACTGCCACTGTCAGCCTGGTGCCACTGCCAGCACGGTGCCACTGCCAGCACAGTGCCACTGCCACTGTCAGCCTGGTGCCACTGCCAGCACAGTGCCACTGCCAGCATGGTGCCACTGCCACTGTCAGCCTGGTGCCACTGCCAGCGGTGCCACTGCCAGCACAGTGCCACTGCCACTGTCAGCCTGGTGCCACTGTCAGCACGGTGCCACTGCCAGCATGGTGCCACTGCCACTGTCAACCTGGTGCCACTGCCAGCACAGTGCCACTGCCAGCACAGTGCCACTGCCACTGTCAGCCTGGTGCCACTGCCAGCACAGTGCCACTGCCAGCATGGTGCCACTGCCACTGTCAGCCTGGTGCCACTGCCAGCACAGTGCCACTGCCACTGTCAGTCTGATGCCACTGCCAGCACTGTGGCACTGGCACTGCCAGCATGGTGCCATTCCCAGCCCGGTGCCCTGTGTCCCTGCCTTGCCCGGAGCTGGGCTGTGCCGGGGCGGGCTGGGCCAGCAGCTGGAAGTGGATGTCCCAGCACGGTGCCATTCCCAGCACTGTGCCATTCCCAGCACAGTGCCATTCCCAGCCAGTGCCATTCCCAGCACGGTGCCCTGTGTCCCTGCTGTGCCCAGAGCTGGGCTGTGCTGGGGCGGGCTGGGCCAGCAGCTGGAAGTGGATGTCCCAGCACAGTGCCATTCCCAGCACAGTGCCATTCCCAGCCCGGTGCCATTCCCAGCACGGTGCCATTCCCAGCCCAGTGCCCTGTGTCCCTGCTGTGCCCAGAGCTGGGCTGTGCTGGGGCGGGCTGGGCCAGCAGCTGGAAGTGGATGTCCCAGCACAGTGCCATTCCCAGCACAGTGCCATTCCCAGCACGGTGGCACTGCCAGCACGGTGCCATTCCCAGCACTGTGCCATTCCCAGCACAGTGCCATTCCCAGCACGGTGGCACTGCCAGCACGGTGCCATTCCCAGCACTGTGCCATTCCCAGCACAGTGCCATTCCCAGCACGGTGGCACTGCCAGCACAGTGCCATTCCCAGCACAGTGCCATTCCCAGCACGGTGGCACTGCCAGCACGGTGCCATTCCCAGCACAGTGCCATTCCCAGCACAGTGCCATTCCCAGCACGGTGCCATTCCCAGCACTGTGCCATTCCCAGCACAGTGCCATTCCCAGCACGGTGCCATTCCCAGCCCAGTGCCATTCCCAGCACGGTGCCCTGTGTCCCTGCTGTGCCCAGAGCTGGGCTGTGCTGGGGCGGGCTGGGTCAGCAGCTGGAAGTGGATGTCCCAGCACTGTGCCATTCCCAGCACAGTGCCATTCCCAGCACGGTGGCACTGCCAGCACGGTGCCATTCCCAGCACGGTGCCCTGTGTCCCTGCTGTGCCCAGAGCTGGGCTGTGCCGGGGCGGGCTGGGCCAGCAGCTGGAAGTGGACGTCCCAGCACGGTGCCATTCCCAGCACGGTGGCACTGCCAGCACGGTGCCATTCCCAGCCCAGTGCCATTCCCAGCACGGTGCCCTGTGTCCCTGCTGTGCCCAGAGCTGGGCTGTGCTGGGGCGGGCTGGGCCAGCAGCTGGAAGTGGACGTCCCAGGCCGGATCTGCGAAAGCAAACAGGAAGGCGAATGGGGAGCAGCCGCTGTGTTTACTCAGAGGTTATTTATTGTGGTTCCTCAGAGGTTGGCACTGGGGGCTTTTAACACCTTCCTGCTTGCTGCTGGATCCTTTTGGCCGGGCTGGATGCCCTGCAGGAGCGCTGAGCCAGGTACCAGGCGCTGGGGGGCAGGGACGTGTCACACTGGGGCTCTCTGTCCGGTTCCTTCTCCTCCCTGCACTGTTTCCTAAACCTTTGTTTTGCTCTAGAGCCCAGCCTGGCCGGGGTGGATGTGGTGGGGATGGATGTGGTGGGGCTGGGACCAGTCCCTGAGCTTGGTTCGTCCTAGAAAAATCTTTTTCCATTTGAATTTTTCAGGGTTTCGATGTTGTTGCTGCTTTGGGGTAACAGTTAATAGTGCTGATAATCTTCATAAGTGTGTCTGTGAAAATGGAGGTGCAGGGCCTGTGGGAAGGGGATCTTTCAGAAGTGCTTTTAGTGTTTCCCATCCCATGCCCCAGCTCTGATGCTCATGGGTCGGGCTGGAGGGTAAACTTTGGGTGTGCTTTGGGTTTAACCCAGCCCTTTACCCACTGCTGGTTGTGGGTGAGGTGGGTTCTCCCCTCTGCTTGACTTGGAGGGACTTGTCACAAGGTCTCTTTTGTTGTGGGAGCCACTACAGGGTCCCAAGATTCTGCTTTTGGAACTGAGTGGCTGCCCTCAGTACTGCTCTATGCAGCAACAGCTGCAGAGCCCTTTCCTCCTGCTCTTCATTTGGGCAAACAACCCATTTGGGCATCTCTTCATTGATAACATTTTTACATCCCCACCCTTCAGCAAAAATTGTGATTGAAATATTTTAATTTCTTTCTGCAAACTCAGCCTCACTTTTTCTCATCCCACCTTTGCATGGGGAATATTGACAAAAAACTGTGGTATTTGATTTTCTTCCCCAATATTTCCCTTTTCCAAGAGGAATTGTGCCTGGTGTTCATCCCTAACATTTCTGCACTCACAGTGGCTCTTACCTGCCCTCAGGGTCCATCTCCTCTGTGCTGCAGGAGCACCCCAGTGGCTTTTCTGTGATCCCTCTGGTACTGTGGCTGGGAACCATGACAAACCTTTGGCCTGAGCTGTGGCCATGTGTCAGTGATGCTCTGCATGGGATTTTGGAGTGTGCCAGACCCAGGATGTAACAGTGCTTCTGGAAAATGCCAAATGTTGGCATTTCCCACTGAGCATCCCCATTGCTGTCCTGAGCATCACCTCCAAGCTTTGCTGGGATGTCCTTGAGGGGCTTGTGGGCAACATCTGCATCCTGAGGGCTGGCCAAAATCATCCCCCTTCTGGCATGTGGCTTTTGGTGCAGCTACAGAGAAGGTCTCAGCTGGGTGGGGACCTTCCCCCACCACCTAAATCCCCCTTGTTTGGCTTTAAAAACTCCCCTTGTGAGACAGAATGCTGTTCCTGGAGGATGAGTGCTGGGACGGGCTCTGGATGAATCTGTCTCAGTGGGAGCCATCAGCCAGCTCTGTCAGTGCTGCCATGAGGTCAGCAGACATCACAGCCTCATGATGTGAGGCCAGGCAGGAGGACAGGATCTGTGTGCCTGGGACAAGAATGTGTGTCCTGTGAGTGAGCAGCAACAGCTGAGAACCAGCTGTCCTGGTGGATTTGAGCTGCCTGATGAGCTGGGGCTGGATTCTTACCCCTCTGGCTCATTGGCACGTGGCTCAGGATGCATGTGGGCACAAGCTGTGGCTGAGCTGAGGAGCATGGCCTTTGTGGCACAGGGGCATCCCCTGCTGCCAGCTGCCCTGAGTCATGCTGGGGACTGGTTTGTATTTCTCTCCTCAGCCTGGCTTTGGCTGCAGCAGCTCTGGGCACCCTGGGATGCTCCTGGGGCTCTGGGTAGTGGAGTTCTGGTGGTGGCTGATGTTATTTATGTGCTGGGTTGGAGACACTGTGTTTTCAAGGCAGCATAGGGGAAGAGGAAGTTAAACCTGTCTTTGCCATGTGGCATCTTGTCCTGGTTCCTCCTGCTTGCTTAAAGTGAGTGGGCTTGGGGTTCAGTGGAGCCAGACCATGGTCTGTGCCTCCTGGTGGGCTTTGGTGGTGACTCCTCAGCTGTGAATCTTGGGGCCAAGGCACAAGTTCTCGTGCCCAGGGCCTTGATCTTTGGTGCCAAATAACTAGTGCTAGGTTTGGGCCTTTGTTTCTTTCATTAAATGAAAACAATTTCTAGTGGTGAGCTTCCAGCTGTAGTACAGTGTGCTCTGAGCATGAGCCTGTGGCTATGGACCAAAGTGGGTTTTGTGTGAAAATGGGTGAGCATGTCCACCTCTGTCCACGTACTGAGGCCAGTATGACAATTCTTGTGGCTTTGTTTCCAGGCTAGAAGTGCCACGGGCAGGTTGGAGCTGTGATGGTGGAGTCTGAGCCCTGGGATGGAGGCCAGAGCATGGTCCTGCCTGGTCCTGTTGGTGTTGGCCAGATTTTTTCCATCCATCCTAGGAGCTCTTCTAGTGAGCTCTGCTATGGCATCACCCACACAGTAATTAGCATTGCCAAATTAAGATCTTTTTCTTCTTATCCTTCCACTGGTGAAGTGGAGCTGGTGACCACCATCACCTTCCCAGCAGTGGGGAAGCTCCTGCCTTCAGCAGCTCCTTTGCACCCCAGATGAGAGCTGGACACTGCAGCCCCTGGGGAACCTGGTGCTCCTTTCCCAGTGATGATGAGTGTGCCATGGGACAGTGCAGGAGCAGCTTTGGACCTGGTGGTTGCCTTGGGCATGGATGCAGTCAGCAGTCAGTGGATGCAAATCAAACCAGCAGCCCCGTGACTTTGGGCACCACAGCTGTTACTCAGCCATGCTTGGGGGTGCAAAACCAACAAAGAAATGATTGTGGGAGGCTGGTTTGAAAGATCTTGGTGGCCCTTGGGAAAGGGCTGAGCCCTTGGGAATGGTGTTGCTGAGGTTGTGCACTGGGAGGGAGGATTGTGCTCAGGGGCTGAGTTCTGGGGAGCACTGGGGACCTCTGGGCAGCCCTGGCTCCCAGGCTGAGCCAGCACTGGGCTTTGGGTGCTGGAGGGTCTGAGAAGCTGCTCTGGGGTGTGGGGATGGGACACAGAGTGACAGGATGTGTGTCTGGGCTGGGCATGGAGATGAGCTGGAGGTGAGGCTGGGAGAGCTGGGGCTGTCCAGCCTGAAGAGGGGAAGGCTCCAGGGAGACCTGAGAGCCCCTTGCAGTGCCTGAAGTGGCTTCAGGAGAGCTGGAGAGGGGCTTTGGACCTGGATGGGGAGGGACAAGAGGCTGGATGAGAGAACAAGGGGGAAGGGCTTCCCACTGCCAGCAGGCAGGTTTGGATGGGATATTGAGAGTGTTCAAATTCTTGCCTGTGAGGGTGGGGAGGCCCTGGCAGAGCTGCCCAGAGCAGCTGTGGCTGCCCCTGGATCCCTGGAAGTGTCCAAGACCAGCTTGCATGGGGCTTGGAGCCACCTGGGATAGAGATTGGAATGAGTTTTAAGTTTCCTTCCAACCCAGACCATTCTAGGATCTCATGATTTGTGCCACAGTGTCCCTTGGGCAGAGGGTAGTAGGTCTTTATTTGTCCAATAAATAAATATGTCCCAGGCTGGCTACAGAGCACATCCCCCAATCCCCATCCCACTGACACAGGAGGGAAGGGCAGAGTTTCCCCTGGGACAGTTTCACTCTCAGCCATGGTGGTGCTGCTGTGGATTTCCACTGCTCTCATGGATGCCTGGAGCAGCAGTTGGGTCTCAGGGAGCTTCCCCTGGGTAAAACCCACCAGGAGGTGAGAGGAAATCCCATCCCCTTCATGGAGAGCCCCAGGATTCCCAGCAGGGAGGGCTTTGCCCTGGTGCTGCTGAGCTGTCCCTGGGAGCCCCAGTGGGTCCCAGTGCAGAGATCCTGCCCCCAGTGCTGGAGCCACAGGCAGGGATTGTCCCCCTTGGGTGTGCTGTGTTTTGGGACAGATCCTCAGTCCTTGGTGACCACGGTGGTGCCAGTGACCACAGCAGGGGCACTGGCACTGGGGGCTGCACTGGGGGATGGGTGCACCTCAGGATGGGGGTGCCAAGGGGAGTGGAGGTAATGTTGGGGTGCTGCTGTGGGATTCACTGAGAGAGAAAAGCCCTGCAAGGGGAACGTCACTGCTGCTGGGCTCTGAGGCTTTGCCTGGGCTCACATCCCCCCACCCCAGAGCACCAGGCAGCTCCGTGGGGAGCAGAACTGAGTCCCCAAAAGCTGCAGCCATGTCCTCCCCCCTGGCCTCAGCGTGGGGCTGCTTTGGGGTGCAGAGCTGCTGCTGCTCCCCAGCAGTGCGGGGCTGCCTCTGACACACTCCTGAGTGCCGAGTGCAGGATCCCACCCCGAATCCAGCTCCCTCTCCTTCTCGCTGGTTTTTTTAATGAGTCAACCTCTCATCTGTCATATTAAACCTCCTCATTACCAGGTATCTAAATTCTGCTCTGACAATGGTGACAGGGGAAGCTGCGATCTCATTGCCATGGCGGGGCTCCGGGGAGCTGGCAGGTGCTTATTTCATGCCCTGCAGGGAGCCGTGGGGGTGGGCAAGGGAGATGGATAATGGGCTCTTGCTTCCCATCACTTAGAAAACCCTACTTAGTGCAGAGGGAAAAATTACCCCCAGTGTCTGACTCTGGAGCTGGTGATAGAGAGCATGGGGGAAGGGGAACAGCTTTGGGGGTCTGGCTGCTCCTCTCTGGGCACAGAGGGTGGATTGGGGTGAGAGTGGTTGGGGATGGAGGGTAAATGGGGGTGAAGGGTGATGGGGATGAAAGGTGGAAGGAGATGGGGTGGCTGGCAATGAGGATAGAAGGGATGGAGGGTAAATGGGGGTGAAGGATGGTGGGGATGGAAGGTGGAAGGAGATGAGGGTGGCTGGCAGTGAGGATAGAAGGGATGGAGGGTAAATGGGGATGGAGATGGTGTGGATGGGGGGTGGCTGGCAGTGAGGATAGAAGGGATGGAGGGTAAATGGGGGTGAAGGATGATGGGGATGGAAGGTGGAAGGAGATGAGGGTGGCTGGCAGTGAGGATAGAAGGGATGGAGGATGGATGGGGATGGAGATGGTGGGGATGGGGGAGGCTGGCAGTGAGGATAGAAGGAATGGGGGATGGATGGGGATGGAGATGGTGGGGATGGGGGAGGCTGGCAGTGAGGATAGAAGGAATGGGGGGATGGATGGGGATGGAGATGGTGGGGATGGGGGTGGCTGGCAGTGAGGATAGAAGGAATGGGGGATGGATGGGGATGGAGATGGTGCAGGGCTGGCCTGTGCCAGCAGTTGGTGCCAGCTGGGGAAGGGGATGCTGAGCACAGATGGGGGAGCCCCCGGGGTATGCAGGGCTCCCAGCCTGGATGTGCACATCTGGGGAAGCTGCTGAGCCACCTGCAGACCTGGCAGATGACCCCTGCTGCGAGGATGCCACCACCAAGGTCGCTGCTCAAGGTCATGAGGCTTTTCTGGCAGCTGCATCAGTTTGGTTGCTGTTCTCAGGGTGCTCTGAAGGTCACTTGAGCAGGGCTCTGGCCAAGCCCTCCAGTTTAACACCCAGCCCTGCAGTGACTTGTCCCTGCCTGTCCCTCCCTGTAGCATCTCCAGGAGAGAGGACCAGCTGCCTCTCTGGGAAGCCACGTGGTGTGAGGGGCTGCAAGTCCCTGCTTGTCCTGGTCCTGCAGGCTTTTCCTTCCTGAAGTGGTGTCCTTTCCTCGGGTGAGGGTTCCCTGGTTGAATTCCAGACAGCACCAAGCAGTGCTGTGGATTTGCCAGGACTTTGCCTGGAATGCTGGCAGTGCAGAGAAGGTCACTTGTGCTGTCACCCCACCTCTGCAGAGCACATCCCCAGTCTGGGATGTGTGTGCTCCTGTGGTGCTGCATGTGGTGGCATCCCTGGCTACATGTGGTGTGGGATGAAACTGTGGTTTGGGGTGTAGGGGACCAGCGTTCCTGGTCTGGGTGCTGCCTCCAGTTCTTGTGCTGATGTTGGGACTGCCATCCTTTCTTGAGGGTGTCATCTACTCCACACTGGCACACAAATTGCAGGGGAAGAGAAGACCAACCCCAGTTTAATAATTTCCCCTAAATCCTTTCTTCCACCCACCCTTGCACAGCAAACACCAGTTCTCCAGCTTTTCCTCAGCCTCTGCTGGGCTTGGCACAGCGTGAGGTTTTGTCACAGCTCAGCAGAGCTGGTTGCAGGGTTGGCATCTGCTTTTCTTCAGAGAGTGCCTGAATCTGGGTCAGGAATATATGTGTCTCTTTCAAATTCCTTGGGGGCCTGGCTGAATCCAGCCTCACTCCTGCTCCCTTGGGCTCCCAAGGTTTTCACCTGCAGCTGGCGGGACCGATTCCTCCTGCAGGCAGGAGCTGAGTGCTGCTCTGCCTGGCCCAGGGAAACTGGGGCCCTGGCGTGGGTGCCAGGTGTGCAGCAGGGATGGCAGCTCAGCCCTGGGCTGGCACCTGCCTGGCAGGAGGGATTTGGCCCCAGGCAGGGTCCAGCAGCTGCCTTTCTGGGCAGGTCTGCTGTGGAGCCATGTTTCGGCCACCTTCCTCTCCCCTCCCCCTGCCTGCATCTGGAGGTTCAACACAGGAACCCAGATAGCATCATCCTGAAACCAGAATAGAAGCTTTGGAGGAGACTTGAGCATGTTTGTGTGGTTTTTATCTCGGTTTGGAGATAAAGAGGTGCTAAACAATGCTAGTTGGAGTCCCTCACGGTGCGTGCAGCGGGGCTGGGCACTTGCTGGCACCTGCCCTTGCTGCTGCTGTCCTGCCAAGGAGGTGCCCCTGTGGGTCTGCATCCCTCCTGGTGCCAGTGCCCCTGCCAGCACTGCCCCATCCCACAGCAGAGCAGTGCCAGCGCCAGTGCCAGAGAGGAAGAACAGCACTGACATGAATACTGGCACTGTGTTTTAGGGAAGGGGCTTTGCAAAGGAGAAGGAAGTTAGTCCTGCTGATCCAGAAACCACACAGAAGGAAACTAAAAGTCCTTGGTGTCAGCATGGAGGATATGTTAAAAAAACAACAATTAACTCACAAAAGGCAGCAAGAAAGGAAACAGGAAGGCAAGAACTGCAGTTAAACAGGCGGGTTCAAGAGGTGACTTGGGCTGAATCCATGTCCTTAAGGGATGGGATCCAGCCCTGGTCATGGGTGGGGAAACTTGGTGTTTGTCACTGCAGGACTTGGTGTCCTCGAGGTGAGCTCAGAGACCGTGGCTGCATTGCTCTGTGTTTGCAGTTGCTCTTGTAGCTCTTCCAGCAGGTGGAGGGTCACAGCTGTGCTGGGGGTGCTGGGCCAGCACGGCCACGTCGCTCTCAGCAGCTGCTGCTCGTGGTGGAAGCTGCAGCTTTGTGGCAGGAGCGATGCAGCAGAGCAAGGGGCTGCTCTTGCCACCTCCAAAGCACCATCACCACCTTGAGAGCATCACTGCTTCCTCCCTCCCTCCCCTGGGCCGTTCCCCCAGCCAGCACGGGCAGTGAGGGCTCAGCAGAGGCTGCCTGTGGTGGGTGGAATCCACTTCCCCTTGCAGCCTGAGCCCAGGGGCTGCTTTTCAGCACAGCAGCATTTCCTCACCTGGCCTCTGCTCTCCTGGGTGGACAGGGTGAGTTGTGGGTGGACAAAAAGAGGGACATGAGCCAGCTGTTGGTGCTGAAAGCCAAAGCTGTGCCCAGCTGATGGCACAGCATGGGCAGCACTGAGAGACCAGCACTGAGACCAGCTGATCCCAGCATGGGCAGCACTGAGACCAGCACTGTGCCCAGCTGATCCCACAGCATGGGCAGCACTGAGACCAGCACTGTGCCCAGCTGATCCCACAGCATGGGCAGCACTGAGACCAGCACTGTGCCCAGCTGATCCCACAGCATGGGCAGCACTGAGACCAGCACTGTGCCCAGCTGATCCCACAGCATGGGCAGCCTTGAGACCAGCACTGTGCCCAGCTGATTACAGCATGGGCAGCATTGAGAGACCAGCACTGTGCCCAGCTGATCCCACAGCATGGGCAGCACTGAGACCAGCATTGTGCCCAGCTGATTACAGCATGGGCAGCACTGAGACCAGCACTGTGCCCAGCTGATCACAGCATGGGCAGCACTGAGACCAGCACTGTGCCCAGCTGATTACAGCATGGGCAGCATTGAGGGGCAGCACTGTGCCCAGCTGATCACAGCATGGGCAGCATTGAGAGACCAGCACTGTGCCCAGCTGATTACAGCATGGGCAGCACTGAGGGGCAGCACTGTGCCCAGCTGATCACAGCATGGGCAGCACTGAGACCAGCACTGTGCCCAGCTGATCACAGCATGGGCAGCACTGAGGGGCAGCACTGTGCCCAGCTGATCCCACAGCATGGGCAGCACTGAGGGGCAGCACTGTGCCCAGCTGATCACAGCATGGGCAGCACTGAGACCAGCACTGTGCCCAGCTGATCCCACAGCATGGGCAGCATTGAGGGCCAGCACTGTGCCCAGCTGATCCCACAGCATGGGCAGCATTGAGGGGCAGCACTGTGCCCAGCTGATCCCACAGCATGGGCAGCACTGAGACCAGCACTGTGCCCAGCTGATCCCACAGCATGGGCAGCATTGAGGGGCAGCACTGTGCCCAGCTGATCCCAGCATGGGCAGCATTGAGACCAGCATTGTGCCCAGCTGATTACAGCATGGGCAGCATTGAGGGGCAGCATTGTGCCCAGCTGATGCCACAGCAGGGGCAGCACTGAGGGGCCAGCATTGTGCCCCTCTGCCCCACTCTGGTGAGACACCTCTGCCGTGGTGCCTCCAGCTCTGGGGTTCCCAGAGTGGGAAGAGCACCAATATCTCTGGAGTGAGTCCAGAGGAGACCATGGAGATGCTCTGATGGCTGGATCCCCTCTGCTCTGGAGACAGGCTGGGAGAGCTGGGGCTGTTCTGCCTTAGAGGAGTTTGGGGAGACCTTAGAGCTCCTTCCAGTGCTCCAGGGGGCTCCAAGAGAGCTGGAGAGGGGCTGGGGACAGGGGCCTGGAGTGATGGAACAGGGCTTCCCACTGCCAGAGGGCAGGGTTAGATGGGAAACTGGGAAGGAATTTTTCCCTGAGTCGTGGGATGAGATGAGCTTTAAGAATCCATCCAGTGCAGACCCTTCTGTGGTTCTGTAACACCCTGCACCTTGTACCCCACATGCCTTTGGTTGTGTGCCAAAGCTCCCTTGCACTGACCTTTTTCCCACAGAGAAGCAGCAAGGCTGGGACATGTCATTGCTGTCATTTCTGTGTGTGGATAAAAACGTGCTGGGCCTTGGGTCAGTGAATTCAGCCGTGTCAGTGCCCTGTTCCTTGGGGTGGGCAGTGGTGGGAGGACCCTCCCTTTACTCTCAGCAGCCTGTTAAGGAAAAACACTTCTTGGGATCCTGCTGCACATCTTGGGTAAAAGATGGGCTGGTCCCACGGCAGGAGGGAGCACTGGGTGCTGGGGGGAGCAGTTGCTGGGTTGGGCTGTGATCTGCCATACCTGTCACCTGCATTTCTCCCTTCAAACTGGGACTTTCTGTGCCTCCATAAGATGAGCTGCATCTTTGCAGGGCAGCATTTTTCTTCTTTTCCCAGCCTCCAAATGTCCTTTGAAGCTCCTTTTGCAGGTTTCCTCACAGCCAAGGATGTCCTCATTGCACTGGACCCATTTTGGGGATGGAGATGAGGGAGAACATCCCTTGAGCTGGTGCCATGATGAACCCATCCCAGTTTTGCAGTCACTCATGTCACTGGCTCTGCTGTGTGTTCCTGCACAGGCACGAGTGGGCTGGGGAAGCACGGTGCCACATGCTGGGAAAAGCAAAAAGCTCCAAAGGAAAATACATTTTTTGGAAAGGATGCATTTATTTGCCTTTATTTATCTTCCTAAAGCTTTCAGATGAATCTTTTTGATCTTGCCTCTGCAGCTGCATGGCCAAGGTTTGGTTTCTTCCAGCTGACATTGTGCTGGGAGCACACGGCGGGTGTTGAGGAAGGGCAGCTGAATTCCTTAGCCTGGAGAGGGGCGGTGTGTGCAGCTAACTTTAGCAAGGAGTGACTAAATAGGGATGCAATAAAAGTATATTAAAAATAGCAAATGGCTGTAGAAAGTGGATGTGAGACTCTCAGTGTCCCTGCTCGTGCCAAGAGAGACGTGGGGCTGTTCAGTGGGAATGGAAAAGTGACAAGTTCTGGAGCAGTGCAGAGCACCCCGCTGCTCGTGCAAGGCAGAGGTGAAACCACTTTGAAATAGGTGAAACAGATCAGGAATTTGTACAGTAGATAAAAAAAAATCCAGAAATAAAGACTCAAAAGAGATACCAGCTCCTCTGTGTCCCCAGCTCTTGGAGCTGGGGATTCAGCCCCCCAAATTCCTTGTTTTGTAAAAACATCTTCCAGCTGAGATTCCTCTGTGCTTTTTCTTTCTTCCCCCATTTGCAAAATGCTAACTCTGCTCTCTCGCCTGTCTCTCCAATTTGGAGCAATTTACTGGGAGCCGGGGATGAATTACTCAGCACAGAGTTAACCAGCACCTGCTCGCAGTTAATTGGCATGTGTGCTAATTGCTGTGATAGTCACACTTGTTCGAGCAGAGCCGGGGAGGGGCAGCTGCTGCTGCCTCATCCCAGAGCTGCTCGCTGCCTCCCCGGTGATGCCGAGTTCTCTGCTCCTTGGTGAGGTTCTTGGGGCTGGAAGAGGGTCAGGGTGGCTTTTTCCCAGTGCACCACCCCTCATTTTTCCTTCCAGCAGATTTGTGGGTCCCTTTCCATGCCCTTGCACTCTCCTGGGATGCTTGGCTGTTTCCTTGGAAAACGAGGCTCAGCACAAAGAAAGAAAGAAACTGCTGTCTGAGAAGGAGGAGATGATGATTTAATGAGTGGGAATTATTGTATATAAATTCATTTGAGACCCCAAAAGTTAGAAGTTATTTAGGAGCTCAGCTCCTTGTAGCAATCCTGTGCCTTGGGTGCTTGGCTGTGTAGGCATTTGGGTGCTTAAATTCATGGAGGAAGGTCATGGGTGATCTCAGTGCCTCAGGGAGCCCAAACAATTCGGTGGTGAAGGAGAGGGAGCTGCAGGGGCAGAGGGATGCTCCTGGGCTGGGGCTGAGCTGCAGCAGAGGGACAGGAGAGATGAGGGCAGCTCTCCAGGTTTCTTGCTCTTCCAGCTGCTGTTCAGAAACTCGAGCCAGCGGGTTGGACTTTCTGAAACAGCCACCTGGGCAGGAAACGTGAAAATACCTGGGTTTAAAAATAAGGTGGGGAAAAAACCCAACCTAGAAACAAATAAACTCACCCAAAACCCCAATTCCATGAAGAGAAAAGGGAGGGGTTTGAAATCCTCTCTGTCAGGTGCATTCAGAGGGCAGCAAACGTGCTGTGCTCTTCTCCATCCCTCCTCTTCACCCATCCAAGGGCTGCCCTCCCTGTGGGGGTTTTCCTTCCCATGCAGGGTAGAGGGGTCAAGAGCATCATGTGGCAGCTCCTTTTCTCCCCACGATGATGAGCCAAAACCTCTCAACTCACCTTTTTCCTATGGAAAACTTCATCCAGCAGAATGAGCAAAGCCTGGGACACTGGTCCCCATCCAGCCGAGGTGCTGAGGGTGCAGAGTCAGGATTCAGAGCAGCAGCAGGAACCTGGTTTGGTGGTTGAAAAAGGGGATTTGGTTTGAAACACTTGGGGTGTGTTTGTGGCCTGGGGAGAGGAATGTGGTTTGAATCCCACTGCTGCCCATGCAAGAAGTGCCAGCTCAGGGTTTTCTCCTCATCCCTGCAGACATCCCATCTCCTCGAGCACTGTGCAGCTTCTGGCTGCCATAGCATCCTGTGAACAAGTCCTGCAATGAAATTGTCTTAAAGTATGTTTCCTTTTACTCGGTTTAAATTTACTGCCTGTTGTTCTCCAGTGTTTATTGTTGCTTCTGGAGAGTTCCTCTCTGGTTTGGACAGTAAATCTGCTGTCTTTCAGAGGGTTTCTCTGTCCAAGAGCTGCAGCACACGGAAAGAATTAGCATCTTGCCCTGGCTCTGGCTGTGGAGCTGTTGCTACTTTGTGCTGCCACTGGTGGTTTTGAGGATGCTGAAGGTGAAGATTTTTCAGCCAGTTTAGAGAAGTGGAAACTCCAAAAGGAAAAGCAGCAAAGCAAACCCGACAAAAAGTTCCTCCTCTTCCAAAGTTTCTCTGTGCAAAAATCCTCACCTTGGTTCTGCCTTGGGGATCTGGGTTCTCTCCTGTAAGGGAAATACTGAGCAGACACTGCAGGTGGATGAAATAAAAATCCTCATTTTCCTTTTGGCTCTTCCTGTGTCACTGATCTTCAAGGGATACTCACATGGTGCAAGCTGGAGCAGTGATGTTCTGAAATTGGTGATGCTGTGGAACTGGTGATGCCCCAGAACTGGTGATGCTCTGGGACTGGTGTTGCTCTGGGATCTCTCTTTTTGAGGCTTCCCGTGGTGGGATGGGGAGAGCAGCCAGAGGCTGGCACTGGCTCAGTGTTCCCCATGGTGACATGCAGCTCTCATTGCCCCAGGTTTTCCTCATCACAGCTGGATGGTTGCTCCTATTTGCTGCTGGGAGGGAAACATGCATTTATTTTGGTAAATAATGATTCAGGAATTAAATGCCATCCCTGTATGGTCTGTCCTTGCAAAGAGTCTTACTGGTGTAAAAAACCCAGGTTTTGCTGCCCTTTGTCTCTCTGGTCTGGAGGGCAAATTGTGAATGTCAGGATGGGGAAAAGACTCCCCATTCTCCTTGGTGCTCCTCAGACTTGCACTGAAACCACAGAACATGCTGCACAATGAATAACTTTACCCAAAAAATGCAGAGAAAAAGATTAAGTGGCTCACATGACTCAGTGTGAACCCCAAAACAAGTGTGGGAGTGGGGCCATTAGAGCTTGTCTGTTGTTGGAGCATGGTCTGATGAGGAGGTGAAGGATGGGGCCAGGGTCTTCAGTGGGTCTGGGGGTGCTCTGGGGTGGGAGAGGAGCAGGAGGAGCTTGGTCAGGTTGGCTGTGGCTGCTGCTTTGAATTTGGGATGATGGTTTTGGAGAAAAAGCTTTTATTTTTTTTTATTTTTTGCACTTTTGGTAACAAGACCAAGGGCTGGGCACTGCCAAGTTGAGGCAGATAGGAAGCTATTTTGGGACTGGTTTTTCCCTCTGCCTGGGTCTTGGTACAGGGCACCTTGCCTTAAATGCAGTGTTATCACTGCTGCTATGCAGTTGCTCAGAGAGAGGGCAGGGAGAGAGACATACCTGTGGCACATGAACTGGCTGAAGTTTCCTCTTTGTCCCCTTCCTGCAGTGCAGGGAAACAGGGTGAGATGGGCTGGGGGCTGTGCCAGCAGGTGCCCTGGTACATCTGCAGGCAGCCTCAGGCCTGGGGATGCAGATCTCCATGGGGAGGCTGCAGGAGGAGCCCCTGATACCTGCAGCACTTTTTGGGGAGAGCTTTGGGCACAAGAGTCAATCCCATGCCCCAGCTCCATGGGAACATCTGGTGTCTGGCTGTGGCTGAGCCACTGGAAGGCCAGGCTGTCTAGCTGCCTTCAGAGTCCTCCTTCCCCATAAGAATTAGGTTTCTCTGCCTGGTTATGAGGTTTCTTTCAAATAATCAAATAAAGACATTTTAAAATTCCAAATTGAAGATTAGTGCAGAAACTGGAGACGGATTTAAATTGCCCTAGCTAATCACCAGCCACTCGACTGCTTATGACTTTATTAAGAGAAAAAAAAAAAGTCTGGAGTGTCACGGAGGAATAGTGATTCATGGACACATTGCTGCCATCTCCTCCTCCTCTCCAGTCTCGGTGTCCTGTGCCAGGGGTGCTGCTGGCCTCCATGCTTGGTTTCTCTGAGGCAGTTTGGGTGAATCCCTCTGCAGCTCTGCTGGCCCCAGGGCTGGGTGGGAGAAGGAAGCAGAGCCCACCCTGGCCTGGGGGGTGGGATCTGTGCTGGCTGTAGGAGGGTGCTGCTGGCTTTGGGAGCAGAGCATCTCACTGCTGTCTGTGTCTCTCCCTGTGCAGGTTTCTGAGCAGCTGCTGACGTCTCAGCTGGACCTGTCCGTGCACAGCAGTACCATGAACTGAGCACAGCCACGCAACACTGGGCTTTTTTTTTTTTTGTTTTGGCTTCTTTTGGGTTTGTTTTCCATCTGAGCAAAAAGCCCTCCACGCTCTTTAATGCAAGAATTGTGAGGTGGGGTTCTTCTCCCCTCCCCTGAGCCGCAGCGGTCCCGGTGTGAGGAGGATTCCCGACAAGATGGGGAGGAAGAAGATCCAGATCCAGCGGATCACGGACGAGCGCAACCGGCAGGTCAGTGCTGTGCGCCCTCCCCTCCCCCTGCTCCTCCCCGGGGCACTGCGGTGTCACCTTCCGAAGTGACCCATTTCCATCCCCTGTGGGCCCCCAGCGCTGGGTGAAAATGAAAGTCCGTGAAAGGAGCAGACTCGGTGCTGGGGCCAGATCCAGGCAGGCAGCCCCCCTGTGCTGCCCCCAGCCAGGCATTGCTCCTTGCAGCTCCTTGAGTCGTTTCCATCTAAGTGCTTTTCCAGAAGAAAGTATCTTCTCCACTTAGTTCCCCCCCCCCTTTTTTTTTTTTTATATTTTTGTCCTGCAGAAAATATATTTCAGTTGACGTTTTCCATGTGGTTTTCCCAATAAAAAACAGCTACAACCAGTATCCATTTTGCTGAAAGCAAATAACTCCAATTATTCTTTTTTTTTCCCCCCTCAATTGTAAACTTAAATGACTCCAGGGCTTTTTTCCCTGGGCTCTCTTGAAGCCAAGCCCAAGACACATACACATGTGCATGTGTGTAGGAATGTGTTCTTGTATCTCAGAGGAAAAACAAAAACCCAACAGATTTTCCCCAAATTTCCATGTTCCTTAAACTGAGATGGTGGAGCAGCAGCACTTTGCCAGCCCAGGTTTGCTCTGGGCTGACTCTGTCAATGTGTTTTCCATCACCACAAGACTTCCAGGCAGCTCCCTTTGCTTTCTGTGCTCCTGGAGTTTGGCTCAGCAGATCCAAACCTCTGCCTTTAGTCCAGCCACTAGTGCACCCCAGCATGACCTGCCACACTTCTTTCCTGCCACTTTCACTCCAGAAAAACAGAAAAAACAGTAAAAAAGTGTGTGGATATATTTCCTAATCCTTAAAGAATGGCAGAGAACAGAACTGGATGAAGCACTTACTGCTCTGCAGCAAAGCAATAGGAAATGGCAGGTGTTTTCCTCACTATGGCTTCATTTGGTGGTGGGGGCTGGGGTGGGCATCAGATAAGTTTTTGCTGATGTCCCAGTAGCTCCTGGGGCTGTTCATATCCATCACGAGGAGGAAACTGGGCCTCAGGGGTGATTGAAGGATCTGGGGTGTATTTTATGGGGCAGTGGGATCTGCAGTGACTGGAGCCCTGCTGGAAGTAGGAACAAATGGAAAATAATTCTGCTGGGTAGACCTTTGGAAAAGGAAAGAGGCACTTCTCTGAGGAGGCAGCAGCTGAGGGATGGGGCTGCTTTTGAGGGATGAGCTGCTCTTCAGCACTGGCTGGAGATAGAGAGCCTTGCTGAGGTCTCACTGCATTGGGTGGGGTTTGGCAGCAGGAGCTGCTTTGCATGGCCAGGTGTCATGGCTTTGGTGCATCTCTGATGTCCCCAAATCCCAGTTCCCTGGCCTGGGGGACACTGGTTTTCCCCTGGCAGTAGCTGCATCCCTGGCTGGGCTGGTTCTTCCAAAACCAGCACGGGAGCATCACTCCCCACCCCAGTGCAGCTCATCTTGCTTTGCTTCCCAAAATCAAATCTGGTGTCAGCAAAGCAGCAGCTGTTTAATTGGTCACCAGCACAGCTTTGCAATCAATTTTCACTGCTCCCTTTCTTTGGGAGAAAAAAGGACATAGCAGGAAGATGGGACATTTCATGAAAAAAGGCTGCTCCAGGCAGTGGGATCTGCTCTACCCACTGTGATAGGAGCTGTAAAGAGGGTGAGAACCCTTTAGCTCCACTCTTCTGGTCCCTGCTGTGCATGTGCAGTGCCAGGATCCACTCCCCAGGGTCAGAAGTGTCCCATATTGCTGTATCTCATAGAATTTGGGTTGGGAAGGATCTTAAAGCCCATCTTGTCCCACTCCTGCCATGGCAGGGACACCTTCCACTGTCCCAGGCTGCTCCAGCCTGACCTTGGACACTTGCAGGGATGGGGCAGCCACAGCTCCTCTGGGCAGCCTGTGCCAGGGCCTCCCCACCCTCACAGGGAACAATTTCCTCCTAATATCCCGTTTAAATCTCCCCTTTTTCAGTTTAAAGCCAT
Organism: Luscinia megarhynchos; assembly: GCA_034336665.1. Classification (NCBI taxonomy): domain Eukaryota; kingdom Metazoa; phylum Chordata; class Aves; order Passeriformes; family Muscicapidae; genus Luscinia; species Luscinia megarhynchos. The sequence continues at coordinate 1,941,501 of CM067587.1, forward strand.
GCCCCTTGTCCCATTGCTGTCTCTCTGTTTGATAACCCCTTTAAGTGCTGGAAGGCTGCAGTGAGGTCTCCCTGGAGCCACCTCTGACTTCTCCTTCCCTCCCTCTCCTGCTGCTGTTGCAGATCAGTGATGAGGAGAGGAGTGTCCCTGTGTGTGCCTGCTGTGGCTGCAGGCTAAGCTGGCTTAAACCCGTGTCTGGGAGCATCCTCAGCCCACCCCTGTCCCCAGGGCAGCCCCCTGCTCTGGCATGGCCAGCTGGGGGTCTCTGGGCAGCCCTGGCTCCCAGGCTGAGCCAGCACTGGGCTTTGGGTGCTGGAGGGTCTGAGAAGCTGCTCTGGGATGTGGGGATGGGACACAGAGTGACAGGATGTGTGTCTGGGCTGGGCATGGAGATGAGCTGGAGGTGAGGCTGGGAGAGCTGGGGCTGTCCAGCCTGAAGAGGGGAAGGCTCCAGGGAGACCTGAGAGCCCCTTGCAGTGCCTGAAGGGGCTTCAGGAGAGCTGGAGAGGGGCTTTGGACCTGGATGGGGAGGGACAAGAGGCTGGATGAGAGAACAAGGGGGAAGGGCTTCCCACTGCCAGCAGGCAGGTTTGGATGGGATATTGAGAGTGTTCAAATTCTTGCCTGTGAGGGTGGGGAGGCCCTGGCAGAGCTGCCCAGAGCAGCTGTGGCTGCCCCTGGATCCCTGGAAATGGGATTGGCCTTGGAGCAGCCTGGGATAGTGGAAGATGCCTGGGATGAGCTTTTTGCTCCCTTGCAACCCAAAGCAGTGTGTGATCCTGTGAGTTACAGCAGCAGCCAAAACCAGGGGAGGAGAGCAAGTAAGAGTCACTAATGTCATTAGGGGAATTACTGGAGAGGATTTGCCACAACAGATCAGGCCATCAGTCCTTCAGGCCAGGCCACTGACTCTGGCAACTGCCAATATGGTTTGCATCAGGGGAAAGGCAAAAAATCCCCTGCGAGTGTGGGGCAGTAATTCCTTCCTGACCCCCTTGGTGATCGGCTTATGCCCTGAAGCATGAGATTTGATTACCCTCTTAGACTTACAAGGTTAATTCTTCTGGATGAGGCTCGTGCATGGCCTCAGGGGAGGGCTTGAGCTTTCTGTCCCAGGTCATGAGTGGATGCACAAGGCAGTGTTAGGTGATGCTTTTGTGGGATTTGGTGGCTAAATGGCAAATCTGTGCTTTTCCCTGCAGAGAGGGATGCTCTTGTGCCCTGCTGCAGAGGGATCATCTCTAGAGGGATCATTTGGTGGTTTGTGTTCTGCTCAGCTCTGCCCAGGTTTCTGGTTGATTTGGGGAAGATGATCCTACACTCTTCACCACTCAAGGGCAAAAGCCAAACCTTGTCATTGGTCTTTCAGGCCAAGAGCTGCCCCATTGTTCAGCCCCCACATCTTGCCTCCAATCCTTTGGGCTGAGCCTGTCGTGGTGCCTGGCAAGGTTTTGGTGAGGTGTCCCTGGCACTGGCAGCTGTTCTGGTGTTTGATTCCCTCTGCTCTGGTGGAGACACTGTGTGTTTTCCTCCAGGGGCTCCTCCAGCTGCTCAAGGGGTTTTTCCCAGAGAGACTGGGAAGGCTGGGGAAGGGGGCAGAGAGACAGCTCGTGGTTTTACTGCCTGCAGGGGCAGAACTGTGGCTGGGTCCCACCTGAAGTCCCAGTGCAGCTCAGATGCACTCCTGTACAGCAGAGGTGGCTGAGAAATTTGGAATGCTAGTGGGGAGAGGGAGTTATTGGGGACACAGGAGCTGGCCCTCCAGTGATGTGGTTTGCTGGGGGGTGCTGGGCTGGGGCAGTGAGTGGGCAGGCTGCAGCCAGGGCAGGCACACGTGCAGCCACAGGGCAGCAGCCTCCCCGCACTTGCCAGGGATGAGGAGATTAGAGGGAATCTCGTTACTGCTCAATCGCCCCGGGGGGATGGTGGGGAGGGGCAGCAGCTCCCCTTGCCGAGTGTGCCCAGAGCTGCCCCTGCCCTGCCCTCCCACCACAGCCAGGGAATGAGGGGTGCAGCACCCTGGGGTGCTCCTGCTGGTCCATGGGCTGTGGCTGTGATGCCCTGACAGCCAGCCTCGCTCACTCTCCTCCCTCAGCTCTGAGAATTAAAGTGTTCAGTGGCAAAATTGCTGCTGTGGTGGAGGCCCAGAGTGGAGTCAAGCCCTCCCATGTGGAGAAGGGAGCAGGTCTTGGCACTCCAGGGCATCTCAGCTCAGCTCCAGCCCTTCCCCTGGAGGCTGCTTTGGCCCCAGAGCAATGCTTAGCACAAAGCAGTGACCTCCTGCCTCTTATTTTCTCTTTCTGCTTTTTATTTGCTGAGAGGGCATTGGCCAAGCCTTCCCCTTCAGTGTGCTGCATGTCCTGCACTGCAGCCAGGACAGGGAGCCCCAAACCAGCTCCCTCTCAGCAGCTGGGTCCTGTTAGGAGTGTGGTGGTGAGAGCTGAGCGTGGGCTGGGAGTCACAGCCCAGCGTCTGCCCAGCAGCTGGAGCTGCTGCTGGAGCCAGCCCCCAGCCCCAGAGCTGGCCCCAGCCCCCAGGATCAGTCCTGCACAGGCTGCCTTGGCAGCTGGCAGCTCTGGTCACAGCTGAGGGGACAGGGCAGTGAGGAAAAGCACCCCAGTGAGGGACAGCAAGGTGAGAGCAGCAGCAGGGCAAGCCTGGCACTTGGGGAAGCATAGCCTGCCAAGGGTGAGCAGGAGAGGGTGTCAGGGGTGGGTGGGCACCCCTGGGCAGTTCTGGGGTGCTGAGCCCCAGCTCTCTGGCCCCTGGGGCTGGGCACTGGCAGCACAGCTGCAGCAAGGGAGGGCGAGATCTCCAAAGCTTGAATATTCCACTTCAAAGCCCACAGCCCCCGGACAGATGGCAGCTCTGCTGGGGATTTTGCTGAAATTTATTTTCTCTTGATTTGGCAATATGTGATTTCCAACGCTGATAATCATCTTTGTGCTTGTGAAGTGTCTGCCTTTGGAGGATCCCAAAATAGGCAGCAATATGAACTGTTTGGGAGAGGGAGGCGAGAGAGGAGAGCTTGGGGTTGGGTCCAACTGGGGAAACTGAGACAGAATATTCCCTGTGCATTCCCCTCCCCCTGGCCCTTCCTGCAGAGGTCAGTTGCTGTGGGGGGTGTGGGGAAGCAGCAGCTTCTCACCAGGTCCCTCTTGCAGGTGACGTTCACCAAGCGCAAGTTCGGCCTGATGAAGAAGGCGTACGAGCTGAGCGTGCTGTGCGACTGCGAGATCGCCCTCATCATCTTCAACCACTCCAACAAGCTGTTCCAGTACGCCAGCACCGACATGGACAAGGTGCTGCTCAAGTACACCGAGTACAACGAGCCCCACGAGAGCCGCACCAACGCCGACATCATCGAGGTGAGCCCGCTGCTGCTGCAGCTGGGCTGGGCTAGCACAGCTCCCTGCTCAGTGCCACTGCCTGCTGCAGCTGGGCTGGGCTAGCACAGCTCCCTGCTCAGTGCCACTGCCTGCTGCAGCTGGGGCTGGGCCAGCACAGCTCCTGCTCAGTGCTACTGCCTGCTGCAGCTGGGCTGGGCCAGCACAGCTCCCTGCTCAGTGCTACTGCCTGCTGCAGCTGGGCTGGGCTAGCACAGCTCCCTGCTCAGTGCCACTGCCTGCAGCAGCTGGGCTGGGCCAGCACAGCTCCTGCTCAGTGCCACTGCCTGCTGCAGCTGGGCTGGGCCAGCACAGCTCCTGCTCAGTGCCACTGCCTGCTGCAGCTGGGCTGGGCCAGCACAGCTCCCTGCTCGGTGCCACTGCCTGCTGCAGCTGGGCTGGGCCAGCACAGCTCCTGCTCAGTGCCACTGCTGCTGCAGCTGGGCTGGGCCAGCACAGCTCCTGCTCAGTGCTACTGCCTGCTGCAGCTGGGCTGGGCCAGCACAGCTCCCTGCTCAGTGCTACTGCCTGCTGCAGCTGGGCTGGGCTAGCACAGCTCCCTGCTCAGTGCCACTGCCTGCAGCAGCTGGGCTGGGCCAGCACAGCTCCTGCTCAGTGCCACTGCCTGCTGCAGCTGGGCTGGGCCAGCACAGCTCCCTGCTCAGTGCCACTGCCTGCTGCAGCTGGGCTGGGCCAGCACAGCTCCCTGCTCGGTGCCACTGCCTGCTGCAGCTGGGCTGGGCCAGCACAGCTCCCTGCTCAGTGCCACTGCCTGCTGCAGCTGGGCTGGGCCAGCACAGCTCCCTGCTCAGTGCCACTGCTGCTGCAGCTGGGCTGGGCCAGCACAGCTCCCTGCTCAGTGCCACTGCCTGCTGCAGCTGGGCTGGGCCAGCACAGCTCCCTGCTCAGTGCCACTGCTGCTGCAGCTGGGCTGGGCCAGCACAGCTCCCTGCTCAGTGCCACTGCCTGCTGCAGCTGGGCTGGGCCAGCACAGCTCCCTGCTCAGTGCCACTGCCTGCTGCAGCTGGGGCTGGGCTAGCACAGCTCCCTGCTCAGTGCCACTGCTGCTGCAGCTGGGCTGGGCCAGCACAGCTCCCTGCTCAGTGCCACTGCCTGCTGCAGCTGGGCTGGGCCAGCACAGCTCCCTGCTCAGTGCCACTGCCTGCTGCAGCTGGGCTGGGCCAGCACAGCTCCCTGCTCAGTGCCACTGCCTGCTGCAGCTGGGGCTGGGCCAGCACAGCTCCCTGCTCAGTGCCACTGCCTGCTGCAGCTGGGCTGGGCTAGCACAGCTCCCTGCTCAGTGCCACTGCCTGCTGCAGCTGGGCTGGGCCAGCACAGCTCCCTGCTCAGTGCCACTGCCTGCTGCAGCTGGGCTGGGCCAGCACAGCTCCCTGCTCAGTGCCACTGCCTGCTGCAGCTGGGCTGGGCCAGCACAGCTCCCTGCTCAGTGCCACTGCCTGCTGCAGCTGGGCTGGGCCAGCACAGCTCCCTGCTCAGTGCCACTGCCTGCTGCAGCTGGGCTGGGCTAGCACAGCTCCCTGCTCAGTGCCACTGCCTGCTGCAGCTGGGCTGGGCTAGCACAGCTCCCTGCTCAGTGCCACTGCCTGCTGCAGCTGGGGCTGGGCCAGCACAGCTCCCTGCTCAGTGCCACTGCCTGCTGCAGCTGGGCTGGGCCAGCACAGCTCCCTGCTCAGTGCCACTGCCTGCTGCAGCTGGGCTGGGCCAGCACAGCTCCCTGCTCAGTGCCACTGCTGCTGCAGCTGGGGCTGGGCCAGCACAGCTCCCTGCTCAGTGCCAGTGCCTCTGGGGGCTTTGCTTCAGCCTGCACAAATGCTCCCGTGCTGGGTGCTGCAGTTGAAGTGACTCCAGTTGTGAGTTGCTGCCTTGAGGCTTGAGGTGTGGGTTTGCTTGGTGAGACTCCTCTGTGGATGGATTTGGAGGCAGCTCCTGGTGACAGTGTTCTGAAGTGCCTGGTACAGCTGGTGACATTGTGACACTGCCCCAGCCTGATATCCACAGTGGGGCTGTGGGAGGCACCAGTGGCTGAGTCACAGAGGAATTCAGGTGGGATGGACCCTGTGCCTGCTCAGAGCACGAGCCAAGTTCATGGGTTGGTGGCTTTGCTCAGGGCTTGTCTGGCTGCATTCTGTGGCTCTCCAGGGATGGTCCAACCATGTGATCCATCCCCAGCGCTGCCACTGGCACTATGCCCAAACTGTGCTCTCCTCCAGCCTGCTGCCATCCCAGGAGGTGCTCAGCTGCCATGTGCTGCTGGTGCCCCCACCCTGGCCCTCTCCACAGCTTTGTCCTTGTCCCTGGTGCTGGCAGAGCATCACTGGGTTGGAGCAGGGGCACATTTGGCTCACAGGAGAGTGCCAGCACTGCCTTGGTCATTGGTCACATCTCTCCCTCAGCTGTAGCTGTGCAGATGGAGCTGCAGGGTCCTCAGCATGGGGGCAGCTGCCATTAAACCTGGCCAGACAGGCAAATGAAGGGCTTGCCTTTGTAATTAGTGGCATTAGGGGCATCAATTAGTGCCCTCAGAGCCACTGGTGGGAGGCAGAGTGGAGCAGCATGGCCTGCACTGCTGGAGGAATTGGGTTTCTGCTTCTGCATTTGAATCCCTTTGGTGCCCCTTGGCCAGCATGCTCAGGCTTTGATTTCATGAAAGAGAAGGGAAAAAACCCAGCCTGCCTCCATGCCCCAAAATCTTGCTTTCTTTTTCTTTTTTATGCTCTGCAAAATGTGTGTTTTTGAGAGATTTGGACTTGAGGTTTTCACCCTTTGGCTGAGCCATGGCCAAGCATCATCTGCCTTCCCTTGCTGGGGTTTGGAGACTCCTCTGCCTCAGCACAGTTTTGTGGGGGCCTTCAGAATGCTTCAGGAGGTTCCTTTTTGGCCTGTGTGAGGCAGGTAATGCCCCTTCACTGTGCAAGTGCTGCTGCCTCCCTGGCACAGCCTCTCTGGGATGCTCAGACTGCGGCGTTGAACAGATTTGTCTTGGCCTAAAAATACCGTAAACATTTTGGGCAGCGTTCTCTGTTCCCTTCTGTCCAAGATGCAAACACTCCCGAGCCGACAAGTTACACACAGTCCTTGGCACCCACAGAAACACTGTGTTTGCACCACATGGAAAGCTGGATCTGCCTGCAGAGCCAGGAGAGGAGCATGGGGAGCGGAAGGATCTTGGTGGATGGCGAGAGCAAGAGCCCAAACACGCCGGGCTGGCATGGAGCAAACCCTGCTGGGGTGGAGGCAGCCTTGGAGGCTGCTCAAGCATCCCTCCCCAGCCTTGTCTTGTCTGGGAGCTGCTGTAAGATTTTTGCTGTTTTCTGAGTCCGTGTTCCCAGGAGACCATTGCCGCTCTCGGTGCTGATTTCCATTTCCCCTCGGCCAGGTCAGGTTCTAGCAGCCCAGCTGTGTCCCCACGGCACACAAATAGAATTTATCTCGTGTTTCTTGGTGGCTCCCAGTTGAACTTGACTCACAAAAAATATCTTTTCATTCTGGAAGCTTCCCCACATTGAGCATTTAGAGACTATGAAAACCCAGGCTGGGAATTTGCCACCAAATATGATTTAAAGTGGATTTCAAGGGGCTGCTGCATCCACCCATCTTCCCTGTGACACCCACAGCTCCTTCCTGCTGAGGGATTCAGCTCTGAGTGGCTCTGGCAGCATCTCAGGAAGGATGAGGAGCAGCCAGGACCTGGAGGAATTAGGCAGAAGCCTCTTGGTTTTGTTTTTCTGGTGGAAGGGGAGCGAGCAGTGGCTCCAGAGGGCCAAGCCAAGCACTGCCAGGCTGGGTAGCAGCACTGGTACCACAGCTCAAGGCTCTGTCCAAATTACATTTTAAAACAACATGAGATCTCCTGGATTTTGGTCCTGGGGAGGTGCATCTGAGGGTGGCACTGGGGGCACCCCATGCCATGCTGCACAGGAATGTCTTTGAGGGGTTTATCCTCAAAGTGGAGATCTGCTCCAGTAGTGCAGGAGGGGTTCCACACCCCAGCTCCCTTTGGGGACCATTCCCTGCAGGGACAGCCCCGAGTTTCAGCTGTGCCAGCAGCTGTCAGGACTGTGATCCAACCACACAACCCCTGTGGCTTCTCAGTGCCCAAAGCCCTGGTTACTGCAGGCTGCTAAGTCTGGCAAATCTCCCTGATGCAGAGAGGGGGTTTCCTTGGCCAGGGGCAGCTGAGCCCGGGGCAGGCACGCTGGGTGCCACGTGGGGATCACGCCGCCCTCGCTGCTCCTGTCGCCTCTCGTTTCCCCCAGCTGCTGAGGTGCCAGCTCCTGAGCAGGGGCTGGGGCAGAGCAGAGCTCAGCACCATGCTGCAGAGCCAGCCAAAGCCCCTTTCTCACAGCCCTTTCCTTGGGGATGATTTTCTCCTGATTCTCATCTCCTCTCGTTTCCCCCAGCTGCTGACCTGCCAGCTCCTGAGCAGGGGCTTGGGCAGAGCAGAGCTCAGCAGGCAGCACCATGCTGCAAAGCCAGCCAAAGCCTCTTTCTCACAGCCCTTTCCTAGGCTGGATGTCCTGGAGGGGCTGATTTTCTCCTAATTCTCCTTGCCCTGGATGTGTTAAATCAGACATTTTGCAGGATGCTGGGGAGGTGGTGAAATGCAGAGGCAGCTGCCAGTCATCATCCTCATTCTCATCCTTATCCCCATCCAGACTTCCCCAAAGCCCAGAGTGGTTGAGTCTCCCTCCTCTGAGGGAAGTCAGCCACATCCTGGTTGAGCATCGTTTCCTCTCACATGTTCTGCATTTCCTGCTGCTCTCTTCCCCTCTTCAGGTTGGAAATCTGCTCCCATGTGAGCTGGCATCATGGAAGTGAGAATGTTGCCTGGAAAAGCAGGATGTGCAGTGGGTCCTGATAGAGTGGGGGTACCTGACAGGGGGCAGGTGATGGCTGAGGTGGGTTTTTGCTCTGGGAAGTTCTCATCTTGGTTTTTCTGAAAATTTGCTGCTGGAAAGGAATTGCTTTTAAATCTCTTTCCATATGAAAAACTGTTGTGTTCTGCTGGCTGCAGCCCAGTGACAGAAAGGTTTCCTGAAAACCTCTTTGCATCTTCTGTTTTTTTCCCTGGCAAAAAGAAGGAGGAGGAATGAGAAGGAAAGTTCTTTTCTAAAAGACCTTGCAGAAATCCCAAAAACAGGAATCTTTGGGTTTGATTCCCGCTCCAGCAGAATTGTTTTCCTTTTACATCATCCTGACAAAAAGCTTTTTTTTTTTTTTTTTTTTTTGGTAAAAAACCCGAAAGAACCAGCAGCCAACGCCCCTATGGCTGGAAATGGCATTTTGTTGTCCCAAAGCTCTGGTTGAGCAGCAGATTGCTGCAAGCCACTCTGCCTTGGCTCATGTCCTGCTGCCATTCCAGCCCTGTCACTCCCTGCCCTGGTGCTGCCATCCCACTGTGCTGCAGCTCAGCCCTGCCAGTGCCCCACTGCCTTCCCTGCAGCTCCAGCAGCCCCTCTCAGTGGTGCAGGTCACAGCCCCAGCTCCAAAGTCACAGCCCCAAAGTCACAGCCCCAAAGTCACAGCCCCAAAGTCATAGTCCCAGCCCCAAAATCACAGCACCAGCCCCAAAGTCACAGCCCCAGCCTCAAAGTCCCAGCCTCAAAATCACAGCCTCAGCCCCAAGGTCACAATCCCAGCCCCAAAGTCACAGCCCCAAAGTCACAGTCCCAGCCTCAAAGTCCCAGCCCCAATATCACAGCTCCAGCCCCAAAGTCATAATCCCAGCCCCAATATCACAGCTCCAGCCCCCAAAGTCACAGCCCCAAAGTCACAGTCCCAGCCTCAAAGTCCCAGCCTCAAAAATCACAGCCCCAGCCCCAAAGTCACAATCCCAGCCCCAAGGTCACAGCCCCAGCCCCAAGATCATGGTGACAGTCCCAGCTCCAAAATCACAGCCCCAAAGTCACAGCCCCAGCCCCAAGGTCACAGCCCCAGCCTCAATGTCCCAGTCCCAGGGTCACAGTGCCAGCCCCAAAGTCACAGCCCCAAAGTCATAGTCCCAGCCCCAAAATCACAATCCCAGCCCCCAAAGTCACAATTCCAGCCCCAAGGTCATAATCCCAGCCCCAAAGTCACAGCCCCAGCCCCAAAATCACAGCTCCAACCCCAAGGTCACAATTCCAGCCCCAAGGTCACAATCCCAGCCCCAAAATCACAATCCCAGCCCCAAAGTCACAGTCCCAGCCCCAAGGTCACAGCCCCAGGTTGGGGAGCACAGTACCAGCTCACAGGTTTACAATCCCAGCTCACACTGCTGCCTGTGGCATCCAGGAAGGATTTTTCCCCCTGCACACCCTGGGGCTGCTGGTGGGTTTTGTGCAGGAGCAGGGATGGTGGCACCACAGCTGCCCCTCACAGCTCAGCTGCTGAGGACCCACCCCTGGGAAGAACTGTGGGCTCATAGACTGATTTTACAAAGTTGGTGGCTGGGGAGAGCCAAGAGGCCAAGGCAAAGCTGGGACCCCAAATGTGTTAGACCTTGGGGAAGAAGAAGGGGTGATGCTGTGAGCTGTTCCAGGGTGAGCAGGGCCACATCCCCCCTTCCACTGCTTTCCCTGACAGACTTGTTGAGGGAGCAGCCCCCAGGAGGGTTTCTTGTGGATTTAGAAATGGCAAAAGGCTGCAGCTGCTGGTGGCAGCCCTTGCTTGTCCCTGTGCTGAGCAGAGCTCAAGGTGCTGGCAGTGCCTAAAAACCTCCCTGGTGGCAGCAATGCTGCAGGTTTGAGAAAGAAGAATGAATGGTGTTGCTTGGCTGAAACCTCTTGAAAAATCCCATTGTGAGGTTCCCTCTTGTCCATCCCCCCAAATTCTGAAGCTGCCAACAGCTGTTGCTGGAGGAGAGGAGTTTTCAGGGGTGTGAGGGGTTACCTTCCCAATTTCCAGGCACAGAGGAGAGGTGCAGCTCCTGTCCCTGCATGTCAAGGTGGGCACAGCCCCCTGTTAGACACCAGAGTCTCTGCAGTGCCTGAAGGAAACCTAGTTCATTGCTTCACTGCTCATGGAACAGCTTTTTCCATTTTGCCTCTGAACGAGAAAAAGGAAAAAACTTTTTGTATTTTTAGAGGAAAGCTCAACTTTCCGTCTTTCGGCTGCGTCGGCAAGACAAAAGGTTTTGGAAAAAAAAAATCCACAAAAAGCAGTTTCAAAAAAAAAAAAAAAAAAAAAAGCAAAGCTGTTCCTTCCCCACCAGCAGCACCTCTTCCTCTTTTGGGCCATTCTGAGAACAAACAAGGACATGTACAAAAATATCAAAATAACAGGGAAAAGTCCTCGGAAAACTGCAGCAACAGCTCTGGGAATCTCCTGTTCATGGCAGTGACTGATTCCCACTGCCTTTCCCTATAGAGTCAACACAGGAATTAGGAATTACTAAATATTATTAAGTATAATATTAGGTATAAGAATTACTAATAATCATTATCATTATTAGGCAATTAGTTAATATTTATTATTAGGTATCAGGAATTACTGGTGGCACCAAACAGGGCATGAGATGTCACCATGGTCAGGAGTGAGTCTGCATGTGAACAAGGACATTTCCCCTCTGCACCTGAATCCATAAATGAGGGTGAAAATGCCACCTGGGATGACCCAGGAAGGAGTAATTTTAATGGGAAATGCTGTGAAAAGCTTCATCTGGATGGAGAACCAGGCTGGGGTGGGTGTGGTGCTCATTGGCACCAGCATCCCCCGAGCCCCACCTGTGGTGTGGAGCAAATCCTGCTGGAGACATCCTGGGTTTGATGTGCTCCAGCAGCATTTCCCCCAGGAGCCCTGTGCTTCCTGGAGCTCACAGGTAGTTGAAGAGCCACTCCCAAACTTGCTTTGGCCTCAGAAAGGAGATGTTTGTTGCTGTTTAGGAAGACACAGAATTGTCAAGACTTTTTTTCTTTTTTTTTTCCCTGCTGAATTTGGCATAAAAAAGGATCAAGACTTCCAGGAAATTCTGTAGCTTTGACTTCTAAAAAAAAAAAAAAAGAGTTGGGAAGTGCTGGTCATAATGCCTAATTGCTTTTGGTGTGTTGAAACTGGAGGGATTCAAAGTGGATCTCAGCTGGCTGCAGAGTCTCAGTGAGGGACTTTGGGGTGTCACCGTGCCCCTGCTGAGGAGTGGCTGTGTCCCCTCATTGCCTCCCTGTAAGCTGTTTGTGAGCCAGTCTTGGTGTGGGGTTTGCTGCCCGGTGTTGTCACCATCACCCTCCCAGCTGGCACTGTGCCACATGCTCTGTCGTGTGATGCTCCTCCTGTGGCACCTTTGCATTTGGCAAATGCCACTTGTCTGCTTTTGTCAGGAAAATCTGACTAATTTGACAATTTGCCTGTAATTTTGGGGTTTATGTTTTTCCTACTTGGCTGTTTGTAAGCAAGTTTTCCCTGTTTTTTGCAGGACAACAAAGAGCATTAAGGTTTTTTTTCCCTTCATGGTGTTGTGGTGCCTGAAAGTGATGAAGATGTTCATGAAGAGTTCATGCAGGGCCAAATTCAGTCCTGGTATAAACAGAACCTTTGAAAAGAAGGAAGTTTCTCTCCTCACTCCCCATGCTGTAATTCCTAAGTTAGAGACACCCTGGCATCAAAACCAGGGAGCTGTATCCTAACTTTTAATCCCACTGAGGTGTTGATTTGTACAGGGGCAAATCCTGGTCCATCCATCCAGCCACCCGGGGGATGTGCTGGGGGGAACCTGCCATGTGCCCTCCCCAAGCTCAGACTGTTCTGGTTGTGTTTTCAGACGTTAAGAAAGAAAGGTTTTAACGGCTGTGACAGCCCAGAGCCCGACGGCGACGACTCCATAGACCAGAGCCCCCTGATGGAGGATAAATACCGCAAAGGCAGCGAGGATCTGGATATCCTGTTCAAGAGATACGGTGTAAGTACCCGCAGCCTGGAAAGCCTTCATCGGGTTCTTTCTTTTGTTTCTCCCCTGCCGCTCGCCCTGCCCCGCCCTGCCCTCCCGCCCCGCAGGCGCTGAACAAGAAGCACCGGGAGTGCGAGAGCCCGGACGGGGATGACGTGTTTGCGCTGACCCCGCAGACGGAGGAGAAATATAAAAAGATTGATGAGGAGTTTGATAAAATGATGCAGAGTTACCGGCTCGCAGTGAGTAGCTGGTGGCCTGCAGCCCCTCCCGTGCCTCCAGGTGATGGGGGGTGGATTTTGCATGGCTTTGCTTCGGAGCCCGTGCCAGCAGCCCCTGAAGCCCTGAATGCACCTGGCTCTTGAGTGCCCTTCCTCTTGCCCAGCCTTGGGAAGATCCTTCCCACCAGCTCTGGCTTTCCTTGTTGGCTCTGGCTCTGTAGACAGGTGGGGGTCAGTCTCCTCCACCGGGCAGCACCTGACAGAACCACAGGACACAGCCTCAAGCTGCATCAGGGAAGGTATAGGTTGGATGTTAGGAAAAAAATTTTCACCAGAAGAGTAATAAAGTACTGGAATGCTCTTCCCAGAGAGGTGGTGGAATCACCGTCTCTGGATGTGTTTAAGAAAAGGCGGACATGGCACTTGGTGCTATAGTCTAGGCTCTGAGTTGAGGTGTTAGGACATAGGTTGGACTGGATGATCTTAGAGGTCTCTTCCAGCCTCATGGTTCTGTGATTCTGTGTCTCTTCTCTACAGCAGGTAGTGAATTAGGGCCTCCTTTTTGACCCTCTGTTCCTCAAAAAAGCAGATTTTTGTCTTGAGCCAAGATCCCAGTGTTCATGTGAGCTGGTGGCGGGTGCCCACCCCTCACATCCTTGCAAAGCTCAGCCTGGTTTGGGCTATTCCACGTTAATTCCCCCCAAATCCAGCCAGCCCTCAGGGCAGCTGGTGGCCGTGGCAGGAATCCAGGGAGGGTTTAGCCTGTGATCCCAGAGCTGTCACTGGCACCGGGGTGGCATCAGGACAGTGCTGAAAGGGATTTGTGTCAGGAGACGGGAGGAGGAGGGGGACACGTTTCAAATTAGTTGTTAGTTCAAGGGAGCAGAGACTATTGATGCAGGCAGCAGCTCTTGGGGGATTAGCCCTGAGTCTCTGCAGCCGTAATTAATGCTGTGGGAGCAGGGGGGAGGCTCCTCTCCAGGGGTGGATGCAGCACAGCAAAAAGTGACACACACAGCCCCACCCAAAAGAATCTGCCCTTCTGTGCTTTGCAAGCCCCCACAAGTTAAAATTCTGGCTTTTCTCGAGAGCTGGGCCTTGTGAAATCCCTCAGGCTGTGTTTTGCTGACTCAGCGTTGTGTTGCTCCACCAGCCTCGAAAGGATCCCAAAATCTGCATTTCCATCCCCTAGATCTCGGGGTGGAGGGGGTGGGGAGGCTGCCCTGAGACCTAGGAGGGCTGAGGAGGTGGAGGAAAGTGGGATGCAGGTGGTGATAATCTCTGGCAGCTCTGCTGTGACAGCTCAGCCCCACGAGGGGGTTCAGGGCAGGATTAGCTCTGTCAGTCCACGGATCTACCTCAGCCTCCCTGGTTTCACTAGGGGGTGGCAGGTTCCCACCCTACCAGAGTGGGTGGGGTGGGAGTAGAGCCCCAGCAGGACATGCATCCCCCCAGCACCTGGCATGAGCCCTGCCACTGGTGGAAAGTAGGCTCAAAAACCACCTGAGCTTTGTCCTTAGTGCACAACACCCTCTTGAGCAGGGGCTGCTCAGCCCCAAGTAGGCCCCCCCATCATCCAGACACCAAAAATCCCTTCCAGCAGGTGACATTCAAGTGCTGGGTGGCTTCTCATCAGGGCATAGCATCTGGCTCCCCCACTAAACCTCCCTGGCAGCAAGGGGCTGAGCAGTGCAGGTGGAGAGTGTGCTGCTGGAGGAGATGCTTTTCCATGTTAACTGCTGGGTTGGTTTTGTGTGTGAGCAGGACTAACCCAGCGGGGCAGCCTAACGATAGCTGCTGCTAACAGAGGCTCGGGGGGCTCTGCCTCTGGGGTTTGCCCTCCCTCCTAACCCCAGCAGCAATGGTGGGTTTGGCTGTGTGTGCATCTTCTCCAGCCTGCAGACCTGTCCCTGGCTGTGCCCTGGCTAGGTGTGCTGGGCAGCCTCAGCTGGTCTGCAGGGGCAGAGCTGGGTGAAGCTCAGCTCTGGGGCTGTGTATCCAGCTCGTGGCTCCACCACAGTGCAGCTCACGCTGTGGTGTGGAGGAGCTTCAGCTCTTCCTCTCCCTGCCTGGGAACATTGCACACACATGGACGCGTTGGCAGTGATTTATTACACAACGCTGCTCCGCTGTTCGTGCAACGCCCAGGGAACCTTCCTCCTCCTCCTCCTCCTCCTCCTCCAGCTCTGCTGCCGTGCAGGATGAGCTCCAGGGCTGAGCAGAGGTAGGGCTGCGTGTTCCAGCTCTCCCTGGTGCTGCAGGAGCTGCTGAGCCTGTCCCTGTGCAGGCAGCCCCAGCGGCGGTGCCGCAGCGCAGCTCGGAGCCGCTGTCCCCGTGCCTTGGCTGCAGCCACAGGATATTCTGAAGGACAGGATGCCCTTGGGAGGCAGGTGGGGAGAGTTCCTGGCAGCGAGGCGTGGGTGAGCACTGTCCTGCTCCTGTCACCTAAGGAGCAGGGCCCGTCCAGGAGCAGATTTCTGGAGGAGAAGGCAGGGCAAGGCAGCGGGGAGACCTCAGCTCCCTGTTCCCTCACTGGTGCAGCTGTGGGGCTCCACCTCTGGCCCTGTGATGGTCCCATTCAGTGCTGGGCTGCTCTCCCTCTCCATCCTGGAGCAAATTGAAGTGGGACTTTAGCAAAGCCTGTGCTAAAGCCTCTAAGCAGGTGCCAGCTCCTGTTAAGGAAGAGCAAATCAGTGACATAAGACCAACGGCTGGGATAATCGCAGCGGGTCTGGCTCCCACAGGACGCTGGTAGGTGAAGCTGGTCCTCAGCCTGCAGCCATGGACAGGGCTTTAGCAGGGCTCCTGCATCCCTGGGGCCAGCAGCTCCCAGAGGAGACAGGACGGATCCCAGAGTCGCCCAGGGGCTTTCCCACCAGCAGCAGTGCCAGCCCAGAACGGGGATCCACTGCTGGCTTGCTGCTGGCTGAGGAACCAGGTCAGAGAATCCTGCTTGGGGTGAAGGGTAGTGCCAAGAGCCAAGCTTGGCTGCTGCCGGTGCTGGTGGGGGCAGAGCACCAGGCTGGTGCCCACCTTCCTGCTCTGGGCTGCTCCCAGCCTCTCCTTCATGCCTGCCTGAAAGCACAGGGGGTAAATAAATACAACGTGAAAATGAGGCCAGAACAGTTGTTTGCAGAGCTCTGGTGTGTGCCAGAGCCCATTGCTCTTCCTGGTGTTCCCTGCTGGGGACCTGGGCTCCCAAGGTGCCAGTGTGGGTTCAAGCACAGCACTGCAGGTCAGCAGTGGAGGTTTGAGGAGACCTGACTGTCCCTCCTCAGTCAGCTCTGGCTCCCCTTCACCCCCTGCTCTCTGTTCAGTCCACAGTGCCAGCTCCCAACTTCGCCATGCCCGTGACGGTGCCGGTGACCAACCAGAACACGCTGCAGTTCAGCAACCCTGGCAGCTCGCTGGTGACCCAGTCCCTGGTCACCTCCTCTCTCACAGACCCCCGGCTCCTGTCGCCCCAGCAGCCAGCCCTGCAGAGGAACACCGTGTCCCCAGGGCTGCCACAGCGGCCAGCCAGCGCAGGTGAGCCACCCTTTGCACCTCAGCTCTGGAGATGAGCCACCCTTTGCACCCTCAGCTCTGGAGATGAGCCACCCTTTGCACCCTCAGCTCTGGAGGAGATGTCTGATGGGATGGTGGTGAGGGTGGTCGTGACACATGAGGGATTTTTGTGAGCCAGGGCTATGAGACTTGTGGGTTATTGCTTAGGGCGTGGGTAAGCTCTGAGCAGGGCAGAAAGAGAGAGGGGTTAGTAAGAGTTCTAAGAGGTAAGAGAGTGTAAGAAAACAAATAAGAGAGAGATTTTCCCATTTATTACGCAATAAATCTTCTATGTTGAATATTCTAATTTCCACTAACCAATCTAATACAAGATACAAATTCTCTAACACTTACATACAACCTATAGGAATTGCTACATTACCATGTTTTACTGCTTTCTTATCTCTAACCCTTATCTTGGACCCTTCCTGTCATGCCTGGAGAGGGTCTCTGCTGGCTCTTTGGCATTATCTTAACAAAGGGAGAAGACCTTCAGGCATGCACATTGCTGCTCTCCAGCCACTCAGTCGAACACTGCTTCCATTTCTATCTCGCTTATGGTTTCCATATTCTTAAAATCTTTTGCTAGTTTTTCCTGATTCATCCTTCCCAACACAGCTCCTCATCCCTCCTGCCTGGCTGGGCTTGCAGCACCCAGCATGGGGTGTCCCTGAGGGAGGGGACACTTCTGCTGCTTCCATCCCCTGTCCAGGTCCACATTCCAGCACCTGTGGGTGGCAGGAGCATCCTGGAAGGCTTGTTGCCCCTCCAGGTGTGCTCCTGCCCTCCTGCCAGACATTGATGCTTTCTCTTTGTGCCTGGGCCCAGGCTGAGGCCAGCCTGCCCACCTGAGGGAGCAGGGTTCCTGCAGGGGTCTGTTTGGGCTGGGCAGTGCAGGATGAGTCACCCGGCGCCGTGCCCGGCCCGGGGGTGGCTGCTGGCATCCTGCTGGCTGGTGGCACTCCTGTGACATGGCTCTGGCTGCCTAAAAAGGGCTCTCCAGAGTCAGGCCATGCTGGTTGCAGTTGGCTGTGGGTGATTACTCATGTGGCTGTGCTGACAGATGGGAGGAGCAGTCATTTCCAGCAGGGACCGGCCATGGGTGGCAGAGGACAGGGTGGGGGAGAGAGTTGTCACCCACGTCCCCTGCAGTGGCAGGGCAGGACAGGGACGACGTGTGGCCACAGCCCAGCTCTCCTGCAGCATGACCATAAATAATAATAGTGTGCAGAAAGCCCCTTCCTGCTATTTGGACGTCACAGATGGTCTGTGAAAGTCACTCAGGCTGCAAATGGCAGAGCTGGTGCCAGTGGCCAGCGTGTCTGGGCCCTCAGCTGTGGCCCCTGGGGCTTTGAGAGCTCTGGGGGGCTTTGCAGAGGGGGTGGGTTTGGAGAGAAGGGCTGGGAGGTGCCTCCAGAAGCAGGTTGTGTGGTGGGGCAGGGTGAGCAGGAGGAATGGCCTGGCTGGGGTGCAGCATAGCCGTGGTTCAGAGACAGCTTGTTGGCTCACTGCTCTCACTGCAGAGTCTCCAAGGTGCCTTGAAGCACTCAGGGATCAGGGTGAGCCCCCAGAGCTGCAGGACAGGGGCCATTCTGCTCTGGGGCTGGTCCTGGGGAGCAGTGTCTCACTCCTCGGGCACAGCAGCCGTGGCTCTGGCTGCAGGGATCTCCTGCCCTCTCCTAGGCCCCTCAGCTGGGAGCAGAAGAGGCTTCCTGGTAAAGCAGACCCCTCTGGGGGCTCCTGTTTCCAGCCCTCTCACTGCTCATTTAGGGGATCGTTGTGGTTGTGAGCTCAGAGGTGTTCCAAGTCCGGCCATCTGTGTCTCATTCACTCGCTGCCTGGGACAAGGAAGAAATCCTGTTTATAGGAGCCAGGGCTTTGCATGTTAGAAAAACTCCTTTTTTTCCCCCCTAAAATTTTTTTAGCATTGCACCAGAGCTGGTTGTGTTGTTTCCAAAGCAAATGCACAGCGAGTGCTGGGTGGGTGCCTTGGCAGAGCCTGGTGCTGTTGGCTCGGGGATGGTGTGGGAGAGGGGCAGCCAAGGGGGGTGTGGGGGCTGGGGGCAGCGTTGGCACCCCTCACCCAAGAGCTGAGCCCTCCTTGGCAGCACACACACCAGTGCCTGGCTGCAGGTGGGGTCCCACAGCAGGGCACAGCCACAAAATGCTGTAGGAGTCCTTTCCCTGGGACTTTGGAGGCACAGGGAGCTCTGGCTTTGCATCCCCATCCCCTGAGGGGAGAGTGCCACATTTAGTGGGTCACTTCACTCTTTGTCAGGCCATACAATTTTTGGGCAGCAGCTCAGCCCTCCCACCCTCCTCCAGCTTCAGGGGCTCGCTGCAAACCCAAAGTTTGAGAGCTGGGTGAAGGTTTGTGCCTCGGCTCTGCCCGTGTGGCTGGGCAGGGCTGGGCAGTGGTCGGAGGTGGGGTTTGGCAGGGACAGCCCCTCGTTTCCAGCCCGGGGCTCCGGCATGACTGCGGTCTCGGCTCTGCTGGCTCAGTCCCTGCCCGCAGCATGGTCAGGCAGCCCCACAGGGAATAGGTGGCTTTCAGAAATAACTTCATAACAAGGCAGAAAAAAAGATCAAGTCTTCTTGCAGGCGAGGCACAGCGTTCTGGTTTTTGGAGAATAAAGAGGTTTAGTTTCTCCCAGCCTGGTTGGGAGTGTCAGCTCCTGACTTTGCTGCAAGTGTTGGGATCAGGAGTCTGGGTTGCTGTGGCATCCTGGCAGGGTGGGATGGTTTCCATTGCTGGGAGCAGCACAGGGGGGATTGTGTTTCCCATCTTGCTGCTGGGGCTCTCTCCCCCCCAGCAGCAGCAGCCCTGTGTCCCCCACAGGGGGGTTTGGAATAAAATAGCTGCAGTGTTTTCCAAGCTGCCTCCTTTGGAACAGGCTCCTGTGCACCTGGCTCCTTCCCAAAGGAAACGGATCTGCCTGGATAACATTTCCCAACCTGATCACCAGGAACGCTGCTCCTTCTGCCCGGGACTTTCTCCCCAGGAATGCAGTCCTGCTTTTTCCCCTCTGCCTTTCTCCTCTGGGCTCCCTGCCTTCCTGCCCCCCAAAAGCAGAGATGCTCACCCTGTTTCTGCATCCCTGGTGATCCCATCTCTCCTCTTTGCAGGGGCCATGCTTGGGGGAGACCTGAACAACACCAACGGAGCCTGCCCAAGCCCTGTGGGTGAGTAAGGAGCCTTTCAGCCCTGCACCCCAGCTCCATGTGGGTGACATTCCTGCTCTCAGTTTCCCCATGTGTCCCATAGGATTTTGTGTTGCTGTTGAGCCCTGCTGGTCCATAGGGAAGTGCTGCAGATTTTGCTGCTCTTGGCAGGGAGAGGGGTTGGCATGAGGAGCTCCAGGCCAGCACCTTTGTTGGGGTTGCTGGTTTCAGTGGAGGCCCCACTGACCAAGGAGTCTCCATCTACTCAGGATCTCTCTGCAGATCAGGGAGGTGACCCCTGAAGACCAGGATTTGGGTAGCTCTAGGTTCAGCTCCTGCTGCTACAGCCAATTCTCCACCGTCCTCGGGTGATCAATTAACACCCAGTTTCTCCTCGTGCTTGGGCCCTATAAAGGAACTTTAGTGCAAGGAAAAAGAAAAAGCTCATTAAGGGCCTTTTCCACTGTGAGAGCCTCAGTGCTAATGAGGCTCAGGCCTCATGGCTCAGCTCCTCAGCTGTAAAATGCACTAACAATATCTCCATCCCCACATCTGCCTCTGCTGTCTGCAGGCTGGGGATGCTGGGCTGCTGCTGGTGCAGGCACAGCCCAAAAACCAGCAGCAGCCCCAGCTCTTGCTGGGAAACAGCTGCTGCTGTCGGCCCTGGGCCTGGCTGTGCTCCCAGGCTTGGCAGGGTGGATGCCATCCATGCCAGGGCAGAGGCAGCCTTGCTCCAGGGGCCTGACTCCTCACCCCTTCTGGGCCTTCTTGCAGGGGGTGTGCAGCTGACAGCACAGAGGAGGAGTGTGGGATTCCACATTGTCCCAGTTAAAACCAAACTGGAGCCAGGTCCTGCTGGTTTTCAGGTGGGGTTAGACCAGTTGTGGCCACCCAACCCCATCCCCTGCACTCTGGCCACTGCCCAGAATAGCCATTTCCCTGTGCCAGTGCCAGAGGGATTTCTTCACAGGGCAAAAGCCACAAGGGTGGTTGGTGGGGCAGTGTCTCCCTGGGGTCTCACAGCACCCAGTGCTGAGCTTTGCTTTCCTTGAGGGCAGAGGGAAGGGGCCATCATGGCCCAGCCCCCAGCCCCTGTGAGGCCCCAGTCCCCTGTGCAGCCCCATGGCAGCTGTCAGGAGCAGCCATGGCAGTGCAGAGCTTGGCAGGGCCCCTGAATGTCAGCATTGACGTCACCGAGGCATTCCCTGCGTTCCTGCTGCAGGAAACGGGCCTGAGGAGCAGGGGCAGCCTGGCTGTGGCCAGCCCCAGAGCCCTGTGTCCCTGAGCCTGCTGTCCCTGAGCCCTGTGTCCCCGAGCCCTGTGTCCCAGAGCCCTGTGTCCCTGAGCCCTGCTGTCCCTGGAGCCCTGTGTCCCTGAGCCTGCTGTCCCTGAGCCTGCTGTCCCTGATCCTGCTGTCCCTGAGCCCTGTGTCCCTGAGCCCTGCTGTCCCTGAGCCTGCTGTCCCTGAGCCTGCTGTCCCTGAGCCCTGTGTCCCTGAGCCCTGTGTCCCTGAGCCCTGCTGTCCCTGAGCCCTGCTGTCCCTGAGCCTGCTGTCCCTGAGCCCTGCTGTCCCTGAGCCCTGCTGTCCCTGAACCTGCTGTCCCTGAGCCCTGCTGTCCCTGAGCCCTGTGTCCCTGAGCACTGCTGTCCCTGAGCACTGCTGTCCCTGAGCCCTGCTGTCCCTGAGCCCTGCTGTCCCTGAACCTGCTGTCCCTGAGCCCTGCTGTCCCTGGAGCCCTGTGTCCCTGAGCCCTGTGTCCCTGAGCACTGCTGTCCCTGAGCACTGCTGTCCCTGAGCCCTGCTGTCCCTGAACCTGCTGTCCCTGAGCCCTGTGTCCCTGAGCCCTGCTGTCCCTGAGCCCTGCTGTCCCTGAACCTGCTGTCCCTGAGCCCTGTGTCCCCACAGCCCTGCTGTCCCTGAACCTGCTGTCCCTGAGCCCTGTGTCCCTGAGCCCTGCTGTCCCTGAGCCCTGCTGTCCCTGAGCCCTGTGTCCCTGAGCCCTGTGTCCCCACAGCCCTGCTGTCCCTGAGCCCTGCTGTCCCTGAGCCCTGCTGTCCCTGAACCTGCTGTCCCTGAACCTGCTGTCCCTGAGCCCTGTGTCCCCACAGCCCTGCTGTCCCTGAGCCCTGCTGTCCCCAGAGCCCTGCTGTCCCTGAGCCCTGCTGTCCCTGAGCCCTGCTGTCCCTGAACCTGCTGTCCCTGAACCTGCTGTCCCTGAGCCCTGTGTCCCCAGGCCCCTGCCCTCCCTGGGGCTCCCCTCGTGCCTGCACTGTGCCTCTGGCTCTGGCACTGCACTGGAGTTTTCAAATACCTGGTGCATCTCTTCCTCCTCCTGCTCCTGCTCCTCCTCCTCCCTTGCAGTCTCTGCAGGCTGAGTGATCACCTGCTGCCTCTGAGTCATCGGCTGCGGTGCCTCTGGCCGGATCCTGCAGCAGTGTCACTGTGTCCCTGCGTCCTGCCCACGCTCCAGGGCTTGTGCCAGCCTCAGGGGCAGCCCCCCCTCCTCCCTGCCTGGCCCCTGGGGGCACGCTGAGCCCTGGCTGTCCCCACTCAAATTCACAGCAGGGTGGTGCACAGCAGGCCTCAGTGCTGCTCTTTTGGGCTCTTGTTTTGGTTGGGAAGTCCTGTGGGAGCGCTGCCCTTCTCTCTCTCTGGCTCAGGGGGTGGCCAGGTCCATGCTGGGTGGACATGGCAGTGACAGCCCAAGGCCACCCGTCTCTGGGGGTGAGTGGCAGCGCTGGAACCCAAACCAGCTCCTCTCCAGCACAGGGAGCCACCCCAATCCACACCCCAGGTGATGCACAGATAACAGGGAGTCATCTGGGAGCCCTGTGTGCATCCATGCCAGTGGTGCCTTGGGAAGGAGAATATCAAAGGGTTTAACATTTCTTTTGGCTTTTCCCTGGCCACCAGCACTGCAGGCAGCCAAGGTCACCTGAGGAATTGCTGCACCTTCCCTGTTAATAAATGTAAAAGCCAGTGGCCTTGTGAGCAGGACTCCAGCAGCTCAGGGTGCAGGAGGTGCCAGGGCCTGCAGGCACACCCTTTTCAGGGCTGCTCGGGGTAATTTGGGACTCAGGGTGCCTCAGGACAGGAGGGCTGCTCCTCTCCCTGCAGCAGGGCCACGGGTGCCACAGTTACCTGCAGCAGCCTGGGTGTCCCTGCTGGGCACCTCCCATCCCCTGTGCCATCTGTGCCACGTGTGGGGTCAGCCCCGCAGTGCAGGGAGCCCGGCCACCCCCACCCCACGTCCAGCCCGGGCCAGCTGTGGGGAGGCAGGGCTGGGCTGCCCACAGGCTGCAGCGTCAGTGCTGAGATGCAGCTGCAGTGCAATGCTGGCTGTGATTAATAATGCAATCAGCGACCTATTTTTCCTGGTCTAACGTGCAATGAATATGAGGGCTGAATCCTGGTGATTGCTGAACGCCTTTCTATCTTTGGGGCCTATTCATGAAAAAAAAACCAACCCTCATCAGAACAGTAATCTGATCCAATTTATTCCTTTCCTGATGTTCATCAAATCTTTTCCTTTTTATTTTTTTTTCTTCCTTTTCTTTCTTCTTTTTTTTCTCCTCTCCTTGCACATGAAATCCTTAAGTGGGGCAGCAGGAGGAGGAGAAGGAGGGAACCTCAGATCTTCAAAGGGGCAGTGGGAGCAGTGAACTGAGTCCTCAGTCTGCCACAGCCCCAGTACCATAAAGAGACCTTAAAAGTGAATGTGCCAGTAATTACCCATCTGGGTAGGGCCAAAGCAGGGAGAGAGCCCGGCTGCAGATCAGGCTCTGAGATTTGCAGGGTGTTTCTGCAGGAACGAGGGGGAATCCCTGCAGGCTAAGGAGCTGCCCTGAGCCCTGTGGGTTCTGCTGCCCGTGCTGGCTTCACCCTGCAGGATGAGCCTGCAGGGGGGTTGGGGAGCCTGGGGGGATGCAGTGCTGGCACCTCATGGAGCCCCACTGCAGCACCACTCTCCGTGCTGAGTTTGCCATTGCCCATGGCCGTGTGTTCATCACCGTTGCCCCGTGCTCAGCTCCGTGCATCCAGCCGTCACCTCCTCCCTCTCTGTCCCCTGTCCCTGCAGGGAATGGCTATGTGAGCGCCAGGGCCTCTCCAGGGCTCCTTCCCGTGTCCAACGGCAGCAGCCTGGGCAAGATCATCCCGGCCAAGTCGCCGCCGCCCTCGCACGGCGCGCAGCTCCCGGCCGGCAGCCGCAAGCCCGACCTGCGCGTCATCACCTCGCAGAGCAGCAAGGGGCTGCTGCACCACCTGGTGAGTGAGTGCTGCAGGGCTGCAGGGGTGCAGGGGCTGCTGCACCACCTGGTGAGAGTGCTGCAGGGCTGCAGGGGCTGCTGCACCACCTGGTGAGAGTGCTGCAGGGCTGCAGGGGTGCAGGGGCTGCTGCACCACCTGGTGAGTGCTGGGCTGCAGGGGCTGCTGCACCACCTGGTGAGTGAGTGCTGCAGGGCTTTAGGGGCTGCAGGGGCTGCTGCACCACCTGGTGAGTGCTGGGCTGGGGCTGCTGCACCACCTGGTGAGTGCTGCAGGGCTGCAGGGGCTGCTGCACCACCTGGTGAGTGCTGCAGGGCTGCAGGGGCTGCTGCACCACCTGGTGAGTGCTGCAGGGCTGGGGTGGGCTGCTGCACCACCTGGTGAGTGAGTGCTGCAGGGCTGGGGTGGGCTGCAGGGGCTGCTGCACCACCTGGTGAGTGCTGGGCTGGGGCTGCAGGGGCTGCTGCACCACCTGGTGAGTGCTGGGCTCTGCACGGCTGCAGGGGCTGCTGCACCACCTGGTGAGTGAGTGCTGCAGGGCTGCAGGGGCTGCAGGGGCTGCTGCACCACCTGGTGAGTGCTGGGCTGGGGCTGCTGCACCACCTGGTGAGTGCTGCAGGGCTGGGGTGGGCTGCAGGGGCTGCTGCACCACCTGGTGAGTGCTGGGCTCTGCACGGCTGCAGGGGCTGCTGCACCACCTGGTGAGTGCTGCAGGGCTGCAGGGCTGCAGGGGCTGCTGCACCACCTGGTGAGTGAGTGCTGCAGGGCTGCAGGGGCTGCTGCACCACCTGGTGAGTGCTGGGCTGGGGCTGCTGCACCACCTGGTGAGTGCTGCAGGGCTGCAGGGGTGCAGGGGCTGCTGCACCACCTGGTGAGTGAGTGCTGCAGGTCTGGGGTGGGCTGCAGGGGCTGCTGCACCACCTGGTGAGTGCTGGGCTGCAGGGATGGGCTGCAGGGGCTGCTGCACCACCTGGTGAGTGCTGGGCTCTGCAGGGGTGCAGCACCCATGCCAGCACCCATGCCAGCACCCATGCCAGCACCCATGCCAGCACCCATGCCAGCACACAGGCTGCAGGGGATTCGATGCTGTGGTGGTGGGAGCCACGCTGGAGGGATGTGAGGAGGAAGGCTGGGATTGCTGCCTGCACCGTGCTGGGTGCTGCAGAGGCTGTGCCAGGCAGCTGTGTGTGCCCATGGAGGCCAGATGTGCTGCAGAGGCTGTGCCAGGCAGCTGTGTGTGCCCATGCAGGCCAGGTGTGGTGCAGAGGCTGTGCCAGGCAGCTGTGTGTGCCCATGCAGGCCAGGTGTGGTGCAGAGGCTGTGCCAGGCAGCTGTGTGTGCCCATGGAGGCCAGATGTGCTGCAGAGGCTGTGCCAGGCAGCTCTCCAGGCTGGCTGTGCCCATGGAGAACAGGGTATGGTGCAGAGGCTGTGCCAGGCTGCTCTCCAGGCTGTGTGTGCCAGGCTGGCTGTGCCAGGCCTCTCTCCAGGCTGGCAGTGCCAGGCTGGCTGTGCTATCCAGAACTGGGTGTGGTGCAGAGGCTGTGCCAGGCAGCTGTGTGTGCCCATGGAGGCCAGGGTATGGTGCAGAGGCTGTGCCAGGCAGCTGTCCAGGCTGTGTGTGCCAGGCTGGCTGTGCCCGGCCTCTCTCCAGGCTGTGTGTGCCCCTGCAGAGCAGGGTGTGGTGCAGAGGCTGTGCCAGGCTGCTCTCCAGGCTGGCAGTGCCAGGCAGAGCAGGGTGTGGTGCAGAGGCTGTGCCAGGCTGGCAGTGCCAGGCTGTGTGTGCCAGGCTCTCGCCAGGCTGGCTGTGCCAGGCTCTCTCCAGGCTGGCAGTGCCAGGCTGGCTGTGCCAGGCTCTCTCCAGGCTGGCAGTGCCAGGCAGAGCAGGGTGTGGTGCTCTCGGGGCGGGGCTGGCTGCTCAGCTAACGGTGCCTCTCGGTTCTCTCCCTGTTCTCCCACGGACAGACCGAGGACCACTTGGCTCTGGTGAGTTCCCTGCATGGTGCTGTGGTGGGACTGGGCTGCTTGTCCCCTGGGTCCTGCCCTGCCTTGGCACACAGAGGGGGTGGGCACTGGCTCCCTGTGTTGGGGGATGTGGGCACCAGTGTTACATCCAGTCCTGCTGCAGGAAATAAATCCCAAGGCAAACACACTTTAACCAGGGTCCCCATGGAATAGAAGGAGCTGACATGAGCTGCAAAGAGCCTTCTTCTCCATCAAGGCCAAAATTGCTGTGCTGGTGCCCCTGGGGAGGTCGGGCAGGGCCCTCTGGGGACGGTGGGCACTGCCCCTGCCCTGGACCTGCCCGTGGTGCTTCACTGGAGCCACCACAGCTACAGCACAGGAGGACCTGGCCCACTGCCAGCACATGAGACAGGGAGTAAATCAAGCTCTTCCCATATTAAAGATATTATTTAAAGCCTGTGCAAATCCACTGGCTGGCTGGTGCACTCCCTGAACCTCCCTTGTGCATGGGGCAGTTTTCTGTGTTATTTTTACAGCTTTTTTTCCTCTCCCTGCCAGCAAAGTGAATGCCACCTTGTTTGTGGCAAGGATTCACTCTGCTCTGTTGCTATTCTGGTGCAGGGCAGATGGGAGACAGGTCAGCACAGCAGGGGAAGGGCAGGAGATGCTGCAGGATGCAGCTCACACAGCCAGGGAAAAGCTCTCCAAACACACAGGAGAAAGCCAATCCCTCTGGCAGCCTGCACAGAGACACTCTGGGCCAGGCCAAGGATGGGCCAGAGCTTTGGCAGAATGAATTCTGCTGCTCTTCATGTCCCCAAACCCTTCTTGCTTAGTGGCCCCCTTCCAGCATCTCTGTGCCTCAGTTTCCCCATGTGTGGGGGCAGAGCAGTCACTCCCCCCTCCCCATCTGCTCATTGCTGATCCCCCTGCCCAGCACTAGGTAAAAATCCACTGGGGTGGCATCTGCAGTTGTAATTGCTGGTGTGAATGAACATCCTCCCCCCAGCTGGGTGGCAGCAGGGGGTGGAGGGTGATGGGCAGGGTGGGACAGGGACCTTGGCACTGCAGAGTGTCATCCCTGCAGATCCCTCCTGCCTGCTGCAGATGCTCCCCTGCTCTGCTAACCTGCTCCTCAGATCTGCTCCCTCCATATTGCTCAACCTACACACCAGATCCTCTCTCCAAATGGCAGCTCCCACCTCCTTTCCAGGCAGCTGCCAGATGAGTCAGCAGCCCCTGTGCTGCGTCCCTGCTGCCCACAGCCCCAGCCCTGGCACCCTTGGCTCTGCTCCTGCAGCTCTGAGGGTTCAGAGAGGCGTCCCCCACCTCCCTGCACGCTCCTGACATGCCAGGGGCAGCAGATCCACTCCCTGGGAGCATGCTGCATGGTGTGTCACCAGCTGGGAGCGTTGTCTGTGGGCACGGGCTGGGGGGCAGCCTGCACACCTCCTCCCTGCATGGATTGTGGTGAAAATCGGGGTGCTTCCCCCAGCACAGCATCCCCACACTTGCCTTGTGGTGTCCAGGAGGTTCCTGGGGCTGGCACACCCTGCCCTGTGCCATGGCCACACTCGTCCCTGTGCCTGAGCTCTCCCAAAAAAGCTGCAGAGCCCTGGGGAGAGGGGCAGAGGGGATGGGGCTGGCGGGGGCTGCATCCCCCTGGGACAGGGCTGTGTCCTCCCTCCTTTCTTGTCCCTAACCCACAGCAGTGGGCACAGCCAGCAGGATGTGTGCCAGGAAGAGCTGCCCCTGCAGCCCCCCAGCTTTAGCAATTAGAGCCCTGCTAATCCCTTCCCCGGGCCACAGGAGGCACCTGGGGCTGGGCAGTGTGTGGGTGCAGGCCGAGCAGAGCTGCTCTCACCCTCTGCAGGCGGCCAGGGCAGGGGGCAGCCTCCAGCCTCATCCCAGGAGAGTCTCCCTGGCCGTGGGGAAGCACTGCAGAGTCTGTGCCCAGCCCTGCCAGGCCCTGCAGCCCCCAGCCCACAGGGAGGCAGCTCACTGTGCCCCAGGCAGCCTCGTGCCAGGCCTGGTTTCAGCTGGGCACTGCCCCAGTCTTCACAGGGTGACGTGTGCTGGGGTGCTTGGGATTAGAGTCAAGCCTCTTGAGTCTGATTTAAATCAGATCAGCAGAGACAGCCCAGATTATCTGCCTTGTAAACAGGGCTGGATCTGACCTATAGATCCACCCACGTAACTGCTGGAAAACCATGGGGGGAGCTTGGTGTGCACTGCTCCAAGGGCAGAATTTTTCCACAGTGGACTTGCTAATACCTGAGTCACCAAGTCCTTGTGAGGGCACCAAGCTGGCAGGTTTGAGTTTAGGGAATGTCAGACCCTTTAAAATCCTGAGGCCAATGCTTAGCATGCTCAGCTTCCCTCCAGGCAGGGACTTGTTCTTGGCCACCAGAGCTGCAGGGAGGAGATGTCAGCTCTGTGCTGCCTCGGCCAGTCTTGGTTTGCTGTGGTCCACTTGTCACTCCTTGGGAGCTCAGCAAGCCCCACATGCACCTCTGGAAAGCAGTGAGGAATTGCCTGAGGCATGCTGCTGGTGCTGCCCCTCCATGCACACAGAGCCATGGCTGCTGCTGGAGGGTGAAGGACACTCAAGGCCATGACCTGCAGATGAGTGTTGCAAGGTCCAAAGTGTCAGTAGCTGCTGTGCTTTGTACTTGGCTTTTTTTTTTTGCAGTGTGGAATGGCCAGAGGGTCAGTCCTGCTTGTCCCAGTGCATGCCCAGGGGGTCTGGGGGGGCCACAACCCATGGAAACAACCGAGTCAAACCATCTGGGCTTTAACTCCCTCCCTTTTGCTCCCACAGCAGAACACCCAGCGGCTGGGTGTCTCTCAAGCAACTCACTCTCTGACCACACCAGTCGTTTCTGTGGCCACTCCAAGCTTGCTGACCCAGGGGCTGCCCTTCTCAGCCATGCCCACAGCGTACAACACAGGTAAGGCCTGGCCAGGGCAGAGCTCTGGGTGGCTCAGGGGGAAATGTGCTGCTGCAGGCGTGTGCCTGCTCTGATGCTTGTGGAACTCACTGCTGCAAGACCTGCCTGAGTCCAATTCCACAGGATTCAAATCGAGGGGAAGCTCATTATGTGAGTGGTGAGACCCCACTGCCATAGCCAGAAGGGCTGTGAGGGTGGTGCAGCCCATTGCAGGTGGATGCTCATGACAGCTACACCCATCTCAGGGCTCAGGGGGTGTTGTAATCATGACAACAGGCGTGGGCCCCCCAGAACCTGGGGAAGAATGCAAACCAGCCTGCTCATAGGCACACCTGATTTGGGCTGGTGGATTGAAATCAGCCTGAGGCAGCAGTGACAGTGCACTTGCCCAAGGAGCAGGGTTGTTCATCTGCCACCTGTCAGACCTCCACCAGAACTCTGGGCTTGCTGGCTGCCTGTGTAACTTGTTCTGCCTTAGAGAAAAGTTTGCAAAAATGTAAAAAGCTGCTTGTCTGGAAGAACCCAGAACTGGCATGTTGGAAACACCCTCTCCTAATGAGTAGGTGTAGCCCCAGAGCTGCTGGTTGTGTGTGATCTCCTCTCCCTGCGTGACCATGCGGTTTACCAGCCAGCCTGGGCACAGCCAGGGCCCCCAAAATAGGTTTTAATTGAGCCCTGGGGCCTGAATTTCAGCTCTCTGTAGTTATTTTTTCTCCCAGTTGACCATGTCCTGCCCAAATGCTGAGGTGTTTGCTGTGGGGGTGAACATGGGGCTCACATGCAAACTCTGAACCTGGCAGTTCTGCCAGAGCTGCCCTGTTAATTGGGTAGGAATTGTCTTGATTTGTGAAGGGTCTGGAGCACAAGGAGCTGAGGGGATTCAGCCTGGAGAAAATGAGACTAATGGGGACCCTCTCAGTCTCCACAACTCCCTGACAGGAGGGGGACAGCCAGGTGGGGGTCGGGCTCTGCTCCCAGGTAACAAAGGGCAGGACAAGGAGAAACAGCCCCAGGTTGTGCCAGGGGAGGTTTGGGTGGGATATTGGGGAAAATTTCTATGTGGAAAAGGTGTTTCAGGCTTTGGAACAGATTGTCCAGGGCAGTGGTGGTGTCACCATGCCTGGGGGGATTTTACAGACATGTGCCTCTCACACCTGGGGACATGGGTGGAACAATTTGACTCGATGGTCTTGGACAGCCTTTCCAACCTAAATAATTCTGTGATGCTGCAGAGGTGATCATTGTGTAGGGGGTGGAGGACTGCCCTGAGCAAACTCCCAGCTTGGAGCATTGCCACGTGTTCTTGCCAGGACTCACCTGTTAATTGGACATTGATGGATTTCAGGCTGGTGCAGTTGTGCTGAGCTGCCCTCTGGCCAGAGTTCTGTGCCCTTCCCTGTGCAGATTCAGTCAAACCTGACCATTCCCAGCTCTGTGATGCAGGGCAGCTCCAGCTCAGGCCCCTGTCACCAGAGAGGGGCAGGAGCTCCCAAACCAGAAGAGCCGGTGCAGGGGCTGGGTGGGGGATGTGGAGCAGGGAACTCGCTGCCAGGACGTTGGGTGGGGCAGAGGTTCAGCACCAGCACAGCCACTCTGTGTGTGCTCTGGGGTGGGGACAGCTGGAACCACGAGGCACCCACAGAGAGAGAAGGGGAGGAGAAGGTGAGAGGAGGGTTTGATGGGTGTCTGTGTCAGGCTGACATGGCTGGCCAAGGTTTGACCATCCTCTGGAGGAGCAGCACTTCCCTCTCTGGGATTCCTCCACCCTCTGTGAAATTCCCACCTGGTGTGAGGTGCATACTCCCGACGTTCTGCGTGGGGAAGGCATTGCCCTGCAGGAGGGGGGGAGGGTACCAGGGGTGGGGGAGGGCGTCCCGAGTGTGGGGTGCCCGTGGAGGAGGGACACGGTGACAGCTCCGTGTCCCCACGGCAGGCAGGGAGCGCCCCCTGCTGCCACTCGGGGACACTGCACGCGTGGGGCTGGCCCGGGTACATCCCAGGTGCAGGTGGGGATGTCCCAGGTACACCTCAGGTACAGCTGGGGTTGTCCCAGCTACACCCTCAGGTACAGCTGGGGATGCCCGAGGTACAGGTGGGGCTGTCCCAGGTACGGGTGGGGATGCCCCAGGTACACCCCAGGTACAGGTGGGGATGCCCCAGGTACACCCCATGTACAGGTGAGGCTGTCCCAGGTACAGGTGGGGATGCCCCAGGTACACCCCAGGTACAGGTGAGGCTGTCCCAGGTACAGGTGGGGCTGTCCCAGGTACAGCTGAGGATGCCCCAGGTACACCCCATGTACAGGTGAGGCTGTCCCAGGTACAGGTGGGGCTGTCCCAGGTACAGCTGAGGGATGCCCCAGGTACAGGTGAGGCTGTCCCAGGTACAGCTGGGGATGCCCCAGGTACACCCCAGGTACAGCTGGGGATGCCCCAGGTACAGGTGGGGCTGTCCCAGGTACACCCCAGGTACAGGTGAGGCTGTCCCAGGTACAGCTGGGGCTGTCCCAGGTACAGGTGGGGTGTCAGCTCCCAGGGTTCGCTGCCCAGCAGGGGAGGAAGTGGCTCAGGATGGTGAGGTGCTGGCAGGAGGTGCCCAGAGAAGCTCTGTGGCTGCTTCTGGAGGGCTCCAGGGCCAGGGTGGCCGGGGCTGGGAGCAGCCTGGGATAGTGGAGGGTGTCCCTGCATGGTGGGACTTGGAGTGTCCCCGTGGGTGGCACTAGGGTGGTGCAGTGTTTGTCACTGGCTGGATCTCACAGCCTGATTCACAAGCCATTCACAGGCACGAGCTGTGTCCTCTGGCCAGCACCCCTGAGGCACTCCCAGCCTCAGCTGATGGTCCATGCACTGTGTGCTCGTGTCTCATGGGCCTCTGGGCACTGTGGGCAGCTGTGACACTGGAGTCACTGCAGGGCTCCTTCCCTCCCAGATTGTCATTGCTCAGGGCACTCTGGGCAAAAGTGACACTGGAGTCACTGCAGGGCTCCTTCCCTCCCAGATTGTCAGTGCTCAGGGCACTGTGGGCAGGTGTGACATTATAACCCCCAGATGTGACACTGGAGTCACTGCAGGGCTCTTTCCCTCCCAGATTGTCATTGCTTAGGGCACTCTGGGCAGGTGTGACATTATAAACCCAAAAAGTGACACTGGAGTCACTGCAGGGCTCCTTCCCTCCCAGATTGTCATTGCTCAGGGCACTGTGGGCAGGTGTGACACTATAACCCCCAGATGTGACACTGGAGTCACTGCAGGGCTCTTTCCCTCCCAGATTATCAGTGCTCAGGGCACTCTGGGCAGGTGTGACATTATAAACCCCCAGATGTGACACTGGAGTCACTGCAGGGCTCCTTCCCTCCCAGATTATCAGCTGACCAGCGCTGAGCTGTCCTCACTGCCGGCCTTCAGCTCACCTGGAGGGCTGTCCCTTGGCAACATCTCTGCCTGGCAGCAGCAGCAGCAGCAGCAACAGCAGCAGCAGCAGCAACAACAACAGCAACAGCAGCAGCAACAACAACAGCAACAGCAACAACAGCAGCAGCAGCAGCAGCAGCCACAGCCACAGCAGCAGCCTCAGCAGCAGCACCTGGTCCCGGTGTCACTAGGAAACTTAATGTAAGTGACACCAGAGGGAAGTGGGAATTCCTCTGGGGGTGCCAAGCGTGCAGAGCCCCAGCCCTGAGCACTCCCTGCCTTCTCCAGAACACCCAAATCAAACCCTGGTGGGTCCATGCTGTGTTTCTGTTCCAGCTGTGTGCCCACGCACAGCTGCAGGAGGGCCCAGCACAGCTGGCTTGTGGAGTTTGGGGAGTCCTGTCACTGTACGAGTGACCAGAGTCCCAGGCTGAGATCAGGGTACTTGGGGATGCTCCAAGTGCCTTGTCCTGCTGCCTGTGCACAGTGGGATTGACCTGGAGGGAGCTGAGAACCAGCCAGATCCAGTATTGCAGGAGAAGGTGCCCTTGCCCTTGATCACATTGAGACCTTTGGGACAAAGAGAGGGAGGAATTGAAGAGGGGGGATCAATGACTGCCCCAGGCACTGAGTCAAAGACATTTTCTGACATTTTCACCAGGAAGTGCCAGATGGATGGATGATGGATGGATGGATGGATGGATGGATGGATGGATGGATGGATGGATGGATGGATGGATGGATGATTGATGGATTGTTGGATGATTGATGGATGGATGATTGATGGATGGGTGGATGGATGATGGATGGATGGATGATGGATGAATGGATGATTGATGGATTGTTGGATGATTGATGGATGGATGATTGATGGATGGGTGGATGGATGATGGATGGAGGGATGATGGATGGATGATGGATGGATGGATGGATGATGGATGGATGGATGATGGATGGATGGATGATGGATGGATGATGGATGGATGATGGATGGAGGGATGATGGATGGATGGATGATGGATGGGTGGATGATGGATGGATGATGGATGGAGGGATGATGGATGAATGGATGATGGATGGATGATGGATGGATGATGGATGGATGATGGATGGATGATGGATGGATGGATGATGGATGGAGGGATGGATGATGGATGGATGGATGGATGATGGATGATGGATGGATGATGGATGGATGGATGATGGATGGATGGATGATGGATGGATGGATGATGGATGGATGGATGGATGGATGATGGATGGATGATGGATGGATGATGGATGATGGATGGATGATGGATGGATGGATGATGGATGGATGGATGGATGATGGATGGACGGATGGATGATGGATGGATGGATGGGATGGATGATGGATGGATGGATGGATGATGGATGATGGATGGATGGATGGATGATGGATGATGGATGAATGGATGATGGATGGACGGATGGATGATGGATGGATGATGGATGGATGGGTGATGGATGGATGGATGATGGATGGATGGATGGATGATGGATGGATGGATGATGGATGGATGGATGTGAGGATGGATGGATGGATGGATGATGGATGATGGATGGATGGATGGATGAATGGATGGATGATGGATGGATGATGGATGGATGATGGATGGATGATGGATGGATGGATGGATGGATGGATGATGGATGGATGATGGATGGATGGATGAATGGATGGATGATGGATGGATGGATGGATGGATGATGGATGATGGATGGAGGGATGGATGGATGGATGGATGGATGGATGGATGGATGGATGGATGGGTGATGGATGGATGGATGATGGATGGATGGATGGATGATGGATGGATGGATGATGGATGGATGGACGGATGGATGGATGGATGGACGGATGGATGGATGGATGGATGGATGGATGGGTGATGGATGGATGATGGATGATGGATGGATGGATGGATGATGGATGGATGATGGATGATGGATGGGTGGATGATGGATGGATGGAGAGATGGAGGGGGCATGAATAGAGGACTGGAACAATAGGTGGACAGATGAAGGGGTGTGATAGATGGATAGTTAGAGGAAAGGATGGATGGACCAGGTTTTTGTGTAGGAGTTCAGTGTCCCCTCACTGCCTGGTGCATGTTTTCCAGGCAGGGCAGGCAGCAGCTCCCTCAGTAGCTGCCTGGACCTCACCCAGTGGGGCCACAGGATGTGTGGAAAGCCTGGACAAAATTTGTGTGGTAGTAGAGGTTGAGGAGGTTCCCAGTTTTGAGCAAAAGCAGCTGGCTGAGCCCTGTGCAGTGCTGGATCTGTGCTGGATGCTGGGGCAGAGCTGCAGGACACCCGTGGGACAGGGGCTCACAGCCTGTCCCTCTCCGTGTTTGCAGCCACTGCTGAGGGACAGTGCCTGGGGTTGGGGCTGGGGGAGGAGGGATGCTGCCCACAGGGGCTGATCCCAGCTCCGTGGTGATGGCCCTGGTGACTGCACAGTCAGGAATTCTGGAGTCACAGTTCTGATTCTGGAGTCATAATTCTGCTTGTTAATCCAGAGTAATAATCGAATCCAGGTTTATAATCATGGTGTAGCGCGTGCAGGTTCTTGGTTCTGTGCACTGGAGGGTAAAAGGCCACCAAAAGGATAATAATGAGAGATTTCCCATTATCTCCTCCTCCATCTTATCTCCCCCTTCCTCCCCTTCCGGATGCCCAGACAAGGGAGTCACTTGTCGCACACCACCACTTTGACTGTCAACACCAACGCCAGCATCAGCATCAAGTCGGAGCCGGTGTCGCCGGGCCGGGAGCGCAGCACGGGCACGCCCCTGAGCGCCTTCCCGCACGCGGCGCGGCACGAGCCCCCCGGCCGCTCGCCCGTCGACAGCCTCAGCAGCAACACCAGCTCCTACGAGGGCAGCGGCGAGCGCGACGACCCCTCCCGCCCGGATTTCGGCTCCTCGCTGGGGCTGCTGCGGGCCGGCGGCGAGCCCGAGGGCGAGAGCCCCGCGGTGAAGCGCATGCGGCTGGATACCTGGGTCACATAATCCCCGCTGGCAGCGGCAGCGAGGGCGGGGGCCGGGAGGGGCGGGGTGGGCGCTAGGGCTGGGCTGGGGTGGGGGGGATTATCATAAACTGCCTGAGAATAGCTTTAGGATTTTGTAGGCATTCGTTCTAGCAGCGGCAGGTGATGCATGCAGTGCCCGCGGCTGCTCGGCTCGGGAGGGGCGCCGGGATGTCCCGGGGGCACCAAACGCCCCGGAGCCGGTGCCGCTGCCCGCGGGCGGGCGGGCACTCGCTGCCTGAGGCACGGCACCGGCAGCGGGGCGGGCTCGGGGGGCGTGCAGCCCCCGAAATGCGCCTGCCTGCCGTTCCTTGCGGGGAGGGGCGCTCCGCACACGCCCCTTGAGGGGCTCGGGCAGGCACGGGCTGTGTTCCAGGAGCTGGGGAGGGGGCTCAGCTTTGGTGGGAAACAGGATGCAGCCACATCCACAGCCTGCTGGAGGCTCCTGCATCCTGAGAGCTGCACCAGGGGAGGAAGAGGCAGATTTTTAAGGCTTAATCCCGTTTGCATGACGAGTTGGATGCAGACAGCATCCTTCCTACCAGAGCAGGCAGCTCCTGTTTCTGACCAGGGTGTTGGGACACTGCAGTTCCCATTTCCCTGCTGTGATGGGTTAGTGCTGCTTCTGAGAGCAAATTGTGGATTTTAGCAAACAACATCCATAAAAAGCATTTTAAAAAATGCGTTTCCATTGCACATTGGCCAAAGCTTTAAATCAGGAAAAGGGGAGGAAACGATTTTTTTACTGAAAGATGCAACTGAAGTAATGATCCTAATGAGATTTTGCCTGAAGGTTTCTAGGCCTCAAAAGGCCACAGAGCTGTGCAGAAAATCTGTGACTTAGTGCAGTGACTTAGCAGAAGGAAAAAGGAGAAAATGAGGAATTTCCTCATGTTGCCACTTGCTCTGGCAGTTTCCAGGGATGGGTGTCAGCACCCTGACCCCAGAGTGCATCACCTGCTCATGGCTGCAGGGTTTGGAGCAGAGGGGACCTTTCCTGGCTGGCACAGCCATTAGGGATGGGCTTCTCCCTCCAGGTGCTCTCAGGGATGCTGGTGCCCTGTCCCCTCCCAGCCTGCTGCCCTGTCACCCTGTGCAGGGACACCCCAGCCCCAAACTGGCACAAAACCTGCCTGGATGCCACCTGTGCCAGCTGGAGGAGCTGCCCTGAGACAGAGCAAAGGGAGAGGAGCTGAGCCACAGTGGGGCTTGTCCCCCTCCTGGGTCCCTCTGCCAGGTGTCAGCACTGGAATGAGGTGGATGGCATAAAAACATCCCAGGATTAGGGCAAACCAAAAGCAAATTGATTGGGTTTTATAAATTTCTCCCAACCAAGCATTTATCACAAAGTTTCTAATTGGAAAAACAAGATGAAAAAAATCTGATGATTATTTGGAGATGAATAGGGTGGCCTAAAGGGAGTGGTTGGAGGAGAGGAAATCTTTCAGGAATTGGGTGAAAATGAGCAGCTGTTGGTGTGTGGAGGGCTCAGGGTGGTGGATGCTCAGCAGTGCCAGTTGTGGGTGCTGCTCCTCACCAACACCCCTGCTTGTGCATCACAAAGCGCCCCCTGCACAGCTTGGAACCCCAAATTCCTGCCGCAGAGTGGTGCTCAGTGCTCAGTGTGGATTCCCTCTGCTGTCCCCTGCTCTGGGGAAAGGAGCCTGGCAGGTTCTGTGCGTTGAGCCCCCCGTGTGCCCCCCCCAGCCCTGGGACGGGACAGGCTGGGCTCTCAGCTGCGCCCTGCTGCCGGCAGAAGAGGATCTCCCTCCCTCGCTCCCTCTCCATCCCTGCCAGGCCCTGGGGAGGCAGGAGAGCTGCTGTGGACCATCCTCATCCTCCCCAGCCCTGGGACAGCCCCTGAGCTCTCTGCACGGCCTTGCTTTGGAAATGAGGCGCGATAACGACGTCATCGCTCTCCTTTTGTATTTCATTTCTCGTTTTCTTCGCGAAAAAACCAAAACCAACACGCAGACTGGACCCCAGGAGCAGCAGGGCTGGGCAGAGGAGGCGGCAGCCAGCCCCCCACCCTCGGCAGCAGAGCAACCAGGAAGGGGGAAAAACCAAAAATCCCATTTTTACTGCTGAACTGCATGCCTGACTCGCACGTGGATGTGCTGGAAGGACCCGGGAGCCCGGGCTGCTGCTCGCAGGTACAGCTCCCCCAGGGGCTCGGGCTTCTTTTATTACATATTCTACTTTTTGTTTCCTTTTGTCCCGTCATTATCCTTTATTCCCCCCCCCAGAATCTAGTATCCGGTAAACTCCTAATTTTCACAAGACAACAAGAAGAATGACAATCTAAGAAACCAACACCCTCCTTTGTGCTTCTATAAATATGTTTCTGATCTAATTTTATTTCTTGTGCTCATCTGTACTGTTGACAGTTACAATTGTGTATAATTTTTTTTTTAATTTGGAATTTTTGCGTTGTATAGGGTTTAGTTTTAAAATATATATATATATTTTCCATTTTTTAAAAAGGGGTGTTGCAAAAAAAAAAATTGCACGATTTAAATGACAATAGTTAAAATGCTGCAGTTTTTAGAGATGTGGAAGCAAAATGGAGCTTATTTATTCTCAAAGGCTATAAAGGTGTAAAATGCATGAAGAAAAAAACATTTACAAAAAAAAAAAAAAGACAAAAAAAGTGTAACCTGAACAAAGTGTAGCGTTAAAGATTTTAAAGGATGACAACAACAAGAAAAAAAAAGAAAAAAACCAACAAAAAAACAGCTAATATATTGTGTTTGGGCTAGTTTGCTTTTGTTTTTAATTGTTCCTTTTTTGGAGAATGAAATACATTTGTGTATATTTTCATATAAGAAGTATGCACTGAGATGTTTCCAAACTGATATATTCCTTTCTAAACGTGTGGTTACTTACCAAAGTCTGTTTCTGATCTTGACCTTCTAAACTCTCTGTGGATCCTCCAGCCCGAGCACAGGTAAGCCAGGGGGGCTGAGCTGGGGGGCTGGCAGATTTTTGGGGGCTGGCAGATTTTAGGGGCTGGCAGATTTTGGGGGGCTGGCAGATTTTGGGGCTGGCAGATTTTGGGGGCTGGCAGATTTTAGGGGGCTGGCAGATTTTGGGGGGCTGGCAGATTTTGGGGGCTGGCAGATTTTAGGGCTGGCAGATTTTGGGGAGCTGGCAGATTTTGGGGAGCTGGCAGATTTTTGGGGGGCTGGCAGATTTTGGGGCTGGCAGATTTTAGGGGCTGGCAGTTTAGGGGCTGGCAGATTTTGGGGAGCTGGCAGATTTTGGGGGGCTGGCAGATTTTGGGGTTGGCAGTTTAGGGGCTGGCAGATTTTAGGGGGCTGGCAGATTTTGGGGCTGGCAGTTTAGGGGCTGGCAGATTTTAGGGGCTGGCAGATTTTGGGGTTGGCAGTTTGGGGGCTGGCAGATTTTTGGGGGGCTGGCAGCTTTAGGGGGCTGGCAGATTTTGGGGCTGGCAGATTTTAGGGGCTGGCAGTTCGGGGGCTGGCAGATTTTAGGGGGTGGCAGATTTTAGGGGGCTGGCAGATTTTGGGGGGGCTGGCAGATTTTGGGGGGCTGGCAGATTTTGGGGGATGGCAAATTTTAGGGGCTGGCAGTTTCTGAAGCTGGCAGATTTTGGGGGGCTGGCAGATTTTGGGGGGCTGGCAGATTTTGGGGGGCTGGCAGATTTTGGGGGCTGGCAGATTTTGGGGGCTGGCAGATTTTAGGGGCTGGCAGTTTAGGGGCTGGCAGATTTTGGGGCTGGCAGCTTTTGGGGGCTGTCAAATTTTAGGGGCTGGCAGTTTGGGGGGCTGGAAGATTTTGGGGGGCTGGCAGATTTTGGGGCTGGCAGTCCGGGGGGCTGGCAGATTTTGGGGGCTGGCAGTTTGGGGCTGGCAGATTTTGGGGGAGCTGGCAGATTTTAGGGGCTGGCAGATTTTAGGGGCTGGCAGTCCGGGGGCTGGCAGATTTTGGGGGCTGGCAGATTTTGGGGTTGGCAGTTTGGGGGCTGGCAGATTTTGGGGGCTGGCAAATTTTAGGGGCTGGCAGATTTTTGGGGGCTGGCAGATTTTGGGGGCTGGCAGATTTTGGGGGTTGGCAGATTTTGGGGGCTGGCAGATTTTGGGGGAGCTGGCAGATTTTAGGGGCTGGCAGATTTTAGGGAGCTGGCAGATTTTGGGGGCTGGCAGATTTGGGGGTTCCAGTTTAGGGGCTGGCAGATTTTAGGGGCTGGCAGATTTTGGGGCTGGCAGTTTAGGGGCTGGCAGATTTTAGGGGCTGGCAGTTTAGGGGCTGGCAGATTTTAGGGGCTGGCAGATTTTGGGGCTGGCAGTTTAGGGGCTGGCAGATGGGGAGCTGGCAGATTTTGGGGGCTGGCAGATTTTAGGGGGCTGGCAGATTTTGGGGGCTGGCAGTTTAGGGGCTGGCAGATTTTGGGGGCTGGCAGATTTTAGGGGCTGGCAGTTTGGGGGCTGGCAGATTTTGGGGCTGGCAGATTTTTGGGGGCTGGCAGATTTTGGGGGCTGGCAGATTTTAGGGGGCTGGCAGATTTTGGGGGCTGGCAGATTTTGAGGGGCTGGCAGATTTTGGGAGCTGGCAGATTTTTAGGGGCTGGCAGATTTCGGGGGCTGTGACCCCCAGCCTGGGAAGGCTGGTCTTTCCCAGGGCTTGGCAGAGCAGTTTTTTGGGGTGTTGGTGCAGGGTGAGCTGATTCCCGGGGGACAGAGGCAGAACGAGGGGTTCATCCCCAGGTGCCAATTCCGGGTGCAGAGAGCAGCAGGAGGAGGAGGAGGATGGGCAGGAAGGGCAGGGCTGTGGCGGGCGGTGCTGCTGCCGGGCTGGGAAATGCCCCTCACAGCCCCTGCGGCGGGTTTGGGGCTGGGGCAGGACCCCAGTGGTGGCTGGAGGCTGAAGGAGGGGCAGGGGCACAGTGGGGGATGGATCCGGGGGATGGTCAGGGGGACAGGGTGACCCTGCTCCAGTTTGGGGTGACTGCTGCAGTTTGGGGGTGACCCTGCTGCAGTTTGGGGGTGACCCTGCTCCAGTTTAGGGTGACCCTGCTCAAGGTTTTGGGGTGACTGCTGCAGTTTGGGGTGACTGCTGCAGTTTGGGATGGCCCTGCTCCAAGTTTGGGGTGACCCTGCTCCAAGTTTGGGGTGACCCTGCTCAAGGCTTGGGGTGGCTGCTCCAGTTTGGGGTGGCTCTGTTGCAGGTTTGGGGTGACCCTGCTCCAGGTTTTGGGGTGACTGCTGCAGTTTGGGGTGACTCTGTTGCAGGTTTGGGGTGGCCCCTGCTCCAGATTTGGGGTGACCCTGCTGCAGTTTGGGGTGGCTCTGTTGCAGGTTTGGGGGTGACCCTACTGCAGTTTGGGGTGGCTGCTGCAGGTTTGGGGTGGCCCTGCTGCAGTTTGGGGTGGCTCTGTTGCAGGTTTGGGGGTGGCCCTGCTGCAGTTTGGGGTGGCTGCTGCAGTTGGGGGGCAGGAGCCCGCCTGTGCTGGGTGTCTGCAGGGGCTGGCTGTGCCGTTGTGCCGGGTGTGCTCTGGTGCCGGGGGGTCTCAGGGTCCCGGGGGTTGTTGCTGTCGTGGTTGAGGTCACTGCCGGGTGGGGCTGAGGGCAATGGAAATGTTCAGCAGGGTGAAGAGGAAGAGCATGTTCCCTTTTCCTTCCCTTTCTCACTCCCTCTTCCTCTCCAGAATAATTCCAGCAAACCGAGGGAAAAGCAAATGTGCAAAAAATCCACCTTCTCCTTGAAAATGTCACTTCCTGCAGCTTTTTCCTCCCCTTGTGTTGCTTGGCTGGGGGTTCCCCCCATCGCTGTTCTGGGGAAAAGGCTGTGGACTGCTGCTGCCATCCGGGGGTCCCCTCCACCCCCCGGGAGAGCATCCACCCCCAAGGTGGTGAAAGTTGGGCTGTGGGAGAGTCTCTAACAGTGGGCTTCAGCTGGAGGTTTGCTCTGCTTTCCCTTTCCCATGCTCATCCTTTTATTCCACCTTCCCCTCACGCTTCACTTTGTTTCTCTTTCTTTTCTACAAAAAAACCCAACCAGACCCATAAACCAAGTATTGTGTTTTCACTACCTCCATCCATCACCCTTCCTTGTCCAGTGCAGGAAGCCACACTTGGGATGCAAGAGGGCCTTTCCCCCTTTATTTTTCCCTTTCCCTGGCAGTTTTGTCTCCCTTCTGTCCCTGAGCCCCTCCTCTCGCTGGTCTCTCACCTGTAGTATTTTACCTGGCTACTGTAACTGTAAATAGCAAGTTTCAATCTGTTAGCAATGGTAACAGTACAGAAAACTGGTTTTGGGGTTTTTTTGTTGTATTGATATGAAATGAGATTATATTTTTGTCAGAGTATATTGTAATAATACTGACTTTGGACATGGCCGAGTTGTACAGTGATTTCTTGTTTAACCTTTTGGCTCTTCCTGTGCACCCCCTCCCCAGGCCTCCCTGCTCCCCAGATTTCCATGTCCCAGACCCAGGTTTCTGGACAGGAGCAGCCACTTGGCCAAGGTTTTGTGCCAGGGCTGCTTTCCCAGCGTGTCCCAGTGGCTCTGGAGAGGTCACAGCACCCAGAGTGTGTTTCAGCGAGCCCTGGGCACGGGGAGTGCCAGCCGGGTGTGCAGGATGCTCTGGAATCAGGGTGAGCAGGGCTGTTCAGCTCACCTCTTCTCCAGGCAGGGGAAACCTCGGTTGCTGCTCGGCTGCTTGCCCTGCTGCATTCTCTGCGGGGATGGCTGTTTGCAGTGTGCTGTGTTCAGGCCAGGAGAGGGTGGTGTGGCTCAGGCTGTGCCAGGGCTGGCTCCAGGCAGGCTGGGATGGTTTCTGGGGCAGAGACTGAGGATATTCCCCAGCCTGATGGCACTGGCTGGGATGGGTGGCTCTGTCCCCCCATCCCCCTGCATCCCCAGCACTATTTCTTCACTTCAGCTGCTTTTCAGAGCCAGATTTTCATGCTGAGATGTAGAGACTGGCCAGATCCTCCCTCTGTGGGTGTGAAGCCACCGCAGAGCTGTAGAGCATCCTCTCCATGCTGGGATGTCCTGGCACCCCCAAGGCCGAGGGTGAACAGCCCTCCCCTCCTCCCCACGGCCCTTCCCAAGCATTTGCAGGCAGATCAGGCGCTGAGGAGATGGGAAGCACCGTGGCCGAGGTGCTGCTCCCCTCCTGTCCCCCGAGGCTTCTGGGCCGGCCCTGCTTCTGCCCCCTCCCCTTTGCTCCCCGCAGCTCAGTTAAGGTGTTAGCAAACTCTGGGGTGTCTGCAAGAACCTTTGTAAAATAGAATAGACCCTTTGAACGATGCACTAAAATGATAAAAAAAATCAGACCTGCCCCCTGTCAGCTTCTCTGTGTGGTGGTTCGTGGATGGCCCCGCTCAGCCCGTCTGGACTGGCACAGGCAGCTCTGCATCCTCCCCCAGGGGCGCTGCACAGGGAGAAACAAAACAGGGCGTGCACTTCCCCCGAGGAGTTTTATTTATTGTTTTGAGAAGCAATTTAAAAGGGAAAGAAAAAAAAGAAAAAAAAAGAAACTGTATCTATAATATATATATATACATATATATATATATTTTTAACCTCTTTTTTTTTTCCTGATGCTCCTCCACCCGTGTGCGTGGGTGTGTGTGTGTGTGCGAGTCAAGGGAGGTGCCCGAGCCCGAGCCCAGCCCTCGGGGCGATGCAGCAGAGCCCAGCAGGGGCAGGGCCGGGGGATTGTGCCGAGAGCTTGTCGTTCTCCAGCCGGGATTTTGGCAGATTCCGTCTTTCTCTGGAGCGTTTGCACCCTCGGGGTCTGGCCTGGCTGCGACCCTCCCGCGCCCTGGGGACACCATCCCCGGTCCCTGTCCCGTTCCCTCCCATCCTCGCTCCCTTGACAATCAGTGGCTCCTTCCCAGGGACTGCAGCACGTGGTTGAGACGTCTATTTCGTTTTTTCAATATTCCTTTTTTTGTGCTGTATGGTGATGCGTTATTGTATATTCCACAATAAGAAAAAAAATATATAAAAAAATGATGATAATAATAATAATTACCATGAGAAATTCTTATGAGTTTTGTTTGGAAACTCTTTCACTATATTTGTTGTAAAGAGGTTTACTATTAAAAAGAAAAAAAAATACACGTTTCTGATAATTTTCCATGCCTCTGGCTCTTTCTTTCTCACTCTCAGCACGGCGGGGTGTCACTGCAGCCCCAGGTCCTGGTGTGTGGGGTGCTCTGGTGTCACCTGCTCTCGGGTGATGGGGATGCTCTGGTGTCACCTGCTCTCGGGTGATGGGGGTGCTCTGGTGCCACCTGCTCTCAGGTGATGGGAATGCTCTGGTGCCACCTGCTCTCAGGTGATGGGGTGCTCTGGTGCCACCTGCTCTCGGGTGATGGGCATGCTCTGGTGCCACCTGCTCTCGGGTGATGGGGGTGCTCTGGTGCCACCTGCTCTCAGGTGATGGGGTGCTCTGGTGTCACCTGCTCTGAGGTGATGGGGATGCTCTGGTGTCACCTGCTCTCAGGTGATGGGGATGCTCTGGTGCCACCTGCTCTCAGGTGACGCTGCTGTCCCCACTCGTGGGCAGCTGGGGCAGGGCAGTGGGACACTGGGGCAGCTGCAGGAGCAGGGTGGCCTCCCTGTCCTGCTCGGGTTCCCAGTCCCTCCTGCCCCGTGTCTGCCTGAGGACCAGGACACCCCAAGGCTCCGC
Organism: Luscinia megarhynchos; assembly: GCA_034336665.1. Lineage (NCBI taxonomy): Eukaryota > Metazoa > Chordata > Aves > Passeriformes > Muscicapidae > Luscinia > Luscinia megarhynchos. Next base: position 1,985,006 of record CM067587.1, read on the forward strand.
TGGCTCCCCTGGGATGCTCCTGGTGGGGATGGTGCTTCCCACCCCCCAGTTTCTGGTGCCGTCCTTGGGATGGGAGGGACACCCCAGGACACCCCAGGACACCCCAGGACATCCCCAGGCTGTGGCTCCCACGAGCTCTCACAGCCTCCCTACAGGTCAGGCACTGCCTTTCCCAACCCAAAGCTTTTCCTGGCAGCCCAATCAGAGCCACGTGGGCTGAACTTCACACCTGGAGGTGAATTTCTGTGGAGCTTCCTGAGGATGTCAGGTGAGTGTGATCTGAGGATCTTTGGGTGGGGTCCCAGCCTGGCTGGATGCTCTGGATTCAGGAGATGCCCAGGAATGCTGTGAGGCTGTTCTTGCAGGAAGGGCAGCAGGACCTGAGTCCAGGGGCTCTCACCCCATGTCCTGAATTCAGTTTTGGGCCATTTGGACATTGAGGGTGAGTCCAGAGAAGGGAACAGAGCTGGGGAAGGGCTGGAGCCCCAGGAGCAGCTGAGGGAGCTGGGCAAGGGCTCAGCCTGGAGAAAAGGGGGATCAGGGACTGCACAGCTCCCTGACAGGAGGGGACAGCTGGGGGGATCGGGCTCTGCTCCAGGTAACAAGGGGAAATGGCCTCGAGTTGCACCAGGGGGATTTTAGGTGCGACATTAAGAAAATTCCCTGGTGAAGAAGGTGGTTCAGGCACTGGCACAGACTCCCCAGTGCTGTGGTGGTGTCACCGTTCCTGAAGGGATTTAACAGATTTTGGATGTGGCACCCAGGGACTTGCATTAGTGGTGACTTTGGCAGTGCTGGGGGAGCTCGGTGACCTCAGGAGCCTCTTCCAGCCTTAAAAACTCCATGATTCTATGATTCCAACAAAACCACGGCAAGAGGTTATTCCCTGCAAAAATCACCTTTTCACCCCAGAGCTGACGCAGGGCAGGGGCAGATCCCGTTCTCCCCTGGGTTCAGCCCCGATGCTTTATTTATTTCCTTTGCTGCTCTCAAAGCCGAGTTCGTGCCCGTGGCCCCGGTCCCGGTCCCGGTCCCGGTCCGGAGGGGCGGGGGGCGCTGGGGGGCGCTGGGGGGCGCTGGGGGGCGCTGGGTGCGTTTCGCCGGAGCGGCCGCCAGGTGGCGGCAGAGGGCGGCGCTGATGGACAGGTGTCAATGGAAATTTGGGGTTCGGGGGTTCGGGGTGTTTTGGGGGCTTCAGGGGTTCAAAGGTTCGAGGGTTCGGGGGTTCAGGGGTTCAGGGGTTTAGGGGGTTCAGGGGTTTGGGGGGTTCAGGGATTCGGGGAGTTCTTGGGCTTCTGGGGGTTTGGGGGATTCAGGGGGTTCAGAAGGTTCGAGGGTTTGGGGGTTCAGGGTTTCAGGGGTGCCAGGCTTTGGCCATCCTGCAGCTGGGGCGCTTCAGGCCCCAGTGCTCTGTCTCCATTTTTATTTTCTCCTGTGCTCCGTGGCTGGGGAGTTCCTCAGTGTGGAAAATCACAGAGATGTTTCTGGTATGAGCTGATCTGGTGAGCTGGCAGCCCAGAAACGCAGCGCTGGGACACACCCAGCATCAGCTGAGGGGGGATCTGGCCCTTTGTTCCCCTCTGGTGAGACCCCAGGCTGTGGGATCTGCTCACCAGGGCTGGCACTCTGTGGGGTAGCTCAGGGCCAAACCCTGAACAAGAGAGAACTTGGGGCTGTTGGGAATGAGAAGCTGGATGTGCAATACCAGCTGGCAGCCAATAGAAACAGTGCTGTCCCATGTGGGGCTCATCCCATAAACCCCCCTAAAGAGGAGGATTCTGCTCTTTGCTCAGTCTGGTGGGACCCTCCACCTGCAGAGCTGCCTCCAGCTCTGGGGCCCAGCACAGGAAGGACAGGGAGTGAGTCCAGAGGCCACAGGGATGATCCAGGGGCTCTGGAGCCTGGGAGAGCTGGGGGTGCTCAGCTTTGAGAAGAGTCCAGGGAGACTTTAGAGCCCCTTCCAGGGTCTAAAGGGGATCTGGACTTTGGACAAGAGCCTGAGTGCCAGGACAAGGGGCAGTGGGCTCCAGCTGCCAGAGGCAGGGTGAGAGGGGATATTGGGAAGAATTCTTGGCTGTGAGGATGGTGAGACCCTGGCACAGGCTGCCAGAGAAGCTGCCCCATCCCTGGAAGGGTTCAAGACCAGCTGGACACTCGGTCTTGGAGCAGCCTGGGATAGTGGGGGTTCCCTGCCCACAGCAAGGGGTGGGAAAGGCGAGTTTAATGTTCCTCCCAGCCCAAACCATCCCCAGCACCTGGGAGATTTCCAGCCTGTGAGAGTGAGGCAGCACCTGGGCCGTGCCTGCCCTCCCTTCTGAGCTGGGTCTGGGAGAAGCCACAGGGCTGGCAGCACTACCTGAGATAAATTCCCCACTCGTGGGAAAGAGGGTTTGAGGAGTGGGGTCAAAGCCACCCAGCTCTGAGGGGCCTCTCCTTGCAGGGCTCTGTCCCTGCGTGTTCTGTTGGCTGAGTTCTGCCAGCCAGCCCCAAAATACCCCACAGAAACCTTTTTGCTGATCTGCAATCTGCTTTTTCAAGCAGCAGGCAGGGAGCTGAGGGAGCCGGGCCCCTTGGACAGAGCTCTGGCTCTTCCCTGGCCAGCTGGAGCTGGGAATGGCAAGGGTTTATCAAAGGGCACTTTTGGGAATGGTGGATGACTCTGTTTGTCTCACAGTCCCTTTGTGCCAGGGGTGCTCTCTGCTGTGCTGGGAAGGGACTCTGCTCCCAGGGATGAGGCAGCCAGGGAAAAACGGGAAAAGGGAGGAAAGAAAGGGGAAAAATAGAGGGAAAGAAAGGGGAAAAGGGGAGGAAAGAAAGGGGGAAAAAGGGGAGGAAAGAAAGGGGAAAAAGGGAGGAAAAGAAAGGGGAAAAAGGGATAGAGGAAAGAAAAGGGGGAAAAGAGGGGGAAAGAAAGGGGAAAAAGGGGAAAGAAAAGGGAAAAGGGGAAAAGAAAGGGGAAAAGGGAGGAAAGAAAGGGGGAAAAAGGGAGGAAAGAAAGGGGAAAAATAGGGAGGAAAGAAAGGGGAAAAGGGAGGAAAGAAAGGGGAAAAAGGGATGAAAGAAAAGGGGAAAAAGGGATGAAAGAAAGGGGAAAAAGGGATGAAAAGAAAAGGGGGAAAAAGGGAGGAGGAAAAGGGGAAAAAGGGGAAAGAAAGGGGGAAGAAAGGGGAAAAGGGAGGAAAGAAAGGAAAAGGGAGGAAAGAAAGGGGAAAAGGGGGAAAGAAAAGGGGAAAAGAAAGGGGGAAAAAGGGGGAAAAGAGGGGAAAGAAAGGGGAAAAGGGAGGAAAGAAAGGGGAAAAGGGGAGGAAAGAAAGGGGAAAAGGGAGGAAAGAAAGGGGAAAAAAGGGAGGGAAAGAAAGGGGAAAAGGGAGGAAAGAAAGGGAAAAGGGAGGAAAGAAAGGGGAAAAGGGAGGAAAAGAAAGGGGAAAAAGGGGGAAAGAAAGGGGAAAAAGGGGGGAAAGAAAGGGGAAAAAGGGGAGAAAGAAAGGGGAAAAAGGGGGGAAAGAAAGGGGAAAAAGGGGGGAAAGAAAGGGGAAAAAGGGAGGAAAGAAAGGGGAAAAAGGGAGGAAAGAAAGGGGAAAAAGGGAGGAAAGAAAGGGGGAAAAGGGAGGAAAGAAAGGGGAAAAAGGGGGGAAAGAAAGGGGGAAAAAGGGAGGAAAGAAAGAGAAACTCCTCTGCCCTGCTCGCTCAGGCTGGGGAGGAGCTGGAGTTTTCTTGCCTGTATCTCCAAGTTTCAGCACCAGAGGAGGGTGCAAGCTGAATTTTGGTTCCTCCCTGTGTTCAGGGTGAGCCTTGGTTAGAGCTTCTTCCAGTTCCAGGTCTAATCACTCCCTACAGCCACAGACTATTCTCTGTGTGGTCAAATAGAATAGAAAATGAGTAGTAAAAGAACAGTGAAAGAGTAGTAAAATACTAAAGTTCTATTATTAAATTTTTGAGATGTGGTCTCAGCACAGGAGAAAGAACCTGGAGTCAGTAGCTTGAGGGAATAGAGGTAATCTCAATTTTTTTGGACAGTATTTGGTGTGAGGAGGATGCCTGGCAGAGCACAGTTTCCCTGTGGAATCCCATGCTTTGGGACAGTCCAGAAGCTCCTGGCTGCCCCAGAGTGTTTATTTTGCACCCACCCTACTCACACTTTGAAGTAGATTTAAGCAACAACAACAAAATTATAGGCCCAGTATAAATCTTTAATCAGAACATGCTTCCCCCTCCGAGCCTGCACTGCTGTGCACAATCAGAACTCAAATCAAAAGAAAGCAGAGTAAATTATTCATTGGGAATCTATTCCTGCTTTGCCTGCACGGGAGGCTCAGAGGCAGAGCTGGGGTGTGTGCCTGGCTCAGGCCTCCTCAGACTGACTGAGCTGAGCTGAGCCACAGTGCCAGGGGTGGGCAACCCACTCCTGGTGTCTCTCTGCCATTTTGGGGGTTGATCCAGGGGTGACAAACCCCACTCCTGGTGTCTCTGTGCCATTTTTGGGGTTGATCCAGGGGTGACAAACCCCACTCCTGGTGTCTCTGTGCCATTTTTGGGGGATTGATCCAGGGGTGACAAACCCCACTCCTGGTGTCTCTGTCCCATCTTTGGGGGTTGATCCGTGGCTGGGCTGCCCCAGGGATGGGCAAACCCCACTCCTGGTGTCTCTGTGCCATTTTTGGGTTGATCCAGGGATGGACAAACCCCACTCCTGGTTTCTCTGTCCCATTTTTGGGGGGGTTGATCCGTGGCTGGGCTGCCCCAGAGATGGACAAACCCACCCCTGGTTTCTCTGTCCCATTTTTGGGGATTGATCCATGTCTGACCCAGGGATGACAAACCCCACTCCTGGTGTCTCTGTGCCATTTTTAGGGGCTGACCCATGGCTGGGCTGGTGCAGGATGAGCACAGCCCAGCTCCTGTTGTCTCTGTCCCATTTTTGGGGGTTGATCCATGGCTGGGCTGCCCCAGGATGGGCAAATCCCACTCCTGGTGTCTCTGTGCCATTTTTGGGGGTTGATCCAGGGGTGACAAACCCACTCCTGGTTTCTCTGTGCCATTTTTGGGGGATTGATCCAGGGGTGACAAACCCCACTCCTGGTGTCTCTGTGCCATTTTTAGGGGCTGACCCATGGCCGGGCTGGTGCAGGATGAGCACAGCCCAGCTCCTGTTGTCTCTGTCCCATTTTTGGGGGTTGATCCGTGGCTGGGCTGCCCCAGGATGGGCAAACCTCACTCCTGGTGTCTCTGTGCCATTTTTGGGGGATTGATCCAGGGGTGACAAACCCCACTCCTGGTGTCTCTGTCCCATTTTTGGGGTTGATCCAGGGGTGACAAACCCCACTCCTGGTGTCTCTGTCCCATTATTTTTGGGGGTTGATCCAGGGGTGACAAACCCCACTCCTGGTGTCTCTGTGCCATTTTGGGGGTTGATCCGTGGCTGGGCTGCCCCAGGACCCACTCCTGTTGTCTCTGTGCCATTTTTGGGGTTGATCCAGGGGTGACAAACCCCACTCCTGGTGTCTCTGTCCCATTTTGGGGTTGATCCGTGGCTGGGCTGCCCCGGGTGGGATCTCCAGCTCTGCCTCCCGCAGGGCTGCTTCTCCCACCCAGCCCGGGGGATGAAGGTCACACCTCCCCTGACACCAAAAACTGCCTGCAGGGATTTACCCCGGGGAAAGGAGCCCCGAGGCAGCCGAGCATCCCCCGGCTCCTCCCGCACATCGCACACACCTGCACGGGCTCTTGGTGGAGTGCCCACCTGCCCACCGAGCTGCTCTTTGCCACTGATGGGGCTCAGAGGTGTGGGGAGGATCTAAACATTCAGGCAGAGTCGCTGAAGCTGTTTGGAGAATGGGCTTTTGGAGGTGGCAGCATTATATTATTATTATTATTATTATTATTATTATTATTATTATTATTATTATTATTATTATTATTATTATTATTATTACTATTACTATTACTATTACTATTATTATATTTTATTATTTTTATTTTCATTTTTATTTTTATTTACCTCAGTATTTATCCAAGGAACGCCCAGACCCATCACTGCTGTGCATCTGACACATTGTTCTCAGCTGTTAGTGGAATCAAACACTTTTTCCTTGAGGTTTGGTTTTTTTTTTTAAATTTTATTTCAGAGTCACGCTCCACGGCACAAACTGTAAAAATACATTTTCAAATGGCCAAAACAGACAGGTCGAGACCTTTCTGCTAACAATCCTCCACCCCATCCTTGAAATCTAAAGCAGTGAAGGATTTTGCAGAAAATAATGGATCATTTTCCCATTTACCCATGATTCAAGGATTAATAACTAATCCCATCAAAGGACATCTGCTTAGATTGTTCCTTGTCAGCGCAAGTAAATAGAGCCTTTTAGTCTTTAGCCCCGAACTCCTCGGAGGTTTTTGTGCGCAGGAACCTCCTACGAGCGGCCGCTTTCTCTGCCGCTCCTGCTGCGCCCAGCCCTGGAGGGGGAAAGCAAAACTTTGCGAGTCCCTGGGCAGGAAGGTTATTTGCTAGAATGGAGACTTTGATGAGAGGCCGGGTAAGCGGAGACCCTCACCCTGCCCTGGGGCTGGGGCTGCGGGAGCTGCTCTGTGCTCCCCCCAAAATCCTGCCCTGCTCAGAGCAGCTCTTCTGGGTTAAATGGTAAAACCAGGAGCTGCTCTGTGCTCCCCCCAAAATTCTGCCCTGCTCAGAGCAGCTCTTCTGGGTTAAATGGTAAAACCAGGAGCTGCTCTGTGCTCCCCCCAAAATTCTGCCCTGCTCGGAGCAGCTCTTCTGGGTTAAATGGGAACCAGGAGCTGCTCTGTGCTCCCCCCAAAATCCTGCCCTGCTCGGAGCAGCCTGTCTGCTAAATGGGAACCAGGAGCTGCTCTGTGCTCCCCCAAAATCCTGCCCTGCTCGGGAGCAGCTCTTCTGGGTTAAACGGGAGCCAGGAGCTGCTCTGTGCTCTACCTCAGTGCCCTGCTCAGAGCAGCTCTTCTGGGTTGCAAAGGATACCAGAGCTGCTCTGTGCTCCCCCGTAAATTCTGCCCTGCTCGGAGCAGCTCGTCTGGGTTAAACAGGAAACCAGGAGCTGCTCTGTGCTCTCCCCAAAATCCTGCCCTGCTCGGGAGCAGCTCTTCTGGGTTAAATGGGAACCAGGAGCTGCTCTGTGCTCCCCCCAAAATCCTGCCCTGCTCAGAGCAGCTCGTCTAAGTTAAACGGGAACCAGGAGCTGCTCTGTGCTCCCCTCACTCCGAGTTTTCTCTCCCCAAAATTCTGCCCTGCTCACAGGAGCTCTTCTGGGTTAAACAGGAAAACCAGGAGCTGCTCTGTGCTCCCCCCAAAATTCTGCCCTGCTCAGAGCAGCTCGTCTGGGTTAAATGGGAGCCAGGAGTTGCTCTGTGCTCTCCCACTCGGCTCTGCTCTCCCCACCTCTGCCCTGCTCAGAGCAGCTCTTCTGGGTTAAAGGAAACCAGGAGCTGCTCTGTGCTCCCCCTGGCACATCCCCCACCCGAGTTTGCTCTCCCAAAATCCTGCCCTGCTCGGAGCAGCTCTTCTGGGTTAAATGGTAAAACCAGGAGCTGCTCTGTGCTCCCCCCAAAATTCTGCCCTGCTCGGAGCAGCCCTTCTGGGTTAAACAGGAACCAGGAGCTGCTCTGTGCTCCCCCAGCCGGCTCTGCTCCCCCCAAAATTCTGCCCTGCTCAGAGCAGCTCTTCTGGGTTAAAAAGGATACCAGGAGCTGCTCTGTGCTCCCCCAAAATTCCTGCCATGCCTCGGAGCAGCTCGTCTGGGTTAAATGGGAACCAGGAGCTGCTCTGTGCTCCCCCCAAAATTCTGCCCTGCTCAGAGCAGCTCTTCTGGGTTAAATGGTAAAACCAGGAGCTGCTCTGTGCTCCCCCCAAAATTCTGCCCTGCTCGGAGCAGCTCGTCTGGGTTAAAAAGGATACCAGGAGCTGCTCTGTGCTTCCCCCAAAATTCTGCCCTGCTCGGAGCAGCTCGTCTGGGTTAAATGGGAACCAGGAGCTGCTCTGTGCTCCCCCCAAAATTCTGCCCTGCTCGGAGCAGCTTGTCTGGGTTAAAAAGGATACCAGGAGCTGCTCTGTGCTCCCCCCACTCCGAGTCTGATCTCCCCCAAAAATCCTGCCCTGCTCGGAGCAGCTCGTCTGGGTTAAACGGTAAAACCAGGAGCTGCTCTGTGCTCCCCCCAAAATTCTGCCCTGCTCAGAGCAGCTCGTCTGGGTTAAATGGGAGCCAGGAGTTGCTCTGTGCTCTCCCACTCGGCTCTGCTTCCCCACCTGCCCTGCTCAGAGCAGCTCGTCTGGGTTAAACGGGAGCCAGGAGCTGCTCTGTGCTCCCCCTAAATTCTGCCCTGCTCAGAGCAGCTCTTCTGGGTTAAAAGGAAACCAGGAGCTGCTCTGTGCTCCCCCCTGGCACATCCCCCACTCCGAGTTTGCTCTCCCCAAAATCCTGCCCTGCTCGGAGCAGCTCTTCTGGGTTAAATGGGAACCAGGAGCTGCTCTGTGCTCCCCCCTGGCACATTCCCCACCTAGGGTTTTCTCTCCCCAAAATCCTGCCCTGCTCAGAGCAGCCCTTCTGGGTTAAACGGGAACCAGGAGCTGGGTGGGTCCGGGTGTGCAGTGCCGGGGCTGGCAGGTAAATCCGGGCTGGGCTTTCCTCAGGGCTGCAGGATGGGGAATTTGGGGAAATGGGGAGGGGGTGACACAGGACTTGAGGGGGAAAAGACCCCGGAAACAACGAGCTGCTTGTCAAACCACGGCCTGCCAGAGCAGCAACCGTGCTTTCATCAGTGGCTGATTTTGGGGGGCTGGAGACACCCCGGGGGGGTCTGGCCACGAGAGGCTGAGCCAGATGAGGGAACAGCCCCAGCTGGGAGGAGCCCAGGGGCTGCTCCTGCCAGCGATGCTGGTGGCACAGCCCGGCGGGGAGGGAGGGAGGGAGGTCCCGGGGTCACCTGGGGAGAGCAGATCCTGCTCCTGGTGCGAACAACCACTGGCTCCCGTGCCAGCCTGCTGGAGGATGCATGTTGTAAGCATTTCAGAACGTCTAAAATTAGACTTTGTCTTTTTTTTCCCCCTACCAGAACATGGCTGAGTGTCTCATCCACCAACACCAGCTGTGGATTTTTTTTTGCTCTCGCTTTAGAAAAAGCTTCCTCAGAGATACAGACAAAAAAGAAACGCTGCTCCACCCTCTCCCTGGCACACACAAAATATGAGAGTAATTACAAACTGGGGCTGTGGGCCTCAAACCCAGACCCTGCTCTGGGCTGTTGAGGGAAATCTCTCAAAATCCAAATGGAAACCATCCTCATCAGCCTCTTGCCACGTGGGGAAGCTGGTCCTGCTGTGCTCAGCCCTGCCAGCCCCCCGGACCTGGTGCTGCCATCACCCAGACTCTGCTCCCAGCTCCAGCAAGGGAACAATTGCAGGCAGAGCCGGTGGGAGTTCAAAAGGAGCAATACTGAATTAAACGATGGCAATTTCCCTCCCTTTCTGCCGCTTCAAGGTGCACGCTGGGAATGTTTAAATATCCTTGTTATCCCCTTCAGTACCTAGGGAACGTTTTTGAACGAGCTGGGCTGTAGTCAGGCCCTGCTGGTGCCAGGCATCCCTCCCAAACAGCCTTTCTCCCAAAAAGCTGCCCAGCCCCAAGCCCTGGGGCAGCAGAAAAGGCACCTGCTGGTGGAGGCAGCTGAGCCAGGGTGGGGCTGGGGGACACTTCACCGGGTTTGCACCAGGATGAAACAACTCCCTGCCAGCACAGAGAGAGGCAGCCTTGCTATTCACTTTGGGGTTTGTGGGTTTTTCCTGGTTTGGGTTTTTTGTTGTTTCCTGTTGGTTTGGAGGTGAGCTGAAGGTGAGGATAACATCACGTCTGAGGCTGAGATGGTCTGATATAAATGAATTTTTTTGTTTTCAGGCTTACAGTTGCATGGGTGCCTTTGAGAGCTTCGAGCTTCCCTTCAGCCTTTGGGGTGAACTATTAAAATATCCTGAATTACTAAAACCACCTGAGCTAGGAAGAACTTGCTGGGGAGGGTCAGGTGGAAGCCATGAGGGTTTCCAACTGTGAGGATTTATTTTATTTTTTTTTGCAAAGGAGGGTTTGCCTTGCTGTGGGGTTTTTAATCAAGGGTGGAGCAGAGGCTTGGCACAGCCTGGGGATGGCTCCTCTCTGCCCTGTCCCTCACTGAGCACCCTCCTGCTTCAAAATGCAGCTTTTGTTGGCATTTCCTTTGTCTGGGGCACCGCATGGCCCAGGCAGCAGCAGAAGTGGAGGTAGAAAAATGCCATCCATGGAGAGGAGGCTGGCACCAGGACAAAGGCATTTGTTTAGAAACCAGACCCTTTCCCCTCGCCCTGAACCCACCAGCACTCATCTGCACCCCAGATTTTGGGGTGGCAGGGAGAATCTCAAACAAAAACCTGTGTCTGGATGTCCCAGGGCAGCAGCCACACACACTCAGAGCAGGGCTGGGCGTGTGGGCATTGCAGAAAGGAGCCCAAGTCTGTGTGGACAGTGCAAATACCCAAAAAGCCAAAAATCCTCTTTGACCCTCATGTGGCATTTCTTACAGATCTCCCACTCGGAGCCTCCCTGGGCTGGCAGGCAAAAAAAGGGGGAATTTCCTTTAAAACCCCCCTGGAAGCTGCTCCTCAGCTCCTGCAGCCTCGGAGGAGCTCAGCAGGGAGGGCAGGGAGCTCCCGGCGCTTCCCCACCGGGGAGGGGCTGCACGAAGGACATTTGCAGAGGGTGTTGGGCATTTTGCAGGGGTATTTGGCATTTTGGAGAGAGTATTTAGCATTTTGGAGAGGGTATTTGGCATTTTGGAGAGGGTATTTGGCATTTTGCACAGGGTGTTGGGCATTCTGCAGAGAATATTTTGCATTTTGCAGAGGGTATTTGGCATTTTGCAGAGGATATTTGGCATTTTGCAGAGGGTATTTGGCATTTTGCAGAGGGCATTTGCCATTTTGCAGGGGTATGTTGGCACTTTGCAGGGCATGTATTTGGCATCTTTGCAGAGGGCATTTATCTGGCACTTGCAGGGCATTTGGCATTTTGCAGAGGGTATTTGGCATTTTGGAGAGGGTATTTGGCATTTTGCAGAGGGTATTTGGCATTTTGCAGAGGGTATTTGGCATTTTGCAGAGGGCATTTGCCATTTTGCAGGGGTATTTATTTGGCATTTTGCAGAGGGTATTTATTTGGCATTTTGCAGGGGTATTTGGCATTTTGCAGAGGGTACTTATTTGGCATTTTGCAGAGGATATTTGGCATTTTGCAGAGGGTATTTTGCATTTTGCAGGGGTATTTATTTGGCATTTTGCAGGGGTATTTATTTGGCATTTTGCAGAGGGTGTTTGGCATTTTGCAGAGGGTGTTTGGCATTTTGCAGAGTTATTTGGCATTTTGCAGGGGGTATTTATTTGGCATCTTTGCAGGGGGTATTTATTTGGCATTTTGCAGAGGGTATTTGGCATTTTGCAAACCAGATCATTCTGGGGGAGTTTAATTTGAGTTTCCTGCAGGGTTTTTTAAAATTTTTAATGGGTGCAGGGGGTTGCGGCTCCTCCTGCCTCCCCCGGGACACCCACCGAAAAATCCGAGGTTCAAAATCCTCCCTGGATGGTCCCAGACTCACCGCCCCCGCCCCCGCAGCCCGGGGTTCGCCTTCCAGCAGAAACTCCCTTTAAAAATCAGTTTAAATCGCCCGTTTTGCGGCACTAACGCCCCTTTGCAGCGCCTGGCACTGGAAAAATAAATGGGAGATGAGACGGGCACAAAACTCCTGAGCTGGAGGACCCGGCATTGCCGAGAGAATTCCGAAAAAACGGGATCCATTTCTCTCCAGCTCTGCTCCAACCCCTCCTCCTTAAAGTTCAGTACCAGGGAAAATAAAGAGGCGCTTTGGGACCCAAAAAATGAACATCTGTCCCGACGGAAGGCAAAGGTTCCCGCTTTCTTTAATTGCTACTTTGGGATAAGGAGGGGAAAATAATAATCTACTTTTTTTAAGGATAATCTGGTGGGCGAAGCCGCCGTCCTCGCTGGCGGGTGGGGAAGTGATGCCAGAGGCTCTCGGGTCTGTGGTGAGGATTTCTGCAGGGAAAACGGCTCAGCCCGTTGGCCGTCGGTAGCTGCCAATTTGCCAAGAGAGGGGGAACAGAAAGGGAATTTTAAATTTTTTTCAATTTCCTTTCCATACGGCTTTTCCAAACTCACCGGAGGTTTGCAGAACCGTCGGCTGAAATCCCGAATAATAATAATAATAATAATAATAATAATAATAATAATAATAATAATAATAATAATAGAAACCGGGAGGGACAGAAGTAACACACGGTCCCTCCACCCGCGGCCGCACAGGTTGTTCGTCGGTTCTGGCCATTCGCAGTAAATAAATGCATTTTTAAAATATAATAATAATAGATTTCATTTTTAAAAACAGTAACAAATGCTGGTGACTCGGGAATGAAAGAGGAATGGGGCAGAGGAATGCAGAGAGCAGCGACCCGGACGGGGCTGTGAAAAGCGGCTCAGCTGCCGAGGTGGGAATGAAAGTGCAGAAAAGGGCTTTTCCCAAATATATATATATATAAAAAATTAAAATTAATATAGAAAAATGGGAAGAGGGAAGGGAAGAACCACCCGCAGCTCCTTCTGTTTGCACGGCTCCTGCGCTCGCCAGCAGGAATAACTCGGGCTCGGCGCACGGAGCCGCTCCTGCCCCGGGCTGGGCTGTGCCACCCCCACCCCCCAGCAGCCCCCCGCACGTTTGGTTCCCTTTGGGTATTTCCATCTTTATTTTTATCACTTCAACTAAAGCACAAAATACTCCCGGCGTTAGGAATTGATTGCTGATTTTGAGTTCATTCTCGTTGTTTGAGGGTTTGAACGGCGGGCAAAAGGGAGAAAATGTTATTTATTAGGGGGAAAAATTAAAATAATCCTGAGTAGGGAAGAAAATCGGAGCTCGACTTGAAACGGGTGTTATATTTTAATACGCCGTGATTACAGCTTGTGCAAGGAGGGAAACAAAGTCAATTCCCAAATCGAGGGGGAAACTCCGTAAAATGCCACCGGCGAAAAAACGCTCCGCTGCCGCCCCGAGCGAAAAACCCGCTCCTTGCGCTCCTCCCGCCGTGGCCCCCCAGCTTTAATCAGCATTCAGGAAATGCCAGCGAGACTTTGCCCTTAATCTGTGCTTGTTTAGCAAAAAACCCTGCCGTGCTTAGAAAATCGCAGGTGACAAGGGAAACTCGCGTGCGCCGGGGATCTCCGCGTTGTGGCGGGGGTTTTGTTCGTAATAAAACGCAAGAAGTCAGGGTTGCCTTTAAAACACTCCCTGGGGCCGGGGAGGAGCGTGTCCCCGAATCCCCGGGTTATCCCCGGGCTGCGCTGGGGGCACCGCGCTGTTTTGGGAGAGGAGCGGGAACCCCCCGCACTCACACCGGTCCGTTCGTGTCAAAGGGAGAAAAAAATTTATCGGAATTAAGGAGCAAATTGGGAGCAGCCGCACGGGCCCCAGCCGCACGTGGCTGCGCTCCCCGCGAATTTTGCGCCCCGGCGGCTCGGCCGCTTTGCTTTAAAACCACCCAAAAATCCTCAAACAACCTTTTTTTCCCCCGGTCCCCGTTCCCCCGCACGCCTCAGCCCGGCTGCCACCCCCGAGCGCTGCGGTTCCCTCGCCCCGCGCCTCGGCGGCGGCGGGAGACAGAGAGAAGCTGCCGGATTTGCATATATGGTAATGAGCTCCTAATTGCCAGGCTTGCTGCGCTCTGCTGATCGATTCCGAGCGATTCAGAGGTTAAGGGAGCTTGGAAATAGCGCTGCTCCCAGCTCCCCCCTACCCCCGGCGCCCCCCCGCAGCCCCCCCGCGGGATGGAGCTGGCCCCGCATTTGCATCCCAACTTTTTTTAACTCTCCCACGTACACTTTACGTATCGGCTACGTGGAGGCTCCTCGGCCGCTGCTATATATCCTTACGCCGGGCACGGCCCCCGCTCCTCCGGCGGCGGCTCCGGGCCCGAGGCCGCGCCGGGAAGCGCGGGCAGGTGAGGGCAGGACAGGTGAGCGCAGGGCAGGGGAGGCCGGCAAAGGCAGCAGGTGAGTCAGGGCAGGCTGGGCAGGCAGAGCCATGCGGGCAGGCTGGCAGGGAGGGCTGGCGAGCGGGCAGCACCCGCTGGCCACCGGGCACATCCCCCGCCCCTAGGTGGGCGAAGGAGCCGGGGCGAGAAAGAAGGGAGGCCGGGAAACCCGGGAGAAAGAAGGGAGGCCGGGCCGGGATAACCCGGGAGAAAGAAGGGAAGCTCCCCTTCCCCGTGCTCCCCCGGGCCGAGCATCGCCCACCCACCCCCGCCCCGCCGAGCCCCCCGCAGCCTCCCGCGCCCCGCGCAGCCGGACGAACAATGTGAGACTTGGCGGAACAAAAGCGGCGGGGCTTGGGTTGCTGAACACGTCTGAGGCCAGACGAGCCGCGCGATTTATTGGACTCGGTGAGAAAATCATAATAAAAAAAAAAAAAAAATAAGGGGGGGGTGAGGGGCGGAGGGGGGAGAGGACTCTCAAAGCGTCTTTATTATGGGCTGGGGGCGGCGGTGGAAGGTGCCCCGGGAGCGGGTCCAGCTCCTGCCTGGGGCCGGGGGTGCGGATCCGGGGCCGGCTGCGGGGTCGGAGTTTCTCCCAAGCCCCGGGGGCACGGGGACCTTCCCTCCCTTCTCCTTTTCCTCCCGTCCCGCGGCATCCCGCATCCCAGCTAAGAAAGTTTGGGGACGGCCGAGCGCGTCCCCGCACCCCCCGCGGGTGAGCCAGACCCGCTTTGGGTGAGGAGTTCACTCCTCTCACCTTCTCCCCGCTCGAGAATCCAGATTTGGGGGCTGAGCCCCCCCTGCGATCCCTGCCTCGGGCAGGACGGAGCGGCCTGGCAGGACACGGCCGCTCCTATTCTCGTCCCTGCTCCGCGCTTTGAGTTCCACGCGGCTTTGAGCTTTGCTCGGGGGATTCTTGTGCGGGGGGGGAAGGCAGAGGCACCCCCAAATCCTCTCTCCTTCCCCGCGGGAGTGGCTGCGGGCTGTGGGCAGAGGGACACCAAGGGCCCGGGTACCCGGGCAGAATTTTGGGAGGGATGGGATGCGCGGGGCTGGAGGCTCATTATGGAACGAAACGCGCGTGGAAATAACCCCAGCGCGAAGGTTCTGCACATCCCCACCCCCGGCACGAACCCTCCCCACCTCGCCAACTTCTCTCCCGAATTGCTGGGATTTCTCCCCGCACCGCAGCAAGGCGGGAGCTCCATTAATTCCCCTGAATCCCGTGAATATCTGCGGAGCGGCCCCGCGAAGGCTCCCCCTCCCCAGGCCGTGAAGGCATCCAAATTAAATGGGTTTAGGGATTTTTTTTAGAAGTTATTGAAGCCAGACGTGATTCCTCAGCCGAAATCCATCTCTCGATTGCAGCGGGCCCGGGTGTTCCAGTCCTGCCGCCGATGGAAAACCCGCATGGCTTTTTTTTTTTTTTTCCTACCAAGAAACCCTTAATCTTTATTTTAATTCTAATTTTTATTTTATTTATATTTTAGTTCTTATTGTCCTTTTTTTTTTTGGTTTTGTTTTATTGCTTTTTTTGCTCTCAAAAAGCCTCATCCCTGCAGTCTGTTCTTGATTTTTTTTCCTCAACGCGAGGAAGAAGAAGCTGCTCTCACAGAGTGCGAGGGGAAAAATCAACCCGAGCTTATTTTGGGCTGTTTTTCGGGTCGTACGTGGACTCCCGGCTCTGCAAAAAAAGCACATGGTACGCACCGGGTCAGGTCCTGCCCACCTCGGCTCCATTTTTAGCCCCCGGAAATTAAGTTTTTATATATGAAATGGTGTCCGTGGAAGTTTTAAGGCTGGAAATCCTCGAATCTTTCGTTTTAAGGGAGATCCCGCCATCGCGGCGGCGGCTCCTTCTGTTTCCTTGCGGTTTGGGTTTTTATTTTTTCCTCCAGAAAGACAGCAAAGCAAGGCAGGTTTTTATTTGTTAAGACACTCAAAAGACACCCGAGGATTTTCCCCAAATCGCTCGTGCCCTTCCCTAAATCCCCGCAGATCGGGCTGGTTCTAACGCGATATTAAATAAAATTAGAAATAAAAATGCACTGTCATCGGGGTAATCCCAGGGTGAATCCGAATTTGAAAGCGAAATTCCTGTTTTTGCAGCTTTTTTCGGGATAAATCGCAAAATTCGTCGTGTTTCTTCTTTTGGCACGTTAAAAAAATAATTATGATTTCTGGAGGGGACAGAAATAGAAATTTAGAAAAAAATAATTTAGGTGAATTTAGTAAAGAGGAGAATAAAGAGAGGGGCAGACGTGCGCTGTGTGCCTAAAATGCCATTTCAGTGAGGGTTAAATCCGGTCCCAGAGCGGCTCCCGGACAGCCCGGGTGTGGGATCTGCCTCTCTCACCGGCTGCTCTGTCCTTCCCTTCCAGGTGCGCCCGGCCCGGCCCCGCTCCGCCCCAGAGGAGAAGCCGCCGGCGCGGGCAGCGCGGCCCAGGTGGGTGCTGGAGGGAGAAATCACGGGGAGATTTCCCAGGAGGGGAAAAAGAAGTTGGAGGCTGTGATTTGGAAAGGGGGTGCAGATGGTGACACTTCCGATGGGTGCTGCAGCCCCTCCCTTCCCCCGTGAGCACCCACTGACTTTTCCCGAAATTTGCTTTTTTCCCCCCACCTAAGAGTGGAAGTGGGTGAAAGAAAAGGGGAAAGGGGCTGCACAGCACCCCCCAAACGCTTTTTTGGGAGGGGACTCACAGGGAACCAGGCAAGGAGAGCTCGGGGAGGGGCTGTCGGTGGTGCAGAGCCCCCCAGGATATTTTGGGCTGTTTCCACATCCCCCATCCCCCTTTCCCCATTCCCAGGTAGGGCCTGATGGGGGCCAGACCAGCGGGTTCCCATTTTCCCAGTGGGGGCAACTGGGAGAGAGGGTGGACAGGGTGGGCTCGCTGCGCTGGTGGTGGCAGCGGGAGAATCCAGCTCCAGACAGGAGACAAAAGCCATGAGCAACTTCCCAGCCCAAACTCATAGACCCAGTAGGAAAAAAAATAATTCCAAGGCAAAGAGAACTTTAGGAGAAAATGAAAACACCTAGCCCCGAATCTCTGTTATTGTTCAAGGAAAAATCATGGTGGTTTTTTGGGGTTTTTTTAATGGGATCTGTATCATAGCAGGAAAATCAAAATTAATGGTGGGGCTAAAATCACAGCATTTGGTTCCAGCTGGGATCTGTGCGGCCTGGCACTGGTGTGGAGTGGGGCTCCCCCTCCCCGAGAAACGGAGTCCGGGGGAGCTTGGGGGGCAGAGAGGCGATGGGGGGAGGCTGCTGGAGGAGGCTCGCTGCCGGCCGCGGGCGGTGGTGACGAGCGGGCGCCGCGGGCGATGGCGATGAAGGGCGTTGCGCTGAGGATGGCGATGGTGAGGGCGATGGCGGTGACGCCGGGCGGGAAGAGACAGCACACGGGCGGCGGTGCTGGCGGCCATGGGGCAGCGATGCGGGCACGGGGGGCGGCAGCGCGGGGGGCGCGGCCCCTCCCCGGCCCATTGATGGAGCGGGCAGCGCTGCAGAGGGGTGGGAACCGGGCGGGTGACGTCAGGCGGGCGCTGGCCAATGGGCGGCGGCGGCGAGGGCCGGAGTGTGAAAGCATGAATGAAAAGTGCCGCGCGCGCTCCCCCCGGCGCAGAGGCTGCGGGCAGCGGCGGCGGAGCAGGTACGAGCCGAGCCGAGCCGAGCCGAGCCGAGCCGAGCCGAGCCCAGCCGAGCCCAGCCGAGCCCAGCCGAGCCCAACAGAACCGCCCCGAGCCCCCCGCGCCGCCGCAGCCCCGCTCCCCGCGCGGTCGCGGCGGACAGAAGGCTCCGAGCCTCCCCGCAGGGTGAAAGAGGGATGCAGGTGAAGGAGGGATGGAGCGGAGCAGGTCACTCGGCGGCGGGAGGGATGCGGGAGGGGATGCGGGGTCCTTCGCTGAGGAAAGGCGTGGGGGGATGCAGAGGGTGGAAGGGTGGAGGGACGCAGGTCACTCCGGAGGAGGAGGATGAGGGTTCTTCCCCCCCATCCCCGGAGAAAGAAAGGATGGAGGGAAGCCGGGCCCCCGAAGCAAGGACGGAGGGACGCGTGCTCCCCGCGAAAGAAGAAAGGACGGAGGGATGCGGGGAGAGGGACGCCAGGGATGCGGTTCCCTGCTGGGGAAAGCGCCGCTCTCCCCCGAGCGAGCGCGGGGACGCGGGTCCCGCTCCCTGCCCCAGATGCGCCGTCCCTGCTCAGGGCCGGGTCCTGAGCCGCGAGCAGGAGTCGCTCCCTTCCTTCTTTCCTCCCTTTCATCATTTCCTCTGTGTTTTCTGTGTTTATTCATCGCTATTCCCTCAGCTCTTGGCTGAATCCAAAGCATCGCAAGTTACTATTTATATTAACCGGCAGCTTTTTCTAGCAGTCATTTTGTTTAGAGAGCCTTAAACGCATTTGTGGGTGGGGAAATGTCCTTTTGGTCTTTTATGCACATTTTAAGTTGTGGGTGCAAATTATATTTGCTTTGATTATTACCAGTTTGAATGCATTAATTTGATAGTTATTAAAAATAATGTGGGCTTAATTCTCGGCACCTGCAGAAAATCATTTGGTTTGCAAATGAAACAAATTGAAACTCGGCAGAAAATAGGAGCCCTTGCGTGGTTATCCTGCTCCAAATGGTGTTTCCGAGGGGCTCGGTCCTGCCTGTCCCAGAGATGCTCTGGACTCTGTGCCCTGGGCTGCAGGACAGGGCCAGGGCTGTAGCTGTGTGAAGATATTATGGATCTGGCTGCTAATATTTGCATCTCTTTTTATTCGTTTGCCTCCCTCATTCCTTCCTTAAAAGCCACGTGCCCCCGAGCCCCTGGAGAAGAGGAGGTTGGCTTTTTCCTGCTGATGCTGGAGACTCCAGGGGTTGGTTGTTATCTTTGGTTATCTAGCTGTATGAGTGGTGTCGATTCTTCATAAAGCTAGATAACCGAAAGTAAAAATAACCCCATTACACGCCTGAGGAGGATGTGGAGAAGAAAGGAAATTCATCAAAAGGAAGAGGAGGAAAAGAAAAAAAATTAAAAGAGAGAAAAAAACCCAAAAAACAAACCAAAACGAAGAGAAAGGAAATGAGAGGCGGAAAAAATGGGGGAAAAGACAACTTTCAGAGACTGGAATTAAAACCCGAGGTAGGATTTTTTTAAAAATTTTTTAATTTTTTTTTTTTTAATTTTTTTTTTTAAAGAACCTATTTGCCTCCTGTGATTTTAAGAGTTTACTGATTCTGGGCATGTGAAGAAACCGTCTGTGTTGAGAAAGACAAAGATGTTGCCGCTCTCTCCTCGGCCGTTAACTGTAATTGAATTAACAAAGTAAAACTTCCAATCAGATTATGAATTAGTTAAGTCCAGGACCCAGACTACAGATCAAGGATGAACTTTCATTGCATAACCAGTCGTAGAGCATCAGAGAATCCATAAATCAATACAGATTACTGTGTTGGATTATCTGTTTAATAAAGCAGCAACAGAGCAATGTTTATTAATGGTTGTTTTGCAAATACGAGTGCTGGATTCTTATTCCTTTTTTCTACCTTCCCTCCCCCCTCTGCCCTATCTGTTAAACAGATACATATATTTTCCTCCCTGACAGCTATAACTTGATATCAGTATTAGAAAGAAGGATATGGTGATTTGGAAAATGGTTTCTTGCAGTTTTCTTTGTTTTTCTTCCCTTGTGTGTCTATCCAAATGCTTTCTTTCTTCTTTTAACCCTTTGTCTACGAACGTTTCTATGAATGGACTCAAGGTTCTAATCTGGGAATTTACAAAGGAGATATCTATATATCTATATATAAATAACTTGTGTGTGGAACCGCATGAGACTAATTTGGGCAACTTGATTTTGCTTAATTTATCTTCTCTGCAAACTGATGCTGGTTCTTATCCCTCTTTAATGGATTATGCATCAACCTCTTCCTTGTGGAAACTGGGATTTTTTAATCTGCTCTGCCACAGAGGGGAATTTTGAGTCAAAGAAGTGAACTGGGCTCTTCCCACTTGCTTTTAATAATCAGACTGGGTGCCTGAGATGCCACCTACCAAACACAGCAACCTATTTGAAAAGGTGCCTTGATCTTGCTTAGAAGAACACAAAGATCTCATGTTGGATTAAGATAAAATAATATCAGAACAGTGATTCCAAGGAGGGAAAAAAAAACCCAACCAAAACCAAAAAAGACTTTAAAATAATAAAGAGCTAATGTGGGTGATGGCACCTGAACTAATTTTGGAAAGGAGCAATTATAGCTTTGTGGCTTTATGAAAACCCTCTTGGGAGAGATGTAGAAATGAGCTGGCTTTTGACCTGTGCTGGACCCGCTCGTTTTGCTCGTGTGCTCCTTGGGATCTTTTGGAAAACCAGAAGGGCAGAGGGAATGTCCCTGGCCCTTCCTTCAGGGAAGGGTTGTAGCTGGGTGTGAGGTGAAAGATTTCTCCTGCTCATATGATGGCTTGAAATTAATAAACAAGATGTTATTCCCCCTCACCCACGGCCCTGTAATTCAGAGTAATTTAGTTCTTGTGGTAACTGGGAGCTCTGTAATGATCTGCTCAGGGAAAACCTTCTTTCCATCTTCCACTGAGGTTCACCTGGTGTGCCATTGTTTCCTGGTGCTGCTCTGCAGCCCCTGCTGACAGTGGCAGGGATTAGGGAAGTTTTTAGGAGATCTTCTTGGATTCCCTGTCCTCAGTTGCCGTCCTGCTGCTCCTCCCTGGGAGGAGGGAAGTGCTGCTCTCCTGGCCAGGAGCTTTGTCCCCATCAGAGGACAGGAGCTTTGTTCCATGGGCAGGGAGAGCCCTTTCCGAGGAAGGGGAGAATCCTCCATGGGTGCATCCCGCGGGATGCAGCTGTGACAAAGCTCTCCACATGGAGCTCTTCTCAGCCCGAGCCAGGACAGCTCCTGCTGCTCCTGCTGGGTGGTTGCCCCTCCAGCCGGGCTGGTGGAGCAGGGCGTGTCTGCCTGGGCGTGCAGGGGTGCTGTGGCTCCCCAGGGGACCAGGGACTCTGATACTGGTGAGCACTGGGAGGCTGCCACGTGCCATCCACCATTGGCCAGTGGCTTCCTCGAGGAGGGGGAAAGGC
This sequence comes from Luscinia megarhynchos, assembly GCA_034336665.1. NCBI lineage: Eukaryota > Metazoa > Chordata > Aves > Passeriformes > Muscicapidae > Luscinia > Luscinia megarhynchos. The sequence goes on from CM067587.1 coordinate 2,006,177, forward strand.
GCCTTTTCTCCAATCAGGGGCTGGGGTTGGTGCTGTGTGAGCAGCTTTTGGTGCTCCTGGGTGACCAATCCTGCTCTGCAGCACTGCCATAGGCTGCTCTGGATGGTGTCACTTCTTGGCTGTAACAAAGGCACGAGCAGGAGTGGGGGGATGCAAACTGGGACAAGGGCGAAACTCGGCCCAAGAATTTAGTGAATCATGTGTGGAGGGCCCGGAGCCAGGGGCAGGAGGTGCCTGTGCTGGTTGGTGATGGAGAGGAGGGTGGGTTTAAAGCCCACCAGGCCCGAGCTGGCTCTCTGGAGCTTTACACCTCATTCCCAGCTGCAAAAAGCTCCCTTTGAAATGCTTGTGACCCTCGTTGCGTTCCTGGTGAGAGCGCGGGGCTGAAGCAGCTCTGTGCTCATCTCCCACCCCTTTGTGCTCCCAGCCCGGCAGGGAACGGGAGCAGCTCCGGCCACTCGCTGCCCCTCAGCCCCTGCTCGGTCCCGGGGGCTCCTGGTGCCACGGGCTGTGCTGCAGCCCCCGAGCTCTGTGGGTAGCAGCACATCACTCTTTGGCTGGCTGGAACTCCTGTTTCATTTGAGTTTTTGTTGTGGGGGGACAACCACTTTTAGTGGCAGGATTGTCCATGTGACTGCGAGCTGGGCTCTCTCCAAGGCCTTTGTAACGCTCTTGCAAACAGCTGATTTTTAATTTTTTTCCTCCTTTTCTCCCTGATTTAGTCCTGGAGTGCAGCAGCAGTAAGCCCTGCGTGTCTGCATGACGTTGATCCAAATTGCAGTTTACATGTGGCCGTTTAAGCTTGCTTGGACACTGTGATTTGACTGGTTAACACTCAGCACTGTCTACTCTGCTCTCCCTTCTGGCCGTGTAACTGCTGGAGACATTAATAGGAGACACTTCTGCGTGTTTGGGAGCGAGGTATCAGCTCTCCACATCGTTCTCTTGCTTAGCAGCAGTTTGGAGTTGGGGAAAAAAAAAGGGGGAACAAATGCAATTAATTTTCCATGATTCAGTGAGGCAGTGTGGAATTTGTATTATATACAAACATAATTGTTGGAAAATTATTAGTTTCACTCAGTTGTTCCTTTAGCTTCTGTCCTTAATGCTTATGTTGGCAGTGCAGAAATGCAGCAGGGCAGTTTGTTGCTGAGGTTAAGCCCTTTTGCACAAACGATGTGCTGCGGGTCAGGGGACTGGCAAAAAGGCAGAAATGCTCCTGCTGGTCCATACTGCCAGTGGGTATGAACTTTTACTTTGTGATGGATAAAATATGTCTATTTCTGTGCATTTCATATTTGAAAATTCTCAGCCCCAAATAGTGAAAAGTAGCTTAATAATATATATTTTTAAAATAATTATTTTGTGGTATTTGGGGAAAATAGACCTTTCCTCATTGAGGGAATTTTTTTGCTAGCCTTTTGCAGTTTTAAACTGAAAACAAAAGGAGGCCCTGAAGGCTCAAACCCTTCGAGGTCTCCCTGGTACTTGAAGTGTCCCTTGTCCTCCAGGCACAGTCCCACGCAGCTTGGGCAGGTGTGGAATGGCTCTGCAGTGCCACCACAAAGAAATCCCACCAGTATGACAGAAATTTGAACGTGTCTGCTTAGTTTTGAAATGCAGAGATAAAATTCCTCCCCACAAGCAGTCGCAGCTGGGTTTGGAGGGAGAGGGGATGGATTTTAGGGATGCTCTGGCAGCCAGCAGTGACTCGTTCCCAGCAGCAGCCCTCAAAGCTCTGCTCTTTTTGGGGCGCTGCTCAAGCTGGTTTGGGGGGATGTCGGTGCCAGGGAAAGCAGGAGGGTTCCTGCCGTGGCACCTCGGGGTCAGAAATGCTGATTGAAGCCTCCAGCTGCCGGAGCCGGGCGGAGAGGGGAGCACATCTTTGTGCTGAGAACAGAGTCTTTCCTCTTCAAACAATCAGGGCTTCAAACCCCTGAGCATTTTCAAGGGAGTGATTTTTATGTCGGGATTATGATAAATCGGCTGAGTGGGCGCGCTAAGCCGCCATAGGAATCAGATCAGGCCGTGCTTTAATTTCAGCGAGTGGCGGCTGTGTGGGAACGGAGCTGGGCGATGCTGGAATGAACTGGCCGAGCTCTGGCCCCGCTGCCCGGGCTGGAGGATCCCTCCTGTTCTTGTCTGCCAGGTGCTGGGCCCATTTGGTGCGGCCAAACTGATCTCCGCACGGCAGGAGAGGCGATTTTTTGGAATTATCCGCCCATCGCAAGGTGCAAAGGCGATGCTGGGCGCTGCTGCCGCCTCTGCGCGCCCTGCCCGGGGGCAGCGGGCCGCAGTGCCCCGAGGGGGGGACAGCTGGGAGCAAAACCGCGAGCTCTGCGCTCCTCAGGCTGCTGGAGGAGGCGGGCAGGTCGCTCAGATGCGGCCGGGGTGATGGGATGTGAAAGCGGAGCCGCGGCTCTCGCCGCCCGCGCCGGCAGCTCCGCTCTCCCCCATCGCCCGCCGCGGGTTCTGCTGGCCCAGGCTCGTGTCACAGCGCTGCCAGCATGACGGGGAGGCCCTAAATATAGTCCTGGGGCCGCATTCCGCTCGCCGGCGGGATTTTCGGAGACAGATATAGAAAGGGACGTGTGCGTGTGAGTCGCGACATCTCCTCTCGCCATCCCCGCCGCAGCTGGGGAAGGGGTGGCGGCCGCCGGGCGCCGGCAGATCTGCAAGATCTGCTGCCGGCCCTGGGTAGTTTTGCAGGAAAAGATTGGAAATTTTGTTTTTGGAGCCCCGTGCCCGCTGCGGAGAGGGATGCCCCGGATCCCGGGATTACGGCTGGGAGCTGTCCGTGTGTGCTGAAGGCTGCAGGACTGGTGGGGAGGTCTTGGACAGACACTCCTGGCTGAATCCAGCTCTGATTTTCGGTGGATCACAGCCTCTTGCTCGCTGTGTAACTCCAGGATTTATCCTGCTACAGCTGAGAGCAAACTCGGACCTGGCACCTGTACCTGCACAGCTAAAGGCTGAGTAATCCTCACCCAGCATCCACAGCCATGGCTTGAACTTGGACTTTGACAGCCCAGGCTAGGTGCAAAAATAATTGTAATTCCACTTTCAAGGGTTTTAATACTGCTGGAGCAGGGACAAAAGGAGTAGTGCCAGGATGCTGGTGAGGAGGAGGGAGCATCCATGTTGGGTGCATCTGCTGGCTTTGACTGCTTGGAGGGCATGAGGTGGAGCTTGCTCCGGGATAGGGAGAAAATGCAGGTCCAAAGAAGGGGGAAAAATTGCTGATTAATAAGTGTTGGGAATGAAAAATCTGGATACTCATAGGTGGTGGATTGGCCTGGTTTTGAGCCCTGTGTGGCATCAAGGTCTCGTTGGCTCATCTTGTGGCTTGTATTGTTTAGGTCAAGGCAGGTAAATCAGGTTTAGTTTGACCTTCAGCAAGTTCCTGCCTGCTGGAAATTCATCTTTTATTAGAAAAAAACCCCAAACACTTTTCTGGATCATTGTGTGAGCTCTGGGACAGGGGATCCCTCAGATCCTCTTCACCCTTTTGGAGGCACAGAATGCTCTTCGGGAAGGAGGAAGGGCTTTGTTTCATCTGTCTCTTCCCTTCCATCTTCTAGCAAGTTTCTGCTATTTTGGTTGAGTGAAATATTCAGATTTTACTGTATTTCATAGCAGTGCATTGTTTTAGGGATTCCTGGGCTGAACCAGGCAGGAATATTCCTGAGCCAAACAACCTTCCTCTGGCATCAGCAGGCACCAGCTGCTTGGGAGGAAAGTGCTTGAAACCCTACAATTATGGGATAATGTATTCCAAGAGAGTTTCTTGGCTTTCCCTTCCTGAGCTGGAGAGTTTGCATTCCCTCCCTGATCCTTGTAAAATGTTGCTGAACTTGGATGTTCTTGTCACCTGCTCCTGGATGGGAACGGGGACAATCCCCCAGCAGCAATTGGCAGGGTTTGGGCCTGGACAGGAGGGGAAAAAGCCAATTTTTCTGGAATTTGTTTTGAATTTTCCTCTGTGACCCTGCTTGTGGCAGAGACATCATGTTTTTGGAAAGGTCTGGAGGGAGCACAGCCACATACAGAATGGAAGTGGAAAAGCGATGGGGGATTATCAATGTAACCTGGCACGTAATTCAGCTCAGGAGTTTGATTAATCCTGCAGGGCACTGTCAGGATCCTGAGGAGTTTTTTTCCTGCTCGGACCTGGCCAGAAGGTGCAGCAACCCACCCCTCTGGGCTGCAGAGGGACCACGGAGGACGGGTACCCCACCCCACAATTTTGCAAATTCCATTCCCTTTGATTTTTTTTCTCTTCTTCCCCTTTGTTTTGCCTTCGAACAACAAACCCCACTAACACACACTTAGATTTTCCTTCTTTTCCACGAAAAAAGGTCTTTTCAACATTAAACCCAGCCGTGTGCAGGAGCATCAGCAGGGCTGGCTGCGTTTGTGGAGGCAGACTGTGCATCCCCTTGACGCTCTCTGCTCTAGAAAATCAGATTTTTGGGGCTGAGGGAGCGCGCCCAGCCCCTCTGCCCAGCTCAGCCGAGGCTCTGACAGCACTGGGCAAAGCTGGCAGAGATGCCAGAGTGAAAGCAAGCTGCCTCCCTCCTCTGGTGCGAGGGATGGCCACAGAGCAGGTTGCCATGGAGAACCGGGATTATTCTGCGCCTGTGTGTGTGTACAGGCTGGGGGGAATATCGTAATTTTTTCAAAAAACACATTTTTTTAAATTTTTTTTGTTTTGTTTTGATGGAGTGCGATGCCATCAGCTGCCGTGCTCACCCAACCTTGGGAGCTGCAACCTCCAACCCCAAGCCCATCCCCTCCTCCCCTCCTGCTGCAGCCCCAGCCCCTCCATCGGACTCTTATCTCCAATAATCCCCCCTAAGAGCGCTTTCTGCTTGTTATGACACCCAGTGAAAGCGTGGGAGAAAGATCCTTTCTTCGCCCTTGTCCTCCGCAGCCAGCCACTAGCCTGAATGGGAGGCTTTTTTGTGTCTGTGTGCCTGACTAATTGAGCTGAAGGACTTGCGTCTGGAAGGGCTTGAAAGGGACTTTTGTTGCCGCTGCGGAGTTTGTGGAAGGCGAATGAGCCCTGCTTTCTTAGGGAACGCGGGTCCTGGGCAAATTTGACTCTCGAGTGCTCACGCCTCCCAGTTCTTTGGGAAAATTAGGGAAAAAAAGGGTGGTGGGATTGAATTTTTGTGATGTGTGTGTGGTTTTGAAGCACTGCTGGCAGCCCCAGGCGCTGGAGAATTGAGTCTGGTAAAATAAAAAATAATAAAAAAAAAATTAAAAAATCTGGCCCTGGAAGGTTGGTGAGCTGGCTGTAAAGAAAAGGGCTCGGTGAGATGAGTTAAAACCGGCTAAAAATAACAAACAGCATCGAGAGCACTTGCCTCCAAAAATAACAGTATGGAGAGCTTGTGCCTCCTGCATTTTTTAAAGCCTGATAATCAAAACCCAGATCTTCTCCACGATTCCATGGGAAATTGTTTTGTACCCAGGGATGCTTTCACACCCCATTGCACCCTGAGCTCACAGGACAAAATTCCTCTTCTCCTCCTGGCCTTAACACGAGCGGTGAAAAGTTGGGATTCCCCCTAAAAGTGCTTTAATTGTTGCTTGGTGTGAGGTGATCCCCAGGTTTGGGATTTGAAAGGTTCTTTTCCATAGGGAAGGTTTTTTTTTGAGGGGCTTTTTTGGGGCTTGGTATCTCCTGCTGCACCTTTGTGGTGTTCCCACGTCTCCAGGATATTTTCTTGCTGCCTTTGCTGATTTTTTCATGATTCTTTTCCCCGTGGCGGGGCCATTGCTGAGTGTCTCTCCTGGAAAACACCCTCGAGCAAGCAGAGAACACAGATTTTGAGGCAGAAAACTTCTTGGCACCTGGCAGAAACTGGGCAGTGGATTTTTAAGTGGGAGAAATGGGGAAGAAAGTGGCTGTGTGGGCTCACTTCATTCCTGTTGTTTATTTTCCAGGATGTGCAGCCCCTGCAGTTCATTGAAATGATTTTTAATTATGTGTCATCATTTATTTTGGAGAAATATATTTCCACTGTAATTTCTCACCCCTCTTCCTTCATTCCAGAGATTTTGCAGGTGCCTCCACACAAGGAGGGTCCATTCCCTCCTCTCAGGTCCAGGGTGTGTTATTGATTTCCAACAAGGGATTAAAAGGTGTTAAAAGTTGTGTTTTTAATGGGTGCAAACGCCCCCAGCGCCTCATTTCCCACCCGGTGCCCAAAGGCTGCACTTGGGTCTCTTTCAGGAATTTTGCAGGACTCAAGGACGGGGAGAAAATCAGAATAAATGGGTTTGAAAGAGATGTAAACATGAGCAGTGAAACTTGAATGAGAGGGGAGGTGAAAGCAAAGAGAGGTGAATGGACAGGAGACATTCTAAATTTAAAAAAAAAAATTAAAAATCACTTTTGGAGACGGAGCCAAACTCCTTTTCATGTGGCTCCACGTGGATTTTTTTAAATCCAGCAATTTCTGCGCCGTTCTTTGCCAACATTGTGCTAAACCCCACCTTGGTTTTGTGTCCTGCAGCCCGAGGCCATCCTGCCCCAGCCACGGGACTCCTGCGGCTCCAGGTAATGCACCCTGACCCATTTCTGCCCCAAAAAATGACAATTCCTGACCATTCCCGACCATTCCTGACCATTCCTGTGTTTTGGGTGCTTGTGAGGCAGCGGGAACTTGGCTTTTTATTTTTTTTTTTTTTTTTTGGTGTGTGTGTTTGTGAGTTTTTTAAAATATATCTATACTTTCCAATAAGCATTCCAATAAGTATTTTTTTTTTCTAATTAAAAAAGAAAAAAAATCCACCACCCAATTCCAGTTTTGAAATGATGTGTGTACTTGGAAATTTGAGGCATGGAGTCAAAATCAGATGAGGGAAGCAGATCGAGGCTCCTGCTTCTATGCCTTTTAAAAAAAATATTATTCATTATTTATTTATTTTTAATTTTTTTGTTGTTGCTGTTTTGGGTTTTTTGTTTTATTGTGTTTTGGATTTTTATTTTTATTTTAGGGAAATGGGTTTGCCAAAATGCACACCTCAAGTATATTTTACCCTCTGCAGAAGCCTTATTGTGCTAGAATCAGCTTAATGAAATAAAATATTGGCTTTTTGTTGGTTTTTTTTTTTTTTTTTAATAACTGACCAGTAGTTCTGGGGTCATGCATTTTAGAGCACAGCAAACTGACTCTGAACCAGTAATTTTTACTGTGTCTCGAACCAAACCCCTAAAATTTGGGAAATTCTTCTTGCACAGATTATTTGTGCTGCATTTAACACCTAACAGCTCAAATAACAAGAGATTTTGAGTAGATTGGGGAAAAAGATAAAATGTAAAAGGAGATATATAGAGTAATAGAAAAATCAGATTTTTGAACAGATAAGGAATAATTCTTGAGCAAAACACAACAATAATCCCAAAGTGCTTTATTGTTGTGAATCAATCCAATGTTGCTATAAAATATTTAGAATTCTGCCGTGCACCTATTTCCCTACTTCACAGGCCACTGTCATATTCATAATTCCTGCAATCCCAACATTTGGTGAGGCCATACTTGGAATTTCCTTGTTTAATTTCCCAGTGCTGGGGCCTTCTCATCTTTGGGGCTGGGATCAGGATTTTTATAAAGGTTTGGGCAGTGGGGCAGTGATCCCACAGTGATGGAATCAGGAGTTTTATGAAGGTTTGGGAAGCAGGGCAGTGATCCCACAGGGTTGGGATCAGGATTTTTATGAAGGTTTGGGAAGCAGGGCAATGATCCCACAGTGATGGGATCAGGAATCAGGATTTTTATGAAGGTTTGGAAGTGGGGCAGTGATCCCACAGGGTTGGGATCAGGATTTTTATGAAGGTTTGGAAGTGGGGCAGTGATCCCACAGGGTTGGGACCAGGATTTTTATGAAGGTTTGGAAGTGGGGCAGTGATCCCACAGTGATGGAATCAGGAATCAGGATTTTTATGAAGGATTGGGAAGCAGGGCAGTGATCCCACAGTGATGGGATCAGGATTTTTATGAAGGTTTGGGAAGCAGGGCAGAGATCCCACAGGGATGGAATCAGGATTTTTATGAAGGTTTGGGCAGTGGGGCAGTGATCCCACAGTGATGGAATCAGGATTTTTTATGAAAGGTTTGGGAAGCAGGGGCAGTGATCCCACAGTGATGGAATCAGGATTTTTATGAAGGTTTGAAGTGGGGCAGTGATCCCACAGTGATGGAATCAGGATTTTTACGAAGGTTTGGGCAGTGGGGCAGTGATCCCACAGTGATGGGATCAGGATTTTTATGAAGGTTTGGGCAGTGGGGCAGTGATCCCACAGTGATGGGATCAGGATTTTTATGAAGGTTTGGGAAGCAGGGCAGTGATCCCACAGTGATGGAATCAGGATTTTTATGAAGGTTTGGGAAGTGGGGCAGTGATCCCACAGTGATGGGAATCAGGATTTTTATGAAGGTTTGGGAAGCAGGGCAGTGATCCCACAGGGATGGAATCAGGATTTTTATGAAGGTTTGGGAAGCAGGGCAGTGATCCCACAGTGATGGAATCAGGAATCAGGATTTTTATGAAGGTTTGGGAAGCAGGGCAGTGATCCCACAGGGATGGGATCAGGAATCAGGATTTTTATGAAGGTTTGGGAAGCAGGGCAGTGATCCCACAGTGATGGAATCAGGAATCAGGATTTTTATGAAGGTTTGGGAAGCAGGGCAGTGATCCCACAGTGATGGAATCAGGATTTTTATGAAGGTTTGGGAAGTGGGGCAGTGATCCCACAGTGATGGAATCAGAATCAGGATTTTTATGAAGGTTTGGGAAGCAGGGCAGTGATCCCACAGTGATGGAATCAGGATTTTTATGAAGGTTTGGGAAGTAGGGCAGTGATCCCACAGTGATGGAATCAGGATTTTTATGAAGGTTTGGGAAGTAGGGCAGTGATCCCACAGTGATGGAATCAGGATTTTTATGAAGGTTTGGGAAGTGGGGCAGTGATCCCACAGGGATGTTTTGGATGCACTCTGAGCATCCCAGGTGCTGGGCAGGTCCCAGGGATGCAGACTGCCACCACTGCACTGGGGGAAATTGTCATTTAATTTTTTTTCTCAATGAAAACACTGGGGGGAAAAAAAAAAAAGAAAGGAATTTTGGTGTGTTTAGTGACTTTGCTGCCAGCAGAAGAGCTCAGGCCCCAAGGCCAGCCCAGTGAGGGGTTCAGTGTGAGCAGCCAAACCCTTGTGGCTGCCAGGCCCCTTCTCTGGGCACCACCTGAGGGTTTCACCTTTCTGCAGGAGTGGCCTGCTCCTCTCCCTCCCCTTCCCTTCCCTTCCTTTTCTATCCTTTATTGTCTCACCCAATATTTATTTCATTCTATTCTTAAATTTATTCCTTAATTTTCCTTTTGATTTTTCTTTTTATTTTCCTTTTTCTTTCCCTCTTACAGCTTTTCCTTTACCTTTTCTTTCCCCTTTTCATTTCCCTTTCCCTTTTCCTTTCCGTTTTCCTTTCCTTTCCCTTTTTCCTACCCTTTTTCTTTTCTTTTTTCTTTTCCTTTTTAATATTCCATCTACCTTTCATTTTATCTTTCCTTTTGTTGTTGTTTTTCTATTTTTTTCCTCCTTTTTTTTTTTTCTTTTCCCATTTTAATTTCCATTTTTCCCCCAATTTCGTGCATAAGCCTGCTTTGTCTTGTCTGCTGCCTGAACATTTAAGGAAGGGGCAGCCTCTCCCACACCAGAAGGGTTTTTATTGTTTTTATTGTGGTATTTTCCTGATCTTTGTTCCCCCATCCCCATCGAGGGGTGCAGCTCGGGGTGCCCACAATGAACTGGGGGAGCACAAAGCCCTAAGGAAGACACCAGAGCTCTTGTTGTGCAGGAAAGAGTTAACCCATTAGAAATTCCGAGCCCTTCTTCCGATAGTTAAACCTGATTTGCATGCATTTGCATAATGAATGTCATTTGCATTCTTGGAGGTTGGCTACTTCTGTGGGAAAAGTCAAAGCGGGATTGCGGGGAGGGCGAAGGGGGGTCGCTGAAGAAAGGAGGGAAGATTTTTATTTTTTTTTCCCCTGCCCCTCTCCATCCTCACCCAAGGCTCTTTTCCTTCCCCTTTTTCCCCCCCGGGGTTTGCTATCCGTCCCTTCCCCGGGCACACAGAGCCATGGCGGGCTAGGCCGCGCAGGCCGGGCGCGTCCTCGGTGCTCCCCCCTTCCCCTCCTTCCTCCTTCCTCCTGCCTCTAATTCCAGCCTGGCTCCGCTGCCGGGGGCTGCCCTGCCCTCCCCTGCCGGGGGGGCCTGCGTGCTGAGGGCAGGCCAGGTGCCAGCCACCATTTTAGGCAGGGAATGTGCAAAATGGCCGATCGGCCTCGGCCGGGCCTGCGCAGGCCGGAGCGTTGGGGAGCGGCCGTGGGGTGGGAGGGGATCAATGGGATCGATGGGATGGGATCAGTGGGATGGGATGGGATCCATGGGATGGGATGGGATCCATGGGATGGGATGGGATGGGATGGGATCGATGGGATGGGATGGGATCAGTGGGATGGGATGTGATCAATGGGATGGGATCAGTGGGATGGGATGGGATCAGTGGGATGGGATGGAATTGGGATGAGGTACAGGGACGGGATGGGATGGGATGGATCCGATGGGATGGGATGGGATGGGAGAGGATGGGATGGGATGGGATGGGATGGGATCCAATGGGATGGGATGGGATCAATGGGATGGGATCGATGGGTTGGGATACAGGGATAGAATGGGATTGGGATGGGATCAATGGGATGGGATGGATCCAATGGGATGGGATGGGATGGGATACAGGGATGGGATGGGATGGGATACAGGGATAGAATGGGATTGGGATGGGATCAATGGGATGGGATGGATCCGATGGGATGGATCCAATGGGATGGGATGGGATACAGGGATGGGATGGGAGGGGATGGGATGGATGGATCCAATGAGATGGGATGGGATGGGACAGACTCAATGAGATGAGACAGACCTGATGGGATGGGATTGACCCACTGGAATGGGACAGATCCAATGGGGATGGGATTAATCCAATGGGATGGGGCAGGATGGGATCAATGGGATGGGGTGGACACAAGGGGATGGGATGGATCCAATGGCATGGGATGGGATGGGGTGGCATCAATGGGATGGGGTGGGATGGGACAGACCCAATGAGACAGGACAGACCTGATGGGATGGATCCAATGGGATGGAATGGGATGGGATGAATCCAAAGGGACGGATGGGATGGGATGGATCCAATGGGATGGAATGGGATGGGATGGATCCAAAGGGACGGGATGGGATGGGATGGATCCAATGGGATGGAATGGGATGGGATGGATCCAAAGGGACGGGATGGGATGGGATGGATCCAATGGGATGGAATGGGATGGGATGGATCCAAAGGGACGGGATGGGATGGATCTGATGGGATGGGATGGAGCCAATGAATGGAACAGACCCAATGAGATGGGACAGACCCAATGGGATGGTTCTGATGGGATGGGATGGAGCCAATGGATGGGACAGACCCGATGGGATGGGATGGATCTGATGGGATGGATCCAAAGGGATGGGATGGAGCCAATGGATGGGACAGACCCGATGGGATGGACCCCCTAGCCTTGCCCCAGGTGCCACAGCCCCACCACGGTGCCACAGCCCCCAGGGCCCATCCCAGCCTCACCGTGGGCATTTGGGATTTCCCTTTTTCTGCCATCGCTGGGGCGTCGCAGCCACGAAACCCCCCAGCCAACCCACACCCCAAAATCGGCCTCTTGTCATCTCCTCTCCAGGTTTTGCACATGGGAGTGGCACCAAAGGCAGCTCTATCATTTTTTTGCCATCTTTTTAAAAAACTCTTGCTCCAAATACCCTCTGTGCCCCCTGGGGACATGGTGTGGCTTGGCTCCATAATTTTTTCCTAGATGCACTAGATGGCATTTCATTCTTTGTGTACTGTGATAACATTAGCAAAACAGCTGTTTAATTAATTTTTTTTTTTACCTCTCCTCCCTCTTTTGGACTAGAAAAATTCAATAGCATCATTTTTTCAGTTGCTGAAATGGTTGTTTAAAAAAGGGGAAAAGAATCAATGCAAACCAAGAGTGACTTCATCTCCTCCTCTGAGTGATGGGCTGACCATGGGAGGCTTCACCTGGCCCAGGTGATCTGTGATCAAAATTATTGTGCTCAGGTTAATCTGGGAGAGGGGAAAAATCTCTTCACACAACTGGTGTGAGGGGGGAAGTGATTAATTTTACTACAGCACTTAAAATATATTGGGGTGTTTTATCTGAAGACCCATTGCAAGAAGTTTGTGGTTTAGGTGAAAATCTTGGTGTTCCCTGTGGCCACGTTTGTTGCTCTTTTTAATTTCTCCCCATCCCTCTGTTGCCATGAGACCTGGAAACTTAAAAGCCTAAACATGCTAAGTGAGTTTAACCCTGGTGTGACGGGAATTTTGAAAACAGATTAAAACCAACTCAGAATTGATCCCTGGAAGAAAAATAAATCACGTTTTTTGCCGGAGCCCCAGACACGCCTGGCTGGGGGCAGCCCCGTGGGGAGCGTGGCTGGGTTTGGCTCTAAGCTGGTCCTGGAGGGGTCTGGGAGGTGGGAAGGGACTGGAAAAGGGGTGGCTGCCACCACTGGAGCCTTCAGCTGGAGCAGGGCAGGGTGTGGGGCCACGAGCTCTGCCCTGCCTGCCAAACGTGCTTAGTCAGGAATGGGAAATACTTCCCTAAAACTTACAAAAATGCACTAAGGCTCTTAGCCCTTGGGCTAAGCTGCAGCTACTTAGTCCATTTCTCACTGCTGTTATTTATAAACTGCAGCCTGTGCTGGGGGATTTCTTTTTTTCCCTTCCTTTTTTCTGGTTCTCTACCCCGGGATGGGGCGCAGGAATGTGGGAGCTGCAAGGAGGGGATGGGTCTGGGCACTGCTGCTCTGCCACTCACTGGCTTTGCACCGCTGAGTTTTCACAGGAGCAGATTGTCCCTGATTTCTGTGGTGCTAGAGGTGATTTATGGGACTAATGGGCAGCAGAACGAGCTCTTTCTCTGGCCTTTCCTCAGTTACACCACGTCAGTTCTGGGTGTCTGAATCCAAGTGTAGCCTGTGAGTGGCCATAGCTGGAGGCAGAGTTTATCCAGATGGAAAGCACATAAAGTGAATATTAATATATTATTAAAATACAAGCCAATTCTCTAAGGATACTCCAAAGGGTCAGGGCTGCTCAGTTTGGGTATTTTCAAGCAGTGCTGGGGCTTTGCCACTTGGTTCCTGCTGCACTGAGGGTGGCAGTCGCAGGGTGAATCCTGTCAGGCTCCTCATTTGGTCCAAAGCTCTTCCCTCAATGAGGCTCTTGCTGGTGGTGACCACAGCAAAGAGTTCAGGACAGCCAGGATAAACCCCCTGGCCTCAGGGTGCTCTGGGCTGGGGTTTGGCTTTGGTGGAGCAGGGAGGGAGACCTGGAGACAAAGAAAGAATAAAGAAGGTGTTTTTTTGACATAGATTTAGAGTTTTTGGTGCTGTTTGTGGCTTTTGAGTACTTGGAGTTGGTTTTGCTGCATGGCTGCAGTGGGATGCTGGCACCACACCTGGCAGGGACAGGGAATGGGGCAATGAGACCCCAGCTCCTCTTGCACCCTACAGAGGCACCTCAAGTTAGGAAACCAGCTGAGTTTCAAATATTCTGAGAGTTTTCCAGACAAATTCTCTCTTCCTCATTCCCCTTTTGAGTCAGAAGTGTGGCTGTAATCTCCTGTCCTGGTGTAATCCAGCCAGGGAACACAGGTCTGACATTTAACCATGTTAAATTTAATGAGTTCCCATCCTCTTTTCTCTCTCTTGCCAGGCTGGACATGGGTTCACCACACATGCTGCTCATTTTCTGCCTGACAGGTCTCTGGCCCTGGTGAGAGTTCACTGGGAATATCCTGGTAAGTGGATTTTTAAAAATTTTGAATTTTTTTTAAAAAGGCTTTCCCTGATCTCTTACATTTGGTCTGGCACTATCAGGCTGCTGGGATGGGCTCAGTGTCTCCGTGGTGAGTGCTTGGGCACTGGTGAGAGCTCATGGTGGCCATAGGGTGGGAAAAAAGAGGAGCCAAAATCTCTGTGGTCACCAGCACCTTCCTTGCTGACCACTCAGCCCCAAGCCTCAAACACCTGGATTTTTTCTGTTTAACACCTTTTTTTGTGGGTTTGTTAACTCCTATTGCCCAGTCCCTGGGTGTCTGTCTCATCCACAGGAACAAAGGGCTCTTTTGGGGTTTTTGTGGAGGGGGAATTGCCTGTTAAATGGGAAGGGGATAATCAAGGTGTTTCTGTTCTGCTTGGTTTTAGCTCAGACTGGCTCGTTATTCCATCAGCCAGGAGTGGGGGTTCGTGTGGAAAACCTCCCCCTCCAAAATCCATGAGGAGCTGCCTGCAGGCCCTTGCCTTGAGGGACCCTCAGCAGAAGCCCCTCACCACTTCAGCCCCCTCCTGCTGGCAGAGCCTGGAGCGTGTGGATCCTGACTGACCCCAGAGTCTGCCCAGGGGCTGCTGGCCAGCACCAGCTGAGGCACGGACAGGGGCAGAGGACACCAGGACATCCCCATCCTGCCACTGCACTCACCGGTGAGCCTGGGGATGTGGCGACACTCTGCCGGGTCCCACAGGGGCGTGGGGAGCTGCATCCCCTCAGGGATGGGAGGGCAGGTAGAGCCACAGAGGTGGTGGGCAGGGGAGAGGTGCTGGGAAGGGACAGTGGTTTTATTATTAAGGAGCAGCTGAAGCGGGTCCTTTGCCAGTGGTCAAGTCTGAATCACAAACTCTGCATTGTTTCTGAGTGTGTTCAGCACATTTCCCTTCTCCCCCTCCCTTTCCCTTTCCTCTCCTCTCGCCCTTGCACAAAGCTGTCATTGTGCAGGGGACTTGGTGATGGCAGCGTTGTTATTTGGTCAGGAGAGCAGAAAAAGAAAAGAAGTGGGAGGGGGACCCAACAAGGTGAAGAGGTTTAAATCAGCTTAGCCCAAATGCCAATTAAAAACCAAAGAGGATTAGGCTTGTGATCAGCAGAATAGACAGTCATTGTACCCTGGAGGAGGTTCCCCCTCCCCAGGCCCGACACGGAGCTGAGGTTTGGCTGGGATCGGCACGGCTCTGCCCGCGGGCACGGCACGGCACGGCAGGGCTGCCCCGGGCCGGGCGTGCCCCCGCCAGAGCGCTCGGAGGGCAGGGACAGGTTCCTGCTGCAAAGGCTTTTCTCGCATTTTTTAAGGACTCTTGTCTCGCCTTGAGTTCAGCTGAGCAAGCAGAGGTTTCCACCTCGCTGCCAAGGAAGCTCTGCCCTGGAATCAGCTCTTGGGCTGGAGCATCCCTTGGCCGGGGCTGGGGCAGGGACCCTGGGGGTCTGAGCAGGCGCTGTCCCCGTGTCAGAGCCCACCTGCCCCAGGTGCCTGTGCTGGCTGAGGGCTCTCTCCAGCCCTGGGACCCTTGGCCAGACCTTTCCCCAAAGCAGCCAGTGCATCACCTTCGGCCCCAGGTGACCATCACACCAGTGCTACTCCAGCCCACATCCAGGGACCAGTTCTCTGCTCCGCGGCTGGAGATGCGGCTCAGCGCTCTCTGCCTGGCTGAGCTCTCTGTGCTGCTCACTGAGCTGCTGCTCCCGTGGTTTTGCAGCCCAAGGGAGGCAGGAACCGTGGTCCCTGCAGCCCCCTCACCTGTGAGAGGGGCCCAGGCTGGGTGAGCTGTGTCTGGGGGGTTGCTCGGACTCAGAGTCGTGTGGCTCACCCAGCTCTCTCCCAGCACGGTGGTGCACTGGTGAAACTCCAGGAGCAGCCAGGTGCTCTGCAGGATGGTGGTAAGGAGAATCAGCCTGTGGCTGTGGCATTTCACTCCTGACTCTACCGACAGCAAAGGCAAATCCTCTGCAGCCAGAAGGGTGTGAAAAGGATGTTCCAGGGGCAGGAGTGCCCAATGCCACGCTGGCTACTTCAAATGTGTCCTCACTTAGGTAGAAATGTAATTCCAGACTAACTTTGAGGCTACTTTGTAAAGGAAAGTTGCCAAGTGTAGCTGCGAGCTGGGCCAAGCAGGGAGAGGTTTAAGGAACAAACTCAGGTGGAGCTTGAGCACGTCCATGTCTGAGTGGGGTGAACAGTCTGAGCCCCCTCCTCCTTTACCCTGGCTCTGCCTGGCAGGGGGTCTCGGCACCCCATCCTGCCTCTCCTCAGTGTCTCTGCCAGGGGCATCTTTCTGCTAATGGGGACCGAGGTGACCTTGGGGCTCGGTGGGTCCCTCTGTCCTGCTGGGCACGGGAGCCCAGGGATGGTCCAGCTCCAACCATCTCCTGAAAACACCGAGCTGATTCCTCGCTGCTCAGCTCTAGATGCAAAATTCTCCCGGCCTTGAGCCAGGGGGAAGAAAAAGGGAGTGAAGGGGTTTTTCCCTGGAGAACAGAAGGAGAAATCCTGTTGTTTCTGGACCAGGAGCTGCTTCTCTCCCGTCCTGGAGGTGCTGGGCGCTCGGGGGAGGCAGAAAGAGCTGCGGAGAGAGGAAATGTGCTCTGAGGGGACAGGAAAGGGTGAAGGGGATGCTGCGGGCCGCGAGGTTTGTCCTGCGGAACGCCGCGCCCGGCGCTGCCCGGCGAGCTTGGGAGCGGCGCGGAGGGCAGCATCCCTTCCTGCCGCTGCCGTGTAATTTATGATATGAGAGCGAGCCATTGTCTGGGCCCGTCCTGTATTCCTTTCGGAGCTCTTCCCAGCCCCCCGCTGCGCCGCCGCTACTGTACGGTTGCTATGGGGCCGCCCCCCGAGCCGCGGCTATGCGGAGCCGCCCGCGCCCCGAGCCCGCGGCCGCTGCCCGGGCCCGACGTGCCGAGGGCCTGGGAATGGGGCTTTGCGCCCAGCCAAGTTCACGGCCACCGGAGGCATTCAGCATTCAGCGCCGGCAAGGGGGGCAGCGGGATCTGGGGCGTTTGGCTCCATTCTCCCTTCCCTTTCAGCGCCGGCAGTGTCCTCGGTGCATACAGATCCCCCGTCCCTTTCTCCTCCTGACAAGTGCGCACATAAATAAATTACCCCACCGGGCGAGTGTGGAACAATCTGTCCCCTAAATTCTATTCATCGCCAGACAGGACTCATTATTCCCCCGATTAAAGCCGCTGGAGTAGCTTGCAAGGGTTACAGTTACTCTGTCAAACTGTAAATAAGACACTAAAAATAAAGGGCGCTGGCGAGAGAAGGGGGAAAGGGAAGCCAGACTAATGCCTGCTGCTAGGGAAACCGAATGAATCCCTAATGACGCCTGTGTACAAACTGCAAATAATGAAGGAAAAGTGACAAACAGACCTCAGCCGGGCTGTGGCAGCGGGGACCAGCTCAGCCCTTCCTCCAGGGAGAGCCAGGGACCCCCTTCCACAGAGTGTTTCACCCCCGTGCTTCTCTCACAGCAAGGTTTAGGTCTTGTGGGTGTGTTTATTTTTTAGGCACAGAACCATTTCAACCTTTTGAGGTTGTAGGATAAAAAGGTCGATTTCCTGTGGTCCCACCGGCAGCCCCCAAAGTTTAGTTCGTGCTCTGCTGTTAGGACAGCTCAGAGCTCTGACCTAGGACAAGGCTTGGAGCAGGGGTTAAATCCATCCCTCAGCCCAGAGCCCCGGGTGCTGCAGCCCCTTCCCACCTGCACAGGTCCCACTCTGATGCTGAGGTGGAGATGCAGGGCTGAGCCCCAGCCCTGAGCAGTCTGGGTCTGCTCCTCATGCCGTGGTAGATCTCAGGGGAGGACAGCCCAGCCCTAGGAACCCTCTTTGGGTAAAATTCAGCTCCTTCCTGGCTGGTCTCTTGCCAGTCAGCAGTGACAGGGACTTTGCCTTGCAGCAGATCCTTTTTCTCCTTTGATATCTTAGAGCTGAAAAAATGAGGCACAAAAATCAGGCTTGTCGTGGGTGTTTCTCAGTTCCAGAGGGACTGAAATGTGAGTTTTATTTCAGGTCCTGCTTGGACTATTCCCACCACCCTCAATGGGTGAAATGCTGGAATTCTCTGTGTTGCTTGGGGAGATATTTTGATTCACACTCCCCTCAAGCATGCAAAAGATGGAGCAAAACCAGCTCTGAGCTGTGCCCCTGCAGGTGGATTCGTGTTCTCCAAGGGAGAGCACGGAGCAGGGGGGTCCTGGCTGGGCTGTGCAGTCCTTGGGATCCAGAGCAGCCCAGGCTGTGACCAGGCTGGACACTGAGCCCTCACCCCCCTCTGTGTGGATGCCTCAGTGCACTGCCCCCTCCCACAGAGCCCAGCAGTGCTGGGGCCCTTCTGGAGCTCATCTCCACCAAGGAAGGGACTCAGCCAGGAGCAGGGGCAGCAGCAGTGCTGGGTCCCTGTGGGTGCTGTGCACAGCACCCACCTCTGCTCCCTCCAGCAGCAGAATTGCAAGGGACCTCATGCAGCCCTCTGCTCTGCCTGGGGCTTCTACAAGGCTCAGACATCTTAGAAGGGATTTTTCAGGCCAGCTGAGCTAGTCTGGAGCTCACTTGCATTTCCCAGTCAGCTCAAGCCTAGGCTTAGCAGATTTCTTTCCCTTCTGTCTTAGGGGGAACAAACCCATGCCACCCACAATTCTTGGCTGTGGGGCCTCATGACTCCAAGACAGCATTCCTGGGGCATTCCTGATGTCATGGTATGTACAGAATTTCAGACAGAGGCTCCACATCTCCCTGTGGTCTCTCTGTTATTTGGGAGAAGGATGGAGCTCCAGGATGGAGCAGATTCATTATTGCCATTGGCAATTCTGGTGTCTGTGCAGCTCCCGCAGACCCAGGGGGGTGTGCAGGTGGTGATGGAGGAATAAACTGTGCTCCTGTCCCTCCCCTGCAACATTTACCAGCTTAGCTGGAAAAAAGAACAATTTGAAAAAAGTTTCATAACCAGCCAGACCTGAGCAAGCCAAACCCACACCTGGGCTGTCCTGGTGCTCCCCAGCCATGGCCATACCTGCTCTGGAGTTTGCCTTTAGAAGAATTTTGGGCTTAGGGAGCCTCATGGTATCCTGGGCTGATCCCAAGGGTTTTGCTCCCCTACCAGGAAAGTCTTTGCTGGAAGACTCAGGTGCTGGGAGCAGCTCTGGGGCCAGGGATGCAATTGGGAACACTCAGATCCATTTGAGACCACACCAGGAATGGCC
Source organism: Luscinia megarhynchos (assembly GCA_034336665.1). Taxonomy (NCBI): domain Eukaryota; kingdom Metazoa; phylum Chordata; class Aves; order Passeriformes; family Muscicapidae; genus Luscinia; species Luscinia megarhynchos. The sequence continues at coordinate 2,025,355 of CM067587.1, forward strand.
AAAAGGGGCTCACTCGCCTTTCCCTGCCTGAACTTTTGGGTCACATTTTCCAAGGTTGCTCTCAACCTGTAAAAATAGGATTATACTACTTTTTAAGGGAATCCATGATTCCCCTCCATGTGAATCACCCAGTGCCAGAATCTGAAGTTTTACTCTGGTGATTGAGGAGTCTGGGGGTTGAGCAAAGCACATCCTTGCCAGATTTGCCCTGTGGCCACCTGGAGAGGTGAGGAAAATCAGAGTCCTTTATTTTAGATATCTTCACACCAGTTCTGAGAAGATCCTGCTCCTCCTTCCATTTCCTCAAGACACCTGGCTGTGCTCTTTCAGCTCTCCATGGATGCCATGTGGGTGTGCCCATGAACCAGAAGCTGGCAGCTCACCCTTGGACCCCCAAAAATGCCTCAGCAAGGTGTGTTTCACTCCCACCACTGGCAGTTCCCTTCCCTTTCCAAGGATTAGGATGAGGCAAATACCTTGAGTCTGGTTTAATCCTCAATACCTGATTCTGCAGCAGTCTGCTGGCACACACACATTTCAGTAATAGCCAGGTAACTCACAGGGCTAAACCACCCCGGGTTTTTTTTTCATTATAACCTCCTTTTAAAGCACGTTTAAATGCTTCCCCACAGGCTCATGCAAGGCTGTTAAGGGCTTCATTTGAATAAATAAGGGCATAGGTAGAGGAGGAACCTCAGCAGAGCCGCCTGGAAACCCAGCAGCAGCCATGGCAGCAGTGGGCTGGCAGTGGAGAAGGGCCTCCATGTTATATATTCCATAAAGTAGAGTAATTAAGTATTACTAGTTTTGATGACTTCAAACAGAGTGACTCCAGGAAATAAGCCCCTTCTTTATAATTAGTGGGATTTCCTCTGCATCAAACGGAGAGATTGATTCTTTAATCTGCTCACATGCTTTTGATTTGGTCTTTCAGCTGCTTGTACCAACTGCTTCTACTCCCTGCTCTTGCAGATAAAACCTTGCAAAGGAGATTTTAGGAAGGCATGACCTGAGTTGAGGTCCAGGATTTTCTTTGTGTGTGGCTGTTTTGTGTATTCCTAATTTGCCAGAGATGATGATCGTGATGATAACAATAATAAAAAATAACACAGACATGGGTTTTAAACATCCACCTGTGTTCAGGTCAAGTAATTGGAGTTTGGGAGTTTTATTTATTGCCTTCTGAGCACACCTCTTAGCTCTGGCTCATGCTCTTTAATACCTGAAAAGGTAATTTTGGCTGGCTGAGCCAGGTGGGACTCACTGCAGAATGCTGCTCTTGTAAGAGCAGACACCCAGCACCAGGCTGCTCTGTCAGCATTCCAGGGCAGAGTTCCTTTAGAGTATTTCAGATGTTGGACCAGATTTGGTACTAAACACAGGAATTTGGAAAGCTCTGTCTGGAATTAAATGGATTGTGGCTGCCCCATCCCTGGAAGTGTCCAAGGCCAGGTTGAACAGGGCTTGCAGCAACCTGGCTCATGGAGGGGGTGGAACAAGATGAGCTTTAAGGTCCCTTCCAACCCAAACCATTCCATAATTCAATGAAAATCTCTGCAAATGGGGCTGTTTTCCAAATGAAGAGCTCAGGAGGGAGTGGGAACTTGCCCCCTGCCCTGATGGGGTCAGTGGCACCACACCAGTGATGTGGGAAATGTGGTCTGGGGTCTGCTGTGGTTCCAGGCATGGACTAAACCTCCCACCTCCAAAGCAGCTCAGATCTTGAATCATCTCAGCAAACTTCCCTCTGGCATGTGAGGTTCTTCTGGGGCTGCTGAGGAGGCAAAAAGGGGAGGAAACAGCTTCCCATCCACCTGGAAACGTGCAGGATGAGCAAGGGAGAGGCTTGAGGGATGAGCAAGAGGGTCTTGCACCTCAGAGGGTGAAAACAGGACAGAGGTTCTGTTTTGGCAGCTGGAGGGCAGGGACCGGGTGCATCAGCCAAAAACGGGGTGGGGAGGGCAGAATGTGGTGGCAGCAGCTTGAGGGGAGGGGATGGAGCACCCTGGGCTCACCTGAGCAGCAGCAGCAGCAGCAGCAGCAGCAGCAGCAGCAGTGGTTGGTATGCCCTGCACAAACCTCCCCGCTCTGCAGCCGTGTCGAACACAGATCGTGTAATTAGGGACCCGGCGAATACGTAACTGTGCATTATGCAAATAGTGATCAAAATCACTGTTTTCAGCAGAAATGCCTGAAGATCAAGACAGAAGCTTCATGCAACCTTAATTTAATCTGGTCCTGCAGGAGTGGGGAGGTCTGATGGATGACCCAACCTTGTGCCTGCCCGTGTTTAGCAAGGCTGGGGTGGCAGGTGGGGGGAGGAGTGCTGGAGCATGCAAAGCGAGGGGGAAACAGCACTGAAATCATGTTAGCAAACAGGAAAATGGCAGAAAGTGCTGATGTTTACAGTGATTTCATTTTTCTTTTAATTTCAGGTGAAGAACATAAGGCTGGAAGAATAGGAAAAAATAAAAAATAAAAAAAAAGAAGAAAGAAAAAGAGTCTCCAACCCCAGGAAATCTGTGTTAATTGCTTATGAATGTCTCTGTCTAAAAAATTATCGAATTGATGTTGTCGTGCTTTTTTTTGACAGCCTGTCTGTTACATTTTTTTAAAATATTCATGCACCGAAATCTAATTACTAGGCAAATTTAATGATAATGAAATGAAGGCACTTTAGCAGAAAGCATAGGGCCTTGTTAATGTTTTCTCAGCCTCTGTCTTGTTCATATTTTTAAATTTTTTTTCTTACATTTCTTTTCTTGCATATAAAAAAAAAGATTGCTGAAAATAAAACTCAGATTGCTGATAATGTTTGTGGTGGCTCTGTTTGTAATGATGGGGAATTTGCAAGGTGATTAAAGGTGTTTTGCAAAAATCAAATGAGCCTAACCTAATCAGATAAGGCAGATGAAATATTATTATTAGGGGGGTAACATTAAGAGCACGCCTGGAGGGTTTAACAAAGATGAAGCATCCCATGAACTGAGCAGGGCCAACAACAGCCTTGCCATCCTCTGGGCCCCTCCAGCCCCTTCCCCGGGCACAGGAATTGTCTGTGCCCTCCCTAAGCCAGGCCTGGGTGGTTGCAGGATGCATGTGATGGGTGGAGTGTTGGGAAGAATATGGATTTGACAGAAAAATCTCACAGATGTGTGTGTATAACAGAAAGATCTTTAAATGTAGAATCAGAAAAAGGAAGCAATAAAAGCAAGTTTTGATACAGAAGAATTGCCAAGCCAGTCTGACTGGATAACTAAGAAGGCAAAGGGTAAGTTTAGCAAGTGAGTTAGAAAATGTTTTTATAGCTCAAAGCATAAATCCACCTCAAACAGAAGATGTTTTTACTAAGCAAAAAGATTTTCACAGGCAAACAAGAAAGCCAATGTTACAAATAGAAAAAAAGGTCTCAAGAATCTTCCATTGTAAGGAAACTGGAAAAAACCTTGTGAGCTTAAATAACATACTGACTTTTTGTGATTGGAAAATGGTAACATAAATATAATAATGTTAGTAGTTGGAGGGTGTGTGTGATGGTCGGAGGGTGTATGTTATAGGTGGAGGGTGTGTGTGATGGTTGCATGTTGTATGTCGTGGTTGGACGGTGTGTGTGATAGTTGCAGGGTGCATGTGATGGTTGCAGGGTGTATGTGATGGTTGCAGGGTGCATGTGATGGTTGCAGGGTGTATGTGATGGTTGCAGGGTGTATGTGATGGTTGCAGGGTGTGTGTGATGGTTGCAGGGTGCATGTGATGGTTGCAGGGTGTATGTGATGGTTGCAGGGTGTGTGTGATAGTTGGAGGGCGTATGTGATGGTTGGAGGGCGTATGTGATGGTTGTTGGCTGTATGTGATATTTGAAGGTTGTATGTGATAGTTGGAGGGTGTATGAGATGGTTGGAGGGTGTATATGTAATGGTTGGAGGGTGTATGTAATGGTTGGAGGGTGTGTGTGATGGTAGGAGGGTGCATCTGATGGTTGCAGGGTGTATGTGGTGGTTGGAGGTTGTATGTGATGGTTGGGGGGTGTATGTGATTGTAGGAGGTGTATGTGATGATTGGAGGGTGGATGTTATGGTTGGAGGGTGTATGTGAGGTTGGAGGGTATATGTGATAGTTGAAGGGTGTATGTGATGGTTGGAGGGTGTATGTGATAGTTGTTTGGTGTATGTGATAGTTGCAGGTTGCATGTGATGGTTGGAGGCTGTGTGTGATGGTTGGAGCGTGCATGTGATAGTTGGAGGGTGCATGTGATGGTTGGAGGGTGTGTGTGATGGTTGGAGGGTGCATGTGTTTGTTGGAGGGTGTATGTGATGGTTGGAGGGTGTATGTGATATTTGGAGGGTGTATGTGATAGTTGTTTGGTGTATGTGATAGTTGTTTGGTGTATGTGATAGTTGCAGGTTGCATGTGATGGTTGGAGGCTGTGTGTGATGGTTGGAGGGTGCATGTGATAGTTGGAGGGTGCATGTGATGGTTGGAGGGTGTATGTGATTGTTGGGGGGTGTATTTGTTGGTTGGAGGGTGTATGTGATATTTGGAGGGTGTATGTGATAGTTGGAGGGTGTATGTGATAGTTGAAGGGTGTATGTGATAGTTGTTGGATGTATGTGATAGTTGGCGGGTGTGTGTGATGGTTGGAGGGTGTGTGTGATGGTCGGAGGGTGTATGTGATGGTTGGAGGGTGTATGTGATGGTTGCAGGGTGTATGTGATGGTTGGAGGGTGTATGTGATGGTTGCAGGGTGTATGTGATGGTTGCAGGGTGTATGTGATGGTTGGAGGCTGTATGTGATGGTCGGAGGGTGTATGTGATGGTTGGAGGGTGTATGTGATATTTGAAGGTTGTATGTGATAGTTGGAGGGTGTAGGAGATGGTTGCAGAGTGTATATGTAATGGTTGGAGGGTGTGTGTGATGGTAGGAGGGAGTGTGTGATGGTAGGAGGGTGCATCTGATGGTTGGAGGGTGTACGTGATGGTTGCAGGGTGTATGTGGTGGTTGGAGGTTGTATGTGATGGTTGGAAGGTGTATTTGTTGGTTGGAGGGTGTATATTATGGTCGGAGGGTGCATGTGATATTTGAAGGTTGTATGCGATGGTTGCAGAGTGTATGTGATAGTTGGAGGGTGTGTGTGATGGTCAGAGGGTGTATGCGATGGCTGGAGGGTGTGTGCGATTGTTGGAGGGTGTATGTGATATTTGAAGGTTGTATGTGATGGTTGCAGGGTGTTTTTGAGAGTTGCAGGGTGTATGTGATGGTCGGAGGATGCATGTGGTTTTTCGAGGATGTATGTGATGCGGCACACACATGGTGGTGGAGCACACACATGGTGGGTGGAGCACACAGGTGGTGGTTGGAGCACACAGGTGATGTCCATTCTCTGGTGGGTGTCTCCAGGCTGGTGGTGATGTCCCTGCCATGGTAGTATCCATGCTGGGGTGCTGTCCATCCCATAGTGGGCATCCAGGCCATGGTGTGCATGTCCAGGCTGTGGTTGGTATCTCCAGGCTGTGGTGTGTATCTCCAGGCTGAGGTGTGTATCTCCAGTCAGTGATAATTGTTTTCAGGCTGTGGTGGGTGTTTCCAGTCTGTGGTGTGTATTTCCAGGCTGTGGTGGTTGTTTCCAGGCTGTGGTGTGTATCTCCAGGCTGAGGTGTGTATCTCCAGGCTGTGGTGGGTGTTTCCAGGCTGTGGTGTCTATTTCCAGGCTGAGGTGTGTATCTCCAGGCTGTGGTGGGTGTTTCCAGGCTGTGGTGTCTATTTCCAGGCTGAGGTGTGTATCTCCAGGCTGTGGTGGGTGTTTTCAGGCTGTGCTGGGTGTTTCCTGTCTGTGGTGGATTGTTTCCAGGCTGTGATGGTTGTTTCCAGGCTGTTGCGATTGTTTCCAGGCTGTGGTGGTTGTTTCCAGGCTGTTGTGATTGTTTCCAGGCTGTTGTGATTGTTTCCAGGCTGTGGTGGGTGTTTCCAGGCTGTGGTGGTTGTTTCCAGGTTGTGGTGGTTGTTTCCAGGCTGTGGTGGTTGTTTCCAGGCTGTTGTGATTGTTTCCAGGCTGTTGTGATTGTTTCCAGGCTGTGGTGGGTGTTTCCAGGCTGTGGTGGTTGTTTCCAGGCTGTGGTGGTTGTTTCCAGGCTGTGGTGGGTGTTTCTAGGCTGTGGTGGGTGTTTCCAGGCTGTGGTGTGTATCTCCAGGCTGTGATGGTGTTTTTCAGGCTGTGATGGTGTTTTTCAGGCTGTGGTGATTGTTTCCAGGCTGTGGTGGGTTGTTCTCACCACAACCTCTCCAGCACTGCAGCTCTGCCCCTGCTCTTTGTTTGATCTATAAGCCCTGCCTGGTGTTGAGCACAGTATCCAAAAGTTTTCCTGATGGTGCTGGTGGCCCAAACACTTTCTGTAGGATTTCCACTTCTGGAAGGCTCTCAGAGAAATCTCCTTTGCTGTGGTTGGAGTGGCCTGGAGCAGGCAGTATGGGTGGCAAGGGGTGTGCCAACAGCCCTTCGTGGGGTTCCTGTGGCCAACTCACACCAGGGGGCTTGTGCCCCCCAGGCCTCCCCTGCCAGCCCCAGTGAGGAGTTTCTGAGCTCCCTGCTGCTGTAGGAATGAAGTGTGTGAAAATCCAGCAGTTTGCAGACCTGGCTGTCAATGTGGGTGGACAAAAATTGGTTTTTCCTCCCCACAAATGCTGCTCAGTGGGTTTGAACAGCTGTGGCAGGTCTTGAGGGAGGAACACAGGGCAGGATGAGTTTTGGATCTCTTTTGGCTCTCAAACTCTGCTCCCTCAGCGAGGGGAAGGGTCCCTGCTTGGTCCTTTGCCTGGCCCAGATTTCTCCAACGTGGCAAATCTCTTGGAAGTAGTTCCTGGACCTTGTTAATCCCCTTAATCCTTCCTGCAGCCATTCCCTGCTGCTGCTCAGGCACTGAAATTCTTCCTGACACATCTCTGAGCTGCTGCAGCTGCCTGAAGAGGGATCCCAGCTCCTCAGAGTGATGGGATGAGCACTGACCCCCCCTGCACCTCATTTCCACACCTGCTGCAGAGCCCTGGGCACCTGGAGGCCTGAGGGGAGGACAGGGAGGTCTGACTGCTCCCAAATCTGCCACACAGGTTTGGGGTCTGGATTTCCAGGCTTGTAGCAAGGAATTCTCTCTCTGCATTCAAGCTTTTTGCAAAAAATTTGGCTCTGTTCTGTCTCCTGGCCCCACCACCAGCTGTGCTCCCAGCTGCCCTGAGGAGAAGCTGTGGAGGAGTCAGTGATGTGGGGAAGGGTTGAAAATCCTGCTGTGGATTCCACATCCAGGACCCCACAGGTGCTTTTGCACCCCTTTTCATCTTCTCCACCTGTGCCTTGTGTCTAAAACACTTCATGTGGTTTTTCTCTGACCTTCAGCTCATTTCATGTGGGAGAAGAGCAGCCCCTGGGCTCACTCCAAGGAACCATGGAATGCTGTGGCTGTGCTTTCAACCCCATCTCATCCTTCCACTTTGCTCCAAGCTCCACCCAGCCTGGCTTTGGACACTTCCAGGGATGGGACAGCCTTCTCTGGGCAAACTGTGCCTCAACATCCTCATTGCAAAATTTTCCTTATAGAAAATGTAAAGTTATTTTGCATGTGGGAAGAGCTCCTGTTCTGAGTGGACTCCCAGGCTGGGGCACACACACACAGAGAACACACAGAGCTTCTGAGCTGCATTTACCCTCCAAAGTGACACTTTTCTATCAGAGAGCTGCAGCCCAGCACGATGGTTTTAATTGTCACTGATTTCTCTCTTTAGCAATGGGGTTTTACCTCGACACTGTGGCAGCAAAGGAAGAGGATTCCCCCATTCAAGGCTCTAGAAATGTTTGCAGCCCCCTTTTTTTTCAGGGAAGCTGCTGCTGCTCTGCAGTGGCTCTGCAGAGGTGCCAAGTTTTGGTCTGCGGTGGGAGAGGGACAATATTAACAATATTATGGGCAGGGAGTGGGAATGCCTGGTGCAAACCCCTTCAGAAGGGGCAGCCACCCTCATGACCAGCCAAATCCCAAACCATCCCTAGAGAAAACTGGATTCAGGGATGGAAGGCTCCTCCCTGCCTTTGGTTTGGGCTGGAGCATCCCAGCACCAGCAGGGCTCTGTGGGATTCCCTTCCCTGCACCTGGGGCCACTTTGGTGTCCTTGCTAAGGGGAACCTTCTGCTGGTCAGGCTTTTCCCACTAAACCGATTAAATGAGGGCAAATGGGATGGGATGGAATGGCAGGAAAACAGGGTGGGATGAGTTAAAAGTGGCTGTGGAGCTTGTGAGGGTCCAGAGAGGTGCTCCTGCATTTCTATCAGGGTCACAAGAGGAGAATTTGGCCCTCTTATTTATTTATTTTTTTAGCTTAAGCCTCTGAAGAGAGTGCTGCAGAAATTCCCAGGGGCTATTGGTTGGCAGAGGTCCCATGATACCCTCAAAAATATCCCCCCAAACAGAAATAACTCAGTAAAACAAAGCAACGGATTGTTCAGCCAACTAAAATTACCAGCATGTCAAATAAAATATGTACAGCATTAAAATAAAATTTGCATTGCAATAATGCTTTATTAAGCACATTAGGAGATTAAAAGAATCAACCCATTTGTTCCCATTCATGTTGCGTCAGGATTTGCATTTCTTTTTTCCCCACCTCCAGCTCGCCCCGCTCCCCTCGCTTGTTTGGCGAGCGATTTTCTCAACGAACCTTGCAAAAGCTCTGCCCCGAAAGAAGGTGTGTGTGGATATGCCGAGGGGTTTTTAAATCAAAGCACTTGACTTGGTGCTGTTTGTCTGCGCGAGCGTGCAGCAGAGGAGGGGTGGGATGGAGAAGAAAAGGTTTGTCTGCTTCCATTGCAGCGAAAATGGTTAATTAAGACAATAGAGGCTCTCTAACAATCGGGGCCGGGGCTGTGAATGCTTGTCTAGACTCTATAGTTCAGCTGCAACTTCTCTGTCGGAATTTTAACTTGGCCCGGCTCGTTTCCCCTCCCCTCTTTCCCCGCCTCTCAGCTCACGTCCATAAGTTCTCTTTTCTCTTTTTGTTTGTTTTTTTTTTTTTTTTTTTCATCCTTAATCAATCTTTTGAGGGCTCGGGGCCGGATTGACAGCTCTGCCTGGCCGCGGCTCTGCCTCCCGGCGCAGGACGGGAGGAGCCTTTGTTGGAGCCGCACGGGCTGGAAACAGCAGCGCTTTTACCTCTATCCTGGAAAAACCTGGGAAGAAGACGGGGGAGACATTTCCTGAGGGTGCTTTTCTCTGGCTCTTGCAGGTGGAGGTCAAGAATTTCCGCTGGCTCTGCTGGGCAAGGTGTCCCTGGACAGCCAGGTCACCCGGCTGCCCTTCCCCTCGAGTGCACATCGTGATTTGTGGGCATTGCAGGGAGCTGCTTCGGCCCCAGTGGGCATCAGGGTCACAGCTGGGCTGGCACAGCAGCTCTGAGAGCTCCAGGCTGCCAGGGACACAGCTCAAGTGCCACCCAGATTGGCACTCCCAGCGTTTTTAACCTGCCCTTTGGGAATGGCGTCAAAATTCTCCTCAAAGCACCAAATAAAGGGCATGCCAGGACTCCAGCTGGCAGCAGAAGGGTGTGGTAAAATGTTTGGAGAGAGGAGAGGGCTGGCTGTCAGCTGGAGCAGCCACCCCCAAGCTCAGGATGCTCCCCAAAGGTGTGGGCACTGCTCTGGGGTCTCACAGCCACCCCACATCAGCACTTCTCCATTTTGCCACATTTTGGGGGGCTCAAACCTCCCTTCCTCCTGCCCAGGCTCCCGCGGGGCTGCAGAGGGCTGCCTGGTGTCTAGGTGGCTCTGAAGGCAGCCTGAAGTGGCTGCACTCAGATAATGGCAGGCACAGCGGGAGGGAACCTCTCTGGAGGAGGACTCGGGGATGCAGCCACACGCTTGAAATATGGAGGAGATTATTCCAAGTGCATACATGCAAATGAGGCCCGTCTGCAGACAGGAGAGACAAAAGGTCATTAGCTTCCCATGTAGAGCCCTTCGTGCAGGGCCTAATTTACTGTCTTCCTCACCCTTTTCTACAGATCTTGCATTTTTTAGACTGAAAGTGGTGCTGTTTTGGCAGGTCTGATGGGTGTTGAGCAACTGGGGGTTTGTGAGATGTGGGAGGCTGGTGCCCAGCTCAGCTTTTCCTCAGCAGCAGCTGTTTGGGGCTGCAGGTTGGTTTTATTGAGGGGAGGTGCACTCCTGGAAGAGGAGATTGCCCAGGTTTTCCCCCAAAAGCACAAAGGTTTGCTGTCAGCTCTTGTGGAAATTTTTTGGTGCTGGGTTTTTCAGGTTGTGTGGCCATTCCTGCGGGGCTGGTGGTGGCTGCTGGACCTGGAGGAGCTGAAAGCATCGCTGGGGCACCCAGGGCATCCCCACAGCACCCAGCCCCGCTGGGTGGAACCTGGCTGAGCCTCGCCCAGAGCCGGATCTGTGTGCTCAGATCTGCAGAGCTGGATGCTCTCGCTGCCCTTTTTCCTGTGCAATTTGGGAGGAGTTTGGTGTTTCAGGGGTTCCTTTCCAAACCCCTCCAGGTGCTGCTGGGACTTTTGGGTGGATCCAGCTTGCACAGGGAGCTTCCCTCGATGCTTTTGGAGACTGGCAGTATTTAAACATTTAATTTTACCCGCTCTGCTCCCCGTGAAGGAGCAAAATTAAACCCCCACAGGACGTTGTGGGGATGGGTGCAGGCAGGGCAGGGTGGGGTCCCTGCTTTAGCTGGCAGAGGGATGAAGGTGCTGGATCCCCGGGGCTGCCGCCAGCCCTGCCTCCCCCAGCCCGGGATTGAGAGTTTATTCACGCACTAATCAAAGTGACATGATGGTCGTGGCAGACTAAAGCCATTCACTCCCCGAGCTGGCGAGGTCGGGAGGTCGCCCAAGTTCACAAGAATGAGCCTTTTGTGATGCAGATGGGCCAGACGAGCGTGGCAGGGTCCCCGCGCGGTGACGATGGGCTCGAGTGGGGCAGGGGGACCCGGCTGTGCCCTGTGCTGCTCACACCAATGTCCTGGCATCCCGCGGGATGGACCCTTGGGCATGCACCCAGCCCCCTGCCCGCTGTGGCTGTGAAGGTTTGAGTCCCTTCCCTGGCAGCTCGGGCTGTGCGGGTTGGAAGCTCCCGGCACTCCCGGGGCTCTGTGGGATCAGCTGAGCTGCCAGAGGCGAGAAACCCCTTCCTGAGGCAGCCTGGAGCTGCTGCAGGCGGCAGGGGAGGAAGGGGAGATGCTGCTGCACAGGAGGATTCGTTCCTGAGATGAGAAACTCCCTCCTGCACCGGCCTTTGAGCATCCCTCCATCCCCAGCCTCCCTCCCTCTGCCTCCTGCTCAGCCCATTTGCTGGCTTTACACATGTGGTGACAATTTTGCACCTCTAAAGCCAAGCAAACCCCCCAACCCAATTTTTATAATTGGCTCTTGACCAAAATGAGAGTTTCTTTGAGGGTGTTTGGAACAAAGCACGCTGATGGAAGGGGCACCCTGAGCCACAAAAGGCCTTGGCTTTGATCCTTTCTGCTTTTATTGTCAGTGGAGGTAAAATAAATGGTTTAAAAATTAAATTGGTGCAAGGGGTTTTTTTTTAAATTTAAGCAGTGCTTTCACAGCAGATTTGAGGCAGTGACTGTGCTCAGGCACCTCTGTGGGCACTGGGGTAAGCAATGAGGAGTGAGGTCAGTTTAGGGTTGAGGACTGCTCTGGCTAAAAACAAAGGCTAATCAATTTGAGCAAAACTGATTCCTTTTTGCTGGAATGGAAAGCTTTGGGAGGAATTATCCACCAAAATTAAATCCTGGGGGTGGGGGTGGAATGGGACATGACGACACCGGAGGAGAATTTGTTAAAAAACACGAGGAAGTTCTGCAAGAAACAGTGAGGTTTTCCCTTTCTGGATGTGAAATCTGAGATTCTAACCCCAAAGTGTTGGGTTTGGACTAGCACAGTTTGGTTTGTGACCTGTTGGTGTGGCTGTGGAAAAGTCCTGGAGAGGTTTTGCTTTTCTGGATGTGAAATCTTGGGTTATAACCCCAAACGTGCTGGGTTTGGACTAGCACAGTTGGGTTTGTGACCTGTTGGTGTGGATGTGGAATGTCCTGGAGAGGTTTTGCTTTTCTGGGTGTGAAATCTTAGGTTCTAACCCCAAAGTGCTGGGTTTGGACTAGCACAGTTGGGTTTGTGACCTGTTGGTGTGAATGTGGAAGGTTCTGGAGAGGTTTTCCCTTTCTGGACGTGAAATCTTGGGTTCTAACCCCAAACTGCTGGGTTTGGACTAGCACAGTTGAGCTTGTGGTCTGTTGGTGTGGATGTGGAAGGTCCTGGGGAGGTTTTGCTTTTCTGGATATAAAATCTCAGGTTCCAACCCCAAACTGCTGGGTTTGGACTAGCACAGTTGGGTTTGTGACTTGTTGGTGTGGATGTGGAAGGTTCTGGAGAGGTTTTCCCTTTCTGGATGTGAAATCTTGGGTTCTAACCCCAAACTGCTGGGTTTGGACTAACACAGTTGGATTTGTGACTTGCTGGTGTGAATGTGGAATGTCCTGGAGAGGTTTTCCCTTTCTGGACATGAAATCTGAAATTCTAACCCCAAACTGCTGGGTTTGGACTAGCACAGTTTGGTTTGTGGCTTGCTGGTGTGGATGTGGAAGGTCCTGGGGCTCGCTGGGTCTTTGCTGAGGTGGAACAAGGGCTCAAACGCCCTGCATTTGTTCTGTGCAGGGCAGGCTGAAGTCCTAGCACAGCTGCTGTTGCAGGATCTCTGCTGGCCTCCCTGATAGAGAGATATGGGCAGTGGCAGGGCATGAAATCTGCTTGAATGGGTGACTCCCAGCTCCCGCCAGCCCATGTGCCTGAAATGACTAAATTACCTCTGAGCTGCCCCAAGGACTCCCTGGGCTGGGCAGGGTGGCCAAAGCTGCTGTGCACAGCTCAGAGAGGCTTTGCCTGTGCTGAGGGGGTGAGCTTGCTCAGCAGCTGGGGAAAATCGAGTTGATTCCTCTTCAAATCGTGCCTCACATACAATTTCATCTATCTGAGGTGTGTCCCGTGGCATTTCAAGCTGGAAACTTCCTGCTCAGCCTGGTTCTGTAAGGACAGGGATGTGTGTGCCCAAATGTGTCCCTGCCTCCCAAAAACCCCTGTTGGGACCCACTGGCTGCAGCTCCATCTCCATCCTATGGCTGTCTGCAGCACTGGGGAGGAACCTGGAGAAGAGCAGGCTGGAGGAGTAGGGAGGGGTTTACTCCCACATTTCCTCATATCTGCTTTTTAAAATGATTCTGAGGAGCCTTTTGGTGCTTCCTTGGTGGCGTTTGGGGAGATGGAGAGCCAGGAGTCCTGATGGTGGGAGCTGCTGGGGTGCAGTGCTCCTTCCCAGGGCTGTGCCATGCAAATTCAAAATGAGCCAGAGAGGGACCATCTCCCTGGGACAGAGAAAGGGAAGGCAGAGGCACAAAGGGGTGGGCTTTCTTCTCTCTTTTTTTTTTTTTTCCCTGGTGGAATACAATGTGATGAATTCAGCGCCACCCTTTAATATACTTTCAGCTGAACAGGGGTTTCTATGGCAGCAGGGAGAGCCAGGCCAGCCCTGAAAAGCTGTTTGTGCAGAGCTGTGCCAATGGCATTTGTGGTGAGGGGCACCAGTGCCAGACGGGGAGCGCTGCACAGCCACTCATCAGCGGGTGACAGCCCCGTCCCCAGCGCCACCCCAACCTCCCTGGGCTGTGCGTGCCCTCGGGGAAAGGGGTGGCAGCAAAAAATCCAGCAGGGATGTGCCCCAACTTCCCTGGGTGTCCATGCCCTCAGACAAAAGGGGAAAGGGACAAAAGTGGTGGCAGCTCCAGCAGGGATGTGCCCCAACCTCCCTGGGCTGTCCATGCCCTCGGGGAAAGGGGAAAGGGACGAAAGGGGTGGCAGCTCCAGTGTGGGATGTGCCCCAACCCTCCTGGGTGTCCATGCCCTCAGACAAAAGGGGAAAGGGACAAAAGGGGTGGCAGCTCCAGCAGGGATGTGCCCCAGTCTCCCTGGGTGTCCAAGCCCTCAGACAAAAGCGGTGGCAGCAAAAAAACCAGCAGGGGATGTGCCCCAAACTCCCTGGGCTGTGCGTGCCCTCGGGAAAGGGGTGGCAGCTCCAGCAGGGATGTGCCCCAACCTCCCTGGCTGTCCATGCCCTCGGGGAAAGGGGAAAGGGACAAAAGGGGGTGGCAGCTCCAGTGTGGGATGTGCCCCAACCCTCCCTGGGTGTCCAAGCTCTCAGACAAAAGGGGAAAGGGGTGGCAGCTCCAGCAGGGATGTGCCCCAACCTCTCTGGGATGTCCAAGCCCTCAGATAAAAGAGGAAAGGGACAAAAGGGGTGGCAGCTCCAGCAGGGATGTGCCCCAACGTCCCTGGGCTGTCCATGCTCTCAGACAAAAGGGGAAAGGGGTGGCAGCAAAAAATCCAGCAGGGATGTGCTCCAACCTTCCTGGGCTGTTCATGCCCTCGGGGAAAGGGGAAAGGGACAAAAGTGGTGGCAGCTCCAGCAGGGATGTGCCCCAACCCTCCTGGGTGTCCTGCCCTCGGGGAAAGGGGTGGCAGCAAAAAATCCATCAGGGGATGTGCTCCAAACTCCCTGGGTGTCCAAGCCCTCAGACAAAAGGGGAAAGGGACAAAAGGGGTGGCAGCTCCAGTGTGGGATGTGCCCCAACCTCTCTGGGATGTCCAAGCCCTCAGAAAAAAGGGGAAAGGGACAAAAGGGGTGGCAGCTCCAGCAGGGATGTGCCTGCCATGGCACCACTGTGGCAGCAGAAAGCTGCTGGGGCAGCAGGAGGCAGAAACTGCCCAGGCAGGAGCTGGAGGGTGGGGCAGGGAGGAGGGGCAGGCTTTGCCCACCCTCCTGCTCTGCCCTGTTTTGTCCCCCGTGGATGGAAATGTTCTCCCAAAGAGCTGGAGGGTCGGGGTGGGTTTTCTCTCCAGGTTTTCTCTCCAGGTTCATGGTTTCTGCTGGCTCTGCTGAGCTCAGAGCAGCTCCTTGTCCTCCCTGCCTGTCCCTGGCAGCATCTGGGACAGTGACAGTGGCACCTTGGGGGGAAGGAGGGGGAGCACAGCTCAGATCTCCCACCTGGGCACAATTTTTCCACAGATCCCCAACATCTCACCCTCCTTCAAAGGAGCAGCTGCAGCAGGCCCTGCCCAGCTGCTGCTCCACCTCCTCCAAACCTCTCCATCTCATCAGCAGCTGAAGGTTTGGAGCCTGAGGCACAAGTGCTGCTCTCAGGGTGAGCCCTGGGCTGGTTTTGGGGTGACCCAGGGCTGCTCCCACTAAAGGGCAGTTGGGTGACCCCTGCAATATTGCATAGACTACATCATGCTCATCCTCACCAAAAACTCCCTCCCTCTCCAGAAAAATATTCTCCAACTTGCATTTCCATCCCTAACCTTTTGTTGTTGAGAAAACGTTTGGAATGAGATTTTTCCTGAGTGGGGTTCCTGCAGATCCAGGGCAGATCTCAGTGAGACAGCTGGAAGGGGAAGAGGAGGTTTGAAATTCATTGGCAATGCTTGAAGTTCTTCTTCCCTTCTCCTTCCCCCCTTTCTTCCACTTCTGAAGAAGAACAAGAGATGAAACTTCAATGTTTTTCTCAGAGTGAAATTGCAAAGTAAATTACTTTAGACTCTATAATGTGAAATATTAAAATGAAAAGTGATTTTTTTTTTTCAACAAGCTCTGTGTTCCTTCTGTGAAAAGCCCAAAGCAAAATGTGTTGATCTCGTTTCAGTGCTTCTCCCCTCTCAATTTCTCTTTCAAAACAAGCTCTTTGTGGGAATGGACTGTGTTTAGGCATGGCATCTTACTTTTGATGAATTGTCATTTTCCATCAGAAAAATGTCCAGCCAGCTCCACCCCCTGAGCCATTCCTGGGTGAGATCCCCCAAGAGCTTCAATTGTGCACAACTGGAGAGGGGAGCTCCTCAACCCCTGGGGAGGATTAAAGGTAAAAGCCAAGTAAAAAAAAAAAAGCAGTAAAAGCCAAGACAGTGCTGGGGCCATTCCTGGGTGCTGGAGTTTGGCCAGGTTTGGGGGGAAAACCCGAATATTTTCAGAACTCCAGGCTGTCTCTGAGCACTCCCCACCCCACTGGAGCTCAGCTCACCCCAGGGGTGCAGGATTTGATGCTCCCCCTTCCACTCTTGGGGTCTGGGGAAGAACTGGGCAGCTCCAGGCTCAGGGAAAGGTTTTTGTGCTCGTTCTCTAATGAATAAAATGACCTGGGTCACCAAAAGAGCCACTCCCTGGAGCCCCCAGTGTGGCCTGAGAGCCCAGCACGGCTCCAGGGCTTGGGTGAGGGGCTGGGATGGGGCTGCTCCCGTTTGCTGCCTGTCTGGGAAGCTTTGAGCACCCAAAAAGTGCAAAGAGGGCTCGTTCCTGCCCCAGCAGGACATGGCCTGGTGGGGTCTGTCCCCTCCCAGCCCTCTGAAAGAAGCCAGACCAAAACTGGGGCACGGAGGAGGCAAAAGCTGGAAATAAATCCAGCTCTCAGGAGGAAGGCCCAGCACTCTTCCAGTTCCTCCTGGCAGATGCTGGACTCAGTGCACAGACAGTTATTTTATAAAAGCACAATTGTCAGTTTTTTCCAAAAAATATAAAAAAAATCAGGTGGGAAAAGATGTGCTCTCCTGTGCCCCAACACTCGAGCCCTTTGGCTGGCAACAAGAGGTTGGGTTAAAAGTGGGGAGCAGAGCAGCAGTGCTGCCTTTGCCCCACACAGGAGGGTGGAGGTTCCTTGCCCTGGGCTGCAGAATCCCCCAGTTCTCGTCTGGGTTTCCCATTTTGGGGCTGGGAGGGGTGGAGAGGCTGCCCAGAGACCAGGCAGGGCTGGAGGTGCCTCTGGGAGCCTCTGCTGGCACCGACCCGGGAACTGCAGGGCAGAGGGAGCACTGGGAAACGGGGGGAACCCCAAATCCAGGAGAAAAAAACCCCAAATCCAGGAGAAAAGAAATCTTTAAATTCCAGGAGAAAAAAAAACAAAAACAAAATGCCAGAAGAATATAAACCCCAAATCCAGGAGAAAAGGAACCCCAAACTCCAGGAGAAAACAACCCAAATCCAGGAGAAAAGAAACCTTTAAATTCCAGGAGGAAAAAAAACCCAAAATGCCAGGAGAATATAAACCCCAATTCCAGGAGAAAAGAATCCTCAAACTCCAGGAGAAAAGAAATCCCAAATCCAGGAGAAAAGAAACCCAAAACTCCAGGAGAAAAGAAACCCCAAATCCAGGAGAAAAAAAACCCCCAAATCCAGGAGAAAAGAAATCCTAAATGCCAGGAGAATATAAACCCCAAATCCAGGAGAAAAAAAACCCCAAATCCAGGAGAAAAGAAATCTCAAATTCCAGGAGAAAAGAAAACCATAATGCCAAGAGAAAAGAAACCCAAAATTCCAGGAGAAAAGAAATCTCAAATGCCAAGAGAAAAGAAACCCAAAACTCCAGGAGAAAAGAAACCCCAAATCCAGGAGAAAAAAAACCCCCCAAATCCAGGAGAAAAGAAATCCTAAATGCCAGGAGAATATAAACCCCAAATCCAGGAGAAAAGAACCCCCAAACTCCAGGAGAAAAGAAACCCCAAACTCCAGGAGAAAAGAACCCCAAATTCCAGGAGAAAAAGAAACCCCTAAACCCCAGGAGAAAAAAAACCCCAATTCCAGGAGAAAAGAAATCCCAAACTCCAGGAGAAAAGAAATCCCAAACTCCAGGAGAAAAAGAACCCCCAAACTTCAGGAGAAAAGAAACCCCAAACTCCAGGAGAAAAGAAACCCCAAATGCCAGGAGAATATAAACCCCAAATCCAGGAGAAAAGAAACCCCAAATCCAGGAGAAAAGAAACCCCAAACTCCAGGAGAAAAGAAATCCTAAATGCCAGGAGAATATAAACCCCAAATCCAGGAGAAAATAAATCCCCAAATCCAGGAGAAAAAAAACCCTAATCCAGGAGAAAAGAAACCCCAAATCCAGGAGAAAAGAAATCCCAAATTCCAGGAGAAAAGAAACCCTAAACCCCAGGAGAAAAAAAACCCCAATTCCAGGAGAAAAGAAACCCCAAACTCCAGGAAAAAAGAAACCCCAAATCCAGGAGAAAAGATAAAAAAAACAAAAAAACCAATCCCCCCTG